>OU343224.1:313646891-313961825 GCA_910596185.1 Chrysanthemum makinoi
GGACTATCTCATGATGCTAGACTAATAATCAGAGCCGCTAAAAAACACAGCGTATGCAAGAAGCCATAAACATATACCCTCCCAGACGCTGTACCTAGACATGAAATTGGATAGTGAACGCATCGTTATTCGGGGAAAGTTACTGCCCCAGCCCCATCGAATCAATCTCAGCCACACAAGTGAAGTTAGTGGGATCCACGTGTCACATATCTTGTGGATGAGAAATAGGATATAAACCACCTTTTCGGCCACAATGGCACTCACCGTAAAAAGAAAAAGTCGCCATTGTTAAAACATATCCGCACTGCGGATCCGTAAAATAAACCACTTCGAGGTAGCCGCCAGACGCCTTTGTAAATCAAACACCATGGTCAAACAAGCGCATGATTTCACCTCTGATTTATCCACGAGTGATCTTTTAGAATTCACCTCGGATTACTATATCCCACTTGACGCATCCGTTGTTCCGCGCGCTGCCTCCATTGCCGATTTCAAGGAAAAATAGGGTATACACACGCTTTTGAGTTCGCCAATCAACGGTGCCTATATCCCATTTCTCGTGCAATGTGCTAAATTATTACGAAGCTGCACCTATCCCAATTACACCAGTATTGGTGCAACCAAAATTACTAATTTTGAGGTGAATCACGCTTGCTGGCGGTTAACCCCACAATCAACCTATTCCGCCGCATTCTATCATACAACATGGGCGATGGGTGGGTTACCTTGGCGGCTGCTGGCCGAGCTTCAGGCTACACCGAGAAGCTAGATGCGCTAAGGAATTGAGAGAGTCCTTTTCTCGTGGACGACACATGCTTCCCGTGGCGCTATAATTTTTTCACCGGTACGCCGCCGAGACGGTGCCCCTTTGCTCGATCATATGTCTCCGAGGATGCGGAACTGATAAATGCAAACCGCATCCCTATCGCTCTATCCCGAGGAGTTTTAGTGCATATGGGCATCAACCGTAACTACTTTGGTCCCGAAGATGAGATCCCGATCTTCTTAGGTGCCAATGGCCAGGCGGGTACCGCTTCCGCACCCTTTTGTAGTTAATGTAAGAATTTGTCTTCCTTTGTCCACACATTATATAACCGATGTCGCTTGTTGTTTCCTTTGTGCGCAGAGATGGATCTGCTTACTATTGTACATTTGGCGGCCCGCTGAGGTAGGGACAGAGTACGTCCCTAAAAGAAGGGGAGGAACCTATACGGGCTGCCATCACTGGTCATGTCATGGAGATGAACATGGGGAAGCAGTACGAGTTCCTTCGTCGCAAGGAAGCGACACCCCTACAAAGTGTTCCCAACCCCAAAATGCCTTCACAGAAGCGCCAGCCACCCCCAGAGCCGTAAGCCACCTATGGACGAAGAAGAAGAGGAGTCGAGGTCGGGTTAAAGCGCAGTTTATCCATCGAAAAAGATGGCGCAGCCCTTCAAGGAAAAACCGTGATCCTCACCGGGAGGTATCGCCCATCGATGAAGCGTCTTCGCACCCTCGCTACGATCACTGACCGCAGTAGTGATGCTTCAATATATATTGTTTTTTATGATGCGCCGCTTGTGTTACATAGGAGCCTAACAATTCTCTGGTAAACGCATACGATGGAGCAGCTTTGCGAGTCACCTCCCAAGGCTAGTCCCAGACGCTTCGCGATACCGAGCCGCATAGTCGAACGATGAAGACCGCTCGATGTGGATGCTCTATGGAGCAACGGGTCGAAGAGTTGGTGCAGGTCTCTACACATCGTGCTTCGCAATTGTGAAGCTAAAAGACCAAGTTTCGGTAGGAGTAGTCAAGATTCGCAAAAGGATCGGACAATGCTGTCGAGGCGACCGGCGAGCACCGCGCAGCTTGGAATGCCGTGCCGAGGCAAAGGATTCAACGCTGCACGCCGTGAGACAAAGGAAGAAAAGATGGCGCCGATGCCAAATAATCCAAGAGCGTGCGGATGTTGCTGTGTATAAGTCTGCTGCCACGGGTACTTAAATATCCGAGAAGAGCAAAGATGCGATGACATCCCAACTTGAAGAGCTTGGTACCACGGTCAAGAGTGCCCTTGAAGCGCAGGAGATGAAGCTGCGTAACCGGAGCATAGAGTACGACGAGGGGTTGTATCCCCAACTCTTGTCCACTATTGCAGAGCGCCGATGGCTCATAGGCCATGGTTTGCGCTTTGCGCCGCCTTTACCTGGAATCCAAGGAAGTGGTAGACGCGCTCGTTGTTCATGCGCCTGAGCGTGGTAAGGCTGAAGTGCGGGAAAAACTTCATGAGGGGTCTGCTAAATGTGCCTTTGGAGAAGGTGCTGGGTATATGCGCAGCATATACCGAGTTGGTGTTCCGCCATGGAGCGGTTGAAGTCTCTAGAGTTTCCAATGATTTCGAATTGGAGCCGCGACCAAGACTATCTGATTGGGGTAATAATGGAGGGGTTGACTTTGGCAAGGCACCTTTCTGAGGATGCAGAGGCGCAATCCGATTACTTTTTGCCCAACGAGTCGCCAGTTGCGGTGTACTGCTTTGTTCGCCCGTGATATCTTGAACCCGCTTGCGCTGGAAAAGAAGTTCTGACGCAGGTCCGGAAGCTCATGCCACAAGGCTCGCTAAGAAGAAGGGTGTCAAGGGTAAAGACATTTTGTGTGGTGTTGGCGCGCATCTCCCTCGCTCGACGGGTGCCTGTGAATGTCGCCACAATATCTCGTCAAGATTCTGATTTGTTAAAGAGTTTGAACGAGATTAAGGAGTCGAAAAACCGCGTGGGTGGCTCTCCCCTTGAGCGTTGTAATAGCTGGTAGGTTTATGTATTGTAAAGTAACAAACCTTTTGTAATAACTCGTGGTTATCTAATAAAAATATCTCTTGTTGAGCCTCTGTATGAAAGTTGTAATATACTTAAGTGGCTAAATGCGCGTTTGTGGCATAGTCGTATGTTGTGATATGCACGCACTTTAAATATCACTTTAAGGAATCAAGTATTTTAATTCCAAAGTTGTTAAACGCTGACGCTGTGCTGTTGCGCCCGTCGAGAGGAGGTGTACAAAACTTATTCCAACGCTTGATAATAAGGTGTTTAACAAGGATGCGGATCCAAGTATGATGGGTTTGCAACCCTTATTCAACAAGTTGTTTAGTAGGTGAACTTATCCTTACCATCGTGCTGGTTGTTATGGTGCATGCAACGCCTATCATGGGCCAGTGTGAAATAAAAAGGTTGTTAAGACATAGAGTATATGGAAATAACAAATATGTCGCGGAGTTAGCTAGAAACCGCTGCGTTTTATTGATACTTGCAAGTTTTCAAGACAATTATTCTAAGCAAAAGAGAAGAAAAAAAATAAAAATAAATGCATAGATGTTTATCAAGACCGGAAGGTAGCCGCTCAGGCGCAGTCAGTAGCCATTCCTATAGATAGCACCTCTCGGGAGGTGGATGTTCCATATGCGGCAATTCACGCACCATCCAAGCCTCGAAGTTTGTACGTACTGCTCCTAGTGCTTCTGTAACCTCATAGGGTCCTTCCCACTTTGGTCCAAGCTTACTCAGTTTTCTCGTGGCTACCAAGATTGGCTACGGTGAGACAAAATCACCGGTCTGGAATGAAACATTGCGCACTTTAGCATCATAGTATCCTTTCATCCTTGACTTTGATTTTGCTTCCTCAAGATAGCTACGCTGCTTTCTTCTAGCGAGATCTAAGTCGATACCATCGTCATCATTGGTTGCCACGCTGATTTCAAAGAAGGCGGATAGTTGGCATGCCGATCTTCACGGTATATCGCCGGTCCCCATAGACTAAAGAAGGCGGAGGCCGCTGCCGGTTCGGATTGAGGCGCGTGCGCCCACAAGACATGTGATAACTCTTCTACCCATCTTCCTTTGTGCTTTTCTAGGCGTGCCTTAATTCCTTCACCCAAGCTTCATTCGCTGCTCCACTAGGCGTTGGTTTGTGGATGCTTAACCGACGCAGTGTTGTGTTATGTTAAGCTTCTCACCCGAGCCCTCGAAAGGGTTATCACTGAATTGTTTCTCGTTGTCCGAGATGATTTCCCGGGAGGCCGCGGCATACAATGTTTTCCCACTAAGCGCTTCACCGTTGCTATGATTGTTACCACGCCTTCGCCATCCATTTGGTGAAGTAGTCTATGGCGACTATGAGAAATTTTAGTCCACCCGCAGCGATAGGAAAAGGGCCTGCGATGTCAATACCCCACTTGTAGAATGGCCATGGTGAAGTTATTGTTAGCTCGTGCCGGGTCGGGCGCGACGTCTATGAACTTGGCAATCGCACTTCCTTATTAAGTCCCGCATCACGGTGCATGGCTCCGCTTAGTATCCCGACGCATGGCGCTGCGCTACAACGGACCGTGGTCCCGAAAGCATAAAGCATGAACCTTCATGGATTTCTCGCGAAGACGTAATTTGCTTGTAGGTCGGCTAACAACCGAGCCATGGTTGCAGAAGAAGCTAATATACAGGTACAATATGTTGTCTCGCAGTTCAAATCTTTATACGCCGTGATCCCCGCGAGCTTCCTTCGCTCTTTGGGGTAATGTTCCTTTGCTCAGGAAGTCCATTATCGGTGTCATCCATGTAGGATCTTCCTCCTCTATTATCGTAGAGATTTCCATCTCCGAAATTGACTTGCTTTTTAGTGTTTCCACCAATACTTGCTTTGATAGATGTGCAAAGCTTGTCGAGGCAATCTTGCTCAGTGCATCCGCCTTGCGGTTTTCCCCTCTAGGAACTTGCTTTATAGTGAATCTATCAAAGCTTTTATCAGCCTTGGTTTTATCAAGGTACTAGATCATATTATCTTCTTTGGCCACGTATTCACCCAACACGTGGTTGGCCACTAGGTGGGAATCCACGTTTGCCTCTAGGTTACGTACACCCATTCGAGCCGCATGCGTAGTCCAAAGCGTGGCTTCGTATCTGCCTCATTGTTTGTTGCTGTGAATTCAAAGCGCAGGCGTAAGTGAATTCCATTCCCTCTCGGATTTGTGAGAATGAGGCCCGCTCTGAGCCATCAATGCATGAGGATCCATCAGTAACAAGATCCATGGATCTTGCGGTCGGTCTTAATTGGTGTGGATATCTCGCCGCCGCCCCGCTTTTCGATGATGAAGTCCGCCAGAATCCGGCCCTTTGATTGGGTACGTGGTCTCGTATGAGATGTTGTGCTCACCTAGCAATACACTCCACTTCAAGTGCAGCTACACCATGCGCCAGGTTTGGAGATGATCTGCTTGATCGGTTGATCCGTGATTACCGCTATTGGGTGTGCTTGGAAGTACCTGCGCCCGCTTAGCAAAGCAAATACCAACGCCATAACTAATTTTTCCATGGCACTATAGTTCATCTCCGTCTTCTTGAGTGCCTTGCTTACAAAGTAGATGGGAGTTTGTACTAAGTCCCTATCTGTGAGTAACACTTGACCGACGCTTTCGCCGCAGACAAATACATGATTAGCTCTTCCTCCGGTCGGATGCGACAAGTGTTGGGAGCGTTGCTAGATGTTGTTTAAGCTGAGTGAAGGCCTCTTCCGCCTCCAGAGTCCATCCGAAATCACCTTTCTTTATACACTTCTTGAGTGTTTTGAAAAGAGGCGTGATTTTTCTCACGATTTGAATAAGAACCTGTTAAGTCGCCAACTTTCCGTTGAGAGATTGACTTCTTTCAACGCGCGCGTGAAGGAAGTTCGATGACCGCTTTTGTCTTTTCTAGGCATGGTTTTATGCCGTCGGGTTCTATCAGGTATCCAAGGAACATGCCTTCGTAAGCGCCAAGGTACACTTCTTAGGATTCAACTTCATATTGATCTCTCTTAGAGTTCAGAACGTTTCCTCGATGTCCCGCACTAGTTCATCTTCGGTATGGCTTTTTATGACCAGGTCATCAACATAGACCTCTAGGTTGCGCCCACCTGTTTTCGAAAGCGTTATCCACTAACCTCTCGGTAGGTGGCGCCGCATTTTCAAGCCGGGGGCATTTTTGTGTAGCAAAACACCTTGGCTTGTATGAAAGGCCGTTTTTCCTCGCCCTCCCTAGCCATTTGGATTTGATGATATCCCTTGTACGCTGGCGAGGAAGCACTTCAATGGATATCCGCACGAGACTCTATTTTCCAATCTATCTCTCGTAAAGGATAGCAGTCGACATGCTTTGTTAAGGTCGGTGAAGTCTACACACATTCGCCGGCCGCCGTCGCTTCTTTACCATGACTGGATTGGAAAGCCAGTCATGGTAGTAAACTTCCCGCATGATCCCTCGCTTCTACCGCTTTTGTACCTCTGCCAAGATTGCTTGCGCTTGCTCCGGGGCTTGGCCGCGCTTCTTCTCGGCCTATGGGTGCGTATCCCTGCCGGATTCTCGTTTATGCTCGTGATGTAGAGCGTGGTACTCATGTCATGTGTTTAGGCTCCCATGCAAAAATATCCAAATTCTTCTGCAGGAGTGTGTTTTGCCGTTGTCCGACAATGAACCTCGATGGATACTTCCGCTCCGGTATTCGGGTGAATTGCTACTTTCAGATTTGGAACTCGGTTGTCTGCTGTGGCCGAGTTGGTGCCGTCTCGCATGCAATCGTGTTGCATTCTCTCGTGGTATAGTGGTGTTGTGAAGAGTAACAATACCACCTTCCACTGGGAATTTAAGCATCCCATGCGCCGTTGATGGCACCGCCGATAGCCGATATTCCGTGTCTCCAATAATGCCATTGTATGGCGAGGAGATTTAATCACCATGAATTCCATCCGGCCGCAATGCGGTGCTCTTCGTTTCCAATGCCGACAGTAATCGTATTTGCCCCATAGGCCATATCTTCTCACTGTAAAACCGGCCAACGCCGTTCGACCGGGATTAACTCGACTTTTATTTCGGGACGCAATCGTTTGAAACAATGCTCGTACATTACGATGTCGGCGTAAGCTCCACCATCAACATACATGCGGTGGATGTCATGACCGCCGCGCTATCTCTATAGTGAGTGGTTCCACCACCGTTGTCCGCGTTAAGGTGGGGAAAGAGATCTCCTTTCCACGTGAAAAATCCTGGCTGACCTTCGCCTTGTGACCACGCCATGATTGTATCATGAAAATGGTGTCGGGCTTGTCTTTAGGTGTCTCTTTCTTATTGCCACTCTTTTGTTTGTCCTTTCCTTCTTTAATATGCTTGACCAAATGGTCCAATCTGCCATCTTTGACCATCTTGTCAATGAATTGGCGCAGTTGGACACATTCATTAGTGGTGTGGCCCTTCTGCGCGTGGTAGTCACAATATCCATTCCCAGGCGCCGATCCTCTCGGGGTGTGCGCATTTGTGGTGGTCTTGGGAAGTTTGCCCTTCGTCGCGAGTATTTCCTTTGGGGTTTTTGTCACGGGTGTATCTGTCATTATCTCCCGCTTCGACCGCGATAGCTTCTATTACGGTTGCTACTCCGGTCATTGGGTTGTCTCCCGTGTTGTTCCTGTGACCGGTAGGTGGAAGAGTTTTTGCTATCTACGCCGGGCGGCTTCTCCTTGGACGAAGGACCTAGAGCGTTTCATGAGTTCATCAAAAGTTTTAGGAATCTTGTCATTCAATCTCTTGATGAGTTCTGGGTTATTAATTCCATTCATGAAACCGGAGATTTTTAGCACTTCCGGGCATGCTTTAACTTGCATGCATTCATCTTTAAAATGCTCCATGAATGCGCCAGAGTTTCTCCTTGGCGCTGCTTTACCCTCGCAAGTTCGACAGGTTTTAGCGCACTTTTTCTGTTGAGTAAAATTTAGGCGGAACGCCTTTCTTAATTCCTCAAAACCATTTATACTTCGTCGTGGAAGTTTGTTAAACCAGCCCGCGCGCTCCCACTAGTGTGGAATTAAACATATGGCACCACACGGGTTGTGGCCAATTCTCAATAGTTGCTGATTCGAAAATTTTTAGGTGATCGCCCTGGATCACCTGTTCCGCCATAGGTCTTGACATTAGCGCATGCGCCTCTTCTTGTTTTCTGAGAAATCGCTAATGCGCCTAGGAACGCGCCCACCTTCCGACAACGCCATGGGAGAGACATGTCCTCCTCTTGGTCATTGTGTCTACTTCTTGACTTCCAATGTCTTGTATCAATATCCTCGTTGTCCGAGAAGTTATCGGAGGACGAGTTTTCTTCCTTCGGCGCTATGCGCCGGGCTATCTCCGTGAGTCTGGACTAGAAGGGCTTTCACTTGGGGAGTACTTCCGCTCATCAATATGCACTTTACGGCTACCTAGTCTATCAGACACTGGTACCGCTTCACCTTCATCACTATCGCTAAAGTGGTGAGAGTGGGATGCCTCATCATCCTCGATCCTTTTCCCGATTCTGTTAAACACGGAGATCGGCGTTGTCTCTGCCGCGCTTCTCCTTCAGCGGCGCGGTGGTGAGGTTTCAGTATTCGAGTCAAAACGAGTCGGGTTTGTAGGCTCCGACCCGACCTTTATCTAGCCTCCTCTTGCATGAGGGCAGTCAAGGTTTCATAATTTTGGGATACGAAATCCCTTGGTGTTAATTCGGTGCGACCCCTTCTAGGGCGAGGGTATTCGCTTCCTTATTTGCCGCTGTCCTTATCTTTATCCAGTGCTTTTGTCAAGTCAGTCTCTAGTACTGGTTTGATGGGAGTGGTAAGATCGGCTGCGATGGATCCACTGTGCTGGTACTGGTTGTGGTGGCCTGGGTTGTCCCCGAGCGCGGTTCCACTATAGGGTAGACCAAGTTCGGCCGACCCCTTGTTTTTGACAGCGGTACTAGTTGTCCCAGTGAGTCCGCTTGGGAGCTGAGCCTGTGTGCCTTCTTTCCAAGAAGATCCGCTTGCGATCGCTGATTTCCATGCTTAGTCATTCTAGTCTTAGTTCTTAGTGAAAGGTCCCACGGATGGCGCCACTTGTTGATACAAAAGTTGGGCGTTCCTTGTTTGGAGCTCCGGCTCGTACCAATTGAGAATCGTTGCTTGAGACCTGCGCACTAAGAGACAGAAAACAACGTTAGGCTTACCGTGGGATTGTCTCCCACGATTATCCTCCGGCGTGAGAGTAAGTAATCGGTTTAGGGTTTAAGGAGTGTTAGGGTTGTGAGATCGTACCTTAAACGAGGGATGTGATTCCCTTTATATACGCACGGAATCCTTGTTGGTTCCGGGTTCCTCAACCTTCGGCGTATCCCACCTTAATCGGTTGGGAATGACTATCTTCTTATTTAGAAGATATCGGATATCTATTCCATCAATAGATTCGGGCTTGGGCCTTCATGAGCCCAAATGTTTAGTCCGCTTAGCCCACCGGGCCAAGTTAGTATTGGACTTTAGTCGGGTCCGTGACCCGGATATAGACTATACGTCATCAGTAATAGCCAATTACCTAAAGATATTCAAACAAAGTGCGCCCGGTTATTTCTGATAACCAAGATAGGGTCGTTATTCCCCATAGTACTATCCACGATATTTGCGTTCACTCACAAGTGACTAATGGTTCATGATGAAGGGGCCTTTTGGCAAGCAACTAAGGCAACTAATATAAACAGGCAAGCATACATTTGCAAAAAGTCTTGTGTTCTAGTTATAGCATGTATCTCCCTCGCGGGGGTTGAAAAACAAGTAAAAGCGAGGCTATGAACTCACCTTAGCAAACAGAATCCGAGTAGTGTAAAATCAAGTAGTGGAAGCACGTAGTACCGTTACGCGACCTATTTTTTTTGGGTAAAAGAGTTAATTCATCCCGGTAAAATGCATTACACCAAAAGACATTGAAGTACAAATGACATGGGTGAATCCCATGCCCTCAGCCCATTACATAGGCGACATCAGCTGCAAAAGCAGTACAACCACATAGCTAAAAGCTAGAACCAGGTCATATTGATGATATTTGTTGATTGAGGTGATTATCCTGCTTGGTGTCGATCATCTCATGTAGTTCGTGTGAGCTTGTCTGGTCATCTTGATGCATACGTTTTGGCTTAACATGGTAGCTTTTGGTGATCTATTTGCTCTAGTATGTGTGGTATTACAATCATGATTTGGCTTTTTGCGGTCATGGTGCGTGATACTATTAGCAGGTACTATGAAGACTATGAAGGTTCAGGTGTTTTTACCTGAGTAGGGCTTAATTTCTTTATTTTTTCATAGTCGTTGTAGGTTGTAGGTTATCTTATTAGTTATAAGAATGGTGTGTCATTCTTATATTGTGGTTTTTTGTAAGTGTCCTCTGTGACTGAGTTGAGGAGTCACCCTCATCCATTGTACTTCAATGTTTTTTGGTGTAATAGTATTTTACCAGGGTGAAAAATCCCTTTTACCCAAAAATAAAAGCTAGAACCTACATTACATTTAAAGAAACAAACTAAATGTAAATATTTGTCCATAGTGATCCACTCTAATCTTGAGAAATCTGCATAACAAAACAATTGAGCACACCACCAACTTCCAAAACCTCAAAAATTGGTAGACAATGAAAACTACACCGTATACCAAATGTACACATGGTTGTAGTGTCATCAATGACACCACACACGACGAATTCCAATTCAGCCCCGACTAAATAGAAATCACGACGTCTACTATTAAGCCCAATAGCCGAACACATAAAACACAAAGCTATTAAGATCGGATACCAAAACATAGGGACTAAAAACCCTAAGCTTCCAATGAATGTCCCCAATCGACCCACTAGAAACGAATGCAGCCCAGGGAAAAGGATCGAGAGGTACTCTAGCACTCCAACCATGTCCATAACTAATAATCATCACGGGAACAAGACACAATCAGACCATAATGTAGTTTGATCAAACTACAACTTACCAGCATGCAAATCATCCATAATTTGCGACCAATATGATCACCACCCTACGATCCAACATCTACCATAATAGATCCATGTAGCACAAGGCAGATCAAACCCATAAAAAACAATGATAGGAATCACAAAGCAACCCTAACATCCAAACAACGGATTCCTATGACCAACTGGATTAGAATGATGTTCAAAAAACTAGGTCAGTGGAAACAGTGCACCAAAGTCGACGACAAAATAGGAAGAACCAGCAATATAGGTCGACTAATAGCAGATCACAAAAGATCCACCAATAGAGTATAGGAACCCTAAGTAATCAAAGAAAGAAGGACGATAGGTATAGATAGCGTCCAATCTCAGTTCATGTCGATGAACAATTGAAGGTTTTTAAATAAGTGACCCCCTAAACTTGACTTCTAAATTTCTCATAAAACCCACTGACCAAACAACAAGATCTAAAAAGGAACATGTAGTCCAACCATAAAGGTCGACAATTAACAAATGTAACACAAGCGGTCCAAGCGATCGAAGTAGGGTATAAGACAGCCCTATCGTTGAATAATCCGACATAAAACTTCCATCTCTCTCTCTTAAAACCACTCTCCCATAACCAATATACTCTAGTAACAAGCGATATAATCACGTAACGCCAATCAACCCCATAAACGGGTACTTACAATCATAACAAATGAAACAAGACGATATAGAATCTCGTGAAGCGATGAAGCGTAGCGAACCACCAAATATGGAAAAACTCAAAACCTGGATAGGTTTCATAAGCATTAAGTGAGGATGAAACAAAACCCTAAAAACATAACCGATTCACTAAAAACAATCCTGAGTCAAACAGATCCAGAAATGATTTAGAAGAGGTCGATTAAGAATATTAGGGTTTTGTTTTAACAGCAAGGAGATGCCATAAAAAAACATACAAATCATCAGCCGCCATCTCCATATAGATAGGTGATAATATAGCCTTAGCAAGATGGTAATAAACTGCGGCTAGAAATCTCCAAAGGATATAAGGGTGTTGGCAAATCGTAATAAGGATAAAACACACCACCTTTTTGAAATAAAACAAACCTAGATGATCGCTTGCATACCAATGACACAATCAAAGATTATATAATGGTAGAGAGGCGATCCTAGAGCAAGTTTTGGCGGAAAAAGCAAAGAAATAGGTGGCGGCAGCCACACACCCTAGAGAGAGAACCTTAGGGTTTTTTTTGCTTATACCGTCACGTGACCTATAATTAGTATAACAATGCTTTAAATTAATACGTTTGCGTTTGACTCGATAATGTTTAAATATGTCAAAAGTTTAAGTTGTTGATGCTTGTGTGGCAGCGTTTAGGTTCAAAGGAGGTAGTAGGTGGTGGTAATGATGACTCTAGGAAATGAATAGGTAGGGTAATATGAAGGTGTTGAGGATGTGACGAAGACTTCAAATGGACAATCCTTTATGGTAACATCGCTCATAGAACTTATGCGATTGGTTACAAGTGTGTGGAGGGTATATATATTTATGATTTTAAATTGAGTAGTATATCATTTATAGGAAAATTCGGCATGGTTTCATTTATATATTGTAAATATAGGTTTTCAAAAAGAATGACATGACTTTAGCGTTAAAGTAGTTTTGTTCACAAAATTGTTTATGAAAACATGTTGTCGCAGTAACAATAGTTTCCCGTTCACATAGATTACATGTATATACAAGCAAGTGTCACAAACCCTTTGTTTCCTCTATATTTAACATTTTAAGTTTTGTTTTTTTTAAATATCGTTCATTGTTAAAAATATAATTACTCTTTATTAGTTGTAAAGAAAATATAATACTTTTGTTAAATTCGAAGAGAAGGTTTACACATTTAGGTCGTGTGTATACTTTGGTTATGTTGAATATTACTCGACAAAATATTTACGTAGTGATAGATGTAATGTATGATACTTAATACGTGGGCGTTAGTCGAAGGATGACTCGGTATTTTATCATACTAGATAAGTTGGTACTTACACCTTTTATGGGTCACGACCCATCGTGAGAATGGGCTCCTCGATGAGGCTTTGGGCTCGGTGATAGTTTAGATTGAACGAGGTGGTAGCTTCTTTCATCTTGGTAGACAAGATAATCAACTCTCATTTCCCGACTTGGGTACATAATCAACTCTCATTTCCCGACTTGGGTACTTAACGAGTTGTAGGGAAGATTCTTAGCCCTTCGACACATAGTCAGAAAGGGCATCAGAAGATAGTTGGAAAGAGGTAACATGGCTAGGACAGAGGGACACAAGGGTCACTTCTCACGAGGCAAGTTCCTCGAGGTCACGAGACACTAGCTAAAGCAAGGAGTTCTCCCGCGTACTCCTCACGAGCTAACGTAGGTCTTATTAGGCGAGAGTCCAAAATCAAAATTTGTTCTCGAGCTCAAGACTCAATCCCATATCTAACATCAAGTTGCACTAGAAATAATGATATCATTAATAAAATTAAACAGCACATTGCAACAAGATATAGGCCAGGTCTAAAAAATTCTCTCTCTCGCTAGGGAGATTTCGACCTCCCTCCTATTTTTCCGGCTAAACAATCATTCCGAATCGCCTCTCTACTTCTTGAATGCAATCGATTCAGTTTGGCTGTGTGTTTCTAGGGGTGGCGCCTTATTCCTTGATCTTTCTATTTTTTTGAAATCGTGATTTACCTCTAGCCTGATTTCGTAATTGGATTTTTGGGGTCATATCGCCTAGGGTTTTTTATTTACATAATCTAACTGTGTCGGTGCGTTTTGGTTTGACGATTACCCTATTAGGGTTCCGCTAAAATTATATTTACAGGTTGGTTTATCATGTGCGAATAATGCTATATCATATGGCTTTGTTTGTGGTCTGCTTATGCGCATCATTATATTATAAAACCCTAACTTTTAAGGTTTTATTTATCTTGGTAAGTAATCGGTCCTGGTTTTCTGGGTATGGAAGTCGTTTGGCGTGTTGATTTACTTGGGTTTGGAGAGAGATGTCATACTTATTTGGATGTAGGATCTGGTGGGTTACTGGTTCTTGGGGCGTTAGGGTTCTGGTAAACCCTAATTTTTTTTTGTTCGTTTCAATCTCATCAGTGCTGCATGGTTATTTATTTACTACCTAACTGATTGGGATTTGATTGGTAGTGATCTGAATTTCATAGACCTGTTCATGAGGTCTTTCGTGATTCATATTATGGATGTTAGGGTTTTGATGCCCTATTTTAGTGGGTTCAGGTTCCAAGCGTACTACACTCTTATATTGATTATTATTACGTACCCTTGTGATAATAATAGCAGCAGTTGCGGACTTGAATCGCTAGTGGGTTATGTGTTATCGTAGTCGACAAACCTGGGTTCTTCGCCGTGGGGTTTATGTCGTTTGTTTTTTCTGTTAGTGGTGTTCTTTTGGGTAAAAGGGCTTCACCCTGGTAAAATATATTAATCACAACAAATGAAGTACACTGGAATGTGGCAGAGATACCACATTAACCTCAAGCTAAAGCTTGAACAACCACTACACACTAAATGCTTGTGACATGCCACAAAGCACCACTACAAATCAACATACAAAAACTAAATCACCAATAGGAAACAACCACCGCATGAAACATGAATCCCCACAACTGTCCATCAGCCTCTTCGAAGGAGATTGATGTACCTAGTGAGACTGCCTCCTTAAAACCTCTCGGAAAAACCCGGTGGGAAAACCACGGATGAGGGAAAAAAGAGTACAGCTCTCAAATGGATCTCCAACGAACAATCCAAACAACCGAAAGCAACTTCCAAAGAAAACACATCATCCATCCGAAACCAGCACTCAGGAGACCACATCATGAATGCATAAGAGACAAAGGCAAACGCCAGAAACGCAACAGATCTTCCACTTTTGCCATCTTCTTAAATATGCACGAGAGAAGCTTGAGACGAACGTGGACTTGATAAGATCAACAACTTAGGCTTGCGATCTTTTTTGCGCCTTGAAAATCCTGTTGTTTCTTTCTTGCCAAATAATGTAAGTAGCAGCCGCAAACAGAAGCTTTGAAACAACACTCCTAGCAGACCTAGATTTCGCCGTAGAAATAAGAAAATTAACGATAGTATCCAGCGAAGAAGGCATAGAACCAAAACCAGCAAACACCTTCAACGAATCCCAAACCTAAGAAGAAAATAAACAATCAAAGAAAAGGTGATCATGAGAATCCGGTTGCAAGTCACAAAGTAGACATTGCAACATAATATCATCCCGCTATCTCAACATATCCTGCATCTTTAACCTTCTCTTAATAACCAACCAAAGATGAAAAGCATGTCTAGGAATCCTCTAAGAAAACCAAACCACATGAAACCAATCGACCGTAGAGCCCCGAGGTCTAATACGATCCCAAACCGTAGAGACTGAGAAATGCTTAAAGGAACCATCACTAGTACGCCAAGATAATCTATCCTCCGTATGATTAACCAACTGAGGAACCGGGATAAACCCTAACTCGTTTCTCTCTCTCTCTAGGTTCCAGCCGCCACTTTTTCTAAAATCCGGCCATAATCCAAACACAATCGTCCTCTCTACCCTTCCTGGGTATGCAATACGATTTGTGGTTTGTGTTTAATATATTAGAAGTGGCGGCTGGTGGGTTGTTTGATTTTCCGAAACCCTAAAATCACTTTTTGTTCAATTGACTGCCTTTATTGGTGATTCGTTTCTGATTCGTTAATCTGTTTTAGGGCGATTGTGAATCACTCATGTCAGTTTGGTTTTCTAAATCGACTCCTTATATATATCGCTGCTATTGGTTCTGCATGTTAACCTATGTTTGGGTTTATTGTTGCTTGAATGTTCATGATCTGATGTAGGTGGTTATGTACATGCGGTTGGAGAGATGTAAGTTAAGTTTTTGGGTAATCTTATTCAAAAACCCTAATCTGATTGCAGTGACCTTGGCGCGTTTATGTTTTATTTTCTGGTCATGAATGGTTTTTTTGGACGTTTGGGTCGGATTAAACCTTATTTGATTCGTATCATAGCAAACCTGGTGCGTTGGGATTCAATGTTTGGTTCGTGATACGAGGGATCTGTAAGTTAGGGCTATTATACCCTATTATTGGTTACTGATTGATGTATCATCATTAGTATGCTGATGTTTGCTTCGACCTGGTGTTTGCTGATTATTGGTTTGTTTGCATTCTTGTGGGCACAATTTGCTTTTATGGGTCAAGTAGTATGTATGCTTATGGATGGACTGATTTGATGTGTATTGGTATGTTTACGACCTGGTGTTCTTTTGGTCGTTATGATTGATGTATGCTGATTGCACGGGTGTTTGGTTTGCTACTGAGGTCGTACCTTTTGGTACTACTAGATTCGTTTGGCATGCTTGTCTAGTGATCAGTATTACTTGAAGTTAGGGTTTTAACCCTATCGTTTTGGTTATTTGATTCGTATTTACTTAGACCTGGTGGTGTGGACTGATTTCGTCTTTTTTTGGTCTATAATATGATGATTTATGATGTGTGGTTTGTTGGTGAAGTGTTTCCATGTGCCGTTGGAACCGGTTCGATATTTCGGCATATTGATTATGATTTCATCATGAAAGTTTGTCTTGGTGATTCCTATTTGTGGTCGGTTTTGCATCTAAACATGCACCGTTGGAGCGAGTTTGTGCTTGCTGCTCTATCTGTGGTTTTAGAGTCTCTCACCAACCGTTGTGTGGAATTTGTGAACTGAAATGCGAATTTGATGATCCATGAGAGTGTAAGTTGGAGGATTCTTCATGGAAGTAGGTGGACCGCCATAGTGATTTAGAAGGCTCAAGTACATTCCTTGAGTAGTATTGTAATGTTTTATTTACTTTTGTCATTATTGGTAGGTTCATTTTGTAAGTTATAAGAATGGTGTGTCATTCTTATATGAAAGTCTGTAAGTGTCCTAAGGGACTCAGATGAGGGAAATCACCCTCATCCTTTGTACCTCAACGTTTTTTGGATAATGAATTTTACCAGGGTGAATTAACCCTTTTACCCAAAAACCGAGGAACCGGATCGACGCAAGAGAAGGATAGCGACTAAACCACTGAATGGGCCAAACCCACCCTTCGTTAGAAACAATATCACTAACCAAATCCCCAAGAAAAAAACCAGCCGAAAAATATCCGAGAAGAAACAATAGACGCCAAGGGACTCGCATCACACCAAGAATCGAACCAAGCAGAAGCCTTAGCACCATTACCTATAGTATACCAAATGAATCTATGAATAAGAGGCCGAATCTGCAATATCTTCCACCAACTCCATGTCAGATTACCACGACACGAAATATCCCAAAAATTACGATCTCTAATTTTATAGACATGAATCCATTTAACCCACAGAGATTCCTTCCCTGTAAGAATGCTCCAAATATGAGAAGAAATCAAAGCAGAATTAAAAAAATCCAACCTTCTAATACCAAGACCCCCTTCTTGCTTAGGAAGACACACAACCTCCCAAGCAACTTTCGACTTACCTTTACGCGGCTCACCGTTACACCACAAAAACCCTATCATAAGTTGTTCGAGATCATGAACAATACGAGCAGGAAGAATAAAAACCGATGGCCAATAAATATGCATAGAAGAAAGCACCGATTGAATTAATTGTAACTGACCAGCAAACGAAAGCGATTTCTTCTTCCAATCCTTAATCCGTATAGACAATCTTTCCACCAATTCCTTACAATATCTAAAAATCAGCCTAGTAGTAACAAGAGGCACACCAAGATATTTCACTGGAAGAGACCCCTCATCAAATGGAAGGACCTGAAGAATAGCAATCTTGATATGATTAAGCACATTACAAAAAAAGGCTGTACTTTTAGGCAAACTCGGTGTAAGACCAGAACCAAGCTTAAACTCTTCCAAAGCATCCATGATAACTTGGGCCGAATGGACATCACCATGGGCAAACAAATACAAATCATCAGCAAAACACAAATTAATAATATTCAATTTAGAACATTTGTGAAGAAAATTAAATGAATCCGATAAACGAACCCGACGATGTAACATGAGCGTGAGAATCTCCATAACAAGGGTAAAGAGATAAGGAGACAAGGGATCGCCTTGCCTCAAACCCCGCTTACCCTTAAAATAACCATGTAAAGCACCATTAATACTGATAGAAAATGACGTAGACGTAACGCATTCCATAATCCAATGAACCATACGCATGTGAAAACCAAAACCAATCAGCACTTTCCTTAAGAATCTCCAGACAACCGTGTCATAAGCCTTTTGCTAATAAATTTATACATAACATTGCAGCAAGAAATAGGCCTGAAGTCATTAATCCGAGAATGTAGGATCTTCATGCTATGGTATGTTTTTTGAAAGCCAATTGATGTTGGATAGAAGCTGCTATCGCGGATGTGCGTTGGTTTCCTTAATATTTGTTGGTTATTCTTATTGGTGTTCGGTTTTGCATCTAAACATACTCCGTTGGAGCAAGTTTGTGCTTGCTGCTCTATCCGTGGTTTTGGAGTCTCTTACCAACTGTAGTGTGAAATTTGTGAATTGAATTCTAATTTGATGATCCATGATTGTGTGATGGTTTCCGTGAAGTCTATGGCGGATATAAGACGCTATTGTGGTAAGTTGGAGGATTCCTATGATATGGGTTTTGTGGACTTTGAGTGGTCATTCATGGTATATTATACGTGGATTCTTAATGGAAGTTAAGATGGACCGTCAGAGTGACTCAGAAGGCTCAAGTGTTTATTTGAGTAGTATTGTAATGTTTTTATGTACTTTTGTCATTTTTGATAGGTTCATTTTAGTAAGTTATAGGAATGGTGTGTCATTCTTATATTTTAAGTCTGTAAGTGTCCTAAGGGACTGTGATGAGGGAAATCACCCTCATCCTATGTACCTCAATGTTTTTTGGAGTAATGAATTTTACCGGGGTGAATTAACCCTTTTACACAAAAAAATAATAATAATATCACTACAAGGGGTTCATGATAGAATGCTAAGTATTATGAGTATCCTAATGGGTCGCGATGGCACGATCAAAACTGGAGGTTTTTCTCGACAAGTCTCACGATGGTTTTTCGAGGTTCTAGTCGGCTAGGGTGGCTGCCACAACACATCTTTAACCACTTATCTACTAGTATTATTGATGAAATTTCTCAACAACAAAACTATGGTTTTAACTTGTACAAAACTCAAAGTAGTATCATTATAATTCAAAAACATAACAATACTTCAATCTTAATCAAAACTCAATTATATAAAGTTAAACAATCATTAATAACAAATTCAACATTCTTACAAAAGGGAGGGTATGCTAGGGTATCGATTGAGAGGTGAAGCCGAACCAAAGTAGTTCTCGATCTTCGACTCCAAATCAAATAGGAACCAATCACCACAGCCTTCTCTATGTTTTTGTGATAAGTTCTTGATGGGGTATGAGGTCTTGTGATGAGTCGATCGCTATAAAAAGAAGAAAATAAATAGTAGGGTTAAACTCTCTTTTTGTCCTTGATTAATTCGAATCCCATACTGATGTAGTCTCCTTTTCACCATTTGTTCCCTACTTACCTTGTGATCTCTTGCCTTGGAAGATGAGGTGGTCAAGAAAATGAGCAATACCTTGTTTGACCTTCTAGTGATTTCAGCCATGGTTATTCGAAAATGGGTGATGGGGTTTTAGAGATGAGGAAAGATGGGTGAGATTTTTCCTGAAGAAGAAGATGAAGTGGGAAGCGGAGGCGTAGGTTTTGAGGAGAAGCAGACAAGGATAAGATTTTATCAATGGTAGTGGGGCGTGGGTTTTTAGGGGAAGAGTGGGTGGTTTTGTTTAAGTTTTATTTTTATAAGGTGTAGTTGTTAGTTATTTTTAGGATATATTAGGTATTAATTGTATTTCGTGTCCCGCTGTTTGGATCGTAAACGTATCATCTCGAAACGGGAAAAACGTAATACTTATATTTTTGGACACGTTTTAGAGAAACTGACACGGTGATATAATTTTTGACTTTATTAGCTTGTTTTTATATTTCATGGTTACTTATATGTATCGGTATGCGTACGGACTCGTAAGACGAGAAAATTTCTCGTGAGCGTGATTTAGTTATTAATAAATACCGGGATTAATCTTATTCTCATCATTCGTTTAAACAAAGCTACTCGGGGATGCCTAAAAAAATGAAACGTATATGCTAAAAAGCTTAACTCAGCTCAAATGATTCTTGATAAATAATCTAGTTCATTGATACAACAACTAATGATAGTGAAATTTTACAGGTGGCTACATATATATTGGGAGTCCTACGCATTATCCTTGTGATATTGCCAGAACATCCGAGTGATACTTAAAGTATTCATGATGAAGATGGAAATCCTTCTAGAGCCAACATCAAACAAGCTCTTGGTGGGTGACGTAGATTCTTCAAGAATCAAACTTGTTCCAGGAAATAGATTGATGGATAATTTTGAAAAACCTTTCGATGTGCTCTACAATTATTTTCTCTAGCACATCGACTGCGATTATAATTTCACAAACAAAAGTATTTATGATTGAAACTTGATTTTTTCTCATAAAATTTGCGTCGTATTTCAAAATCTCTCTCTTCAGCAATACGCGATTGTTTTTCAAATCAATTTTTCATCAATCAGTGAATCTCAATTCGCTGGTTGACTCACTCCGTGTAGTCTACTTTGGGACACTTCGGTTTGAGAACGGCCATTAATCTGCGACACCCTATCAAGGAGATTCTACGGAATTCTACCTGATCACAGGAAGTATTTATACTGATCAACGGGGAACCGTTGTTCTTGCAACCCTATTCAACGAAAGTGAACAAAGATACTTTCATGTGTTTTATTGCTAACTCTTATTTGCAGGAATATCTGACGATTGCAGCTGATCGAAACTGAGAAGTCAATCTATAACCACATGCTCACAAATCACACTAACGTTTAAAGAAATCATGATAAGTTCTGATCTAAACTCTGATACCATTAAGCAATGCTTCCACTACTCTGATGCAAAATATCATGATCCAATGAAGTGTGAGCATGTCGGTCCAGAAGTCACACATATCACATGCAGGCGATACAACAAAGGATAATTCAAAGATTTACTGTGGTTGATGATCTCAAAGAAAATATCAAAGATCACCAAGTCATGGATCAGTTAATGACCTCCACTGAAAGTACAAAGTATGCAGACTCTGAAGAATCAAAGGCTACGAGTTACAAATCAAAGAACTTGTAATAGAATGCTAGAGCTCAAAATGTATTATCTATATGTAATTGAGGTGACCTCCCTTAGGGGGAGATTGTTAGGATTTAGTAAATCCGTAAGTTAAAGACTCGGTCACCTCAAGTATTTGTAAGCATTAGAAAGCTCGTAGTCTTAGTCGTTTAGTTATTATAAATAGTTAGTTAATGTAACCCCGTGGAGGATGGACGGGTCTTTACCCATTGTATACCTGATCCACAACCCGTAGGTGGCGTATTTTGTGAACACTATAAATACCTTCTACCTTCCAAGGTAGAAGGTGGAGCTTAATCATATGACTTTCATTATCTCTCACTAAGTTCCCATTTCTCTCTACTTTCTCTCTTAAAAACTCATCCATATTCGAACCATATATTGTGTGTTTGTGTATTTGTGATAACCAATCTCTTACAAAAGATATATTCTAACAAATTAACCTAGGATCTCCTTTTATAGGCACAAGGATTCCTTTACAAGATAACTATCAATATTCTAAACATGCATAATATTCGTATAAGTCTAACTATATAAGATATATTGTAAATATCTTATATACAAATCACTTTACAAGTCTTCTAACACTAGCAGTACAAAGTCTTCATACTGGCAGACGTAGCATTACAAAGTCTTCCGGTAGTACTAACTTACTTAGTACTGTTAGTGTATTCAGCAGTACAAACTGTTAAGTGTTTTAATTCCCAACAA
This sequence comes from Chrysanthemum makinoi, assembly GCA_910596185.1. NCBI lineage: Eukaryota > Viridiplantae > Streptophyta > Magnoliopsida > Asterales > Asteraceae > Chrysanthemum > Chrysanthemum makinoi. The sequence goes on from OU343224.1 coordinate 313,668,681, forward strand.
TCGACCCCTAAACTTGTGATTTATCTCCAAATCATCAAGTTTCTTGAATTAAATCTTCAACCTTGATCTTGTCGGGATTCTTCCAAACACTTATCTTCTTTTCTTAGTTTCTTCAGCCTGCTAATATATCTTTCTCAGTAATTCCCTTGCCATGTTAGTTTCTTCATCCACTCTGACTTTAGCAGCCAACATCACAATAAGAATACCAGCTCTAAAAGGATATTCCTTTTCAACCAGCATGAAATCATCAACTCCATCTTTCGTAGATACATGATGAACTCCACATGTATCATACAGCTTCCATGTTGTTGCCATATCATGTGCTTGAAACTTCCATAAACTATCATTTGGATCAGGCTCAAACAGTCTTTCCAATTCAACCCATAATTCTTTCTCCTTATCATCTGCAAACTCTGTTTGGTTGAATCTTTCCTTGACTAACTCCCAAATACTTTAACCATATCTTCAAAAGATTTGTATACCTCAAAGTGATTTCCAACTCTGATTATCCTCCAAAACTTTCCAAAGTTATCTGTGTAGATCTCCCAGTCTATAATTGGGTATTTAGCCTATATTGGCTCAACACTCATACCTTTTTCTGGAATAACCATCATCATGTGGTGTAGCTGTTCTTCAATCAATATTTCTTCTTTTTCTTCATTTATTTCATCTTCACCTATAGAAGGACCTTTACTAATCTTTTGCGTCCTGGAAGACTCTGATTCCAATAAAAATCCAGCTCTTTTAATTCTTCTACCTTTTTCCTCAGTTTCCATGGGAATGAAGTCTTGTACCTTATTGTAAGCTTTGATGTACATTTCTTCAATTTATTCATATGTTTTTCCATTCAGTTGACCAAACTTCTAATGATCTTGATTCTTCAGGTATTCCTTCATATGCTTCATCATTTTTGCTTTTGTTGTTTTGGGTAAAGGGTTTTACCCCGGTAAATATATGACCAAAAAAAAAGTTAAGTACAAATGGAATGTGGCAGAAGTACCACATTAACCTCAAGCGAAAAGCTTGATAAACTAGTGTTTATGACATGCCATAAACACAATGACCCTAGCTATATTACATCACCTAACTAGGCATAAACAAGAAAAAAACTTGTAACAAGCGAGCATCCCGCATCCAGTCTGCCTCCTTAAAAACCCTTTCCAAGAAAAACCCAGAGAGAAAAACCTTGGAGTAGGGAAAAAGAGTACAACCCTTACCTGGCACTCCCTTCATGTGTAATACAAACACTTGGAATCTTCCTATCAAGAATCAAACGAGCCCGCGAGGTTAGCTTCTTGAACTTGAAGGTAACCAGCTTCAACCGAACATTGGAGACAATAATTTTAACCACTTCAGCAATAGTAGACTTCTTATGCTTGAAAATTATTGCATTGCGCTCCATCCAGATATAATATGTTGTAGCAGCGAGCAGTAACCGTGAAAGGATGCTACTAATCGACCGCCCCTTTGAAATAGGAATAAGAAATGTAATAGCACTCTCCAGAGATGGTGGGACCGCATCCATTCCAGATAAAACCCGAACCTGAAACCAAACCTGCATAGAAAACTGGCACTCAAAAAATAAGTGAGAGTGGGAATCCGGAACCAATTCACAAAGCGGGCATCTAAGCAAGTCCAAATCAACATTAGGACCAACATCCCATTGCCGCATCCTATCCTGAGTCTTCAGTTTCTGCTTAATAACAAGCCACAAATGTATAGCATGCCTCGGGATACAATGAGAAAACCAAGGAACATGGAACCACTCAACTAAATCAGCCCTTAGGCGCAGAGATTCCCAATCACCCGAAACTGAAAACCGACTAAAATTACCATCCAAGATGCGCCATAATAATCCATCATCAGTATCATTAAGATTAGGAACCGGGAGAGCAGCTAATAATGGAAACCTAGATAGCCAGTCAGAAGGCCATCGCCAAACACCATTAACTATCACATCACAAACCGAATCCGATAAATTAAACCCAGCCCGAGCAATATCTCTAGCAGTCATCGAATCACGAATAGGGCTTAACTCACACCACATATCAAACCAAACAGAGGTAGCCTTTCCATTATTAATCTTATGCCATATGAAAGGACGAACCTTAGGTCTAATTGTAAGAAGCTTGCGCCATCCCCAGCTAACATCACCCAAGCAAGGAACATCCCAAAAGCTTCTTCTACGAAGTATATAATAATGGATCCATTGAACCCATAACGACTCTTTATGTGTCAAAATACTCCAAATATGCGTAGTCATGAGAGCAATGTTAAAATCATCCAATCTACGAATACCTAGACCACCTTCTTGCTTAGGCTTACAAACAGATTCCCAAGCAACTTTGGCCTTACCCCTTTTCATTTCTCCTTGACACCAAAGGAAACCCCTCATAAGCTGCTCTAACTCATGAATAATACGGGTAGGAAGGATAAAAACAGAAGCCCAATATAAATGCATCGAAGATAACACTGACCTGACCAACTGAAGCCTACCCGCAAGAGATATCATTTTTGCTTTTGTTGGAGGCTTAGTCCTTGCACCAGCCTTCTTTGCATTTTGATTTTTCTTGATCATCTACAACAGATCATTTAGAGCATCTTCTCTATCTGTTTTAGGGATAGATGCTCTCTCTTCTTCATAGATCCTTTGAGCTAACACTACATCTGCTTCTTCTTGAGCCAATATATCTGTTTCTTCACTTCTTAGCTTATGTTCTATCATAAACCTGGCAATCTTTTGCTCCTCTTTAGCTTGTGTCGTTTGCGTGATTTCATTATCAAAACTGATTTGAGCTTAAACCTTCTTCTTGACTTTCTTTGGAGGTTCTTCTTCAATTACATAACCCTTTCCTTTGTCTGCTCTTTGTCTTCTAACATATACAATCCCAGTAGTACCTTGCTCTGCACCATCAGTACTAAGTTGTTGAGCAATAGTAGTAAAAGTTGTATTGACAATACTAAGTGTTGCTTCACTAGTTTGAACTGGTTCTTCCATCTGCCTAACCACTTCAGCAGGTTAAACTACTTCTCCCATATGCCTGGCCACATTAGTAATTTTATCCACCATACTAGTAGTAATAACAATTCTTTCAGTTGTAGCTGTTTCCTCAACATTTTGTTGATCATCATCAAAGTTCACTGGCTCTGTATCCTGATCTTGAAGATTAACAGGTTCAGTCTCTTGTTGAATAACTTCATCCATATCAAAATTCCTGTCACCACCCATATCTTCATCATTAAACCTCCCCTCAGTCTCTGTAGCCTCTTGTACTAAAGTAGTATTTGGATCTTCATCAATATCTTCTATCTTCCCTTATTTAGAAGAATCATCCAAATCAACATCGTTATCCGAGCTTTCTTCTGAGTTGAAGGACTCCACAATGTTTGCTCTTCATTTGGCTTTGAGTGACTTGACTTTATTCTGTAGTTTCTTCACCTTTTCAATAAGCTTTTTGTAAGCAATGCCATACATAACCATTAACTCCTTTATTTCATTCTCCAAGCCAGTCACCCTGTTAGTCAAATTTGTACAAATTGCTATCAATTCATTCAGTTTCACACCGCACTCAGCACTTCCAAGTGTGTTACCTCCTAGGAGAGCTGCATCATGGGGCAATTCCTCAATATTTTCCATGTGGCTGGGGAGTCCATCACTTGTATCAAGTCCATGAGGACTAGACACATTAGATGTTGCCATAGGTTGGGTCTTAGATATGTTACCCTTGTCCTGCGCAGCTGCTAAGCCTGAGAAAATAGTGTTAGCCCTTCCTATTCTACCAGAGGCAGCCTCATCTGCTACAGGTGGATTAATAGAAGATCTGTGCCGAGGAACAGTAGATTCCTCTCTGGATGAACTCCTATATGGTGATGAAGTTGGTTGTGAGGCTGATGGAGTACCAGATGAACTTTTGGGTATGTGTTGGGACTCAACTAGGCTTGTTGATCCTTCACCCTGTAGGTTTAACATAGTATCAAAAAGAGGTACTGCAATCCCATTAAACCTCTTAGATGCCATTCTCATGTTACTAGAGTTTTTGTCTAAGGCAAGGAGTAGGATAAAAAAATTTATGGGATTGAAGTTGAATTTTTCTTGCATTCAAAATCGTTTGGTTAAACCTTGGATACATTAAAAACTTGAATTTGTTATCCACATTTTTCACCATACTATCAAAAATAAGTTTGGAAAAATTGTAAGTCCTGTTTGTTGATAAACAAATGAGAGCAGTTGCAATATTGCTACTAAATGAGCTTTTCTTGGGACTTAAGCAATGAAGGACAGTATAAATGAAGAATCTCCATTCTTGGTAAAACATCCTTATTGAAAGTCAGATTTTCATAAGATGTGTCATACCCCATTCTAGACATATTTTGAAAAATTTCAGTATTTGGCAAGACATAATACCATTGTCATATGCTAAGTGGAGATGCCTCCTAATTGATGACTCAGTAATAGGTATTGTTTTGCCATCAACTATTACTTTTAATTATTTGTCTCCATTCTCAATACTATTGACAGTAGTAGTCTGCCAAAAATGCTTGATTTGAGAGACATAGATAGTAGGGTTGACTGTTAAAGCATACCTGATGTGGGTAGTGTTTAGAAAATATACTATCTCATGGAAGTCTATACCTTCCTCTGTTTTCTCCAAGAAATCAACCTGATAGTGCTTATCCACAAATTGCAAATTCATCATTACGGTTAAAAGACTGTTTAGACTGTTGGGGTATGATCGTTTATCTGTGAATTGAAGAAGTTTGTTAGCAAATTGAGTATTTATAAAGTATACTTAGGGTTTGAGAGTAACCGACTTGAATAAATCGTATCTTACGGAAAAGAAATTTTTTAGAATATGGAAAGAAAGTTTATTATCCAAGTTAGAAACCATATAAGTATGGTAAGTAACAGAAAAATTACTCAACAGCTATAATTAAAAAACGGTTACACCTAAACAGTACAAGCGGTCATTTAGTAGTACAAATTTATGCTAGCAATACAAAGTTTTTCCTAGCAGTACAAATGTTTTCCAAAAACATTTTCTTTGCAGCATAAACCCAATTTTCTTTCAAAATACTGCACTCAAAACCGATTCCCTCTCTGGAGAAAACCGATTCACTTATCCCTAAAAAATCACGATCGTTAATTATTCCCTATAATATATTCTTGTCTTCTTTAATCCATAGTTATCCTATTTCTGGTTGGTTAATTATTGGTTTGGTCGATTGGAATTTGAAGCTAGGGTATTGTTTTTGTTTAATTTTTTTAGGGTTTCTAGTAATCGCATAATATTTAATCTTGTGATACCATGAGGGGTGTTGGTTAGACGTGATATCCTGGTCATTATTGCATGTCTTAACATTGTTAAGATGATCGAATTGAAGATTGACGTGGTTTCTTCGTGCTCTTCTGGTGCTTTTTTCTGGTTATCATTTTAGGGTTTGTTTTTTTCTTCGGTTAGGGTTTTTTATTCGGGTTCTTTTTTGATGATTGATATGGCGAACAAAGGTGATGGTACTGTGGATTTGGACACGTTAAAGGCTCGTATGTAGCGTTTTAAGGATATGGAAGCTGGTAACTTGGGTGCTACGAGTCAAGCCAGGTTAGCGACTAGGGTTTTGCGCAACCCTAGTCTTGTTTTGAGTGGTAATGACGAACCAGGTACTGAATCTTGGTCTGTTTCTGATGGTGATCAATTACCAACAAATGTTAAACCTAATGATACTATCTTTTCAACTACATTGGATGCTGGTAAAACAAGCGTCGAAGGTAAAATTCTGGATGATAATTCGTTTTGGGACGTGGGTGATGCTGGTGTCACGACCACATTAAACATATAAGATTACCCAACGCTGAATGATAATTTTGTGTCTAAAAGTACTACTATTCCTGTGTCGGGGTCGACTAGTGAGCATGGTGTTACGGACATTGGTAAGGATGCTAGCTTACCTCCTGGAGATAACGTTTGTGTTGGTAGTCAAGCTGGACGTATGCATGGGGTACAACCGAGTGTTCCTTTGTCAACTTTGGATAAATCTAAGGGTGCTATGCCTATCATCCAAACTTCGGAGGTTAATGCACCAACTAAGTCTTATGTTGGTGCTACTAGTGGGGCGAATTCGGCAAATGATAAAGGTAAATCTAACTTTTGTGCAATAAAGGTTGATAATGTTTTTACAGGTGTTGATGTGTCCATACCACATAAAGTTGTTGAAACGATTAGTACTAAATTTGAACACACTCTTTACGGGTATTTTATTGGAAAGCGTATTGCCTTTCTGGTAGTCGAATACTTTGTTCGTAACAATTGGACAAAGTATGGGTTAAAACGTATTATGATGAATGCAAACGGATTCTTTTTCTTTAAGTTTGATTCTCAGGTTGGTTTGGATGTTGTTTTAGAGGGAGGGCCATGGATGATTAAAAATAGGCCCGTTATACTTAAAAAATGGACTATGAGTACTAACTTGACGAAAGATGAGTTAACCCGAATCCCGGTTTGGGTTAAATTGCATGATGTTCCATTACAGGTGTTTAATGAGGATGGTATTAGTATTATTGCTACACACATTGGTAAGCCTATTATGCTTGATTCCTACACTAGCTCTATGTGTATTGATTCTTGGGGTAGGAGTAGTTTTGCTCGTTGCTTAATTGAGATTGATTCGTGTGTTCCCATTAAGGAATCTATCACTGTCGGAGTCCCTTATATGGATAGTATTGGCTTTTCGCCTGAAACTATTAGGGTGGAATATGAATGGAAACCCCCACGGTATGATACTTGTTTGATTTTTGGCCATTCTGTTGATACTTGTCCTAAGAAAGTTGTTCCACATGTTGTGGAGGTTAAAAATGACAGCTTTCAACAAGTGGGTAAAAAGGGTAAAACTAAAAGTATGGAAAAGAAATATGGGAATCTATTTAATGGGGTGCTTGTTGGTAGGAATATGCAATATAGGCCTAAAGCTGTCACTAATCCATCCACTAGCACAACCTCTCAGGGGGAACCTAGTACTGCGTTCGGGTTATCCCCTAACCCGTAGGTGTGGTAAATTCGACTAAACCTAACAAGGATAGCCAATCTTCTCGGAATGTAACTCATAATAATAGCTATCCCACACCTAAGGTAAGTAACCCAACTTTGGCTGCTAATGTGCCTACATCTAACCCGTTTGGTTCTTTGGCTACTGATGATGATGTTGATAAGATTACAGACTTGGCTGATGATGAGGTTGAGAATGTATTTGATGAGTCAGGTAATTTGCTTGAAAAACCGGGGGCAAGCACTCCTGTTCTAAATGATCCTGATGTTTAGTATAGCCTCTTGGAATATAAGGGGTTTGAACCACTCCCCTAAATAAAAAGAGGTTAGACAGGTAGTTAATGAAAATAATCTTAGTGTGTGTGCGGTTTTGGAATCTCATGTGGATGCTTCTGTGGTGTATGATACTTGTCGTAAGGTGTGTCGTCGATGGAAGTGGACGTCTAATGGTAATCTTTGTGATAAGGGGTCCCGTATTATACTTGGTTGGAATGATGAAATTGTTGATGTTATGATTATGTCTTAAACTAACCAAGTTATGCATGTACAGGTTAATATTCGTGCGGACAGCAAAACCATTTTTTGTTCCTTTGTGTATGCAGATAACTATTATGGGAATCGGCGTGCACTTTGGACCAATCTTGTGTGCCATGCTGGTTTTATGCGTAGTAGGCCTTGGGTCTTGTTGGGGGATTTTAATGCGGCGCTTAATTTGGAAGATCATTCATGTGGTAGTTACACCCCTGACATTGCTATGCGCGAATTTAAAGATTGTGTTCAAATGATGGAAGTTGAGGATGTTAATAGCACCGGTCTTCACTTTACATGGAATTAAAAACCTAAAGGCTCATATGGTACATTGAAGAAAATTGATAGGGTGATGGGTAATCTGCAGTTTTCTGATTCTTTTACAGGTTCTTGTGCTATTTTCCAACCTTATCGTATTTCGGATCATTCTCCGTGTGTTCTTCGTATCCCTCAGGTGACTATGCTTAAGCCTAAACCTTTCAAGTTCGCTAATTTTTTGGTTCATAAAGATGGGTTTCTTGATACGGTTAATGCGGGGTGGAATCTTAATGTTCATGGTTGTGCTATGTTTCGCGTTGTTAAACGTTTAAAGGGGCTGAAATCCCCGTTTCGTAAGCTTTTGCATGATCATGGTAATCTTCATGAGCGGGTTGATAGGATTCGTAAGGAGTTAGATGAGGTCCAAAAGGCTATTGATAAGGATCCATCTAATTCAGCCATTCGGGATGAGCATGCTCACTACCTTCTTGCATTTAAGGAGGCTACATTAGATGAAGAACGTTTCTTAAAGCAAAAATCTAAAGTTCAGTGGCTTCATGCAGGTGACTCTAATACGGCTTATTTTCATAATATTGTTAAAAGCAAATGTGCTCGTAATCTAATCGAATTGGTTCGAGATTCGAACAATGTCTTGTATGAAGGTAATCAGGTTGCGGGTGCTTTTGTTACGCATTTTGAACAGTTTCTTGGTATTGAAGGGGATTGTAGCAATTTTAAAGATTATGATATATTCTCTAATGTTCTTCCACACCAATTGGCTGATTCGATGGTTCGTCCTGTTACGGACGCTGATATTAGGGAGGCTTTGTTTTCTATGGGGGATGATAAAGCTCCTGGCCCTGATAGCTACACTGCTGCATTTTTTAAGAAAGCCTGGGATGTTGTGGGTGCTGAGGTTACGTGTGCAATCCGGGATTTCTTCATTAATGGTAAGCTCCTTAAGGAAATCAATCATACTATTATATCCTTGATCCCGAAAGTGTCTACCCCTTATAAGATCACTGATTATAGGCCTATTTCTTGTTGTAATGTCCTTTATAAATGCATTAGCAAAATTATTGCTAATCGTATTAAAGAGGGTCTTGGTGTGTTGGTCAGTATTAATCAATATGCGTTTGTGCCTAGTCGTGATATATCGGATAATATATTACTTACCCACGAGATTATACGGAATTATCATAGAGGAAGAGGTCCACCTAGGTGTGCTTTTAAAGTTGATATCCAAAAGGCATATGATACGGTAGATTTGGCGTTTCTTAGAGCTATTTTGATTGGGTTTGGTTTTCACGACAAAATGGTTGATTGGATTATGGTGTGTGTCTCATCTACATCATATTCTATATATGTTAATGGGGACCTTCATGGCTGGTTTAAAGGGAAGCGGGGTCTTAGGCAAGGTGACCCTTTATCCCCTACTTATTTACCTTGGTGATGGAGGTGCTAACTCTTATTTTGCGGAGAAAGGTTTCTAATTTAGCGGATTTTCAGTTTCATCATTTGTGTGAACAACAGAAAATTATTAACCTTTGTTTTGCAGATGATCTCTTCTTATTCTCTAGAGGCCATCTGGATTCTGTTAATGTCATTATGCAAGCTTTGGAGGAGTTCAAGAATGTCTCGGGTCTTGTTCCGAGCATACCTAAGAGTATAGCTTTCTTTTGTAATGTTCCTAATGCTATAAAAGTTGTTATTCTACAGTCTATGCCGTTTGCAGAAGGCTCTCTTCCTGTCAGGTATCTTGGGGTTCCTCTTATATCATCTCGTCTACATTATAGGGATTGCAAGGTTCTTGTTGAAAAGTTGGAAGGTCGTGTGAATGATTGGTGTAATAAGTTTTTATCTTTTGCGGGTATGCTTCAGTTGGTCAGGTCTGTTTTATCTTCGATGCATCTATATTGGGCCTCGGTTTTTATTCTTCGCACACGTATCATTCATGAATTGGAACAGCTTATGAGGGGTTTTCTTTGGTGTATAGGAGAAATGAAAAGGGGTAAGACCAAAGTTGCTTGGGAGTCTGTTTTTTTTTGGTAAAGGGTTTTACCCCGGTAAATATATAACCAAAAAATAATGTTAAGTACAAATGGAATGTGGCTGAAGTACCACATTAACCTTAAGCAAAGAGCTTGATAAACTAGTGTTTAAGACATGCCATAAACACAAAGACCCTAGCTATACTACATCACCTAACTAGGCATAAACAAGTAAAAAAACTTGCAGCAAGCGAGCATCCCGCATCCAGCCAATCCACGAAGGGAGCAAGTTGACCCAGGAAGTCTGCCTCCTTAAAAACCCTTTCCAAGAAAAACCCAAAGGCAAAAACCTTGGAGAAGGGAAAAAGAGTACAACCCTTACCCGGCACTCCCTTCGTGCAAAATACAAATAGTTGGAATCTTCCATTTGACGAGAATCAAACGAGACCGCGAGGTTAGCTTCTTGAACTTGAAGGTAACCAAGTTCAACCGAATAGTGGAGACAATGATGCTAACCACTTCAGCAACAGTAGACTTCTTACGCTTGAAAATCCTAGCATTTCGCTCCATCCAAACGAAGTATGTAGTAGCAGCGAGCATTAACCGAGAAATGATGCTTGTAACCGATCGCCCCTTTGATAAAGGAATAAGGAATGTAATGATACTCTCCAAGGAAGGTGGGACCGCATCCATTCCACATAAAACCCGGACCTGAAACCAAACCTGCATAGAAAACTGGCACTCAAAAAATAAGTGAGAATGAGAATCCGGAACCAATTCACAAAGCGGGCATCTAAGCAAGTCCAAGTCAACGTTAGGACCAACATCCCATTGTCGCATCCTATCTTGAGTCTTCAGCTTCTGCTTAATGGCAAGCCACATATGTATTGCATGCCTCGGGATACAATGAGAAAACCAAGGAACATTACACCATTCAACCAATTCAGCCCTTAGACGCAATGATTCCCATGCACCCGAAACTGAAAAACGACTAAAGTTACCATCCAGATTGCGCCATAATAATCCATCGTCAGTATCGTTAAGATTAGGAACCGGGAGAGCAGCTAACAATGGAATCTAGATAACCAGTCCAACGGCCATCGCCAAACACCATTAGCAATCAGATCACAAACCGAGTCAGATAAATTAAACCCCGCTCGGGCAATATCTCTAGCAGTAAGCAAATCACGAATCGGGCTTAACTCACACCACGTATCAAACCAAACCGAAGTGTCCTTCCCATTGTTGATCTTATGCCAGATAAATGGACGAACCTTGGGTCTAATTGCAAGAAGCTTGCGCCATCCCCAGCTAACATCCCCCAAACAAGGGACATCCCAAAAGCTTCTCCTACGAAGTTTAGAAGAATGGATCCATTGAACCCATAACGACTCTTTATGTTTCAAAATACTCCAAATGTGTGTAGTCATGAGAGCAATGTTAAAATCATCCAAACGACGAATACCATGACCACCTTCTTTCTTTGGCTTACAAACAGATTCCCAAGCAACCTTAGCCTTTCCCCTTTTCATTTCTCCTTGACACCAAAGGAAACCCCTCATAAGCTGTTCTAACTCATGGATAATGCGAGTAGGAAGGATAAAGACCGAAGCCCAATATAAATGCGTCGAGGATAATACAGACCTCACCAACTGAAGCCTACCCGCAAGAGATAAGAACTTATTACGCCAATCATTCACACGACCTTCCAATTTTTCAACAAGCACCTTACAATCCCTATAAAGAAGTCTCGATGATATAAGGGGGACCCCAAGATACCCGACAGGGAGAGAACCCTCTGCAAACGAAAGAAAGCTGTACTTTTAGGGATACTTGGGACAAGACCCGAAAAGTTCTTGAAATCCTCCAAAGCCTGCATAATGACATTAACAGAATCCTGATGGCCTCTAGCGAACAAGAAGAGGTCATCTGCAAAACAAAGGTTAATAATTCTCTGTTGTTCACACAAATGATGAAACTGAAAATCCACTGCATTAGAAACCTTTTTTTGTAATATAAGAGTTAGCACTTCCATAACCAGCGTAAACAAGTATGGAGATAACGGGTCACCTTGTCTAAGGCCCCGCTTACCTTTAAACCAGCCATGAAGATCCCCATTAACACATATAGAATAAGACGTAGATGAGATACACACCATGATCCAGTCGACCATTTTGGAGTGAAAACCAAAACCAATCAGAATAGCCTTAAGAAAAGTCCAATCAACCGTATCATATGCCTTCTGAATATCAACCTTAAACGCACATCGAGGTGGACCTCTCCCTCTATGATAATTCCGCATAAGCTCTTGGGTAAGTAATATATTATCAGATATACGACGACTAGGAACAAAAGCAGATTGATTAATACTAACCAACTGACCAAGGCCCTCTTTAAATTAGCAAGGATTTTGCTAATGCATTTATACATGACATTACAGCAAGAAATAGGCCTATAGTCATTAATCTTAGATGGGGTAGACACTTTAGGAATCAAAGATATAATGGTATGATTAATCTCCTTAAGAAGCTTACCATTCTTGAAGAAATCACGAACAACAGACATAACCTCAGCACCCACAATATCCCATGCTTTCTTAAAGAAAGCAGCTGTGTAACCATCAAGACCAGGAGCTTTATCATTCCCCATAGAAAATATAGCATCCTTTATCTCCGCATCCGTAACATGACGAACCATCGAATCAGCCAATTGGTTTGGAAGAACATTAGAGAATATACCATAATCATCAAAAGAAGTACAATTTCCTTCAATACCAAGAAACTGTTCATAGTCAGCAACAAAAGAACCTGCAACCTGATTACCCTCGTACAAGACATTGTTTGCATCTCTAACCAATTCAATTCGACTACGGGCAAATTTGCTTTTAACAATATTGTGAAAGTAAGTCGTATTAGAATCACCTGCATGAAGCCACTGAACTTTAGATTTCTGCTTTAAAATCGTTCTTCATCTAATGTAGCCTCCTTATACGCAAGAAGATAGTGAGCATGTTCATCCCGTATGTCTGAATTAGATGGATCTTTATCAATGGCCTTTTGGACCTCATCTAACTCCTTACGAATCCTAACCACCCGCTCATGCAGATTACCTTGACTGTGCAAAAGCTTACGAAAAGGAGATTTGAGTCCCTTTAAACGTTAACCACATGATACATAGCACATCCATGGACATTAAGACTCCATCCCGCAGTAACCGTATCAAGAAACCCATCTTTATGAACCAAGAAGTTAGAGAACTTGAAAGGTTTAGGCTTAAGCTTAGTTACCGAGGTATCGAAGAATACACGGAGAATGATCCGATACGATAAGGTTGAAATATAGCAAAAGAACCACCAGGAAACGAGTCAGAAAACTTCAGATTACCCATCACCCTATCAATTTTCTTCTATGTACCAAATGAGCCTCTTGGTTTCTGATTCCAAGTAAAGTGAAGACCGGTAATATTTATATCCTCAACCTCCATTCTCTGAACACAATCTTTAAATTCACGCATAGCAATGTCAGGAGTATAACTACCACATGAATGATCTTCCAATTTAAGCGCCACGTTAAAATCACCCAACAAGACCCAAGGCCTACTACGCATAAAACCAGCATGGCACACATGGTTGGACCAAAGGGCACACCGATTAACATAATAATTATCTGCATACACAAAGAACAAAATTTTTTTGTTGCTGCACGAACATTAACCTGTACATGCATAACCTGGTTAGTTTGAGACATAATCATAACATCAACAATATCATCATTCCAACCAAGAATAATACGGGACCCCTTATCACAAAGACTATCATTTGACGTCCACTTCCACCGATGACAAACATTACGACATGTATCATACACCACAAATGCATCAACATGAGATTCCAAAATAGCACACACACTAAGTTATTATCATTAACCACCTGTTTAACCTCTTTTGTTTAGGGAATGGTTCAAACCCCTTATATTTCAAGAGACGATACTAAACATCAGGAACATTCAGAACAGGAGTGCTTGCCCCCGGTTTATCAAACAAATTAGCAGATTCATCAAAGACATTTTGAACCTCATCATTGCGGGCCAAATCATTAGTCTCATCAACATCATCATAAGTAGCCAAAGAACCAAATGGGTTAGATGTAGATATATTAGGAGCCAAATTTGAGTTACTTACCATAGGTGAGGTATGAGCTGGTTAACTACCCTTATTAGACACATCAGTAGGGTCAGTAGGTGTAGAAGTATTAGGTGAAACAGAACTACCTACCTGATTGGGGGAATGACCTGCACTAGTACTAGCAATTCCTTGAGGAGGTTTGCTAGTAGAAGGAGTGTTAACAGCTTTGGGTCGATACTGCATACTTTTTACCAACTGGAACCCCATTAAACACATTACCACTTTTATTTTCCTTAGCATTCCTCTTAGCTTTACCCTTTTTCCCAACTAGTTGAAACCCATCATTCCTATCATCCACAACCGGTGCAGTCACAATTTTCTTAGGACAAGAATCAACAGAGTGGCCAAAAATTAAACAAACTTCGCATCTAGGAGGTTTCCACTCATATTCCACCCTAATAGTTTCAGAAGAAAAACCAGGTCGATCCATATATGGTACCCCAATAGTAATAGATTCCTTAAGGGGGGCATGAGAGTCAATTTCGATTAAGCAACGGGCAAAACTACTCCCACCCCAAGAGTCAATACACATAGAGCTAGTATAAGAATCAAGCATGATAGGCGTACCAATATGTGTTGCAATAATACTAATACCATCTTCAGAAAATACCTGTAACGGGACATCATGAAGTTTTACCCATACTGGAATACGTGTTAAATCCTCTTTCGTCAAACTAGTACTCATGGTCCACTTTTTAAGAATAATAGGACTATTCTTAATCATCCACGGACCTCCTTCTAGAACAGCCTCCAAGCCAACCTGGGAATCAAACTTAAAGAAAAAGAAGCCTTTTGCATTCATCATGATCCGTTTTAAACCATACTTAGCCCAGTTGTTACGTGCAAAATACTCAACCACGGAAATACAATACGCTTACCAATGAAGTATCCATACAAGGTGTTATCAAATTTAGTGCTAATATTTTGTACCACCTTAAGAGGAATGGACACGTCAACACCATTAAAAATATTATCAACTTTAAGTGCAAGAAAGTTAGACTTAACCTTAGAAGGAATCGATTGAGTGCCTTGGGGATGAGCCTGTTGAGAACCACTAGCAACTCCAATGTAAGTTGATGACTGCATAACTTCAGATGATTAAACGATAGGGCTTTCCTTATTAGAGGAGTCATGCGTGACTAAGCCTTTGAATTTACCAGCTTGACTAGCCACACTAATCCCATCACCTTGAGGCAAACTACTATTATCCTGATTAATAACATGACTTCCCGATATAGGTATAGTACCCAATGAGGCCCTAGCAGCCCCATTATCTTGATTACCCACCTGATTACCACTTTTAGCTACCCCAAGAACCTCCTCAAGAGAAAGGAAATCAGATTGGGTATACTGATTAGTAGCATTACCATCCTCGCCCCAAAATAATGAGTCTTGCACATTAGGATTACCACTCGATTCATTGTTAATCTCACGATAGTGCAAACCAATATCTTGAGACGGATCAGCAGAAAAAGAACCCCCAAAAGCTAAGGTCGAGTCATCTTCAGATGTAACTGGTTTAGGGTTGCGTACAATCCTCATGGGCCTTCTAGGTTTAGGCGCAACATCAATACCAGCTTCGTTCCCTTTCAACCTTTGCATACGAGCATCCAAGGCATCCAAATCAACGTTAACATTACCACTCTTCTCCATAATGCAAACAAATAGCAGCAGCGAACAAAGAAAAATCCAGAAAATAAAAAGCGACCATACGAAACCTTTAAAAAATGTTTAACACAGAAAACTGGAATACCACGTCTATCTTCCGCAACGAAGGCCTTAGTGTAACTAAGGCATGAATTAAAGCACAAATCCACTAACCAAAACCAACCATGATCAGCTCAGATGAATAAAATAACGATTAGAATAAACGAAACCCTAGAAGAAAAATAGCGACACAATTAAACCCTAACTCCAGCGATTACTATAATCTGAAAACAGATACGTAACACACGAGTGTAATTACATAGATGTAACAAATTAGAGCAATAGGACGAGATTAAGGTTTGCATGGGATCGATTTTAAGAGTGTAAAGGTTTCGGATTTTTTCTCCAAAGCAAAAATCGTTTAAGGTTTTTATGATCTTTCACACTTCTAGGAGGATATTTGCTTGGGAGTGTGTTTGTAAGCCTAAACATGAAGGTGGGCTGGGTATTCGTAGACTAGATGATTTTAACATTGCTCTTATGACTACGCATATTTGGAGTATTTTGACACATAAAGAGTCATTATGGGTACAATGGACTCATTCTTATAAACTTCGTGGTAGAAGCTTTTAGGATGTCCCGTGCTTGCGTGATGTTAGTTGGGGATGGCGCAAGCTCCTTGCGATTAGAGCCAAGGTTCGTCCTTTCATTTAGCATAAGATTAATAATGGAAAGGCTACCTCTGTTTGGTTTGATATGTGGCGTGAGTTAAGCCCTATACGTGATTCGATTACTGCTAAAGATATTGCTCGGGCTGAGTTAAGTTTATCTGATTCGATTTGTGATGTGATAACCAATGGTGCTTGGCGTTGGCCTCCTGATTGGTTTGCTAGGTTTCCATTGCTAGCTGCTACTCCGGTACCTAATCTTAATCATATTGATGATTGTTTATTATGGCGCACTCTGGATGGTAAGCTTAGTCGTTTCTCGGTCTCGGCTGCTTGGGATTCCCTTCGCCTAAGGGCGGACCTGGTGGAGTGGTATCATATTCCTTGGTTTTCTCATTGTATTCCGAGGCATGCTATACATTTGTGGCTTGTTATCAAGCAAAAATTGAAGACTCGGGATCGAATTCGCCAATGGGATGTTGGTCCAAATGATGACTTGGACTTGCTTAGGTGCCCGCTATGTGACTTGGTGTCGGAATCTCATTCTCACTTGTTTTTTGAGTGCTAGTTTTCTATGCAGGTTTGGATGCAGGTTCGTGGTTTATCCGTATGGATATTGTCCCGCCTTCTTTGGATAATGCTGTTACATTCCTTATTCCCATTTCAAAGGGGAGGTCGGTTCGTAGTATCATATCTCGGTTACTTCTTGCTGCTACTTCATACTATATTTGGATGGAACGCAATTCAAGGCTATTCAAGCAAAGGAAGTCTACTGTAGCTGAAGTGGTCCAAAGTATAATATCTACTATTCGGTTGAAGCTGGTTACCTTCAGATTAAATAAGATAACCCCGCGTCCTCATCTGATTCTTGATAAATGGAAGATTCCAAGTGTTTGTATTATTCACGAAGGGAGTTCCAGGTAAGGGTTGTACTCTTTTCCTACTCAAGGTTTCTCCCTTCGGGTTTTTCTTGGAAAGGGTTTTTAAGGAGGCAGACTTCCTGGGTCGACTTGCCCCCTCGTGTAATGCTGAAATGCGGGATGCTCGCTTGTTACAAGTTTTTTTCTTGTCGTTGGCCTAGTTAGGTGATGTAATAAATCTAGGTTCATTGTGTTTATGGCATGTCATAAACACTAGTTTATCAAGCTTCTAGCTTGAGGTTAATGTGGTACTTCTGCCACAATCCATTTGTACTTAACATTATTTTTGGTTATATATTTAAAGGAGGACACTTAATTAAGTTCCGTCACATTTGACCTCTGGTTGTGTGAGAACCATTGTTTTCAGTATTAAAACTACCTGTGATCAGATAGACTCATTAAAGGAGCCTTCTTGACATGGTTTCCAGCTAGTGGCAAGTGTTACCTTTTAACACAAATGTGTTAGATTCACTTTTTCTTGTTGTTCTCAATACCAGATGTCCTTAGACTGATCACACTAATCAAAGATAGAATGGTAAAGAGTGAGTTAGATCAGTTACTATCTGACTAACTAAATAACCATCAATACATGTACAGTGCAAACATATGAATGACTTCACGAGAAATATTTTAAACGATGTCCCAAAATCTTCTCTATCATGAATCAATGCCTCCAGAACCAACCAACCAAAGCACCTCCATTGCTTTCCATCAATGTTTCTAATCATCTTGCTTTTGCTAAACCTGCAAATGTTAGTCGAAAATCAAGAAAACACAGACCAAAGCATGTGCTTTATAACAGTATAAATTAGGACTAACAGTCTTAACACTATCAGACTTAATTTGCACTAGCAGTACAAATTATACATAGCAGTACTAAGTGACACAACTAGCGGTAAAATCCTTTTCAGTACAAAAATACCAAGAGATTAAAACTTAGGGATTAAGCATTCCAATACTCGCAACCAAGTACTGAAACCTCCCAACATCAAAAACTTTAGTTAATGGATCTGCAAAATTGTTATCAGTATGAATCTTAACCACCTGAACTAGCTTTTTCTCATTGCAGTCTCTTATGAAATGATGTCTAATCTCATGTGTTTTGTTTTAGAGTGTTGTACAAGATTTTTAATAATACAAAATGTACTGCTATTGTCAATAGAGATCATGGTATTCATAAAATTGTTCCCATAGTCCCAGCATCTGATTCGGATCCATAGTACTTGCAGCAACTAGCGGCGACCACATATTCAACTTTAGTTGTAGAAGTGGCCACCATAGTCTGCTTCTTACATTGCCATGATATCAACCTGTTCCCTAGGAATTGACAACTCTTGTTGTTGATTTCCTATCTAAACTAGCACCATCATAGTCAATATCACTATAAGCCATTAATTCAAATGAAGACTCTCTAGGATACCAAAAGCCCAATTTAGGTTGACCTTTTAGATATCTAAAAATCCTCTTCCTTTGCATGTAAGTGTGAAGCCTTAGGAGTGACTTGAAATCTGGCACATGCACATATAACAAACATAATATCTAGTTTGGATGATGTAAGATACATCAATGACCCAATCATAGATCTGTGTACATGAACATAAACATCTCAACATCTTCCCCTTTTACATATTTAACCAAAGATTTTTCTTTATCAACAGGAGTGCTAGCTATTTTGGCATCTGTGGACTGTAACTTCCTCAATATCTCAGTTACATATTTATCCTGACTGATAAATATCCCTTGAGCTTTTTGCTTTACTTTCAGCCCCAAAAAGAAAGTGAGCTCACCCATGGAACTCATTTGAAACTTCTCATGCATCAACCTCTCAAACTCAGTGCACATCTCCTTCTTGGTAGATCCAAAAATGATATCATGTACATAGACCTAAACAAGCAAAATATCCCCTTTTTTCTTCTGGATAAATAAGGTGTTATTATTCTTGCCTCTAGGAAACCCATTGTCAAGTAAGTATGTGGCCAATGTTTCATACTAGGCTCTTAGATCTTGATGCAATCTATATAGAACTTTCACCACGTTGTAGACTTTGTTTGGATGCTCAGGATCTTCAAACCCTGGAGGTTGAGAAACATAAACCTTTTCTTCAATAGTACCATATATAAAGGCACTCTTCACATCCATTTGATAGACCATAAAACCTATGAATGAAACATAAGCTAGAAACAACCCGATTGCCTCAATCCTTACTACAGCTGCAAAAACCACTTCATAATCTATTCCCTCCTCTTGAGTGTATCCCTGAGCTACAAGTCTTGCTTTATTCCTGATGACAATCCCTCTCTCATCGTTTTTATTTTTGAAAATCCACTTTGTACCAATCACCCTTACTCCCTTAGGCAAATCTACAAGTACCCATAACTTCTGTATTTTGAACTGAAGAAGCTCTTCTTGCATAGTTTCCACCCAACAAGATTCATGTAGAGCCTTATGAACATTTTTGGGTTCCTCTTGTGATAGAAAGCAAACAAACAGACATGTTTTTGTATCTTCATGATTCTTCTCTTCATAAACAACACTAAGAAAACCATGTTCATCTGAATTCATTGCTGTCTCCGGTCTTTACACAATACTGCATATCACCAATTACAAGATTAAGGGAATGATCCTTGTGAATTATTGTATGAGGAGTTGAGGGAGCTTCATAAGAGACAGGAATGTTGCTGAAATCCACAACAAACTCATTAAAAAGATCATCCTATGGAGTAGGAACAACTATTTGATCAACATTATTAACTGCTAGCTCAACAGTACAAACATTAGTACTACTAGTTTTAGGTACTTTATGGTCCTGATCACCCAATCACGTTCCTTGCCAACATCATTTTCTTTTTCAGAATCATCCTCTTTTCTGGCATCATCAGAGGATGGTGTATCAGCATTCTTTCATGAATCATACAGTGAACTGTCATTCTAAATTAGCATCAAAATGTGATCTTTGCTAATCTCTTTACCCTGCATTAACATCATCTTCTTGACCTACAAAATCATTAGTATCTGTACATGTAACAACTGGTACATAATTCATAGATTCTGTTAGAGTATCAAGGTCAAACAACCACTTTGAACCTTCTCCTGCAACATTAGACTTATTCTCTATAAACTCAACATGTAAGTTTTCCTCTACATGTCTAATCCAAATGTTGTATACCCTAAAGGCTTTACTCTGCAAGGAATAACCAACAAAAAATCCCTCATCTGATTTACCATCAAATTTTACCAAATGATCTAAGGTATTGAGGATAGTAGCATGACATCCAAATGGTCTCATGAAGCTTAAAAAAAGGGTTCTATCTCTAAAAAGTTCATAAGGTGTCTTGTTGTAAGGCTTAACCACTAAAGCCGTGTTTTGCACATAACAAGCAGTATTAACTGCTTCATCCCAAAAAAGTAGTGGGTAGCTTAGAGTCAGCTAACATAGTTCTAGTAGCCTCTATCAGTGTCCTATTCCTTCTTTCAGCAAAACCATTCTGCTGTAGAGTTCTAGCTACACTAAATTCTCTTATAATACCTTTCTTTTGACAAAATTCATTCATAACTCTATTTTTAAATTCCGTCCCATTGTCACATCTGATAGCTTTTACCTTCTTATCAGCTAGGTTTTCTATCACAGTAATGAAATTTTTAAGAATGCTACAGGTCTCATCCTTTTTACCCAAAAAGAAAACCCAAGTGAACCTGCTATGGTCATCAGTAACAACCAGACAATACCTTTTATGCATTAAACTACGCACATATGTAGAATCATGGTCTGGTCGTGGGTCTAGGGCCACCTTGTGCATGCCTTTTTATATCTAAATCATGCCCCTATAATGTTAAAGCAAGGCCTTAAGAAAACCTATGTATTGGTTAATCTATGTACTCCATAAATCTCTATTTTGAATCTTAAATCTGGTCATGATGTGGGTTCCATACGCATGTTCTAATGCCTATTATTATGATTCATGTTAACGTCAAGTGGTTGATACTAAAATCTATTATGTTGGTGCTATATGAAAACCATAAAACAAGCCTTAAACATATTGTCATATACACCTTATAAGTTGATCTTGTTTTATTTCTGGTTGTGAAGAATTAACACCATGCGCTCATTTTGGACCTAAAGAAATCAGGTTATATCGAATGTTAAAACTAAGCCTTTTACAACCTTATAGTATCACATAAAATCATGGGTCAAAAACCTTCGCTTGTGGTGTTATGAAGTGTTAAACTGGTCCTATGTATACGTCTTGTAAAACCTTTTGACACATGTACTTTTGGTCTTTAATATGCATATAACGGAACTGGATTAAGGGTATACATCTAGTACTATTAATAGGGAATGAACCATGGTAAAAAGGGCTGTTTTGAAGGATTTAATGGGCATATAAAATCTGTTTTGGGGAGTCGTTAATACGTGCATGAACGTGTTATATAAGCTTCAATGTAAAATTCATAAGTATTAAAACTAAGAGGTTTGATTTTCACATATAATGACAAAAAGGGGCTAAATGAGTAAAAAGGTGTAACAATGATATATTTTCAAATAAGACCCTACACTTTATAATATTTACACTTTAGACCCTAAACTTGTGTAATTGGCATAAATAATCCTTAAAGTATTATAATGCTCATTTAACCTAATATGTCTTTAAACGCATTATAAATGGCTAAACTTACTAAATACGGAAACTTGCTATTTATGGAAAGTTACTAATTATGGAAACCTGCCTAAAATAGAAAGTTACCTAAAATAGAAATTTACTTAAGATGGAAAGATTACTTAAAGTGGAAACCTACTAAAAAGGGAAAGACGTCTAAAACGAGTAATCGGATTCTTATTAAGCTTTATCTAATTCATATAGGTTCCGGGCGGCGGGATTGATCTCATTTCTTAACATTACTTTCGTTGTTGCTTGCTTCGAATAAGGTACATATATTCTATTCCTTTTCATTAGGGATTTCTCTTTGCATATCTGATCTCTTGTCATTTGTTTATTGAACCATTGCTCTAATATTGAACCTCCGATATTGAACTTTTGTTATTGACCCCTCTGTTATTGAATCTATGTTATTGACCCCTCTGTTATTGAGCCTCTGTTATTGAATCTCTGTCTTGGACCTTTGATACTGAACCTCTGATATTGGACTGTTGCTATGAACCTCTGAATTGTGAAGTAATTGAACCTCTGATTATGATGACTTACATATTGTTTACTGTGGACCTTTTGCCTTGACCTGTCAGTTTGAGACCCGATCCATTAACTAGGCATGGGGGTTCCATGTCCGTGTCATTGATGCACCAATGGCATGATTCTAGTGTGGTTGAGTGATGTTCCACACCGTCCCTTTCTTTTATCTGATTATGAGCTCGATATATATTGTATGGCCACTATCTGTCTGCAGGGGCATATGGATGCATCCTAGATTTGTTCTGTTATCTGATATGTTATGATTTCTCTCGTGAATAATGTCGTGTGCAATACGCGTCTTTACATTCTGAGAGCTGATCACTCCATGGTTACTATTGGTTACTACTGGCTACGATGATATGATATGGTTTGTTTTGTTGGCTCGTGGTGGATTACTGACCTTTCCTTTTACCCTACTCTATACCTTTGATATACCGATATATTGGTGACTTTCCTTACTTTGTTCTCTTCAGTTTATTATTATTGTATTGTTATATCTGTTCACTGGGCTTTTTAAGCTTAGCCGCATTTCTTTTCCTGCTGGCCGGTACATAATCTAGGAGCTGGGGATTGTTTGGGGTTGAGAGATGAGCTGATATAGAGACCATGCCTAATCATCTTAGACTTCATTTGATATTGTTTCGATATTATTAGACTTGGTTATTATGTTTCTATTTCGGAGTTTTTCTTTTGTATTTATGTATTGTTAAGTCATGTTGACTTGAATTCTTTTGATGTTATTATAAGGCTTCCGCTTGTATGGTTGATATGTATTGTTCTGATTTGGCACCGTAAGTGTGATACTTTTAACCTTGTCGGGTTGGGGTGTTACAATTATGGTATCAGAGCCCAGGTTTATGACTTGTAGTCAGGACCTGTGACATATGGACCCTAGGATTTGACCCTTAGAGCTTAGGTTTGACTTGTGAGGACTTGGGTAGACATTAGGCTTCCGTTTGTTTCGATCTGTTCCGATTCTTTTGATATTCGTCCAGGTTTGACTTCGATGTTCTTTTGTCTTCGCTGATTCAACCTTCTTCTTTTGCATTTGTTATTCTATCTTCGCGCATTCCTTTATCGATCGTTTAGATGGAGACTATTCGTGGAGTCAAAGGTGATGGTACCGACCCTGTGTTGCTGCAAAAGTTCCTGAGCTGGAGAAGGTCGTGAACCAGAAACCGCACCGACTGCAATGCTGCTGGAGACATCAGGATGTGCGCCGAGGAGAGCTGGGCGAATCAACCAGAGGCGCAGAGATGGAGACGAGATTCAACTAGTGGACACTTGGAAGACGTAGGAGCAGAAGAAGTATGACCGGCGTACTTTAGTCATGCGATGAAACTACTACCAAGATTCGGGCATATTGTGGTCAACAGTCCAACCGTTAAGATGCTGAGGAGATTCATCTGCTTCATATGATTGGGCGCGTTTGGATGATGGAGTCCTATGGTTTGATTTTTCGGTGTTACTACGACCTCGTGTTGTGTTTTAAATCCCTTGAATAAATTCTCTTTGAATGATTTCCGTTCAGTATAAATTCTGTGTATGTTGGATGATTGTTTTGTTTTGGAAGATTTGACGAACTGTGGAAGACCTGATGCTATTTCCGACATGTTTTCAGTTTGGTGGTACTTGCTATGTTCCGTTACGTTCCTTATATGTTATGTTTCCCTGATTTCGAATTCGTTAGTTTTGGACCAACCCTAAGATGTAGAAAGGACCGTTAGGTGATTGATAGGATGATTTTCATGACTTGAGATAAAGTATGGTCATCATGAAGGTATACTCATATGAGGCTGGTATTATGACGCTTGGCCAACGTGATAATACTTACATCATATGACGTACCCTCATTCTGATCATAGGATGTCTCGAGGAGTGCCTTAGAAGCTTAGAAGTTTGCACTTGATTTAGTTTGACTACGTTTAGCAAGACCTTCAGATTATTCTTCTTGTACGTTTAATCTACCTTCATCTTTATGCGGATTTATACGTTGAATTCTCGGCACGTGTTCATCTCTGAAAAAGTTCTACCGTTTGATTTCTGTTACCCTCAGTTGTGTAATATGGTACATCTTCGTTTGTTTC
The DNA here is from genome assembly GCA_910596185.1 of Chrysanthemum makinoi. NCBI lineage: Eukaryota > Viridiplantae > Streptophyta > Magnoliopsida > Asterales > Asteraceae > Chrysanthemum > Chrysanthemum makinoi. The sequence continues at coordinate 313,693,188 of OU343224.1, forward strand.
TTTCGTCTCCCTTTCAATTTTCGAGGACAAAAATTTATTTTTAGAGGGGAAGAGTTGTAAAACCCTAAAATCGTAAACGCATTAAAAGACTATTATACCCCTCGAGTAGTGATCCGTAAAATAAAACAAGACTGATAATTTTGCTAGCTACTTAATAGTAAATGAGTTGCATGGAACCTTGAATAATAACACTTACTTTAACTTACAAATAAAAATATATGGCACATCAAATGTTGCATGGACTAATTAAATTGCATGTTAATAAATTAAATAAAAAGTGTAATAATACTTTTATGGTAACCAAATAATGAGGCATGATTTATTCTTCTAATATCCCTTTTTGTCGGCCAAATTCACACGCCAAAATCCCTAAAAATATGGCCTTTTCAAACTCACAATATCACATTTAAAGTCTCATATTATCTCTCAAATAAACATACATCAAAACCCTAGTCTCTCATATAAAAGTTTCGGCCAAAAACACTTTTCCATCACAATAAAATTCTGTCGCCAAGAAGCTGGTCCAAAGGAGGTTGTACGAGCTTTGTTTAGGCTGGAATCACGTCTTGTTTCGAGTGTTGTTTGGGCTTGGTCATTGATTATTGGTGTGCTATTGTGGTGGGTTAGGAAGCACGAGAGGGTGCTTGGTTGGTTGTTTTAATCCGTGCTTCATTGCTCTTTCTCACGCTACAAGGTACCCTCGTGATCTTGTCTTCCTCTTGTTTTCTTTTCTGGATTCTGGTCGTGGACTTATGTCCACCATATGCATGCTTTAAGCCTAGATAATATGTGACTTAAATGGTTAAAGAAAGCTAGAGTTGATCAAATGGCTACATGAAATCATGAATGGGATTCTATGTTTTGTCGTATAACTGGTCCATGGAATCTGAGTTTCATAATAGGATAATGTATGAATTGGTTTTGATCTTAGTTTGGCTTTCTAATGTCTCGACATAACCAAGATGTTATACCTAAACCTTTTGTCACGTAAAACGTAACATGTATACGTGTATATATCGCATAAGTAAATAACTTGAATCATTTTATGAACGATCATGACCCCACAACATACCTATTTTTCTCTTGATACTATGATGCTTAAGTGAATCGTAAAACATGAGTGAACCCTTGGTATATGTCGACCTATGTGCTATTTTTTTTCTGTCGTGAATCATGGTCTGGTCATGGGTCTAGGGCCACCTTGTGCATGCCTTTTTATATCTAAATCATGCCCCTATAATGTTAAAGCAAGGCCTTAAGAAAACCTATGTATTGGTTAATCTATGTACTCCATAAATCTCTATTTTTAATCTTAAATCTGGTCATGATGTGGGTTCCATATGCATGTTCTAATGCCTATTATTATGATTCATGTTAACGTCAAGTGGTTGATACTAAAATATTTAATGATCTTCTAATGTTTTGTCGATAACAAACGTAAAATCATTTTAACGAAACAAATAAAATACGTAAATGGTTTGAGCCAATAGTTTACTAACACACTTACGTTTTCATATAAAACACTAAACAAGTAATAGTGTTTTGATGTTATAGTAATTCATATGTATAACAACTAGTGTTTACATAATGGGTGTATATATATACACACACACACATATATATATATATATATATATATATATATATATATATATATATATATATATATATATATATATATATATATATATATATATATATATATATATATATATATATATATATATACTAGTGTCAAAACCCGTCCGATGGACGGGTATGACTTGTGGTTTTTATTTTTAGGTTTTAATAGAACAAATATATACTAAAAAGTAATTAAAGTTAAATTAAACAATTTACAAGCTAGTAAGTTACAATGTCGGAATCTTATACAATAGTTAAGATTTACATCTGTTGACTTTAAACTGAAATATACATTTGGGACACATCTTTAGCCAAAAGAGAGATTTGTTGTAGCCTTGCTAATTATCGTTTTAAAAACCGTTTCGTTTCATTGTCCTTTAGTTATTGATTAGAACATCCGCAAAACCTCTACTGATGACAACAAAAGTCCGCCAAATAGAACTTTTACACAAGATGATCTTTAAGCACGAGCAAGTAGCAACTAATTAATGAACTGTTTCAAGTCAAATCCAATAAGAAGGTAGTATGGAACTTGATCATGTACTCTAGTTTGTCATACAGCAAAAATCACCTTGAAGGTAGTAAAACTATAGATATCAAGTTCAAAGATTTCGTCCTCAATCTGTATGATTTTGTCTATTAGCTCACAGTACACATGTCTTAAAGCCCTTCTCTAGTTCTTCGGCATCAAGATTCTTTCCTATAAACACAATCTTGTTTACTCTTGGTTCATCAGGGTTCCACGGCCGATCTGGTGAGCCTTGAAATATGTCATGTACTCCCTGATCAAAAGACACATATTATTCGTATTAGAATCAACATGCTTGTAACACAGCACATTAAAGTATCAGCTTGCAGGAAAAAATATCACTTAAAGAAAGAACTAAGTGAATAAAAGTACACGAATGGTGTTTGTGGAAGACTTAAATAAGATGGACTTAATAATGTGTTAAATTTAGGTAAAGAAAATAATCACCTGGAAAACAAATCTCTCATCCATCCCGTCAATAGATAGAAGCCCCTTCATGCGATATATATCATCACTTCTATCCATTAATAATGTGCCAAGCCAGAAGTTAGCCTGCATAACAAAGCACGTTGTTGATCAATCCATGTGGTAAAAGAGATATTGGACACCATTATACAATAAAGATTACTGCAATTCGTATAAAAGAGACACGTCACCAACCTTTTCAAGATCCAGGGTCCCTTCACAAACTATGCTGACTGAAGAAATTCCAGGGTCGTGAGTGTGATCATGATGTTCTGAACAAACACAAATAAATCACTTATTAAAACAGAAACAAATGACAGCTATTAAAGATGCTTCTTAGAAAATGATAAGTGTTAATTGGTCTTAGATTTTTCTTATGTAGCACGTAATAGTATACATTGTCATTTGGTGTTGAATGAATATGAAAGAATAATTAAACGGGTAAAATATAATTTGAGCGGGTTACGTATGCCCTTGGTTTTGTGCTTACAGTGTACCCGTTTTATTGGTAGAAAAGATCTACTGCAACCATTATGGCTATCATAATAACCAACCATTGTTTTTACTAATACAAATTTGTACCCTATAGATTGTTACATAAATACTGTAGCAATTATGTGGGCGTGCATACATGCAAATGATTAATTAAGTTTGAGTTACCGTGTTTATGGTCATGATGATGGTGATTGTGGGTAGGATCAGTACAATTCTCATGGTCATGATCGTGTTCATGGTCATGATCGTGTTTATGGTAGTGATGGTGCTCATCTTCCTTTCTAGCTTCAACCTCAACAGCATCATCAATTATAACAAAGAATAAATATTGTTAGTTAACAATCCCATTAACCAAATGAAGTATAATATGATAACATTCACTCGAATAGCAAATTAAAATAAGCTAAATAGTTCTACAATTTTAGGTCCACACTTAAGAAATGTGCAGAAACTATTCAGCCAAATAAACGGTAAACATTTAAAAAAACTAACACATTAGGTTGGTGATTATCTTTTTTTTTTGCTCAAATCATGTTTTTATATCAAATCCATCATCCCTCACTTCAATGATATGCATCAAAGTTGTTAAAAATGAAAAACTATATAGAAGTGTATACAATTTCCCCTGTGCATGCTACTATTTACACATTATGTATACAAATAGAGATATAACCTTTCTAAATCAAAGCCTCCAATCCCAAGAACATAATCCAGATCCACTTTTCCATATTCAGTACGTTTTAACTCGGCCATACGGTTTATTCCCTGTATTATTAGCATCATTCATTAATGTGGAATATTAGAATGTAAACTAAACCAGCACAAAAAAAAAAGATTCAATCAATTATATCAGAGACGGTGTACCTTTATCCGCTGAACCAAAGCAGAAAGTTCTCCACTTCCAACAAGGTCGGTCTAACAATAAAAATTAAGAAAACTTCAGTTCTACTATGAATCTAGATGCCTCACTCACCACTTTATAGTATGACTAACCAAGTTGCAAACTCTGAAATTTCACTAATTAATACATGATACCTTATTGACTATTATACGATTAGCGTAAGCAATTTGCTCTACTATGTTAACACTGCCTCATAAATTTTATATAATAAATTTTATAAAATTAAACATAATGAGGCAGTGTTAGCCTAGATGATGGATTTAAATTGTTTATTAAACACATATATTCTAATGAATTTATTATATATGTCAGCAATGTGTTACTCACATCATGAAATTTATTATAGCATTATATATATATATATATATATATATATATATATATATATATATATATATATATATATATATATATATATATATATATAGGCTCCGGTTCCATTGAGAAGGTTTTTATTTTGAGAAGATTGAGAAATCTTTGTTTGAGCAAATTGAATCATGTTTTTGATATGATTCACAAGTAAACATCATTTTATGGTGAATCGAATCTATAAATAACAAATTTGATTCACAAATCATTGTTAAAATCGAGTTATGATGATAATTCATTAAATTTGTACAGATGATTCAGTATTCTACATATATCGCAAAATCGAGAGATTTTTAACATTGATTCAAAAAAAATTTTACACATTTTGAATTTTAATCACATTAAAATGAGTTTTACGCTTGAAAAACATGAATCAAAGTTAAAAATCTATCGTTTTTGAAAACCTTCTCAATCTTCTCAAAATAAAAACCTTCTCAATCGATCCGGATTCTATATATATATATATATATATATATATATATATATATATATATATATATATATATATATATATATATATATATATATATATATATATATATATATATATAGATGTCGAAGCCCGCTCGATGGGCGGGCATGACTTGTAATTATAATTTTGATGGTGTCAGTTAAGGGAAAATTATTTTTATAGATGTCGATTTCATTCAATTTTGTTATGGTTGGAAAGTGTACATGTTGAAAGAAACGGTCATAAGCATATGAATATTGTTGACACTTTGACTATAATGAAAGAAGGCGTGTTCAGTTATACTGACCAGGTTCATGAGTTGATAATTAGATGTAATTCTAGTTTGAGTGTAACATTAAATAGTAAAAACGATTCAAAACATGGAGGTGCGGGGAATCGAACTCCGTGCCTCTCGCATGCAAAGCGAGCGCTCTACCATATGAGCTACACTCTCAATTGTAATTAGTATAGTTAACTACGTATTACTCTAAATCTAAGATTGACTATAACCTTGATTAGTGCCATGTATAGATGTATACTTAAGAGTTTTACCAAAACTATTTTGTAATAAATCATGTCTATGATGTCTGTATGAACTTATGCTCACTTGAACAGACACAATAATGCTACAAAGATTGCTTATTCCGAATACATGAGTTAAGCAAAACCAATCTAGTATAATTAGTATAGTTAACTACGTATTACTCTAAATCTAAGATTGACTATAACCTTGATTAGTGCCATGTATAGATGTATACTTAAGAGTTTTACCAAAACTATTTTGTAATAAATCATGCCTATGATGTCTGTATGAACTTATGCTCACTTGAACAGACACAAGAATGCTACAAAATTGCTTATTCGAATACATGAGTTAAGCAAAGCCAATCCAATATCTTCTCCTATTTTGAGACCAACTACTATCTTAGAATCACTCAAGTCGTTAGGAGACCAATTCTGGCAAGGTGTACAATCAAGGTTAAAGCACGTACAAAGATTCATACCCGTAAAATTTCATACACCAAAATACAAACAATCGATTTATCAATATTAAATGAAGCCGATATGGATATAGATAAACCTTGAATTTTGAGTGGCGAGATTGTGAAGATGTTGCAAGGCCGATGAGGTTTTCCACGCAAAACCTAACAACAAAGTAGGATAATAAATTTCCTCATGGAATCGCAGTGATTAGTTCTTTCAAAATATGATATAAGTATGTAAAAATTATCGTCAAGTCTTGGACCAGTATCATACCGTAATCCAGTAGTGGGTGATTTACAAACTGATGGTAGGAGAAGGAAGCCTCGTTATCCCTTTTAATCGCATGATGACCATCATTTCCTTCACCAAATTCAGTCATGCTCAACCTTAAAACTCATTAGTGGCCGTGGCTCATCCTTATTTACCCAAGTTATCCACAGCCTTCACATCTTTGGCCGTGAAAAAATCATACTACAGATGCCAAAAAACAAACTTAAATCGAGTACAAAAACCATAGAATCAAATACGTCCACAACTTGCAGTTAAACAAAATAAAGGGGTTGTTTGGACAAAGCTTATCCTTATAAGATTATGTGAGTGAAACTCATGATAGGTACATTAAAAAATACCCATAAATCGAACAAAGGGATGCACATTTCACACGACGTACAAATTTGTCTTTGGTATATCACGTGTTGTATCATACAATGTATTGTCATAGTTCATGGGGAAGATCAGCAGTCATAAAAGCTTTAACAGCAGCAGAAACCTGTTCACGACTTTTGCTACCTGGTAAAGCAGTTGAGACAACTTAATCAATGATTTGTCTTCTGTATTTATTCTCCAGGTTAAGAACCTTCTCCCAGAGATCACCATCCATTCTCTCAACAACATATCTAGATAAAACTTAAATATTAGTAAAAAATATTTAACAACGTTACTTATTAATTTGCATATGCAGACATGAGCTTACTTGGCTTGCAGCTTAAAGAGGATTCTTGCTTGTTACATTGATAAGTTCTTCATCCCATTGCCCTTTAGTGTATGCAAAAACTGCAAGCGTGGGATTGTGGTGAACAAATACATTGGTATTCAGTGTTGATCATTGCAACTGATGATTTGAGCTTGCTACAACTGCTTAAGAAGGAAGGGTTGCTATATTTCATATATAAAAATTAGATTAGAATCATATATTCTTGCTCTAAATCCTCTCCTATACAAACCCATACAATGATTATATTTTTTGAATCAGTTCCACATATGTTTTTAATCCTCTCACAACATTTATTGTTCCTATGGCCTAGGGATGAGCATTTCGAACCGAATCCCGAAACCGAACCGGAACCGTACCGGTACCGTACCGAAACGGTACCGATTTTTGAAATACGGTACGGTACCGGGACTACGAAATAAAGTGAAAAAAAAATCGGGACAACTAATTCGGTACGGGACCGGTACCAAATCGGGAAATTCCCGAAAAAAAGCCGGAAAACCCCGATTTCCCGGTACCGGTATCCAAATCTCGTTCGGTACGGTACCGGTACCACTAATTTATGCTCGGGAAAAAATCGGTACCACTAATTCGGTACGGGATCGGTACGGGACCGGTACCGTGCTCATCCCTACTATGGCCATAATACCTACAACAAAACTTATTATTGTTACTATACTATTGAGCTATCATAACCTCCGATCAAATCAACATAAACTATAACATGCATATGCTTTGTAATTCTTAAGTCTATTGATACAATAAATAACTATACACTGAATTTAGATCAGTTATAAACATAAAGCTCAACCTTAATGGTACTCATGAGCAGAAACATAGATATAAATATAGCTCAAAGTTCATACCTTTAGAGACTCGTTCCTAACCTTGTTAATTTTAAACAACTGAGCCTAGAAACAATATAAAATCCAATAGAATTGTTCTTATCAATAATATGTTCATGTCACACATTTATATAAGAGACGATAGGCCTATAAATATGATTTCAACTACCTTGACAAAAGGTTGTGGGTCAAATAAATTCCTGCAAGAAGAAAGATCATGAGTGTTCGGTTGAGGCTAAGTTAATGGGAGGAGTAACTTACATATGTGAAAGATCATTTATGGATGATAATGAGTAGGGTATGTATTGGCTCAAATTGTTGCTTGCCAAATTTCTGCAATCACAGGTTAAATAAATTAGTACATTGAAGAGAAGATAAAGCAAGTACACACCAATATTCTCCACACAAGTTTAACTATATTACTGACACGCATGTTATTAGGCTACCGCAAGTCATGCGATATGGTGCTTTGCAGTATGCCTTACGTAGAGACACCAACATCATTGTAATATTCACAAACTGTAGACAAAGCAAAAAATGATTGAGTTTAGTTGAACTATATATTGATGAAGCTCTTAAGGGTTTTTTTTCCTTTGAACTATATATCGAATAATTTCGTGTTTGGATGGCTGCTTAAGGGGTTTTTTTGTTGCTGTCAAGGGGTGTTTGGATGACCGCTGGAATAGGGTGTTTAGTCGCTGGCAGGGGTGTTTGGATGGTTGCTGTAATAGGGTGTTTGATTGCTGCGCTAAGGGTTCTAATGAGATACAGAAATATACAAAGTCCATACAGGCCCTATAAAACCTATTATGTCCGAAGACCCCTGAAACAGGTGCCTTATTATACCTATTTATGTCAATCCCCATACAAAAATAACTGGTTTTGACCCATTACGCTACATTAAATATTAAGCATTGTGTTTTTTTAGCCATGTATCTAAAGAAAACAAACAATTACCTATAGTTGCATATTAATATACATTGCCATCAACTCTATATCAAAGTTCTTATCTTTATACCATGTTTGTGGTCACCCATCAAGAATCACGTAGTTGTTTCGTGGCTGAAATCGTTGCGCTTCCTTTACATCCACACTTTGAACATGCAATATTTCTTCCTACCCGTTCCTGATTCATTCTAACTTCTAGAACAGTCTAAATAGAGGGAAGAACTTGGAAGCGACATCATCTGCAAATATATTAAATAAAAGGTCTGTTACCAATATGTATGATAGATTTATAGATACATAACCTGTGTTTTCATAACCTATGTTACAAAAAAACATTTACCTTGGAATACGTACCTTGGAATAAAAGTGTGTTAATTAAAACATCAACTGATAAACAGAAATCGAGACTCATATCATGACCATGGTGTAGAGACTCGTGAGTGAAGAAAAAAAGCAAATTAACAGAATAATCAATCCACCACCCTGCGCAGTTTCTATAGTTCTTGCTAAAAGATTTGGTGTCAATGCTTCAAAATCCTGGAACAATAAAAAAAACTTTAATTTGCATATGAACCAACACTTTTTTACCGATGACAATGTGAATAGTATTCATCAACCTGTAATATAAGTACTACCGACCACATAATATAATCAGATTCTCAAAATTTTATGCGATTGTTTGCCCTTATGAACTCTTAAAATTTGGTTGCTATATAATCACATGAAACTCAGTAACAATTCATGAATCGTTAAAAAATTGGTCTGTAGTATGTAAAATACTCCGTGTTTGCCAATATTTAAAAGCGAAAATCAACTTCAAACCATTTTTTACACAAGATTAATCAATTCTATACTTTAATATGTGTGATACTGTGATATAAACGCTCATTGTGGAAGTTCCTCTTGATACTCTACTATCAGCAGTCGAAGGGGTTGAACGAAATAATTCCACCTAATACATAAATATGTAATATTCACCCTCCTGCATTTCAAGATAATCAGTTATCCGTGGTCTATTTAGTGTGAAACAAGACGAGAACCTTATCTGGATGATGACTGAGTCCAACTAATTTTCTCCTTGCGCTTATTTGAATAAAGAGCTTTGGCGAGCTACTGTTAATTCTTCCAAATACTTTTTCTCACTGTGCTTATCTAGAAGACAGACGAGCCTCTGAAAATCTAGTTCTGCTTCTTCATAGTGTCTTATCTTCTCATGTAAATTGGCTCTTCTAGATATTGCCTATGAACATAGACATGTCATCAATCAATTATTCGCAAGCTTAATATCCACATAACAGAACCATGTTGAAGCTTATATTATTGCTTATATTAAGTAATAAGGAACTGCACATAGATCTTTAGCACCACATAATACTTTCTCACCAGATCAGGCCTTGAGTGAAAAAGGTTCTGGCCAGAATTCGGGTTCCGATAGCTCCATTAGGTAGGAGTTCAAATGCCCGAAAGCAAGAGTACAACCTTCCACAAATCATAAAAAAATAATCAGTTTAACACTTGTCTTTAGTAAGAGTTATACTTTCGTTTTTTGCAGAACATACCTGAGTCAAACCCATACCAAAGGGCAAACTTGGCAGGAGCTTTCAAACGTGCAAACGAATGCTCTAAGCCAATCTCAAATAGCTACAGGCAACCGATAAAAGTCAAAGACTGGAACTTTTTGGCAATAACGTCAAGTCACAGAAGTAAATGATTAAACTTTTAGTATACATTGCCATAATCTTACATAAAGAGTATAAAAGATGCATAAAACGATGAACTTACCAAGAAAAGGATACCTCATTCAGTTAGAACTTTAACAACCATAAGATTTCTAATCAATCCATATTGATTAAGCACGACACCGCAAAGAAGAAACAAAGTCTCTGAAAAAGCAATTAAACACAGTACCGTTTTGTTGTCTATATACAGAAAACCTGTGATATGTAAAAGAGTTTGAAGTTAGGCTTACAGAGCTAGCTTTGAAGAAATTAAATGCAGGAACCACTAAAACAGTAACAAGGATATCGATAAAAAAATATGTTAAACTCAAACTCGACAAAAAAAAAGGATTCTTCACCTGTAAAACAAAAAAGTATATTCTTCACCTATTAAACTCAAAAGTCGATTATAGTTTTAGGGATAATTATGTTTAGGAATAAGATATTAGGGTGTATTTATACAGAAAAAAAAAGGCTAAAAATATATATGGTATATTTATCTTTTAAGTAATATATATTATAATTTATTTTAATTGTTATCTTCAAAAAATACATACCTAAAATAAAAATTCCAGAATTTTTTTTATAATCTCCTTATTTATATTGATTTGAAAGATATAAATAAAAAAACAATCTACTCTAGTGGTAAGTTGTTTACAAAACACATGAATGACCCAAGTTCAACTCCAACGAATGTCTTCTTTTTAATAAAAAAAATTTTAAAATTCAAAAATAACAAAAAAAAAACGAAATTTACAATTTATTTAAAAAAATTATACATATATTAATTAAAATACCACATGTCATTTAAAAAAATAAAAAAAATGCCACATAAATATAATGATGACATGGAAATATGACTTGGCATTATGGGATGCCAAGTGGCATTTTATGTGGCATGCCTCCTCTTATATATAATGTATAGATATACATACTTAGTATGTATTTTAATGGGTAACATAATGGGTAGCAGTCTAAGTATTTGACCCATTAACTAAATACATTAAATGTAGTTGGGTAAAGCCCAAAGTTCATGACTCATATCCATGGAGCATGGTCCATAACCCATGACCCATTGCATGACATCATGCATTAGTCATAATTGGTATTATCCATGACCCATGGAGCTAACCCATGACCCATTGACTAGATGCATTGCATCTTCTAGATACATTGTATCTATTTGGATACCCATGATCCAAAGTCCACAACCCATGACCCATAACCCATTTAGGAGGGCGTCCTCACGGATCCCCAAATACACTGGGACGGATCCCTCATGTAAGTGTTCCGTGGGACAGAGAGTGAAATCTTGTCTATAAATAGTGAGCCATTTCTTCATTGCATCTCACCCCTTTCACACACCTTCTCTCTTAGGGTTGTAAACTCTCTAACCTTAGATCCAAAGGATCTTTCTATGTAGTTTTGTGTTTGTGTGATTCTCTAGGTTCCTCTTAAAGGCGAGATCACCACCTCTTAAAGTCGAGCACTCAAGTCCATGGGTTGCCAAGCCTCGTCATCATCAAGACTACTGATGTTATCTTGTTGATAGTTCTTTCCTCTCTCATTATAAGTGTTGTGTTGAAGAAATAGATGAAAGATGTCTAAAGGGTCAAGTCGAAGGCATTAGTGAAAGGTACTGAAGATCCGTGTCAAAGGCATTAGTGAAGGGTGCCGAAAGTCCGTGTTGAAGGCATTAGTGAAGGGTGTGTTGGTGTCGTGTCAAAGGCATTAGTGAAAGGTGTCAAAAGATCATGTCAAGGGCATTAGTGAAAGATGCCAAGGGTGTATAATCGATATGGTGAATCGATGTACAAATATAGATAGGTTGTGTCCAAGGATATTGATATCCTTTATGATGTTGTCACAAGGAGTGGATCTCCTGTGGGATGGGTGTTGTGTAGTGTTGAGTAGTAGTTCCTCCTTTGTAATGGAACTCGATATCTAGCCTTGTACTGGATAAAGTGTTGGCGACGTTGTGATAGGTTTGGTTCTACCTCGTGAAGAACCCGATGTCTAGCCTTGTACCGGATAAAGAGTAGGCGACGTTGTGAAGGCTTCTCCGCCACAAGGAGTTTATGTTGTGTAGTGATTACGAACTCCAGGTAGGTGACTGGGTAGTGGAGTAGGGCAAGGAAGGTGTCCTTATAGCCGAACCACTATAAATACTCGCATTGTGGTTTTGTGCTTCTAACTCTTTATCTTTGCTTTAATTAGTTATATGCTTATCTATCAAACATCCAACACACACATTTAAATAGATTGACATAAGTCGATCTAAATAGTGTAAAACGAAGTTTTAATCGGTAAAACTATTCAACCCCCACCTTCTAGTTTTCCACAATTTGTACCAGAGCTTCGTTACCAAGTTTTTAGAGTATATTGTTCTTTTAAAACTTGACACGATCCGTGTATAATTGAAAACTACAAAGAAGGCTTTTACAAAAACAAACACCATGTCTTGAAAACACATTTGTAGGATGTTGATTGGATGATAATATCATATTTTTTATTTCTTATTTTATCTTGCAAAATTGTACTAACATTTCGTGTCATTTTGTTTAGTTAAAGCTCATTTTAATCAAGCCATAGGAATTCCTTGGTAACAAGATTACCTTTCCTAAGAAGGTATTTTAAAACTACCACCTAGATCTTGAAGGAACCGGAGTTGTCTATTGACATTTTTTTGTAAAAAGAAAAAGACACTCATAATTATATTAGAGGTATGACTTTCTTTAAACCTATCTTTAAATAACATTAGCTTAGAATAAGTATGCTTGCATAGGAATTTATATGGTCATATTTTATTTTCTTAGTTTTAAAATAGACTTTAGTGATATACGTGGCCTCATTAGGAAACCTTCTTGCATACGTGTTTCTCCTCCATCTAAAATCTAGGTATATAAATATGTGTTATCCTAACCCAAAATATCAAACCTTTTTAATAATAAAACAAAGCACAAATTTCAAAAATTACTCCTTCCCCATAAAAACTCCTCCGCTCATCTCACAACCACCAAACCCCATTTTTTTCAAATCTTCCACCTACTCAAACCAATAGCTCCCTCAGTTCATCCAAAACCACCAGTCATGGTTTTGCAAAACTCTTGATAGGTGCAACCATAGTTGTTATTTGATGGTCTCAAAGTTCTAGCTTTAATGGATGAATTGTTAGTTGTTGCCAATGCTTCCCTTACACGTTCATTGACCAACTGGTCCAACATGGCTTTTGTCACACCCCCAAAATATCGCAGCGGAACGATAGTGTCTTTGGGGTATGATGTCATAGCACAAAGCATGGATACAGAAAACGACCTCAAAAATGAGACGTTTTGAAAAGTTTACCATTCGATTATATAAAGTTAAAGTTTACAAAACATGAGATCCCAAAGTTTGATAATACATAAAGGGTTACAAAACATGTCGAATGGTAATTGATAAAAACACAAGACTCCAATGTATGCCATGTGACCCAAAAGCTCCATGAAATGCTATCGCCTTACGACCGGAGATAAACATGCTAAAAAGTGTCAACACAAAGGTTGGTGAGTTCATAAGTTTGTTGAAAATGATTTGAAAAAGTTTATAAAGAATGTTGATGCAGCAAAGGCATTGTAAATCCATTCAGTTCGAGAGTTCCGCCCATACAAAACTCGTAACCTATGTGTTCACAACCCATTGCCTAAAATAGAATTGTCAATCTTGTTTGTAAGTAGGACATATGTGCATACGATATATACAAGTACTTAATGCAAAGAATCACAAATAACCCGAACCTCTTGACAAGTCTACATTATTTGTTGTGTCTCATTGAATAACAGATTATATTCACCCCAGGTCAAGTCATCAGGAACACAAGGGTGGGGGCGTCGATAGTACTATCAATACCTCTCCGCCGGCTCCCGCTTAACCAGTTGCTAAAGTATGTATGTTGAAGAATAATTGAAAACAAGTTTAGCACATTAAGGCACATATCGCAATAAACCACACATAATGTCCAAAGAGTATAAGAAGTATAGTGTAACACAATTGTATAATTGGTTTGAGTATTCGCAAGAGTAAAAACAAGTATTTAAGCATGGATCTCCCCCAAAGAGTTTTGTAAGAATTTAAACGAGTAAAAGCGGGGTATGAACTCACCTGGTATGATTGATATGCTAACAAAATGAAGTGCACGGAAATGAGGCTCGGGAACTATCCGCTACCTAAAATGAATGATGTGCTCTAATATAAGTCATGAAACAATGTCGTGCATGCAAATCCATATGTAATCTATACCACTTGTACGTTTTTGAAAATAGAATTTATCGTCGAAATATATGTTTATGACATCTCGTCATGTTTATAAAATACTTTACAAGTATATACGTTGAATCAACATCCTACGATAATCGTTTAGTGATTTATTGTGAAATTATAACTTTTTGTCGTAAAATAATGTCATTTGACAATTTCATGAAAGTGACTAAACGGCCTTGAAAAGCTAGTCGTACAATGGTGCACATCGAGTGTTAGGAAACATACTCAACGGTTTTGGGAAGCTTGTATCATTTTTTTTTGGGTAAAGGGTTTACCCCGGTAAATATATATAACCAAAAAATGTTAAGTACAAATGGAATGTGGCAGAAGTACCACATTAACCTCAAGCAAAAGCTTGATAACTAGTGTTTATGACATGCCATAAACACAAAGAACCTAGCTATACATAATCATCTAACCAGGCATAAAACAAGAACAACTTGTAACAAGCGAGCATCCCGCAATCACCACCAGCAAAAGAGCAAGACGCACCCGGAAGTTTGCCTCCTTAAAACCCTTTCCAAGAAAAACCCGAAAGGAAAAACGGAGAAGGGAAAAAGAGTACAACCCATTCTGGCACTCCCTTTCGAACTAGATAAACAATGTAGAACTTCCATTAAGACGTTGAACAATCCGCAATGATCACCGATCCAGGTAGCTTCCATTTATCCATAATCCTTCGAATCCGCATAGAGTTCTTCGTGAATCGAAACGAAAGGATCTTCAAACGAACAATAGACACAATATCATCAAACACCGGAGTATATGACTTCATTCCCTTCTTGAACAGCCTTGAATTCCATTCACGCCAAATAGAGTAGCATGAGGCAGCAAGAATCGACGGATATAGCACCAGAGGAAACGTCCCTCCGACAATGGTATAAGGTACAAGACAATATCATTCAGCCTAGGAGGGATATTATCCATACCACAAAGAGAACAAACTCTCATCCACACCTGTGAAAAAAGGACACTCAAAGAAAAGGTGAGCATGAGAATCAGGTTTGTTGTCACAGAATAGACAACGAAGTTTAAGTCAGTCAATGGGACCGACATCCCATTGCCTCAATCTATCTTGTGTTTTAAGCTTACCATTAACGACCAACCAAAGATTAAACGCATGTTTAGGGATACACAGGGGAACCACACAACATGAAACCAAGGAACCAGGTTAGCACTACCACGGATAGAGTCCCAAACATGAGAGATTGTAAATGGCTTAAAATCACCATTAGGAACTCTCCAAACCACTCGTCGGAATACCATCAATAAGAATGGAGGAGTAATCAGCAATAAGTCCGGAATCCTATTAATCCACTCACTAGGCCACCTCCAATTACCATCAGCAAGCAAATCACCAACTGAGTTGTTCAACGAAAATCAAGACCGAAAATATCTCTAGCAATGTAGCAAACTCCTAAGAGGGCTCAAAGAACACCAATTATCAAACTAAATAAAAGCCCTCTTGCCATCATTATATGGAACCGAAAAAAGGCCGAATTGGGCGTTATAAGAAGGAGTTTTCTTCATATCACGTACATGGAACATCCCAAAAACTCATGCCTCGAAGCTTATAAGCATGAATCCATTTAACCCATAAAGATTCCTTATGAGTCAAAATACTATAAACATGCTTAGCCATAAGTGCGACATTGAATTCATGGAGACTACGAATGCCCAAACCACCCTCCTCTTTAGGCTTACAAATATCCTCCCAAGCCACCTTAGCCTTACCCTTTTCATCTCACCCGACACCAAAAGAAACCACGCATGAGCTGTTTGATATCATGTATAACACGTGCCGGAAGAATAAATACAGAGGCCCAGTATATATGCATGGAAGATAACACGTATATAATGAGTCGCGACCCGCCATAGATAAAAATTTGTTCTTCCAATTAGATATTCGAGTAACCCTTTCAACAAGCACATTGCAATCCCGATAAGCGCCGTGAGGAGATAAGAGGAACACCCAAATACTTAAGGAGCGTTTCCTTAAACGACAAAGAGTTCAAAATAGACAACTTAACCTGGGTAGGCACATGACAAAAGAACGCCGTGCTCTTAGGGATACTAGGAACAAGGCCCGACAAATTCTTGAACTCATCTAAAGCATCCATAACCACACTTGCTGAGACCACATCACCATGTGTAAATATAAATAGATCAAAAACAAAGATTAAGTAACTTCGGTTTCACAAAGATGTTGATATTGGAAATCATCCACTGCTCAACCCTACGTGCAATAATAGAGTAAGAACTTCCATAACGAGTAAAAGATAAGGTGACATAGGATCACCTTGGCGAATCAACCATCCATAAATATCACCATTAATACAGATGATACGACACACTTGTAACACAAGCCATGATCCAAGAAACCATCCTATAGTGAAACCCATAACCCACTAGAATAGTCTCAAGAAAATGCCAATCAACAGTATCATACATGCTTTTGGATATCAATCTTAAATGCACACCTCCTGGTCCTCGCGGACGATGGTAATTACGCATTAATTCTTGGGTAAGAAGAATATTATCCGATATATTAGGAACAAAAGCCGATTGATTAATACTAACAACATCACCAAGCCCCTCTTTAATCCGATTGGAAATAATTTTACTAATGCATTTATAAAGCACATTGCAGCAAGAGATAGGTCTAAAGTCATTAACCTTGGCGGTTGGAAACTTTAGGAATAAGAGCAATAATAGTGTGATTGAGTTCCTTGAGCAGCTTCCCATTTAAAAAGAAATCCCGAATAGCCAAAGAAACATCATTCCCCACAATATCCCAAGCCTTTTGAAAAATGCAGATTGAAGCCATCCGGCCCGGGGCCTTATTATCACCAAATTGAGAACATAGCTTCCTTAATCTCCAAATTAGTCACCTCCTCACCATCCAAGCAGCCCTATACGAGTCAATAGAAGAAGAAAACAAACATGGATCTACAAACGTATTGGTATGCCCTTCCACTCCAAGAAAATTCTCATAATGTTGAACAAAAACATTAGGCACTTCATTGCCTTGGTGCATAACATTATTAGCATCAGTAACCAGCTCAATACGACTCCTATGGCTTCTACTCTTAACAATATTATGAAAATAAGCAGAATTAGAGTCACCTTCACGAAGCCACTCCACCTTAGCCTTTTGCTTCAAAAATCGTTCTCATCCGAACGGCATCACGAAATGCCGAAGATAAATACCCTCCTCTTCCTGAAGAACGGAATTAGAAGGGTCCTTATCAAGGGACTTTTGGACCTCATCAAGTTCCACACGGAGATTGTGAACACGGGTATGAAGATTACCATGATCTTTAAGCGACTTGCGGATGGGTTTTTTCAAACCTTTCAAGCGTTTCACCACCTTGAACATATTATGCCCCTGAATGTCATTTTTCCACCCTTCACACAACATCAAAAACCACTTTATATGTTAGGAAATTAAAGAATTTAAACGGCTTAGGTTTCTTCTTAGATAATGTGGGAATTCTCAGAACACAAGGAGAATGGTCGAGATACGGTAAGTGAAATATAGCAAATGAACCAGGAAATTCATCACTAAATTTAACGTTACCCATAACACGATCAATTTTCTTCAAAACACCATTGCTACCTTTGGGTTTCTGATTCCAAGTAAAGTGAAGACCCGAAGAGTTAATATCGGTGACTTCAATAGTATTAACACAGTCTTTAAACTCATTCATAGCAATATTAGGCTCGTAACCCCCACCCGATTTATCTTCCAAAACAAAGCCGCATTGAAATCACCAAGAAGGACCCAAGGCTTATCACACATAAGACTTCCATGAACCTCAAGTTCATGCCATAAAGCACGCCGATGAATATAATAATTATGAGCATAAACAAATGAGACAAAGCTTTGTTGTCAGCTTTAACATTCACCTGCACATGCATAACCTGGTTAGTTTGGGACATAAGCAAAACATCAACAACCGCATCATCCCATCCAAGAATAATACGGAACCTTTATCACACAAACTCCCATTAGACGTCCACTTCCAACCACGATAAACCTTAGCACACGTATCATACACACAAGACACATCAACATGAGACTCCAGAATAGCACACAAACACAAATTATTCTCATTAACCACCTGCCGCACCTCTTTTTGTTTAGGGGAACGGTTCAAACCCCTAATATTCCAGGAAGCAACACTAAACATTAAAAACGTTAGATGCAGGAGTGCTTGCCCCTGTGGAATAAGTAACACCTGTCAAATTAGACGCCATAAAACCCGTTGTTTCATCATAAACATTCATGAAGTGGTCCTCCCATCAGGTTCATTTTCCATCCCCTCACCAAGAGCCCCAAACGAGTTATTAAGCTTAAT
This sequence comes from Chrysanthemum makinoi, assembly GCA_910596185.1. Lineage (NCBI taxonomy): Eukaryota > Viridiplantae > Streptophyta > Magnoliopsida > Asterales > Asteraceae > Chrysanthemum > Chrysanthemum makinoi. The sequence goes on from OU343224.1 coordinate 313,712,167, forward strand.
ACCAGAATCCTTAGCCTTTAGATTACTACTTTTGCCAGGGTTGCATACCGATTTAGCATTACTCACACTAGCATTAGTAGAAGTAGTTGCATTCGAATTAGAAGACTTATTAGGCACCTGCGAATTAGAAACATTACTAGTAGCCGGAGCTACATTTTAGAGTTAGTAGTACCTTTTGGTTGATAAACAAATTTCTGACCCACCTTCGTACCACCACGTGGGGCACCACCCTTCCCAACATTCCATTTATTACCAACGGTTTGAAACCCATCCGCATCCTTTCCAAACCGGGACACGAGTTAAATCCTCTTTCAATAAATTAGTATTCATAGTCCAAGGCTTCAATATAATGGGTATATTACGAATCATCCAAGGTCCCTCCTCAAGTACATCCTCTAAACCTTTTATATCAAATTTGAAAAAGAAAAAACCCTTGGCATTCATCATCACCCTCTTTAACCCATATTTCGCCCATGTGGTACGTGCATAGTATTCCACAACAGGGAAAGCAACCCTTTTACCAATAAAATAACCGTATAGAGTGTTATCAAAACGGCTACTAATATCCTCAACAACCTTAAACGGAATAGAAAGTTCAACATCCTCCATTAAATTATCAGATTCCAAAGGTCGAAAATTCGCCTTACCCTTTTTATTACTAGCAACAGTAGCATGTACATACGATGTTGTATTAGAGGTGTTACCAGATGTACTTGCATTATTAGTCGAATTACCAATAGTAGATGTAGTTGATGTAGTTTGGTGAACATCTACCGGGGTATTAGCATGGGTAGGTAACGATGGGTACTCCTTTTCACTAAGATTAGATAGAACACCAGTGGGTCCCACATCCCAGAACGAAGCATCATCAACAGTCTTAAGAGACGTAGCTTAGCAAAACTTACCAACATTCTCCAAAGGTGGAAGTCGTGTTTCATCCTCACCAATGACCTTCTGACCCCCAACATCACCTAGAACAGCCCCTTGGATCGAACTAGCATCCAAGGAACCGCCTAACATCCATAGCAGCAGTATTCACGTGTTCTTGTCGAGGAGAAACTAGGGTTTCAAAAACCCTAGTGGCCTTCATAGTGAGTATCAACATTACCATCTTCCAAGTCTTTGAAGCGCATCCTAGCTTTCAATGCATCAACATCAACTTCGAAACACAACCTTGTCCATGAGATCAAACCGGAAGTACGAAACCCTAAAAACGAATTACAGAAAACCGAAACCAAAAAAGAAAACCAAGATAAACCAGGAAACACAAGAAGATCCTTGTCAATCTTCTACCACGATAACCTTAGATGAGCTAAGGCATGAGATGAAGCACAACACACTAACCAATATCCATCATAATAGCATTAATGATAAAGTTCTGTAGCGATCAAAAGAAAACCTAAAAACTAGCGATACAAAAAACCCTAAAACCCACCATTGCAATAGAACTGAAACAATCAAGCAAAAACACAAGTGCAATTGATTAATTGGAGCAGATCAACGCAAAGGAGAAAGATTAGAGCATGTTAATGATCGAAGTTTAGGGTTTGAAAGTGAATCGCAGATCGCCTAAAGAGAAATCGTTTTTAGGGTTTGGAAGCTTGTATCATTATCTCAAAGTTTTAGCATTTAAGTTTTCATTCTAGAGGTCTCGATCATGGAGAAATATATAGGTAAAGTATGGTACTTGCGTCCAAAATATTGTTTAAGGGTGGTTTTCGGCAAAGTTTGAGCGACCGTAATTTATTCATTACAACTCCGCTTGACCTCGGTTGGACATTTTGGAAAATAGGCTAGGCGAACTTACTTTTACTAGAAGACATCATTTTATAAAAAGTACTCCGTCATTGTTAAAAACGACCCTCAACATGGTCCCTCGTTGCCGTAGTTTATGTTTAATAGAAAATATATTAATGTTGCTTATATTATAAAGTTACGGCAACTTTATTTACGCTGTAATTTACACTTTCCTTTTCTACATCCTTAGACCTTTAAAGTATACTAGATAAGTCGACACAATTTATAACGCCTAAGCCTCATTTTTGACTCGTAAAAGTGATATTAACGTGCTGAAATACATTGTCAAACTTCAAAATAGCATAAGTTCAACCCAATGCCACGTTTTCTGTTTTAAAGTATATTTTCCAAATATCTAGCCCAAAATATTTTACCAACTGCCGAATTTTCCCAGATTTAAAAATAAGATCAGACCGTTAACTAAAGTTGTCGAAATGAGTTTTCTCTGCAAACCCTATTCTAACCAATTGAAAACAACTCCGGAGCTATTCTAATCCTACCATACACCTTCTTAGGGTGTCATGGGTTCCTAGACATCACCAAAAGTGATATGTTTCAAGGAGTAATTATAGGATGACATATATATATATATATATATATATATATATATATATATATATATATATATATATATATATATATATATATATATATATATATATATATATATATATATATATATATATATATATATATATATATATATATATAACTCTTAAAAACAATTAAAAAGTGGTATAAACATCCATAAGACTTGCATGTTTTTCTCAAATATGATGTAATGAACATAAAATAAATATGAAATATGAAGATGAATATGAGATGCTTACAAGTTACTTGATGAGGTTAATGAACAAAGGTTTAATCCTAATCACCCAAGGTTTTTATTTCACAACCTTAATCAAGAGTGTAACTAGATTGTATAAAACTTGACTTGAAAATATTTTGGTGATCCTTCTTGATCCTTATGGTGTGGCCGGTTTTGTGGAGAAGAGAGAAAGATATGGTTTGATCTTTTACACTTAATGAAAATGAGTTGTATGTGTTAAGTTTGAGTATAATAAGATATAAGTATAAGATATTTTGCAATGTTAAGTGAGTCATCCCCCTTGTGTCGACAAGGGGGTTTTTGGATTAGCAATTCATTTATTATTATTTTTATTATTAAGTATATAGATGTAGATTAGAAGTGTTTTTGTAAGTATAGTTAAGTAATTGAGTACATTTTTAAGCTTGTAAGGTAGTGTTAATTAAAAATAAATTTTAACGGGTCAAGATAAAATATATTGAGGTCATAAAAATTATAAAAATACATTTCTTGAAAGATTTGATTGAAATAATAATTATCGTGTAGTATTTAAGAAAACCGTCGTAATTATATAAATATAACAATTTATGTACAAAATAAATTTAAAACACTGGGTAAACTAATATTATAATTTTTATAATCCCAATATGAGTATAAAAATATATCAGAATAATTTTTGGAAGTATCGGATCAATTGTTCAAAAAAAATTAATTACGCGATAGCGTTTATTTAATAAGAAATTATGCGTTTAATGTGAAATGCAAAACCATGCATGAACTAATATGATGAATATTGAGTTTGAGAAATGACCGGAAATTGAGAATTGTGACATTCTTCCCATGTCGTGAATCCGTCCTCGTGATTCAATTATTGATAACTAAAGGTCTACCCTTAGGTTTCGCGAAATCAGGGTGTATGGTCAAAGTGCTTATGCCAAAACTTACGCATCTAGGTTTCTTATCTAATGAGGCTGAATCGAGTAATATAGTGGATCACTTAATGGTCTAGGAAAACGTACAGCTTACGCATTGCTTGGTGCCTCGGTCCCTAAATAGAATGCTCGAGCTCGGGGTGGACTGATATTGAGTACTTGGTTTGGGTTATTTCCTTCTATTGCTAGAGCTAGGTCGGTTACCCGTGGTTGTCCCCTGTGTTCCATTCAACCTAGGTTATTAGGTAGTGATTCGGTTGTTACTCGAAGCAAGTCCTTTGATTATTCCTCATGTTACCCACATTAGTGGTGTTACCGTGTTTTTACCTGCCCCTTAAGATGGCCGTATCGATTGCAATTTGTACACAAGCGGCAAGGCTTGGTCTTCGGATGATGATAAGCACATTTAGCACATTTGGGATGTGTACCCGCATACTCTCTTTGTTCAAGCAGTTACCACAAAAACTCTTGCCCTTTTGTTGTCTCCTACCACGCGTCCATCCCTTTATTCGACCCACTTCCTTCCTTCCTCTTATCACTGCTCTTCAACGTACCATTTCTAACCATCTCGTCATCCGGGTTCGGCCCTCCAGTATTGCCTTTGTATAGTAGACGGCTCAGTTGTTTTCACAGTTCCTCGGATTTCAGGCACAAGACCATATATGTACCTCGTGATTCTCTTGGATTCAGGGGTAACTAGATGAGGAACTAGTCCGCTAACTCATGAAATCTGTCTGTGTAGGCTGCGTGACCAGCCCCTATCATGGAGTGGTGATAAAGTTCATCTTCCGTTTCGATTTCATTGTCCGGTACTCCTCTTTCAATAACGCCTTAAATTCGTCCCATGATCATACTACCGCCTTCGCCTTTAGCCTGTAGCGTGTGTTCCACCATGTCAATGCCTTCCCCGATAGCAAGCAAAGCATACTTCACCCTCGATGATGCGGCACAATTGCTGAGTGTCGATCCGACTCTCTTCTCTACCCATCGAGTATACGCCAAAGCACCGCCTATACCATCAAACTCCACGGGTTTGCATGCTGAAAATTCCTTATACGTGCATCAAGTTCTGTTGTTGTTGTTGGTGGTGGTGGTGTTGTTATTGTTGCCACTGCCAACTACATTGTTGGTGTCGCCATTCCCGTTCCCGTGGTTTCCCGAGTTATTCATATGGTTTCCAACTTGTGTGACAATAGTGGGAAGCAAGATTTGAAGTTGTTGAGCGATGATGGCGGCAAAATCGTGTTTCCGCCAGCGTTGTTGTCATTGTTACCCGTGTCCGACCTCCTTCTCTACCTTCATGCTCACCTGTCCTTCCACCCCTTTGCGCACCACCGACTAGTGTTGCGTGTTACCCTCTTTGGTTCCATAATCTCTACAAGGAAAGGACCGTTGAGTTCCCAATGTCTATACTTACGCCCTCAAACATAATACCACGCCACAAATTGGTTCCTAAGGTGTGCCCATACCGATCTACGTATGCGTGGTCGCATATGTCCACGTGGGTTGTGACACATTTATAATTATGTTGGCCACCATAATTATAATTGCCTCATTTCACACGTGTACATACCACCATGCATACATGTCTCGGCGATTGATGTACTGAAATAGGTAGCCATTCTATCATCCGATTCTAAACGGTGGAGGAGGAATTTAGGGTAGGTATCTAGGGAGAGTCGCTTGGGTGTACAGAAATTCCTTTAGGTGCTAAAGTCACGATGAGGTTTAGTCGCCAACAGTTCCCAAAGTATCCTCAAGAGAACTCCCATCCTCGGGCAAAATCATCAAATCTATACGACCTATATAGTAACACTTATTTAGCTCGATCTCGTGTCTCATCAAACAAGAACTGTCACGGGATCAAGTTAGATAAGTGCTCATTACTGAGCTCCATATTTTGATGACTTGACTAGATTTTGGGACTCCCTATCGATAAGGGAAACCACGTTATCCAATGAGGTGGGTCTAGAAGAAATTTTTCAGAAAACATATGCACACGAAAGTGTGTAAGGCGATAGGAAAAGAAAGGATTGACGTGAAAGCGGTTATAGTCTAGGAACTAAAATGCAACCTAGTTCTCTATAACCAAGGCTCTGATACCAATCTATCACACCCCCAAAATATCGCATGGAACGATAGTGTCTTTGGGTATGATGTCATAGCACAAAGCATGGAGAAAAACGACCTCTAAAATGAGACGTTTTGAAAAGTTTACCATTCGATTATAAAGTTAAAGTTTACAAAACATGAGATCCCAAAGTTTGATAATACATAAAGGGTTACAAAACATGTCGAATGGTAATTGATAAAAACACAGGACTCCAATGTATGCCATGTGACCCAAAAGCTCCATGAAATGCTATCGCCTTACGACCTGAGATAAACATGCTAAAAAGTGTCAACACAAAGGTTGGTGAGTTCATAAGTTTGTTGAAAATGATTTGAAAAAGTTTATAAAGAATGTTGATGCAGCAAGGCATTGTAAATCCATTCAGTTCCGAGTTCCGCCCATACAAAACTCGCAACCTATGTGTTCACAACCCATTGCCTAAAATAGAATTGTCAATCTTGTTTGTAAGTAGGACATATGTGCATAAGATATATACAAGTACTTAATGCAAAGAATCACAGGCCCGAACCTCTTGACAAGTCTAAATTGTTTGTTGTGTCTCATTGAATAACAGATTATATTCACCCCATGTCAAGTCATCAGGGACACAAGGGTGGGGCGCCACGATAGTACTATCAATACCTCTTCGCCGGCTCCCGCAGGAGTTAACCAGTTGCTAAAGTATGTATGTTGAAGAATAATTGAAAACAAGTTTAGCACATTAAGGCACATATCGCAATAAACCACATAATGTCCAAAGAGTATAAGAAGTATAGTGTAACACAATTGTATAATTGGTTTGAGTATTCGCAAGAGTAAAAACAAGTATTTAAGCATGGATCTCCCCAAAGAGTTTTGTAAGAATTTAAAAGAGTAAAAGCGGGTATGAACTCACGGTATGATTGATATGCTAACAAAATGAAGTGCACGGAAATGAGGCTCGGTAACTATCCGCGACCTAAAATGAATGATGTGCTCTAATATAAGTCATGAAACAATGTCGTGCATGCAAATCCATATGTAATCTATACCATCACTTATGCGTTTGAAAATAGAATTTTGCGTCGAAATATATGTTTATGACATCTCGTCATGTTTATAAAATACTTTACAAGTATATACGTTGAATCAACATCCTACGATAATCGTTTAGTGATTTATTGTGAAATTATAACTTTTCGTCGTAAAATAATGTCATTTGACAATTTCATGAAAGTGACTAAACGGCCTTGAAAAGCTAGTCGTAAAATGGTGCACATCGAGTGTTAGGAAACATACTCAACGGTTTCGGGAAGCTTGTATCATTATCTCAAAGTTTTAGCATTTAAGTTTTCATCCTAGAGGTCTCGATCATGGAGAAATATATAGGTAAAGTATGGTACTTGCGTCCAAAATATTGTTTAAGGGTGGTTTTCGGCAAAGTTTGAGCGACCGTAATTTATTCATTACAACTCCGCTTGACGAACGGTTGGACATTTTGGAAAATAGGCTAGGCGAACTTACTTTTACTAGAAGACATCATTTTATAAAAAGTACTCCGTCATTGTTAAAAACGACCCTCAACATGGTCCTCGTCGTTGAGTAGTTTATGTTTAATAGAAAATATATTAATGTTGCTTATATTATAAAGTTACGGCAACTTTGTTTTACGCGTGTAATTTACTCGTTACAAGTCCGTTTTCTACGTTTTCTACATCCTTAGACTCGTATTAAAGTATACTAATATATTTTTGATAAGTCGACACAATTTATAACGCCTAAGCCTCATTTTTGACTCGTAAAAAGTGATATTAACGTGCTGAAATTTCTGAAATTAATAGTTTTCATCGTCAAACTTCAAAATAGCATAACTTTTTCGTTATAGTTCCGTTTTAACCCGTTCAAGCGGCCACGTTTTCGTTTTAAAGTATATTTTCCAAATATCTAGCCCAAAATATTTTACCAACTGTCGAATTTTCCCAAATTTAAAAATAAGATCAGACCGTTAACTAAAGTTGTCGAAATGAGTTTTTCTCGTGCAAAACCTATTCTAACCAATTCAAAATAACTCGAAGCTATTATAATCACCATACGCACCTACCAAGTTCGCTTTTAAGTAAAACCCGCCATCATGTTGGAAAGACCATTAACAACCAAGAAAAAACTGCCATACTACCAAACATTAACCCATCAAAGATTAATGAACCCCAAATCCCAAAGAAACGCCTCATTTAACCATGTAAATCGGATAGAACGACATCTTTAACAAGTAAAGCGTAAACCCCGCTTATACAACCATGTACGCCGGGTCATACACGACTTAGAATAGATAACATGAACCATCAACGTAATATGGGCCAAAACCGATCAATCAAGTTCATTATCTCTCTAACCCACGTTCCAACCAATCCAAACTTGCAATAGAACAATCATCATCAAAGATGAATCGAACCCCAAATCCCAAAGAAAACCTTCATTTAACCATGTAAATCCATAGAACGACATATTTAACAAGTAAAAGCAAAACGCGCCTATACAACCATGTACCGTCATATACACGACTTAGAATAGATAACATGAGCCATCAACGTAATATGGGCCAAACCGATCAATCAGGTTCATTATCTCTCCAACCCACGTTCCAACCAATCCAAACTTGCAATAGAACACTCATCATCAAGGATAAACATCACCGTACCATATATAATCTAAACCCTAAAAATTAGGGTTTCATTCTTCAATAGGCGCACCACAACTGGATCGACAAGGCAAACAAACCCTAAAAAAGAGTTGTATAATCAAGTACATGTCGATCCAGATCACACTCACCTCGACCAATAGATAACAAGTCGAATAACAGAATCCCTAATATATCAAAGTAATTAGGGATAGGTAATCAAATATATACATGGAGATTTTGGACAGATAGGAATATATAAAACACACAACAGTGCCACCTTTTAGTGAAAAACGTTCTTAAAACGATTGCATACCAATCAAACGAAAAAGAATCGATGAGAGGTAGAGGACGAAGTTTGGGTTTTTATGACCGAAATTGAAAGGAGGGTATGCCGGAAATCCCCAAGAGAATATTTATTATAAGAGTAGGCTCTGGCGAGGCGGGCTCGCCTCTGATGCCACGTACCGGAGACACGTGGTAATCGAACGCATGGGCATAGTGGTGGAAGACATAGTGTCCTCGACTGTTGGATGTCAAGTCGACGGGTGCGATGTCACATGGTATCAGAACAACCAAAAGAAAGTAGGCATTTAAGTATAAGTAATGTCATGCAAGAAATAAGATTTAGTTACAAGATATTCTCGCCAAGAAAATCTCAATGCCTAACTAAATGGTAAGTATATCTATTAATTCTTAACATATAATGTTCTACTAGTCATGTATTATCCGCTAAGCGAATCTCATACATATGACGTAGATGTAAGGTAACTGAGGACGGAAATGGTGGTATAAAGTTGTCCATTTGAAAACATGGTTATATTCCAATTTGTTTTGAAAATACAAGTTGGTTCTCTATAACCCGCTCGATATCAATCAAAACCACCAAAATCACAACATAGCAATGGAAGGCTAATTGGGGTATTACCTAGAGGATCACATTCATAAGTCATAGAAAACGACTCCAAAAGAGACGTTTTAATAAAAAGTAGTTATCATTTCATGAAAGCACAATGTTTTTATCACAAAAGAAATACCACAAGTTTTGGAATTACACAAAAGATAATTCAAATGTTTGAGAAAATGATAACTTCATTTAAACACCACATTAAGCATTCTCGCCCGCCTACTCCATGCCTTCAAGATCTCTTAGTTAGTGCACGAGATAAAACAGCTTAAAAGGTCAACAAAATATTGAGTGAAGTCCATAGGTTTAGTAAATGGTTGAACACAAGATAAGGATGATAATTGCTTCGAAGACAATTAATCATAGAAAATCGTGGATTATTATGCACTAAGCTCATGACACTAATACTCAACTGCATACACCTAAGATTTTTTAGGGTTTTAATCGTCCCTATTGCTAATTGTTCATCTTGTTCTTGGTAGGATTTGGGTGTTCAGTGCGATGGGGATATGGTGTTTGAACGTAATCCTTTCTCGGGTTTGATTGCGAATGGAAGTAAACCCTCATTAGGTTTTATTTTCGCACGTAAGCCCTTTTTAGGGTTTGTTAATTCTTCATCTGATGTTAGTGTTTACATGTGGGTCAAGAGAGAGGTTAAGTCAAGTTCTAGAGTTCCTTGTTTAAAAACTCTATTCCGTCTTCTAAGATCTGATGCCAATTGTATTATTAAATGGTCTTGTGTTCGATTGCTGGAAGTTAGGGGTTATGACCCTATTATCGCCCACTTCACGGCCCCTATGGAGGTTTGGTTGATGTGTTTCGATGGTCTACATATGTCACGATTACCTTAGTGCTCGATTTGAGCTGATTGATTATGTTAGGGTTCTTAACCCTATTTCGGGTGATCATGCATTTCGGCTGCTATTGTTTATGCGCCTACCTTTGTGTGATCATGGGAGCTATGTTTGTTGGTGGAACATTCAGATTCTTTGGGTTCGTACCATGGATATCAGTTTGTTGTATTTGATGTGGTGTTTGTGATTTCTACAAACACATGGTCATGTTTTGGATGTCGTATATGGCTGCTCCTTTTGGAATTCACTCTAATCCACTTTCGTGAGTGGTAACGAATGCTAGGAATTGACCCATAGTATTACGTGTGCCTATTATTGATCCCATGGATGGTTAAGGTTGGTGTGATGATGCTGATGTTTCGTTTCAGCCCTTGTGTGATCATGTGGGTGCTTTGGTCTTTGTTGTTGATCATCAGGGTTCGTGTTTTGCACGCTATTGATGATTGTTGACGATGCTAATGTGGTTCTTCTTTTGGTGTTCAGTTTTTCATCTAAACATGCACCTTTGGAGCAAGTTTTTGCTTGCTGCTCTATCCGTGGTTTTAAAGTCTCTCACCAACCGTTGTGTGAAATTTGTGAACTATAACTCAAGTTGATGGCCATGTAATTCATGTTTGGACCTGTAATTGATTTTATGATTCATGGTGAGGTCCTTTATTATTGTAAGTTAGGGTTGTTCACCCTATTTGAGACCTATCTACTTTGTTGGACATAATTCGATCATTAGCTCATCGGGCGGTTTATTGGAAGTTAGAGTTATCTTTGTTCATTGAGTGCTGTGGTAGTCACGCTCAAGTGTACAAGGTGATTCTATGGTGGTATGGTATGGAATTCTATGACGCCTTTTGAAGAATCAAGTGTGTCAACTTGATTTGTGTTTAAATTGTAATGTTTAATAGGCGTTCTAGTTTTCTGTTCTAGTATTAGTTAAGAGTGGTTTGTCACTCTTATATTGTGGTTAGTTGTAAGTTATAAGAATGATTTGCATTCTTATATGTCACCAGAAGTGTCCTAAGAGACCTGAGATGAGAAGTCACCCTCATCCTTTGTACTTCACTCTGTTTTTGTAATGCATTTTACCAAGGTGAAAAATCCCTTTACCCAAAACTCGCATACACCTAATTACCGGTGTAAGTAATAAATTCCCTAGGAGGTAATTGTTGATACAAAAGTTGGGCTTCCTTGTTTGGAGCTCCGCTCGTACCAATTGAGAATCGTTGCTTGAGACCTGCACTAAGAGATCGAGAAACACCGTTAGGCTTACCATGGGATTGTCTCCCACGATTATCCTCCGGCGTGAGAGTAAGTAATCGGTTTAGGGTTTAAGGAGTGTTAGGGTTGTGAGATCGTACCTTAAACGAGGGATGTGATTCCCTTTATATACGCACGGAATCCTTGTTGGTTCCGTGTTCCTCAACCTTCGCCGTATATCCCACCTTAATCGGTTGGGAATGATTATCTTCTTATTTAGAAGATATCGGATATCTATTCCATCAATAGATTCGGGCTTGGGCCTTCATGAGCCCAAATGTTTAGTCCGCTTAGCCCGCATCGGGCCAAGTTAGTATTGGACTTTAGTCGGGTCCGTGACCGGATATAGACTATACGCCATCATGTCCCCCCGCCTAGTATACGCAGCGTGACTATCTGCGGATGCTAGACTAATAATCCGAGCCGCTAAAAACATTGAAGCGTATGCAGCCATAAACATATACCCTCCCAGACGTTGTACCTAGACATGAAATTGGATAGTGAACGATCGTTATTCGGGAAAGTTATCAGTCCCACGTCCCATCGAATCAATCTCAACCACACAAGTGAAGTTAGTGGGATCCACGTGTCACATATCTTGTGGATGAGAAATAGGATATAAACCACCGCTTTAGGTTTCACAATGGCACTCACCGTAAAAGAAAAAGTCGCCATTGTTAAAACATATCTGCACTGCGGATCCGTGAAAATAAACCACTTGAGGGTAGCCGCCACGACGCTTTGTAAATCAAACACCATGGTCAAACAACGCATGATTTCACCTCTGATTTATCCACGAGTGATCTTTTAGAATTCACCTCGGATTACTATATCCCACTTGACGTGCATCCGGTTGTTCCGGCGCTGCCTCCATTCGTGCGATTTCCAAGGAAAATGGGGTATACACGTTTCTTTGAGTTCGCCAATCAACGTGTGCCTATATCCCGATTTCGTGCGTGTGCTAAATTATGCGGTACTACGCACCTATCCCAATTACATCAGATTGGTGCGCCAAAATTACTAATTTTGAGGTGAACCGCCGCTTGTCTTTGGCGGTTAACCCCACAATCAACCTATTTCGCGCATTCTATCATACAACATGGGCGCATGGGTGGGTTACCTTTGCAAGCGCCGGCAAAGCTTCGGGCTACACCGAAGCTAGATGCGCTAAGGAATGGAGAGAGTCCTTTTCTCGGGTGGACGACACATGCTTCCGTGGCGTTATAATTTTTCACCCGGTACGCCGCTAGAGACGAGTGCCCTTTGCTCGATCATATGTCTCGAGGATGCGGAACTGATAAATGCAAACCGCATCCCTATCAGTTCTTATCCCGAGGAGTTTTAGTGCATATGGGCATCACCGTAACTACTTTGGTCCCAAGATGAGATCCCGATCTTCTTAGGTGCCAATGGCCGTGGTGGTACTGCTTCCGCACCCCCTTTTAATGTAAGAATTTGTCTTCCTTTGTCCACACATTATATAACCGATGTCGTTTGTTGTTTCCTTGTGCGCAGAGATGGATCTGTTTACTATTGTACATTTGGCGAAGCCCGTTGAGGTGGGGACGAGGAATCGTACGCCCCTAAAGAAGGGGAGGAACCTATACTTGGCTGCCACTTTGGTCATGTCATGGAGATGAACATGGGGAAGCAGTGCACGAGTTCCTCTCGTCGCAGGGGAAGCGACACCCCTACAAAGTGTTCCCAACCCCAAAATGCCTTCTGGCGTAGGCCAGCCCACCCTCAGTAGCCGCGGGCGCCACCTATGGACGAAGAAGAAGAGGAGTCGAGGCGGGTTAAAGCAGTTTATCCATCGAAAAAGATGGCGAGCCCTTCAAGGAAAAATGCCTGTGATCCTCATGTGGAGGTATCGCCCAGCGATGAAGCGTCTTCGCACCCTCGCTACGATCACGGACCGCAAAGTGATGCCTTCAATATATATTGTTTTTTATGATGCCGGTTGTGTTACATAGGAGCCTAACAATTCTCCGGTAAACGCATTACGGGATGGAGCGGTTTGCGAGTCACCTCCCAAGGCTAGTCCGGACGTTACGCGATACTTGAGCGCATAGTCGAACGCGATGAAGACCTCGTCGATGTGGATGCCTATGGAGCAACCGGTCGAAGAGTTGGTGCAGGTCTCTACACATCGGGCTTAATTGTGAAGCTAAAGACCAAGTTTCGGTAGGAGTAGTCAAGATTCGCAAAAGGATCGGACAATAGCGCTTTGAGGCCGAGTATCGGCGAGCACCCGGTAGCGCAGTTGGAATGCCCTGTGAGGCAAAGGATCTCAACGCGACGCCAGAGACAGTTGAAGAAAAGATGGCGCCGATGTGCCAAATAATCCAAGAGCGGCTGGATGTTGCTGTGTATAAGTCTGCGTGCCACTGGGTACTTAAATATCTGGAAAAGAGCAAAGATGCGATGACATCCCAACTTGAAGAGCTTGGTACCACGGTCAAGAGTGCCCTTGAAGCGCAGGAGATGAAGCTGCGTAATCCGAGCATAGAGTCTGACGAGGAGTTGTATCCCCAACTCTTGTCCACTATTGCAGAGTACCGATGGCTCATAGGCCATGGTTTGCGCTTGCGCGCTTACTACTCTGGAATCCAAGGAAGTGGTAGACGCTGGGGGTTGTTCAATGCTCGAGCGCGGGTAAGCTGAAGCAGGGAAAACTTCATGAGGGGGTCTCTAAATGTGCCTTTGGAGAAGGTGCCGGTATATGCGCAGCATATACCGAGTTGGTTCCATGGAGCGGTTGAAGTCTCTAGAGTTTCCAATGATTTCGAATTGGAGGCGCCACCAAGACTATCCGATTGGGGTAATAATGGAGGGTTGACTTTGGCAAGGCACCTTTCGAGGATGCAGAGGCTAATCCGATTACTTTTGAAGCCCAACGAGTCTCGCAGGTGTACTGTTTTTGTTCGCCTTGATATCTTGAACCCGCTTATTTGGAAAAGAAGTTCCGTTGGACGAGGTCCCGGAAGCTCATGCCACAAGGCTCGCTAAGAAGAAGGGTGTCAAGGGTAAAGACATTTTGTGTGGTGTTGGCGGGCATCTCCCTCGTTCGACGGGGTGCTCGTGAATGTCGCCACAAGATCTCGCCAAGATTCCGATTTGTTAAAGAGTTTGAAGCGAGATTAAGGAGTCGAAAAAACCGCGTGGGTGGCTCTCCCCTTGAGTGTTGTAATAGTTGGTAGGTTTATGTATTGTAAAGTAACAAACCTTTTGTAATAACTCGTGGTTATCTAATAAAAATATCTCTTGTTGAACTCCTGTATGAAAGTTGTAATATACTTAAGTGGCTAAATGCAGCGTTTGTGGCATAGTCGTGTATGTTGTGATATGCAGCGTACTTTAAATATCACTTTAAGGAATCAAGTATTTTAATTCCAAAGTTGTTAAGCGTGCACGCGTGTGCGTTGTTGCGCATCCGTCGTAGGAGGTGTACAAAACTTATTCCAACGTCTTGATAATAAGGTGTTTAACAAGGATCGTGATCGGTGTTGATGGGTTTGCAGCCCTCTTATTCAACAAGTTGTTTAGTAGGTGAACTTATCCTTTTACCATCGTGGGTTTGTTATGGTGCATGCACGCCATCGCGGCCGAAATAAAAAGGTTGTGAAGACATAGAGTATATGGAAATAACAAATATGCCGCGGAGTTAGCTAGAAACCGCGGCGTTTTATTGATACTTGCAAGTTTTCAAGACAATTATTCTAAGCAAAGAGAAGAAAAAAATAAAAATAAATGCATAGATGTTTATTGGAGCCTTTGGAAGTGCGAGAGCTCCGTCGCGCAGGTCGTAGCCATTCCTATAGATAGCACCTCTTGAGGTTCGGATGTTCCATGTGCGTGGCAATTCCGACCATCCAAGCCTCGGAGTTTGTACGCAGCGCTGTTCCTAGTGCTTGGTAACCTCATAGGGTCCTTCCCACTTTGGTCCAAGCTTACTGTGTCTTGGTGGCTCGCGTCATTGGCGTGATAGACAAAATCACACGGTGCGGTCTCAATGAAACATTGCGCACTTTAGCGTCATAGTATCCTTTCATCCTTGACTTTGATTTTGCTTCCCGTATAGCTGTGCGTTCGCGCCTTTCTTCTAGCAGATCTAAGTCGATGCGCCTATCATCATCATTGGTTGCCATGTTGATTTCAAAGAAGGCGGATAGTTGGCATGCCCGATCTGCCGGTATGATCGCTTCGTCCCCATAGACTAAAGAAGGGAGTGTCGCTCTTTGCCGGTGGTCGGATTGAGGTGCGGTGCGCTCACAAGACATGTGATAACTCTTCTACCCATCTTCCTTTGTGCTTTTCTAGGCGTGCCTTAATTCCTTCACCCAAGCTTTGATTCGCTCGTTCCACTAGGCCGTTGGTTTGTGGATGCTTAAGCGACGCAGTGTTGTGTTATGTTAAGCTTCTCACACCGTCCACGAAAGGGTTATCATGAATTGTTTCGTTGTCGAGAGATGATTTCCCGGGGAGGCCGGCGGCATACAATGTTTTCCCATACTGGCGCTTCACCGTTGCCGCTGATTGTTACCTCGCCTTCGCTTCGATCCACTTGGTGAAGTAGTCTATGGCGACTATGAGAAATTTTAGTCCACCCGTTGCGATAGGAAAAGGGCCCGCGATGTCAATACCCCACTTGTAGAATGGCCATGGTGAAGTTATTGGGGTTAGCTCGTGTTGTGGTTGGCGTGGGACGGGTCTATGAACTTGGCAATCGTTGCACTTCCTTATTAAGTCCCGTGCATCACGGTGCATGGTCGGCGGTAGTATCCCGATCGCATGGCGTGCCTGCGGACCGTGGTCCCGAGTGCATGCTGCATGAACCTTCATGGATTTCTCGCAGTACGTAATTTGCTTGTAAAGGGCCGACACAACGGAGCCATGGTTGCAGGAAGGAACGTCGGTACAATATGTTGTCTCGCAGGTTCGAATCTTTGCTGGCTGCAGTATCCTGCGAGCTTCCTTACGCTCTTGGGGTAATGTTCCTTTGCTCAGGAAGTCCATTATCGGTGTCATCCATGTAGGATCTTCCTCCTCTATTATCGTAGAGATTTCCATCTCCGAAATTGACTTGCTTTTTAGTGTTTCCACCAACACTTGCTTTGATAGATGTGCAAAGCTTGTCGAGGCAATCTTGCTCAGTGCATCCGCCTTGCGGTTTTCCCTTCTAGGAACTTGCTTTATAGTGAATCTATCAAAGCTTTTTATCAGCGTCTTGGTTTTATCAAGGTACTGGATCATATTATCTTCTTTGGCCACGTATTCACCCAACACGTGGTTGGCCACTAGGCGGGAATCCACGTTTGCCTCTAGGTTACGTACACCCATTCGAGCTGCAATGCGTAGTCCACGAGGGCTTCGTACTCTGCCTCATTGTTTGTTCTTTGTGAATTCAAAGCGCTAGCGTAAGTGAATTCCGTTCCCTCTGGATTTGTGAGAATGAGGCCCGCTCCTGAGCCATCAATGCATGAGGATCCATCTGTAAACAAGATCCATGGATCTTGCAGCTCGGTCTTAATTGGTGTGGATATCTCGTCATGTCCGGCTTTTCGATGATGAAGTCCGCCGAATGTCCTTTGATTGCGGTGCGTGGTCGTATGAGATGTTGTGCTCACCTAGCAATACACTCCACTTCTGCAGTCTACGATGCGTCAGTTTGGAGATGATCTGCTTGATCGGTTGATCCGTGATTACTGCTATTGGGTGTGCTTGGAAGTACTGCGGCGCCGTTTAGCGCAAATACCAACGCCATAACTAATTTTTCCATGGCACTATAGTTCATCTCCGTCTTCTTGAGTGCCTTGCTTACAAAGTAGATGGGAGTTTGTACTAAGTCCCTATCTGTGAGTAACACATGACTGGCCTTGCGCAGACAAATACATGATTAGCTCTTCCTCCGTGGGGATGCGACAAGTGTTGGGAGCGTTGCTAGATGTTGTTTAAGCTGAGTGAAGGCCTCTTCCGCCTCAGTAGTCCATCCGAAATCACCTTTCTTTATACACTTCTTGAGTGTTTTGAAAAGAGGCGATGATTTTTCTGATTTGAATAAGAACCTGTTTAAGTCGGCCAACTTTCCGCTGAGAGATGGACTTCTTTCAACGGCTTGCGTGAAGGAAGTTCGATGACCGCTTTTGTCTTTTCTAGGCATGGTTTTATGCCGTCGGGTTCTATCAGGTATCCAAGGAACATGCCTTCAGCGCCGAAGGTACACTTCTTAGGATTCAACTTCATATTGATCTCTCTTAGAGTTCAGAACGTTTCCTCGATGTCCCGCACTAGTTCATCTTCGGTATGGCTTTTATGACCGGTCATCAACATAGACCTCTAGGTTGCGGCCCACTGTTTTGAAAGCGTTATCCACTAACCTCGGTAGGTGGCGCATTTTTCAAGCCGAAGGGCATTTTGTGTAGCAGTAAACACCTTGGCTTGTATGAAAGGCTGTTTTTTCCTCGTCCTCCCTAGCCATTTGGATTTGATGATATCCCTTGTACGCGTCGAGGAAGCACTTCAATGGATATCCGCACAGAGACTCTATTTTCCAATCTATCTCGGTAAAGGATAGCGTCTTGTGGACATGCTTTGTTAAGGTCGGTGAAGTCTACACACATTCGCCAGCTTCCGTCGCTCTTCTTTACCATGACGGATTGGAAAGCCGTCATGGTAGTAAACTTCCCGCATGATCCCTGCCTCTACCGTTTTGTACCTCTGCCAAGATTGCTTGCGCTCCGGGGCTTGGCCGCTTCTTCGGCCTATGGGTGCGTATCCCTGTCGGATTCTCGGTTTATGCTCTGTGATAGGCGTGGTACTCTGTCATGTGTTTAGGCTCCCATGCAAAAATATCCAAATTCTTCTGCAGGAGTGTGTTTTTCCGTTGTCCGACAATGAACCTCCGATGGATACTTCCTGTTCCGGGTATTCGGGGTGAATTGCTACTTTCAGATTTGGAACTCGGTTGTCTGCTGTCTTTGGAGTTGGTGCCGTCTCTCATGCAATCGTGTTGCATTCTCTGTGTGGTATAGTGGTGTTGTAAAGAGTAACAATACCACCTTCCACTGGGAATTTAAGCATCCCATGCGTTGATGGCACCGCTCGCATAGTGATATTCCAGGTCTTCCAATAATGCCATTGTATGGCGAGGGAGATTTAATCACCATGAATTCCATCCAGGCCGTTGCGGAGTGCTCTTCGTTTCCAATGCCGTGTAATCGTATTTGCCCCATAGGCCATATCTTCTCACTGTAAAACCGAGTCCAACGCTGACCGGGGATTAACTGACTTTTTATTTCAGACGCAATCGTTTGAAACAATGCTCGTACATGATGTCGTGAAGCTCCACCATCAACATACATGCGGTGGATGTCATGACCGCCCGCGCTTATCTCTATAGTGAGTGGTTCCACCACTGCGTTGTCCGCGGTTAAGGTGGGGAAAGAGATCTCCTTTCCACGTGAAAAATCCTGGTGACCTTCGCCTTGTGACCTGCCATGATTGTATCATGAAAATGGTGTCGGGCTTGTCTTTAGGTGTCTCTTTCTTATTGCCACTCTTCTGTTTGTCCTTTCCTTCTTTAATATGCTTGACCAAATGGTCCAATCTGCCCTCTTTGACCATCTTGTCAATGAATTGGCGCAGTTGGACACATTCATTAGTGGTGTGGCCCTTCAGCGTGGTAGTCACAATATCCATTCCCAGTGCGCCGATCCTCTGGGGTGCGCATTTGTGGTGGTCTTGGGAAGTTTGCCCTTCATCGCGAGTATTTCCTTTGGGGTTTTTGTCAGGGGGTGTATCTGTCATTATCTCTCCGCTTCCCCGACCGCGATAGCTTCTATTACGGTTGCTACTCCGGTCATTGGGTTGTCTCCCAGGTTGTTCCTGTGACCGGTAGGTGGAAGAGTTTCTTTTGCTATCCGCCGCGGCGGCTTCTCCTTGGACGAAGGACCTAGAGCGTTTCATGAGTTCATCAAAAGTTTTAGGAATCTTGTCATTCAATCTCTTGATGAGTTATGGGTTATTAATTCCATTCATGAAACCGGAGATTTTTAGCACTTCCGGGCATGCTTTAACTTGCATGCATTCATCTTTAAAACGCTCCATGAATGCGCTCGTAGTTTCTCCTTGGCTTTTGCTTTACCCTGGCAAGTTCGACAGGGTTTTTAGCGCACTTTTTCCGTTGAGTAAAATTTAGGCGGAACGCCTTTCTTAATTCCTCAAAACCATTTATACTTCGTCGTGGAAGTTTGTTAAACCAGATTCAGCGCGCTTCCCACTAGTGTGGAATTAAACATATGGCACCACACTGGTTGTGGCCAATTCTCAATAGTTGCGGCTGATTCGAAAATTTTTAGGTGATCGTCCGGATCACTGTTCCGTCATAGGTTTTGACATTAGCGGGCATGCGCCTCTTCTTGTTTTCTGAGAAATCGCTAATGCGTCTAGTGAACGCGTCCACCTTCTGACAACGCCATGGGAGAGACATGTCCTCCTCTTGGTCATTGTGTCTACTTCTTGACTTCCAATGTCTTGTATCAATATCCTCGTTGTCCGAGAAGTTATCGGAGGACGAGTTTTTCTTCCTTCGGCGCTTGCGCGGCTATCTCAGTGCGGACTGGAAGGGCTTTCACTTGGGGAGTACTTCCGCCCCAGTCTGTCATGCACTTTACGGCTACCTAGTCTATCATAGACACTGGTACGCCGTTCACCTTCATCACTATCACTCAAGTGATGAGAGTGGGATGCCTCATCATCCTCGATCCTTTTCCCGATTCTGTTAAACACAGGAGATCGGCGGTTGTCTCTGCCGCGCTTCTCCTTCTGGCGGCGCGGTGGTGAGGTTTCATATTCCGAGTCAAAACTGAGTCGGGTTTGTAGGCTCCGACCCGACCTTTTTCTAGCCTCCTCTTGCATGAGGGCAGTCAAGGTTTCATAATTTTGGGATACGAAATCCCTTGGTGTTAATTCCGGTGCGACCCCTTCTAGGGCGAGGGTATTCGCTTCTGCATGTGTCCTTATCTTTGTCCGGTGCTTTTGTCAAGTCAGTCTCTAGTACTGGTTTGATGGGAGTGGTAAGATCAGGTCTTGCAGTGGATCCACTGTGCTGGTAGTGGTTGTGGTGGCCTGGGTTGTCCCCGAGCACGGTTCCACTATAGGGTAGACCAAGTTCAGGCCTGACCCCTTGTTTTTGACAGTACTAGTTGTCCCAGGAGTCTGCTTGGGAGCTGAGCACGTGTGCGCTTCTTTCCGATAAGATCCGCTTGCGATCGCTGATTTCCATGCTTCGTCATTCTAGTCTTAGTTCTTAGTGAAAGGTCCCACGGATGGCGCCACTTGTTGATACAAAAGTTGGGCGTTCCTTGTTTGGAGCTCCGGCTCTCGTACCAATTGAGAATCGTTGCTTGAGACCTGCGCACTAAGAGACAGAAAACACCGTTAGGCTTACCGTGGGATTGTCTCCCACGATTATCCTCCGGCGTGAGAGTAAGTAATCGGTTTAGGGTTTAAGGAGTGTTAGGGTTGTGAGATCGTACCTTAAACGAGGGATGTGATTCCCTTTATATACGCACGGAATCCTTGTTGGTTCCGTGTTCCTCAACCTTCGGTGTATCCCACCTTAATCGGTTGGGAATGATTATCTTCTTATTTAGAAGATATCGGATATCTATTCCATCAATAGATTCGGGCTTGGGCCTTCATGAGCCCAAATGTTTAGTCCGCTTAGCCCAGTTCGTACCGGGCCAAGTTAGTATTGGACTTTAGTCGGGTCCGTGACCCGAATATAGACTATACGTCATCGTAATAGCCAATTACCTAAAGATATTCAAACAAAGTGCGCGGTTATTTCGATAACCAAGATAGGGTCGTTATTCCCCATAGTACTATCCACGATATTTGCGTTCACTCACAAGTGACTAATGGTTCATGATGAAGGGGCCTTTTGGCAAGCAACTTAGGCATCAATAATAATCAGGCAAGCATACATTTGCAAAAAGTCTTGTGTTCTAATTATAGCATGTATCTCCTCGCGGGTTTGAAAAACAAGTAAAAAGCGAGGCTATGAACTCACCTTAGCAAACAGAATCCGAGCAGTGTAAAATCAAGTAGTGGAAGCACGTAGTACCGTTACGCGACCTATTTTTTTGGGTAAAAGAGTTAATTCATCCCGGTAAAATGCATTACACCAAAAGACATTGAAGTACAAATGACATGGGTGAATCCCATGCCCTCAGCCCATTACATAGGCAACATCAGCTGCAAAAGCAGTACAACCACATAGCTAAAAGCTAGAACCAGGTCATATTGATGATATTTGTTGATTGAGGTGATTATCCTGCTTGGTGTCGATCATCTCATGTAGTTCGTGTGAGCTTGTCTGGTCATCTTGATGCATACGTTTTGGCTTAACATGGTAGCTTTTGGTGATCTATTTGCTCTAGTATGTGTGGTATTACAATCATGATTTGGCTTTTTGCGGTCATGGTGCGTGATACTATTAGCAGGTACTATGAAGACTATGAAGGTTCAGGTGTTTTTACCTGAGTAGGGCTTAATTTCTTTATTTTTTCATAGTCGTTGTAGGTTGTAGGTTATCTTATTAGTTATAAGAATGGTGTGTCATTCTTATATTGTGGTTTTTTGTAAGTGTCCTCTGTGGGTGAGTTGAGGAGTCACCCTCATCCGTTGTACTTCAATGTTTTTTGGTGTAATAGTATTTTACCAGGGTGAAAAATCCCTTTTACCCAAAAATAAAAGCTAGAACCTACATTACATTTAAAGAAACAAACTAAATGTAAATATTTGTCCATAGTGATCCACTCTAATCTTGAGAAATCAGCATAACAAAACAATTGAGCGCACCACCAACTTCCAAAACCTCAAAAATTGGTAGACAATGAAAACTACACCGTATACCAAATGTAAACATGGTTGTAGTGTCATCAATGACACCGCACACCACGACTTCCAATTCAGCCCCGACCAAATAGAAATCACGACGTCTACTATTAAGCGCAATAGCAGAAGCACATAAAACACAAAGCTATTAAGATCGGATACGAAGACATAGGGACTAAAAACCCTAAGCTTCCAATGAATGTCCCCAATCGACCCACTAGAAACGAATGCAGCCCAGGGAAAAGGATCGAGAGGTACTCTAGCACTCCAACCATGTCCATAACTAATAATCATCACGGGAACAAGACACAATCAGACCATAATGTAGTTTGATCACACTACAACTTACCAGCATGCAAATCATCCATAATTTGCGACCAATATGATCACCACCCTACGATCCAACATCTACCATAATAGATCCATGTAGCACAAGGCAGATCAAACCCATAAAAAACAATGATAGGAATCACAAAGCAACCCTAACATCCAAACAACGGATTCCTATGACCAACTGGATTAGAATGATGTTCAAAAAACTAGGTCAGTGGAAACAGTGCACCAAAGTCGATGACAAAATAGGAAGAACCAGCAATATAGGTCGACTAATAGCAGATCACAAAAGATCCACCAATAAAGTATAGGAACCCTAAGTAATCAAAGAAAGAAGGACGATAGGTATAGATAGCGTCCAATCTCAGTTCATGTCGATGAACAATTGAAGGTTTTTAAATAAGTGACCCCCTAAACTTGACTTCTAAATTTCTCATAAAACCCACTGACCAAACAACAAGATCTAAAAAGGAACATGTAGTCCAACCATAAAGGTCGACAATTAACAAATGTAACACAAGCAGGTCCAAGCAGATCCAGAAGTAGGGTATAAGACAGCCCTATCGTTGAATAATCCGACATAAAACTTCCATCTCTCTCTCTTAAAACCACTCTCCCATAACCAATATACTCTAGTAACAAGCAGATATAATCACGTACAACGCCAATCAACCCCATAAACGGGTACTTACAATCATAACAAATGAAACAAGACGATATAGAATCTCGTGAAGCGATGAAGCGTAGCGAACCACCAAATATGGAAAAACTCAAAACCTGGATAGGTTTCATAAGCATTAAGTGAGGATGAAACAAAACCCTAAAAACATAACCGATTCACTAAAAACAATCCTGAGTCAAACAGATCCAGAAATGATTTAGAAGAGGTCGATTAAGAATATTAGGGTTTTGTTTTAACAGCAAGGAGATGCCATAAAAAAACATACAAATCATCAGCCGCCATCTCCATATAGATAGGTGATAATATAGCCTTAGCAAGATGGTAATAAACTGCGGCTAGAAATCTCCAAAGGATATAAGGGTGTTGGCAAATCGTAATAAGGATAAAACACACCACCTTTTTGAAATAAAACAAACCTAGATGATCGCTTGCATACCAATGACACAATCAAAGATTATATAATGGTAGAGAGGCGATCCTAGAGCAAGTTTTGGCCAGAAAAAGCAAAGAAATAGGTGGCGGCAGCCACACACCCTAGAGAGAGAACCTTAGGGTTTTTTTTTGCTTATACCGTCACGTGACCTATAATTAGTATAACAATGCTTTAAATTAATACGTTTGCGTTTGACTCGATAATGTTTAAATATGTCAAAAGTTTAAGTTGTTGATGCTTGTGTGGCAGCGTTTAGGTTCAAAGGAGGTAGTAGGTGGTGGTAATGATGACTCTAGGAAATGAATAGGTAGGGTAATATGAAGGTGTTGAGGATGTGACGAAGACTTCAAATGGACAATCCTTTATGGTAACATCGCTCATAGAACTTATGCGATTGGTTACAAGTGTGTGGAGGGTATATATATTTATGATTTTAAATTGAGTAGTATATCATTTATAGGAAAATTCGGCATGGTTTCGTTTATATATTGTAAATATAGGTTTTCAAAAAGAATGACATGACTTTAGCGTTAAAGTAGTTTTGTTCACAAAATTGTTTATGAAAACATGTTGTCGCAGTAACAATAGTTTCCCGTTCACATAGATTACATGTATATACAAGCAAGTGTCACAAACCCTTTGTTTCCTCTATATTTAACATTTTAAGTTTTGTTTTTTTTTAAATATCGTTCATTGTTAAAATATAATTACTCTTTATTAGTTGTAAAGAAAATATAATACTTTTGTTAAATTCGAAGAGAAGGTTTACACATTTAGGTCGTGTGTATACTTTGGTTATGTTGAATATTACTCGACAAAATATTTACGTAGTGATAGATGTAATGTATGATACTTAATACGTGGGCGTTAGTCGAAGGATGACTCGGTATTTTATCATACTAGATAAGTTGGTACTTACACCTTTTATGGGTCACGACCCATCGTGAGAATGGGCTCCTCGATGAGGCTCTGGGCTCGGTGATAGTTTAGATTGAACGAGGTGGTAGCTTCTTTCATCTTGGTAGACAAGATAATCAACTCTCATTTCCCGACTTGGGTACATAATCAACTCTCATTTCCCAACTTGGGTACTTAACGAGTTGTAGGGAAGATTCTTAGCCCTTCGACACATAGTCAGAAAGGGCATCAGAAGATAGTTGGAAAGAGGTAACATGGCTAGGACAGAGGGACACAAGGGTCACTTCTCACGAGGCAAGTTCCTCGAGGTCACGAGACACTAGCTAAAGCAAGGAGTTCTCCCGCGTACTCCTCACGAGCTAACGTAGGTCTTATTAGGCGAGAGTCCAAAATCAAAATTTGTTCTCGAGCTCAAGACTCAATCCCATATCTAACATCAAGTTGCACTAGAAATAATGATATCATTAATAAAATTAAACAGCACATTGCAACAAGATATAGGCCAGGTCTAAAAAATTCTCTCTCTCGCTAGGGAGATTTCCGACGCCTCCCTCCTATTTTTCCGGCTAAACAATCATTCCGAATCGCCTCTCTACTTCTTGAATGCAATCGATTCAGTTTGGCTGTGTGTTTCTAGGGGTGGCGCCTTATTCCTTGATCTTTCTATTTTTTTGAAATCGTGATTTACCTCTAGCCTGATTTCGTAATTGGATTTTTGGGGTCATATCGCCTAGGGTTTTTTCTTTACATAATCTAACTGTGTTGGTGCGTTTTGGTTTGACGATTACCCTATTAGGGTTCCGCTAAAATTATATTTACAGGTTGGTTTATCATGTGCGAATAATGCTATATCATCTGGCTTTGTTTGTGGTCTGCTTATGCGCATCATTATATTATAAAACCCTAACTTTTAAGGTTTTATTTATCTTGGTAAGTAATCGGTCCTGGTTTTCTGGGTATGGAAGTCATTTGGCTTGTTGATTTACTTGGGTTTGGAGAGAGATGTCATACTTATTTGGATGTAGGATCTGGTGGGTTACTGGTTCTTGGGGCGTTAGGGTTCTGGTAAACCCTAATTTTTTTTTTGTTCGTTTCAATCTCATCAGTGCTGCATGGTTATTTATTTACTACCTAACTGATTGGGATTTGATTGGTAGTGATCTGAATTTCATAGACCTGTTCATGAGGTCTTTCGTGATTCATATTATGGATGTTAGGGTTTTGATGCCCTATTTTAGTGGGTTCAGGTTCCAAGCGTACTACACTCTTATATTGATTATTATTACGTACCCTTGTGATAATAATAGCGGCATTCTGGACTTGAATCGCTAGTGGGTTATGTGTTATCGTAGTCGACAAACACTGGGTTCTTCGCGTGGGGTTTATGTCGTTTGTTTTTTTCTGGTTAGTGGTGTTCTTTTGGGTAAAAGGGCTTCACCCTGGTAAAATATATTAATCACAACAAATGAAGTACACTGGAATGTGGCTGAGATACCACATTAACCTCAAGCAAAAGCTTGAACAACCACTTCAAACTAAATGCTTGTGACATGCCACAAAGCACCACTACAAATCAACATACAAAAACTAAATCACCAATAAGAAACAACCACCGCATGAAACATGAATCCCCACAACTGTCCATCAGCCGCTTCGAAGGAGATTGATGGACCAAGTGAGACTGCCTCCTTAAAAACCTCTCCGGGTAAAAACCCAGTGGGAAAACCATGGATGAGGGAAAAAAGAGTACAGCTCTCAAATGGATCTCCAACGAACAATCCAAACAACCGAAAGCAACTTCCAAAGAAAACACATCATCCATCCGAAACCAGCACTCAGGAGACCACATCATGAATGCATAAGAGACAAAGGCAAACGCCAGAAACGCAACAGATCTTCCACTTTTGCCATCTTCTTAAATATGCACGAGAGAAGCTTGAGACGAACGTGGACTTGATAAGATCAACAACTTAGGCTTGCGATCTTTTTTGCGCCTTGAAAATCCTGTTGTTTCTTTCTTGCCAAATAATGTAAGTAGCAGCGCAAACGAAGCTTTGAAACAACACTCCTAGCAGACCTAGATTTCGCCGTAGAAATAAGAAAATTAACGATAGTATCCAGCGAAGAAGGCATAGAACCAAAACCAGCAAACACCTTCAACGAATCCCAAACCTAAGAAGAAAATAAACAATCAAAGAAAAGGTGATCATGAGAATCCGGTTGCAAGTCACAAAGTAGACATTGCAACATAATATCATCCCGCTATCTCAACATATCCTGCATCTTTAACCTTCTCTTAATAACCAACCAAAGATGAAAAGCATGTCTAGGAATCCTCTAAGAAAACCAAACCACATGAAACCAATCGACCGTAGAGCCCCGAGGTCTAATACGATCCCAAACCGTAGAGACTGAGAAATGCTTAAAGGAACCATCACTAGTACGCCAAGATAATCTATCCTCCGTATGATTAACCAACTGAGGAACCGGGATAAACCCTAACTCGTTTCTCTCTCTCTCTCTAGGTTCCAGCCGCCACTTTTTCTAAAATCCGGCCATAATCCAAACACAATCGTCCTCTCTACCCTTCCTGGGTATGCAATACGATTTGTGGTTTGTGTTTAATATATTAGAAGTGGCGGCTGGTGGGTTGTTTGATTTTCCGAAACCCTAAAATCACTTTTTGTTCAATTGACTGCCTTTATTGGTGATTCGTTTCTGATTCGTTAATCTGTTTTAGGGCGATTGTGAATCACTCATGTCAGTTTGGTTTTCTAAATCGACTCCTTATATATATCGCTGCTATTGGTTCTGCATGTTAACCTATGTTTGGGTTTATTGTTGCTTGAATGTTCATGATCTGATGTAGGTGGTTATGTACATGCGGTTGGAGAGATGTAAGTTAAGTTTTTGGGTAATCTTATTCAAAAACCCTAATCTGATTCTTGCATGACCTTGGCGCGTTTATGTTTTATTTTTGGTCATGAATGGTTTTTGGGCGTTTGGGTCGGATTAAACCTTATTTGATTCGTATCATAGCAAACTGTGCGTTGGGATTCAATATTTGGTTCGTGATACGAGGGATCTGTAAGTTAGGGCTATTATACCCTATTATTGGTTACTGATTGATGTATCATCATTAGTATGCTGATGTTTGCTTCGACCTGGTGTTTGCTGATTATCGGTTTGTTTGCATTCTTGTGGGCACAATTTGCTTTTATGGGTCAAGTAGTATGTATGCTTATGGATGGACTGATTTGATGTGTATTGGTATGTTTACGACCTGGTGTTCTTTTGGTCGTTATGATTGATGTATGCTGATTGCACGGGTGTTTGGTTTGCTACTGAGGTCGTACCTTTTGGTACTACTAGATTCGTTTGGCATGCTTGTCTAGTGATCAGTATTACTTGAAGTTAGGGTTTTAACCCTATCGTTTTGGTTATTTGATTCGTATTTACTTAGACCTGGTGGTGTGGACTGATTTCGTCTTTTTTTGGTCTATAATATGATGATTTATGATGTGTGGTTTGTTGGTGAAGTGTTTCCATGTGCCGTTGGAACCAGGTTCGATATTTCTGGGCATATTGATTATGATTTCATCATGAAAGTTTGTCTTGGTGATTCCTATTTGTGGTCGGTTTTGCATCTAAACATGCACCGTTGGAGCGAGTTTGTGCTTGCTGCTCTATCTGTGGTTTTAGAGTCTCTCACCAACCGTTGTGTGGAATTTGTGAACTAAAATGCGAATTTGATGATCCATGAGAGTGTAAGTTAGAGGATTCTTCATGGAAGTAGGTGGACCGCCATAGTGATTTAGAAGGCTCAAGTACATTCCTTGAGTAGTATTGTAATGTTTTATTTACTTTTGTCATTATTGGTAGGTTCATTTTGTAAGTTATAAGAATGGTGTGTCATTCTTATAGGAAAGTCTGTAAGTGTCCTAAGGGACTCAGATGAGGGAAATCACCCTCATCCTTTGTACCTCAACGTTTTTTTGGATAATGAATTTTACCAGGGTGAATTAACCCTTTTACCTAAAAAAACTGAGGAACCGAGATCGACGCAAGAGAAGGATAGCGACTAAACCACTGAACGGGCCAAACCCACCCTTCGTTAGAAACAATATCACTAACCAAATCCCCAAGAAAAAAACCAGCCCGAAAAATATCCTGAGAAGAAACAATAGACGCGAAGGGACTCGCATCAGACCAAGAATCGAACCAAGCAGAAGCCTTAGCACCATTACCTATAGTATACCAAATGAATCTATGAATAAGAGGCCGAATCTGCAATATCTTCCACCAACTCCATGTCAGATTACCACGACACGAAATATCCCAAAAATTACGATCTCTAATTTTATAGACATGAATCCATTTAACCCACAGAGATTCCTTCCCTGTAAGAATGCTCCAAATATGAGAAGAAATCAAAGCAGAATTAAAAAAATCCAACCTTCTAATACCAAGACCCCCTTCTTGCTTAGGAAGACACACAACCTCCCAAGCAACTTTCGACTTACCTTTACGCGGCTCACCGTTACACCACAAAAACCCTATCATAAGTTGTTCGAGATCATGAACAATACGAGCAGGAAGAATAAAAACCGATGGCCAATAAATATGCATAGAAGAAAGCACCGATTGAATTAATTGTAACTGACCAGCAAACGAAAGCGATTTCTTCTTCCAATCCTTAATCCGTATAGACAATCTTTCCACCAATTCCTTACAATATCTAAAAATCAGCCTAGTAGTAACAAGAGGCACACCAAGATATTTCACTTTGGAAGAGACCCTCATCAAATGGAAGGACCTGAAGAATAGCAATCTTGATATGATTAAGCACATTACAAAAAAAGGCTGTACTTTTAGGCAAACTCGGTGTAAGACCAGAACCAAGCTTAAACTCTTCCAAAGCATCCATGATAACTTGGGCCGAATGGACATCACCATGGGCAAACAAATACAAATCATCAGCAAAACACAAATTAATAATATTCAATTTAGAACATTTGTGAAGAAAATTAAATGAATCCGATAAACGAACCCGACGATGTAACATGAGCGTGAGAATCTCCATAACAAGGGTAAAGAGATAAGGAGACAAGGGATCGCCTTGCCTCAAACCCCGCTTACCCTTAAAATAACCATGTAAAGCACCATTAATACTGATAGAAAATGACGTAGACGTAACGCATTCCATAATCCAATGAACCATACGCATGTGAAAACCAAAACCAATCAGCACTTTCCTTAAGAATCTCCAGACAACCGTGTCATAAGCCTTTTGCTAATAAATTTATACATAACATTGCAGCAAGAAATAGGCCTGAAGTCATTAATCCGAGAATGTAGGATCTTCATGCTATGGTATGTTTTTTTCACGCCAATTGATGTTGGATAGAAGCTGCTATCGCGGATGTGCGTTGGTTTCCTTAATATTTGTTGGTTATTCTTATTGGTGTTCGGTTTTGCATCTAAACATAATCCGTTGGAGCAAGTTTGTGCTTGCTGCTCTATCCGTGGTTTTGGAGTCTCTTACCAACTGTAGTGTGAAATTTGTGAATTGAATTCTAATTTGATGATCCATGATTGTGTGATGGTTTCCGTGAAGTCTATGGCGGATATAAGACGCTATTGTGGTAAGTTGGAGGATTCCTATGATATGGGTTTTGTGGACTTTGAGTGGTCATTCATGGTATATTATACGTGGATTCTTAATGGAAGTTAAGATGGACCGTCAGAGTGACTCAGAAGGCTCAAGTGTTTATTTGAGTAGTATTGTAATGTTTTTATGTACTTTTGTCATTTTTGATAGGTTCATTTTAGTAAGTTATAGGAATGGTGTGTCATTCTTATATTTTAAGTCTGTAAGTGTCCTAAGGGACTGTGATGAGGGAAATCACCCTCATCCTATGTACCTCAACGTTTTTTGGAGTAATGAATTTTACCGGGGTGAATTAACCCTTTTACCAAAAAAAAAATAATAATATCACTACAAGGGGTTCATGATAGAATGCTAAGTATTATGAGTATCCTAATGGGTCGCGATGGCACGATCAAAACTGGAGGTTTTTCTCGACAAGTCTCACGATGGTTTTTCGAGGTTCTAGTCGGCTAGGGTGGCTGCCACAACACATCTTTAACCACTTATCTACTAGTATTATTGATGAAATTTCTCAACAACAAAACCATGGTTTTAACTTGTACAAAACTCAAAGTAGTATCATTATAATTCAAAAACATAACAATACTTCAATCTTAATCAAAACTCAATTATATAAAGTTAAACAATCATTAATAACAAATTCAACATTCTTACAAAAGGGAGGGTATGCTAGGGTATCGATTGAGAGGTGAAGCCGAACCAAAGTAGTTCTCGATCTTCGACTCCAAATCAAATAGGAACCAATCACCACAGCCTTCTCTATGTTTTTGTGATAAGTTCTTGATGGGGTATGAGGTCTTGTGATGAGTCGATCTCTATAAAAAGAAGAAAATAAATAGTAGGGTTAAACTCTCTTTTTGTCCTTGATTAATTCGAATCCCATACTGATGTAGTCTCCTTTTCACCATTTGTTCCCTACTTACCTTGTGATCTCTTGCCTTGGAAGATGAGGTGGTCAAGAAAATGAGCAATACCTTGTTTGACCTTTTAGTGATGTCAGCCATGGTTATTCGAAAATGGGTGATGGGGTTTTAGAGATGAGGAAAGATGGGTGAGATTTTTCCTGAAGAAGAAGATGAAGTGGGAAGCGGAGGCGTAGGTTTTGAGGAGAAGCAGACAAGGATAAGATTTTATCAATGGTAGTGGGGCGTGGGTTTTTAGCGGAAGAGTGGGTGGTTTTGTTTAAGTTTTATTTTTATAAGGTGTAGTTGTTAGTTATTTTTAGGATATATTAGGTATTAATTGTATTTCGTGTCCATTGTTTGGATCGTAAACGTATCATCTCGAAACGGGAAAAACGTAATACTTATATTTTTGGACACGTTTTTAGAAGCCTGAAGTACACGGTGATATAATTTTTGACTTTATTAGCTTGTTTTTATATTTCATGGTTACTTATATGTATCGGTATGCGACGGACTCGTAAACGAGAAAATTTCTCGTGAGCGTGATTTAGTTATTAATAAATACCGGGATTAATCTTATTCTCATCATTCGTTTAACAAAGCTACTCGGGGATGCCTAAAAAATGATAACGTATATGCTAAAAAGCTTAACTCAGCTCAAATGATTCTTGATAAATAATCTAGTTCATTGATACAACAACTAATGATAGTGAAATTTTACAGGTGGCTACATATATATTGGGAGTCCTACGCATTATCCTTGTGATATTGCCAGAACATCCGAGTGATACTTAAAGTATTCATGATGAAGATGGAAATCCTTCTAGAGCCAACATCAAACAAGCTCTTGGTGGGTGACATAGATTCTTCAAGAATCAAACTTGTTCCAGGAAATAGATTGATGGATAATTTTGAAAAACCTTTCGATGTGCTCTACAATTATTTTCTCTAGCACATCGACTGCGATTATAATTTCACAAACAAAAGTATTTATGATTGAAACTTGATTTTTTCTCATAAAATTTGCGTCGTATTTCAAAATCTCTCTCTTCAGCAATACGCGATTGTTTTTCAAATCAATTTTTCATCAATCGTGAATCTCAATTCATTTGGTTGACTCACTCCGTGTAGTCTACTTTGGGACACTTCGGTTTGAGAACGGCCATTAATCTGCGACACCCTATCAAGGAGATTCTACGGAATTCTACCTGATCACAGGAAGTATTTATACTGATCAACGGGGAACCGTTGTTCTTGCAACCCTATTCAACGAAAGTGAACAAAGATACTTTCATGTGTTTTATTGCTAACTGTTATTTGCAGGAATATCTGACGATTGCAGCTGATCGAAACTGAGAAGTCAATCTATAACCACATGCTCACAAATCACACTAACGTTTAAAGAAATCATGATAAGTTCTGATCTAAACTCTGATACCATTAAGCAATGCTTCCACTACTCTGATGCAAAATATCATGATCCAATGAAGTGTGAGCATGTCGGTCCAGAAGTCACACATATCACATGCAGGCGATACAACAAAGGATAATTCAAAGATTTACTGTGGTTGATGATCTCGAAGAAAATATCAAAGATCACCAAGTCATGGATCAGTTAAAGACCTCCACTGAAAGTACAAAGTATGCAGACTCTGAAGAATCAAAGGCTACGAGTTACAAATCAAAGAACTTGTAATAGAATGCTAGAGCTCAAAATGTATTATCTATATGTAATTGAGGTGACCTCCCTTAGGGGGAGATTGTTAGGATTTAGTAAATCCGTAAGTTAAAGACTCGGTCACCTCAAGTATTTGTAAGCATTAGAAAGCTCGTAGTCTTAGTCGTTTAGTTATTATAAGTAGTTAGTTAATGTAACCCCGTGGAGGATGGACGGGTCTTTACCCATTGTATACCTGATCCACAACCCGTAGGTGGCGTATATTGTAAAAACTATAAATACCTTCTACCTCCCAAGGTAGAAGGTGGAGCTTAATCATATGACTTTCATTATCTCTCACTAAGTTCCCATTTCTCTCTACTTTCTCTCTTAAAAACTCATCCATATTCGAACCATATATTGTGTGTTTGTGTATTTGTGATAACCAATCTCTTACAAAAGATATATTCTAACAAATTAACCTAGGATCTCCTTTTATAGGCACAAGGATTCCTTTACAAGATAACTATCAATATTCTAAACATGCATAATATTCGTATAAGTCTAACTATATAAGATATATTGTAAATATCTTATATACAAATCACTTTACAAGTCTTCTAACACTAGCAGTACAAAGTCTTCATACTGGCAGACGTAGCATTACAAAGTCTTCCGGTAGTACTAACTTACTTAGTACTGTTAGTGTATTCAGCAGTACAAACTGTTAAGTGTTTTAATTCCCAACAATCGACCCCTAAACTTGTGATTTATCTCCAAATCATCAAGTTTCTTGAATTAAATCTTCAACCTTGATCTTGTCGGGATTCTTCCAAACACTTATCTTCTTTTCTTAGTTTCTTCAGCCTGCTAATATATCTTTCTCAGTAATTCCCTTGCCATGTTAGTTTCTTCATCCACTCTGACTTTAGCAGCCAACATCACAATAAGAATACCAGCTCTAAAAGGATATTCCTTTTCAACCAGCATGAAATCATCAACTCCATCTTTCGTAGATACATGATGAACTCCACATGTATCATACAGCTTCCATGTTGTTGCCATATCATGTGCTTGAAACTTCCATAAACTATCATTTGGATCAGGCTCAAACAGTCTTTCCAATTCAACCCATAATTCTTTCTCCTTATCATCTGCAAACTCTGTTTGGTTGAATCTTTCCTTGACTAACTCCCAAATACTTTAACCATATCTTCAAAAGATTTGTATACCTCAAAGTGATTTCCAACTCTGATTATCCTCCAAAACTTTCCAAAGTTATCTGTGTAGATCTCCCAGTCTATAATTGGGTATTTAGCCTATATTGGCTCAACACTCATACCTTTTTCTGGAATAACCATCATCATGTGGTGTAGCTGTTCTTCAATCAATATTTCTTCTTTTTCTTCATTTATTTCATCTTCACCTATAGAAGGACCTTTACTAATCTTTTGCGTCCTGGAAGACTCTGATTCCAATAAAAATCCAGCTCTTTTAATTCTTCTACCTTTTTCCTCAGTTTCCATGGGAATGAAGTCTTGTACCTTATTGTAAGCTTTGATGTACATTTCTTCAATTTATTCATATGTTTTTCCATTCAGTTGACCAAACTTCTAATGATCTTGATTCTTCAGGTATTCCTTCATATGCTTCATCATTTTTGCTTTTGTTTTTTTGGGTAAAGGGTTTTACCCCGGTAAATATATAACCAAAAAATAAAGTGAAGTACAAATGGAATGTGGCAGAAGTACCACATTAACCTCAAGCGAAAAGCTTGATAAACTAGTGTTTATGACATGCCATAAACAAAATGACCCTAGCTATATTACATCACCTAACTAGGCATAAACAAGAAAAAAACTTGTAACAACCCAGGAAGTCTGCCTCCTTAAAAACCCTTTCCAAGAAAAACCCAGAGAGAAAAACCTTGGAGTAGGGAAAAAGAGTACAACCCTTACCTGGCACTCCCTTCATGTGTAATACAAACACTTGGAATCTTCCATTTATCAAGAATCAAACGAGCCCGCGAGGTTAGCTTCTTGAACTTGAAGGTAACCAGCTTCAACCGAACAGTGGAGACAATAATTTTAACCACTTCAGCAACATTAGACTTCTTATGCTTGAAAATTCTTACATTGTGCTCCATCCAGATATAATATGTTGTAGCAGTGAGCAGTGCGAGAAAGGATGCTACTAATCGACCGCCCCTTTGAAATAGGAATAAGAAATGTAATAGCACTCTCCAGAGATGGTGGGACCGCATCCATTCCAGATAAAACCCGAACCTGAAACCAAAGCTGCATAGAAAACTGGCACTCAAAAAATAAGTGAGAGTGGGAATCCGGAACCAATTCACAAAGCGGGCATCTAAGCAAGTCCAAATCAACATTAGGACCAACATCCCATTGCCGCATCCTATCCTGAGTCTTCAGTTTCTGCTTAATAACAAGCCACAAATGTATAGCATGCCTCGGGATACAATGGGAAAACCAAGGAACATGGAACCACTCAACTAAATCAGCCCTTAGGCGCAGAGATTCCCAATCACCCGAAACTAAAAACCGACTAAAATTACCATCCAAGATGCGCCATAATAATCCATCATTAGTATCATTAAGATTAGGAACCGGGAGAGAAGCTAATAATGGAAACCTAGATAGCCAGTCAGAAGGCCATCGCCAAACACCATTAACTATCACATCACAAACCGAATCCGATAAATTAAACCCAGCCCGAGCAATATCTCTAGCAGTCATCGAATCACGAATAGGGCTTAACTCACACCACATATCAAACCAAACAGAGGTAGCCTTTCCATTATTAATCTTATGCCATATGAAAGGACGAACCTTAGGTCTAATTGTAAGAAGCTTGCGCCATCCCCAGCTAACATCACCCAAGTAAGGAACATCCCAAAAGCTTCTTCTACGAAGTATATAATAATGGATCCATTGAACCCATAACGACTCTTTATGTGTCAAAATACTCCAAATATGCGTAGTCATGAGAGCAATGTTAAAATCATCCAATCTACGAATACCTAGACCACCTTCTTGCTTAGGCTTACAAACAGATTCCCAAGCAACTTTGGCCTTACCCCTTTTCATTTCTCCTTGACACCAAAGGAAACCCCTCATAAGCTGCTCTAACTCATGAATAATACGGGTAGGAAGGATAAAACAGAAGCCCAATATAAATGCATCGAAGATAACACTGACCTGACCAACTGAAGCCTACCCGCAAGAGATATCATTTTTGCTTTTGTTGGAGGCTTAGTCCTTGCACTGGCCTTCTTTGCATTTTGATTTTTCTTGATCATCTACAACAGATCATTTAGAGCATCTTCTCTATCTGTTTTAGGGATAGATGCTCTCTCTTCTTCATAGATCCTTTGAGCTAACACTACATCTGCTTCTTCTTGAGCCAATATATCTGTTTCTTCACTTCTTAGCTTATGTTCTATCATAAACCTGGCAATCTTTTGCTCCTCTTTAGCTTGTGTCGTTTGCGTGATTTCATTATCAAAACTGATTTGAGCTTAAACCTTCTTCTTGACTTTCTTTGGAGGTTCTTCTTCAATTACATAACCCTTTCCTTTGTCTGCTCTTTGTCTTCTAACATATACAATCCCAGTAGTACCTTGCTCTGCACCATCAGTACTAAGTTGTTGAGCAACAGTAGTAAAAGTTGTATTGACAATACTAAGTGTTGCTTCACTAGTTTGAACTGGTTCTTCCATCTGCCTAACCACTTCAGCAGGTTAAACTACTTCTCCCATATGCCTGGCCACATTAGTAATTTTATCCACCATACTAGTAGTAATAACAATTCTTTCAGTTGTAGCTGTTTCCTCAACATTTTGTTGATCATCATCAAAGTTCACTGGCTCTGTATCCTGATCTTGAAGATTAACAGGTTCAGTCTCTTGTTGAATAACTTCATCCATATCAAAATTCCTGTCACCACCCATATCTTCATCATTAAACCTCCCCTCAGTCTCTGTACCCTCTTGTACTAAAGTAGTATTTGGATCTGCATCAATATCTTCTATCTTCCCTTATTTAGAAGAATCATCCAAATCAACATCGTTATCCGAGCTTTCTTCTGAGTTGAAGGACTCCACAATGTTTGCTCTTCATTTGGCTTTGAGTGACTTGACTTTATTCTGTAGTTTCTTCACCTTTTCAATAAGCTTTTTGTAAGCAATGCCATACAGAACCATTAACTCCTTTATTTCATTCTCCAAGCCAGTCACCCTGTTAGTCAAATTTGTACAAATAGCCATCAATTCATTCAGTTTCACACTGCCCTCAGCACTTCCAAGTGTGTTACCTCCTAGGAGAGGTGCATCATGGGGCAATTCCTCAATATTTTCCATGTGGCTGGGGAGTCCATCACCTGTATCAAGTCCATGAGGACTAGACACATTAGATGTTGCCATAGGTTGGGTCTTAGATATGTTACCCTTGTCCTGCGCAGCTGCAAAGCCTGAGAAAATAGTGTTAGCCCTTCCTATTCTACCAGAGGCAGCCTCATCTGCTACAGGTGGATTAATAGAAGATCTGTGCCGAGGAACAGTAGATTCCTCTCTGGATGAACTCCTATATGGTGATGAAGTTGGTTGTGAGGCTGATGGAGTACCAGATGAACTTTTGGGTATGTGTTGGGACTCAACTAGGCTTGTTGATCCTTCACCCTGTAGGTTTAACATAGTATCAAAAAGAGGTACTGCAATCCCATTAAACCTCTTAGATACCATTCTCATGTTACTAGAGTTTTTGTCTAAGGCAAGGAGTAGGATAAAAAAATTTATGCGATTGAAGTTGAATTTTTCTTGCATTCAAAATCGTTTGGTTAAACCTTGGATACATTAAAAACTTGAATTTGTTATCCACATTTTTCACCATACTATCAAAAATAAGTTTGGAAAAATTGTAAGTCCTGTTTGTTGATAAACAAATGAGAGCAGTTGCAATATTGCTACTAAATGAGCTTTTCTTGGGACTTAAGCAATGAAGGACAGTATAAATGAAGAATCTCCATTCTTGGTAAAACATCCTTATTGAAAGTCAGATTTTCATAAGATGTGTCATACCCCATTCTAGACATATTTTGAAAAATTTCAGTATTTGGCAAGACATAATACCATTGTCATATGCTAAGTGGAGATGCCTCCTAATTGATGACTCAGTAATAGGTATTGTTTTGCCATCAACTATTACTTTTAATTATTTGTCTCCATTCTCAATACTATTGACAGTAGTAGTCTGCCAAAAATGCTTGATTTGAGAGACATAGATAGTAGGGTTGACTGTTAAAGCATACCTGATGTGGGTAGTGTTTAGAAAATATACTATCTCATGGAAGTCTATACCTTCCTCTGTTTTCTCCAAGAAATCAACCTGATAGTGCTTATCCACAAATTGCAAATTCATCATTACGGTTAAAAGACTGTTTAGACTGTTGGGGTATGATCGTTTATCTGTGAATTGAAGAAGTTTGTTAGCAAATTGAGTATTTATAAAGTATACTTAGGGTTTGAGAGTAACCGACTTGAATAAATCGTATCTTACGGAAAAGAAATTTTTTAGAATATGGAAAGAAAGTTTATTATCCAAGTTAGAAACCATATAAGTATGGTAAGTAACAGAAAAATTACTCAACAGCTATAATTAAAAAACGGTTACACCTAAACAGTACAAGCGGTCATTTAGTAGTACAAATTTATGCTAGCAATACAAAGTTTTTCCTAGCAGTACAAATGTTTTCCAAAAACATTTTCTTTGCAGCATAAACCCAATTTTCTTTCAAAATACTGCACTAAAAACCGATTCCCTCTCTGGAGAAAACCGATTCACTTATCCCTAAAAAATCACGATCATTAATTATTCCCTATAATATATTCTTGTCTTCTTTAATCCATAGTTATCCTATTTCTGGTTGGTTAATTATTGGTTTGGTCGATTGGAATTTGAAGCTAGGGTATTGTTTTTGTTTAATTTTTTTAGGGTTTCTAGTAATCGCATAATATTTAATCTTGTGATACCATGAGGGGTGTTGGTTAGACGTGATATCCTGGTCATTATTGCATGTCTTAACATTGTTAAGATGATCGAATTGAAGATTGACGTGGTTTCTTCGTGCTCTTCTGGTGCTTTTTTCTGGTTATCATTTTAGGGTTTGTTTTTTTCTTCGGTTAGGGTTTTTTATTCGGGTTCTTTTTTGATGATTGATATGGCGAACAAAGGTGATGGTACTGTGGATTTGGACACGTTAAAGGCTCGTATGTAGCGTTTTAAGGATATGGAAGCTGGTAACTTGGGTGCTACGAGTCAAGCCAGGTTAGCGACTAGGGTTTTGCGCAACCCTAGTCTTGTTTTGAGTGGTAATGACGAACCAGGTACTGAATCTTGGTCTGTTTCTGATGGTGATCAATTACCAACAAATGTTAAACCTAATGATACTATCTTTTCAACTACATTGGATGCTGGTAAAACAAGCGTCGAAGGTAAAATTCTGGATGATAATTCGTTTTGGGACGTGGGTGATGCTGGTGTCACGACCACATTAAACATATAAGATTACCCAACGCTGAATGATAATTTTGTGTCTAAAAGTACTACTATTCCTGTGTCGGGGTCGACTAGTGAGCATGGTGTTACGGACATTGGTAAGGATGCTAGCTTACCTCCTGGAGATAACGTTTGTGTTGGTAGTCAAGCTGGACGTATGCATGGGGTACAACCGAGTGTTCCTTTGTCAACTTTGGATAAATCTAAGGGTGCTATGCCTATCATCCAAACTTCGGAGGTTAATGCACCAACTAAGTCTTATGTTGGTGCTACTAGTGGGGCGAATTCGGCAAATGATAAAGGTAAATCTAACTTTTGTGCAATAAAGGTTGATAATGTTTTTACAGGTGTTGATGTGTCCATACCACATAAAGTTGTTGAAACGATTAGTACTAAATTTGAACACACTCTTTACGGGTATTTTATTGGAAAGCGTATTGCCTTTCTGGTAGTCGAATACTTTGTTCGTAACAATTGGACAAAGTATGGGTTAAAACGTATTATGATGAATGCAAACGGTTTCTTTTTCTTTAAGTTTGATTCTCAGGTTGGTTTGGATGCTGTTTTAGAGGGAGGGCCATGGATGATTAAAAATAGGCCCGTTATACTTAAAAAATGGACTATGAGTACTAACTTGATGAAAGATGAGTTAACCCGAATCCCGGTTTGGGTTAAATTGCATGATGTTCCATTACAGGTGTTTAATGAGGATGGTATTAGTATTATTGCTACACACATTGGTAAGCCTATTATGCTTGATTCCTACACTAGCTCTATGTGTATTGATTCTTGGGGTAGGAGTAGTTTTGCTCGTTGCTTAATTGAGATTGATTCGTGTGTTCCCATTAAGGAATCTATCACTGTCGGAGTCCCTTATATGGATAGTATTGGATTTTCGCCTGAAACTATTAGGGTGGAATATGAATGGAAACCCCCACGGTATGATACTTGTTTGATTTTTGGCCATTCTGTTGATACTTGTCCTAAGAAAGTTGTTCCACATGTTGTGGAGGTTAAAAATGACAGCTTTCAACAAGTGGGTAAAAAGGGTAAAACTAAAAGTATGGAAAAGAAATATGGGAATCTATTTAATGGGGTGCTTGTTGGTAGGAATATGCAATATAGGCCTAAAGCTGTCACTAATCTATCTACTAGCACAACCTCTCAGGGGGAACCTAGTACTCGTTCGGGTTATCCCCCTAACCCGGTAGGTGTGGTAAATTCGACTAAACCTAACAAGGATAGCCAATCTTCTCGGAATGTAACTCATAATAATAGCTATCCCACACCTAAGGTAAGTAACCCAACTTTGGCTGCTAATGTGCCTGCATCTAACTTGTTTGGTTCTTTGGCTACTGATGCTGATGTTGATAAGATTACAGACTTGGCTGATGATGAGGTTGAGAATGTATTTGATGAGTCAGGTAATTTGCTTGAAAAACCGGGGGCAAGCACTCCTGTTCTAAATGATCCTGATGTTTAGTATAGCCTCTTGGAATATAAGGGGTTTGAACCACTCCCCTAAATAAAAAGAGGTTAGACAGGTAGTTAATGAAAATAATCTTAGTGTGTGTGCGGTTTTGGAATCTCATGTGGATGCTTCTGTGGTGTATGATACTTGTCGTAAGGTGTGTCGTCGATGGAAGTGGACGTCTAATGGTAATCTTTGTGATAAGGGGTCCCGTATTATACTTGGTTGGAATGATGAAATTGTTGATGTTATGATTATGTCTTAAACTAACCAAGTTATGCATGTACAGGTTAATATTCGTGCGGACAGCAAAACCATTTTTTGTTCCTTTGTGTATGCAGATAACTATTATGGGAATCGGCGTGCACTTTGGACCAATCTTGTGTGCCATGCTGGTTTTATGCGTAGTAGGCCTTGGGTCTTGTTGGGGGATTTTAATGCGGCACTTAATTTGGAAGATCATTCATGTGGTAGTTACACCCCTGACATTGCTATGCGCGAATTTAAAGATTGTGTTCAAATGATGGAAGTTGAGGATGTTAATAGCACCGGTCTTCACTTTACATGGAATTAAAAACCTAAAGGCTCATATGGTACATTGAAGAAAATTGATAGGGTGATGGGTAATCTGCAGTTTTCTGATTCTTTTACAGGTTCTTGTGCTATTTTCCAACCTTATCGTATTTCGGATCATTCTCCGTGTGTTCTTCGTATCCCTCAGGTGACTATGCTTAAGCCTAAACCTTTCAAGTTCGCTAATTTTTTGGTTCATAAAGATGGGTTTCTTGATACGGTTAATGCGGGGTGGAATCTTAATGTTCATGGTTGTGCTATGTTTCGCGTTGTTAAACGTTTAAAGGGGCTGAAATCCCCGTTTCGTAAGCTTTTGCATGATCATGGTAATCTTCATGAGCGGGTTGATAGGATTCGTAAGGAGTTAGATGAGGTCCAAAAGGCTATTGATAAGGATCCATCTAATTCAGCCATTCGGGATGAGCATGCTCACTACCTTCTTGCATTTAAGGAGGCTACATTAGATGAAGAACGTTTCTTAAAGCAAAAATCTAAAGTTCAGTGGCTTCATGCAGGTGACTCTAATACGGCTTATTTTCATAATATTGTTAAAAGCAAATGTGCTCGTAATCTAATCGAATTGGTTCGAGATTCGAACAATGTCTTGTATGAAGGTAATCAGGTTGCGGGTGCTTTTGTTACGCATTTTGAACAGTTTCTTGGTATTGAAGGGGATT
This sequence comes from Chrysanthemum makinoi, assembly GCA_910596185.1. Lineage (NCBI taxonomy): Eukaryota > Viridiplantae > Streptophyta > Magnoliopsida > Asterales > Asteraceae > Chrysanthemum > Chrysanthemum makinoi. The sequence continues at coordinate 313,754,276 of OU343224.1, forward strand.
GTAGCAATTTTAAAGATTATGATATATTCTCTAATGTTCTTCCACACCAATTGGATGATTCGATGGTTCGTCCTGTTACGGACGCTGATATTAGGGAGGCTTTGTTTTCTATGGGGGATGATAAAGCTCCTGGCCCTGATAGCTACACTGCTGCATTTTTAAGAAAGCCGGATGTTGTGGGTGCTGAGGTTACGTGTGCAATCCGGGATTTCTTCATTAATGGTAAGCTCCTTAAGGAAATCAATCATACTATTATATCCTTGATCCCGAAAGTGTCTACCCCTTATAAGATCACTGATTATAGGCCTATTTCTTGTTGTAATGTCCTTTATAAATGCATTAGCAAAATTATTGCTAATCGTATTAAAGAGGGTCTTGGTGTGTTGGTCAGTATTAATCAATATGCGTTTGTGCCTAGTCGTGATATATCGGATAATATATTACTTACCCACGAGCTTATACGGAATTATCATAGAGGAAGAGGTCCACCTAGGTGTGCTTTTAAAGTTGATATCCAAAAGGCATATGATACGGTAGATTTGGCGTTTCTTAGAGCTATTTTGATTGGGTTTGGTTTTCACGACAAAATGGTTGATTGGATTATGGTGTGTGTCTCATCTACATCATATTCTATATATGTTAATGGGGACCTTCATGGCTGGTTTAAAGGGAAGCGGGGTCTTAGGCAAGGTGACCCTTTATCCCCCTACTTGTTTACCTTGGTGATGGAGGTGCTAACTCTTATTTTGCGGAGAAAGGTTTCTAATTTAGCGGATTTTCAGTTTCATCATTTGTGTGAACAACAAAAAATTATTAACCTTTGTTTTGCAGATGATCTCTTCTTATTCTCTAGAGGCCATCTGGATTCTGTTAATGTCATTATGCAAGCTTTGGAGGAGTTCAAGAATGTCTCGGGTCTTGTTCCGACCTAAGAGTATAGCTTTCTTTTGTAATGTTCCTAATGCTATAAAAGTTGTTATTCTACAGTCTATGCCTTTTGCAGAAGGCTCTCTTCCTGTCAGGTATCTTGGGGTTCCTCTTATATCATCTCGTCTACATTATAGGGATTGCAAGGTTCTTGTTGAAAAGTTGGAAGGTCGTGTGAATGATTGGTGTAATAAGTTTTTATCTTTTGTGGGTATGCTTCAGTTGGTCAGGTCTGTTTTATCTTCGATGCATCTATATTGGGCCTCGGTTTTTATTCTTCGCACACGTATCATTCATGAATTGGAACAGCTTATGAGGGGTTTTCTTTGGTGTATAGGAGAAATGAAAAGGGGTAAGACCAAAGTTGCTTGGGAGTCTGTTTTTTTTTGGTAAAGGGTTTTACCCCGGTAAATATATAACCAAAAAATAATGTTAAGTACAAATGGAATGTGGCTGAAGTACCACATTAACCTTAAGCAAAGAGCTTGATAAACTAGTGTTTAAGACATGCCATAAACACAAAGACCCTAGCTATACTACATCACCTAACTAGGCATAAACAAGTAAAAAAACTTGTAGCAAGCGAGCATCCCGCATCCAGCCAATCCACGAAGGGAGCAAGTTGACCCAGGAAGTCTGCCTCCTTAAAAACCCTTTCCAAGAAAAACCCAAAGGCAAAAACCTTGGAGAAGGGAAAAAGAGTACAACCCTTACCCGGCACTCCCTTCGTGCAAAATACAAATAGTTGGAATCTTCCATTTGACGAGAATCAAACGAGACCGCGAGGTTAGCTTCTTGAACTTGAAGGTAACCAAGTTCAACAGAATAGTGGAGACAATGATGCTAACCACTTCAGCAACAGTAGACTTCTTACGCTTGAAAATCCTAGCATTTCGCTCCATCCAAACGAAGTATGTAGTAGCAGCGAGCATTAACCGAGAAATGATGCTTGTAACCGATCGCCCCTTTGATAAAGGAATAAGGAATGTAATGATACTCTCCAAGGAAGGTGGGACCGCATCCATTCCACATAAAACCCGGACCTGAAACCAAACCTGCATAGAAAACTGGCACTCAAAAATAAGTGAGAATGAGAATCCGGAACCAATTCACAAAGCGGGCATCTAAGCAAGTCCAAGTCAACGTTAGGACCAACATCCCATTGTCGCATCCTATCCTGAGTCTTCAGCTTCTGCTTAATGGCAAGCCACATATGTATTGCATGCCTCGGGATACAATGAGAAAACCAAGGAACATTACACCATTCAACCAATTCAGCCCTTAGACGCAATGATTCCCATGCACCGAAACTGAAAACGACTAAAGTTACCATCCAGATTGCGCCATAATAATCCATCGTCAGTATCGTTAAGATTAGGAACCGGGAGAGCAGCTAACAATGGAATCTAGATAACCAGTCCAACGGCCATCGCCAAACACCATTAGCAATCAGATCACAAACCGAGTCAGATAAATTAAACCCCGCTCGGGCAATATCTCTAGCAGTAAGCAAATCACGAATCGGGCTTAACTCACACCACGTATCAAACCAAACCGAAGTGTCCTTCCCATTGTTGATCTTATGCCAGATAAATGGACGAACCTTGGGTCTAATTGCAAGAAGCTTGCGCCATCCCCAGCTAACATCCCCCAAACAAGGGACATCCCAAAAGCTTCTCCTACGAAGTTTAGAAGAATGGATCCATTGAACCCATAACGACTCTTTATGTTTCAAAATACTCCAAATGTGTGTAGTCATGAGAGCAATGTTAAAATCATCCAAACGACGAATACCATGACCACCTTCTTTCTTTGGCTTACAAACAGATTCCCAAGCAACCTTAGCCTTTCCCCTTTTCATTTCTCCTTGACACCAAAGGAAACCCCTCATAAGCTGTTCTAACTCATGGATAATGCGAGTAGGAAGGATAAAGACCGAAGCCCAATATAAATGCGTCGAGGATAATACAGACCTCACCAACTGAAGCCTACCCGCAAGAGATAAGAACTTATTACGCCAATCATTCACACGACCTTCCAATTTTTCAACAAGCACCTTACAATCCCTATAAAGAAGTCTCGATGATATAAGGGGGACCCCAAGATACCCGACAGGGAGAGAACCCTCTGCAAACGAAAGAAAGCTGTACTTTTAGGGATACTTGGGACAAGACCCGAAAAGTTCTTGAAATCCTCCAAAGCCTGCATAATGACATTAACAGAATCCTGATGGCCTCTAGCGAACAAGAAGAGGTCATCTGCAAAACAAAGGTTAATAATTCTCTGTTGTTCACACAAATGATGAAACTGAAAATCCACTGCATTAGAAACCTTTTTCTGTAATATAAGAGTTAGCACTTCCATAACCAGCGTAAACAAGTATGGAGATAACGGGTCACCTTGTCTAAGGCCCCGCTTACCTTTAAACCAGCCATGAAGATCCCCATTAACACATATAGAATAAGACGTAGATGAGATACACACCATGATCCAGTCGACCATTTTGGAGTGAAAACCAAAACCAATCAGAATAGCCTTAAGAAAAGTCCAATCAACCGTATCATATGCCTTCTGAATATCAACCTTAAACGCACATCGAGGTGGACCTCTCCCTCTATGATAATTCCGCATAAGCTCTTGGGTAAGTAATATATTATCAGATATACGACGACTAGGAACAAAAGCAGATTGATTAATACTAACCAACTGACCAAGGCCCTCTTTAAATTAGCAAGGATTTTGCTAATGCATTTATACATGACATTACAGCAAGAAATAGGCCTATAGTCATTAATCTTAGATGGGGTAGACACTTTAGGAATCAAAGATATAATGGTATGATTAATCTCCTTAAGAAGCTTACCATTCTTGAAGAAATCACGAACAACAGACATAACCTCAGCACCCACAATATCCCATGCTTTCTTAAAGAAAGCAGCTGTGTAACCATCAGGACCAGGAGCTTTATCATTCCCCATAGAAAATATAGCATCCTTTATCTCTGCATTCGTAACATGACGAACCATCGAATCAGCCAATTGGTTTGGAAGAACATTAGAGAATATACCATAATCATCAAAAGAAGTACAATTTCCTTCAATACCAAGAAACTGTTCATAGTCAGCAACAAAAGAACCTGCAACCTGATTACCCTCGTACAAGACATTGTTTGCATCTCTAACCAATTCAATTCGACTACGGGCAAATTTGCTTTTAACAATATTGTGAAAGTAAGTCGTATTAGAATCACCTGCATGAAGCCACTGAACTTTAGATTTCTGCTTTAAAAATCGTTCTTCATCTAATGTAGCCTCCTTATATGCAAGAAGATAGTGAGCAAGTTCATCCCGTATGTCTGAATTAGATGGATCTTTATCAATGGCCTTTTGGACCTCATCTAACTCCTTACGAATCCTAACCACCCGCTCATGCATATTACCTTGACTGTGCAAAAGCTTACGAAAAGGAGATTTGAGTCCCTTTAAACATTAACCACATGATACATAGCACATCCATGGACATTAAGACTCCATCCCGCAGTAACCGTATCAAGAAACCCATCTTTATGAACCAGGAAGTTAGAGAACTTGAAAGGTTTAGGCTTAAGCTTAGTTACCTGAGGTATACGAAGAATACACGGAGAATGATCTGAAATACGATAAGGTTGAAATATAGCAAAAGAACCTGGAAACGAGTCAGAAAACTTCAGATTACCCATCACCCTATCAATTTTCTTCAATGTACCAAATGAGCCTCTTGGTTTCTGATTCCAAGTAAAGTGAAGACCGGTAATATTTATATCCTCAACCTCCATTCTCTGAACACAATCTTTAAATTCACGCATAGCAATGTCAGGAGTATAACTACCACATGAATGATCTTCCAATTTAAGCGCCACGTTAAAATCACCCAACAAGACCCAAGGCCTACTACGCATAAAACCAGCATGGCACACATGGTTGGACCAAAGGGCACACCGATTAACATAATAATTATCTGCATACACAAAGGAACAAAAATTTTTTTTGTTGTCTGCACGAACATTAACCTGTACATGCATAACCTGGTTAGTTTGAGACATAATCATAACATCAACAATATCATCATTCCAACCAAGAATAATACGGGACCCCTTATCACAAAGACTATCATTTGACGTCCACTTCCACCGATGACAAACATTACGACATGTATCATACACCACAAATGCATCAACATGAGATTCCAAAATAGCACACACACTAAGTTATTATCATTAACCACCTGTTTAACCTCTTTTTGTTTAGGGGAATGGTTCAAACCCCTTATATTTCAAGAGACGATACTAAACATCAGGAACATTCAGAACAGGAGTGCTTGCCCCCGGTTTATCAAACAAATTAGCAGATTCATCAAAGACATTTTGAACCTCATCATTGCGGGCCAAATCATTAGTCTCATCAACATCATCATAAGTAGCCAAAGAACCAAATGGGTTAGATGTAGATATATTAGGAGCCAAATTTGAGTTACTTACCATAGGTGAGGTATGAGCTGGTTAACTACCCTTATTAGACACATCAGTAGGGTCAGTAGGTGTAGAAGTATTAGGTGAAACAGAACTACCTACCTGATTGGGGGAATGACCTACACTAGTACTAGCAATTCCTTGAGGAGGTTTGCTAGTAGAAGGAGTGTTAACAGCTTTGGGTCGATACTGCATACTTTTACCAACTGGAACCCCATTAAACACATTACCACTTTTATTTTCCTTAGCATTCCTCTTAGCTTTACCCTTTTTCCCAACTAGTTGAAACCCATCATTCCTATCATCCACGCAGTCACAATTTTCTTAGGACAAGAATCAACAGAGTGGCCAAAAATTAAACAAACTTTGCATCTAGGAGGTTTCCACTCATATTCCACCCTAATAGTTTCAGAAGAAAAACCAGGTCGATCCATATATGGTACCCCAATAGTAATAGATTCCTTAAGGGGGGCATGAGAGTCAATTTCGATTAAGCAACGGGCAAAACTACTCCTACCCCAAGAGTCAATACACATAGAGCTAGTATAAGAATCAAGCATGATAGGCGTACCAATATGTGTTGCAATAATACTAATACCATCTTCAGAAAATACCTGTAACGGGACATCATGAAGTTTTACCCATACTGGAATACGCGTTAAATCCTCTTTCGTCAAACTAGTACTCATGGTCCACTTTTTAAGAATAATAGGACTATTCTTAATCATCCACGGACCTCCTTCTAGAACAGCCTCCAAGCCAACCTGGGAATCAAACTTAAAGAAAAAGAAGCCTTTTGCATTCATCATGATCCGTTTTAAACCATACTTAGCCCAGTTGTTACGTGCAAAATACTCAACCACAGGAAATACAATACGCTTACCAATGAAGTATCCATACAAGGTGTTATCAAATTTAGTGCTAATATTTTGTACCACCTTAAGAGGAATGGACACGTCAACACCATTAAAAATATTATCAACTTTAAGTGCAAGAAAGTTAGACTTAACCTTAGAAGGAATCGATTGAGTGCCTTGGGGATGAGCCTGTTGAGAACCACTAGCAACTCCAATGTAAGTTGATGACTGCATAACTTCAGATGATTGAACGATAGGGCTTTCCTTATTAGAGGAGTCATGCGTGACTAAGCCTTTGAATTTACCAGCTTGACTAGCCACACTAATCCCATCACCTTGAGGCAAACTACTATTATCCTGATTAATAACATGACTTCCCGATATAGGTATAGTACCCAATGAGGCCCTAGCAGCCCCATTGTCTTGATTACCCACCTGATTACCACTTTTAGCTACCCCAAGAACCTCCTCAAGAGAAAGGAAATCAGATTGGGTATACTGATTAGTAGCATTACCATCCTCGTCCCAAAATAATGAGTCTTGCACATTAGGATTACCACTCGATTCATTGTTAATCTCACGATAGTGCAAACCAATATCTTGAGACGGATCAGCAGAAAAAGAACCCCCAAAAGCTAAGGTCGAGTCATCTTCAGATGTAACTGGTTTAGGGTTGCGTACAATCCTCATGGGCCTTCTAGGTTTAGGCGCAACATCAATACCAGCTTCGTTCCCTTTCAACCTTTGCATACGAGCATCCAAGGCATCCAAATCAACGTTAACATTACCACTCTTCTCCATAATGCAAACAAATAGCAGCAGCGAACAAAGAAAAATCCAGAAAATAAAAAGCGACCATACGAAACCTTTAAAAAATGTTTAACACAGAAAACTGGAATACCACGTCTATCTTCCGCAACGAAGGCCTTAGTGTAACTAAGGCATGAATTAAAGCACAAATCCACTAACCAAAACCAACCATGATCAGCTCAGATGAATAAAATAACGATTAGAATAAACGAAACCCTAGAAGAAAAATAGCGACACAATTAAACCCTAACTCCAGCGATTACTATAATCTGAAAATAGATAGGTAACACACGAGTGTAATTACATAGATGTAACAAATTAGAGCAATAGACGAGAGATTAAGGTTTGCATGGGATCGATTTTAAGAGAGTAAAGGTTTCGGATTTTTTCTCCAAAGCAAAAATCGTTTAAGGTTTTTATGATCTTTCACACTTCTAGGAGGATATCTGCTTGGGAGTGTGTTTGTAAGCCTAAACATGAAGGTGGGCTGGGTATTCGTAGACTAGATGATTTTAACATTGCTCTTATGACTACGCATATTTGGAGTATTTTGACACATAAAGAGTCATTATGGGTACAATGGATTCATTCTTATAAACTTCGTGGTAGAAGCTTTTAGGATGTCCCATGCTTGCGTGATGTTAGTTGGGGATGGCGCAAGCTCCTTGTGATTAGAGCCAAGGTTCGTCCTTTCATTTAGCATAAGATTAATAATGGAAAGGCTACCTCTGTTTGGTTTGATATGTGGCGTGAGTTAAGCCCTATACGTGATTCGATTACTGCTAAAGATATTGCTCGGGCTGAGTTAAGTTTATCTGATTCGATTTGTGATGTGATAACCAATGGTGCTTGGCGTTGGCCTCCTGATTGGTTTGCTAGGTTTCCATTGCTAGCTGCTACTCCGGTACCTAATCTTAATGATATTGATGATTTTTTATTATGGCGCACTCTGGATGGTAAGCTTAGTCGTTTCTCGGTCTCGGCTGCTTAGGATTCCCTTCGCCTAAGGGCGGACCTGGTGGAGTGGTATAATATTCCTTGGTTTTCTCATTGTATTCCGAGGCATGCTATACATTTGTGGCTTGTTATCAAGCAAAAATTGAAGACTCAGGATCGAATGCGCCAATGGGATGTTGGTCCAAATGATGACTTGGACTTGCTTAGGTGCCCGCTATGTGACTTGGTGTCGGACTCTCATTCTCACTTGTTTTTTGAGTGCTAGTTTTCTATGCAGGTTTGGATGCAGGTTCGTGGTTTATCTGGTATGGATACTGTCCCGCCTTCTTTGGATAATGCTGTTACATTCCTTATTCCCATTTCAAAGGGGAGGTCGGTTCGTAGTATCATATCTCGGTTACTTCTTGCTGCTACTTCATACTATATTTGGATGGAACGTAATTCAAGGCTATTCAAGCAAAGGAAGTCTACTGTAGCTGAAGTGGTCCAAAGTATAATATCTACTATTCGGTTGAAGCTGGTTACCTTCAGATTAAATAAGATAACCCCGCGTCCTCATCTGATTCTTGATAAATGGAAGATTCCAAGTGTTTGTATGATTCACGAAGGGAGTGCCAGGTAAGGGTTGTACTCTTTTTCCCTACTCCAAGGTTCCCTTCGGGTTTTTCTTGGAAAGGGTTTTTAAGGAGGCAGACTTCCTGGGTCGACTTGCCCCCTTCGTGTAATGGCTGGAATGTGGGATGTTCGCTTGTTACAAGTTTTTTTTCTTGTCGTTGGCCTAGTTAGGTGATGTAATTTATCTAGGCTCATTGTGTTTATGGCATTTCATAAACACTAGTTTATCAAGCTTCTAGCTTGAGGTTAATGTGGTACTTCTGCCTCATTCCATTTGTACTTAACATTATTTTTGGTTATATATTTAAAGGAGGACACTTAATTAAGTTCCATCACATTTGACCTCTGGTTGTGTGAGAACCATTGTTTTCAGTATTAAAACTACCTGTGATCAGATAGACTCATTAAAGGAGCCTTCTTGACATGGTTTCCAGCTAGTGTTAGATTCACTTTTTCTTGCTGTTCTCAATACCAGATGTCCTTAGACTGATCACACTAATCAAAGATAGAATGGTAAAGAGTGAGTTAGATCAGTTACTATCTGACTAACTAAATAACCATCAATACATGTACAGTGCAAACATATGAATGACTTCAAGAGAAATATTTTAAAGGATGTCCCAAAATCTTCTCTATCATGAATCAATGCCTCCAGAACCAACCAACCAAAGCACCTCCATTGCTTTCCATCAATGTTTCTAATCATACTGCTTTTGCTAAACCTGCAAATGTTAGTCCAAAACCAAGAAAACACAGACCACAGCATGTACTTCATAACAATATGAATTATGACTAAAAATCTTAACACAAACACAACTTAATTTGCATTAGCAGTACAAATTATACATAGCAGTACTAAGTGACACAACTAGCAGTAAAAATCCTTTTCAGTACAAAAATACCAAGAGATTAAAACTTAGGGATTAAGCATTCCAATACTCGCAACCAAGTACTGAAACCTCCCAACATCAAAAACTTTAGTTAATGGATCTGCAAAATTGTTATCAGTATGAATCTTAACCACCTGAACTAGCTTTTTCTCATTGCAGTCTCTTATGAAATGATGTCTAATCTCATGTGTTTTGTTTTAGAGTGTTGTACAAGATTTTTATTAATACAAATTGTACTGCTATTGTCAATAGAGATCATGGTATTCATAAAATTGTTCCCATAGTCCAGCATCTGATTCTAGATCCATAGTACTTGCAGCAACTAGCAGCAGCCACATATTCAACTTTAGTTGTAGAAGTGGCCACCATAGTATGCTTCTTACATTGCCATGATATCAACCTGTTCCCTAGGAATTGACAACTCTTGTTGTTGATTTCCTATCTAAACTAGCACCATCATAGTCAATATCACTATAAGCCATTAATTCAAATGAAGACTCTCTAGGATACCAAAAGCCCAATTTAGGTTGACCTTTTAGATATCTAAAAATCCTCTTCACTGCATGTAAGTGTGAAGCCTTAGGAGTGACTTGAAATCTGGCACATGCACATATAACAAACATAATATCTAGTTTGGATGATGTAAGATACATCAATGACCCAATCATAGATCTGTGTACATGAACATAAACATCTCAACATCTTCCCCTTTTACATATTTAACCAAAGATTTTTCTTTATCAACAGGAGTGCTAGCTATTTTGGCATCTGTGGACTGTAACTTCCTCAATATCTCAGTTACATATTTATCCTGACTGATAAATATCCCTTGAGCTTTTTGCTTTACTTGCAGCCCCAAAAAGAAAGTGAGCTCACCCATGGAACTCATTTGAAACTTCTCATGCATCAACCTCTCAAACTCAGTGCACATCTCCTTCTTGGTAGATCCAAAAATGATATCATGTACATAGACCTAAACAAGCAAAATATCCCCTTTTTCTTCGGATAAATAAGGTGTTATTATTCTTGCCTCTAGGAAACCCATTGTCAAGTAAGTATGTGGCCAATGTTTCATACTAGGCTCTTAGATCTTGATGCAATCTATATAGAACTTTCACCACGTTGTAGACTTTGTTTGGATGCTCAGGATCTTCAAACCTTGGAGGTTGAGAAACATAAACCTTTTCTTCAATAGTACCATATATAAAGGCACTCTTCACATCCATTTGATAGACCATAAAACCTATGAATGAAACATAAGCTAGAAACAACCCGATTGCCTCAATCCTTACTACAGCTGCAAAAACCACTTCATAATCTATTCCCTCCTCTTGAGTGTATCCCTGAGCTACAAGTCTTGCTTTATTCCTGATGACAATCCCTCTCTCATCGTTTTTATTTTTGAAAATCCACTTTGTACCAATCACCCTTACTCCCTTAGGCAAATCTACAAGTACCCATAACTTCTGTATTTTGAACTGAAGAAGCTCTTCTTGCATAGTTTCCACCCAACAAGATTCATGTAGAGCCTTATGAACATTTTTGGGTTCCTCTTGTGATAGAAAGCAAACAAACAGACATGTTTTTGTATCTTCATGATTCTTCTCTTCATAAACAACACTAAGAAAACCATGTTCATCTGAATTCATTGCCTGTCTCCTGGTCTTTACACAATACTGCATATCACCAATTACAAGATTAAGGGAATGATCCTTGTGAATTATTGTATGAGGAGTTGAGGGAGCTTCATAAGAGACAGGAATGTTGCTGAAATCCACAACAAACTCATTAAAAAGATCATCCTATGGAGTAGGAACAACTATTTGATCAACATTATTAACTGCTAGCTCAACAGTACAAACATTAGTACTACTAGTTTTAGGTACTTTATGTTCCTGATCACCCAATCACGTTCCTTGCCAACATCATTTTCTTTTTCAGAATCATCCTCTTTTCTGGCATCATCAGAGGATGGTGTATCAGCATTCTTTGATGAATCATACAGTGAACTGTCATTCTAAATTAGCATCAAAATGTGATCTTTGCTAATCTCTTTACCCTGCATTAACATCATCTTCTTGACCTACAAAATCATTAGTATCAAGGTCAAACAACCACTTTGAACCTTCTCCTGCAACATTAGACTTATTCTCTATAAACTCAACATGTAAGTTTTCCTCTACATGTCTAATCCAAATGTTGTATACCCTAAAGGCTTTACTCTGCAAGGAATAACCAACAAAAAATCCCTCATCTGATTTACCATCAAATTTTACCAAATGATCTAAGGTATTGAGGATAGTAGCATGACATCCAAATGGTCTCATGAAGCTTAAAAAAAGGGTTCTATCTCTAAAAAGTTCATAAGGTGTCTTGTTGTAAGGCTTAACCACTAAAGCCGTGTTTTGCACATAACAAGCAGTATTAACTGCTTCAGCCCAAAAAGTAGTGGGTAGCTTAGAGTCAGCTAACATAGTTCTAGCAGCCTCTATGAGTGTCTTATTCCTTCTTTCAGCAAAACCATTCTGCTGTAGAGTTCTAGCTACACTAAATTCTCTTATAATACCTTTCTTTTGACAAAATTCATTCATAACTCTATTTTTAAATTCCGTCCCATTGTCACATCTGATAGCTTTTACCTTCTTATCAGCTAGGTTTTCTATCACAGTAATGAAATTTTTAAGAATGCTACAGGTCTCATCCTTTTTACCCAAAAAGAAAACCCAAGTGAACCTGCTATGGTCATCAGTAACAACCAGACAATACCTTTTATGCATTAAACTACTCACAGATGTAGAATCATGGTCTGGTCGTGGGTCTAGGGCCACCTTGTGCATGCCTTTTTATATCTAAATCATGCCCCTATAATGTTAAAGCAAGGCCTTAAGAAAACCTATGTATTGGTTAATCTATGTACTCCATATATCTCTATTTTGAATCTTAAATTTGGTCATGATGTGGGTTCCATACGCATGTTCTAATGCCTATTATTATGATTCATGTTAACGTCAAGTGGTTGATACTAAAATCTATTATGTTGGTGCTATATGAAAACCATAAAACAAGCCTTAAACATATTGTCATATACACCTTATAAGTTGATCTTGTTTTATTTCTGGTCGTGAAGAATTAACACCATGCGCTCATTTTGGACCTAAAGAAATTAGGTTATATCGAATGTTAAAACTAAGCCTTTTACAACCTTATAGTATCACATAAAATCATGGGTCAAAAACCTTCGCTTGTGGTGTTATGAAGTGTTAAACTGGTCCTATGTATACGTCTTGTAAAACCTTTTGACACATGTACTTTTGGTCTTTAATATGCATATAACGGAACTGGAGTAAGGGTATACATCTAGTACTATTAATAGGGAATGAACCCTGGTAAAAAGGGCTGTTTTGAAGGATTTAATGGGCATATAAAATCTGTTTTGGGGAGTCGTTAATACGTGCATGAACGTGTTATATAAGCTTCAATGTAAAATTCATAAGTATTAAAACTAAGAGGTTTGATTTTCACATATAATGACAAAAAGGGGCTAAATGAGTAAAAAGGTGTAACAATGATATATTTTCAAATAAGACCCTACACTTTATAATATTTACACTTTAGACCCTAAACTTGTGTAATTGGCATAAATAATCCTTAAAGTATTATAACGCTCATTTAACCTAATATGTCTTTAAACGCATTATAAATGGCTAAACTTACTAAATACGGAAACTTGCTATTTATGGAAAGTTACTAATTATGGAAACCTGCCTAAAATAGAAAGTTACCTAAAATAGAAATTTACTTAAGATGGAAAGATTACTTAAAGTGGAAACCTGCTAAAAAGGGAAAGACGTCTAAAACGAGTAATCGGATTCTTATTAAGCTTTATCTAATTCATATAGGTTCCGGGCGGCGGGATTGATCTCATTTCTTAACTTTACTTTCGTTGTTGCTTGCTTCGAATAAGGTACATATATTCTATTCCTTTTCATTAGGGATTTCTCTTTGCATATCTGATCTCTTGTCATTTGTTTATTGAACCATTGCTCTGATATTGAACCTCCGATATTGAACTTTTGTTATTGACCCCTCTGTTATTGAATCTATGTTATTGACCCCTCTGTTATTGAACCTCTGTTATTGAATCTCTGTTACTGGACCTTTGATACTGAACCTCTGATATTGGACTGTTGCTATGAACCTCTGAATTGTGAAGTAATTGAACCTCTGATTATGATGACTTACATATTGTTTACTGTGGACCTTTTGCCTTGACCTGTCAGTTTGAGACCCGATCCATTAACTAGGCATGGGGGTTCCATGTCCGTGTCATTGATGCACCAATGGCATGATTCTAGTGTGGTTGAGTGATGTTCCACACCGTCCCTTTCTTTTATCTGATTATGAGCTCGATATATATTGTATGGCCACTATCTGTCTGCAGGGGCGTATGGATGCATCCTAGATTTGTTCTGTTATCTGATATGTTATGATTTCTCTCGTGAATGATGTCGTGTGCAATACGCGTCTTCACATTCTGAGAGCTGATCACTCCATGGTTACTATTGGTTACTACTGGCTACTATGATATGATATGGTTTGTTTTGTTGGCTCGTGGTGGATTACTGACCTTTCCTTTTACCTTACTCTATACCTTTGATATACCAGATATATTGACTGACTTTCCTTACTTTGTTCTCTCTTCAGTTTTATTATTATTGTATTATTATATCTGTTCACTAGGCTTTTTAAGCTCAGCCGCATTTCTTTTCCTGCGGCAGGTACATAATCTAGGAGCTGGGGATTGTTTGGGGTTGAGAGATGAGCTGATATAGAGACCATGCCTAGTCATCTTAGACTTCATTTGATATTGTTTCGATATTATTAGACTTGGTTATTATGTTTCTATTTCGGAGTTTTTCTTTTGTATTTATGTATTGTTAAGTCATGTTGACTTGAATTCTTTTGATGTTATTATAAGGCTTCCGCTTGTATGGTTGATACGTATTGTTCTGATTTGGCACCGTAAGTGTGATACTTTTAACCTTGTCGGGTTGGGGTGTTACAATTATGGTATCAGAGCCCAGGTTTACGACTTGTAGTCAGGACCTGTGACATATGGACCCTAGGATTTGACCCTTAGAGCTTAGGTTTGACTTGTGAGGACTTGGGTAGACATTAGGCTTCCGTTTGTTTCGATCTGTTCCGATTCTTTTGATATTCGTCCAGGTTTGACTTCGATGTTCTTTTGTCTTCGCTGATTCAACCTTCTTCTTTTGCATTTGTTATTCTATCTTCGCGCATTCCTTTATCGATCGTTTAGATGGAGACTATTCGTGGAGTCAAAGGTGATGGTACCGACCCTGTGTTGCTGCAAAAGTTCCTGAGCTGGAGAAGGTCGTGAACCAGAAACCGCACCGACTGCAATGCTGCTGGAGACATCAGGATGCTGCTGGAGGGAGCTGGGCGAATCAACCAGAGGCGCAGAGATGGAGACGAGATTCAACTAGTGGACACTTGGAAGACGTAGGAGCAGAAGAAGTATGACCGGCGTACTTTAGTCATGCGATGAAACTACTACCAAGATTCGGGCATATTGTGGTCAACAGTCCAACCGTTGAGATGCTGAGGAGATTCATCTGCTTCATATGATTGGGCGCGTTTGGATGATGGAGTCCTATGGTTTGATTTTTCGGTGTTACTACGACCTCACGTTGTGTTTTAAATCCCTTGAATAAATTCTCTTTGAATGATTTCCGTTCAGTATAAATTCTGTGTATGTTGGATGATTGTTTTGTTTTGGAAGATTTGACGAACTGTGGAAGACCTGATGCTATTTCCGACATGTTTTCAGTTTGGTGGTACTTGCTATGTTCCGTTACGTTCCTTATATGTTATGTTTCCCTGATTTCGAATTCGTTAGTTTTGGACCAACCCTAAGATGTAGAAAGGACCGTTAGGTGATTGATAGGATGATTTTCACGACTTGAGATAAAGTATGGTCATCATGAAGGTATACTCATATGAGGCTGGTATTATGACGCTTGGCCAACGTGATAATACTTACATCATATGACGTACCCTCGTTCTGATCATAGGATGTCTCGAGGAGTGCCTTAGAAGCTTAGAAGTTTGCACTTGATTTAGTTTGACTACGTTTAGCAAGACCTTCAGATTATTCTTCTTGTACGTTTAATCTACCTTCATCTTTATGCGGATTTATACGTTGAATTCTCAGCACGTGTTCATCTCTGAAAAAGTTCTACCGTTTGATTTCTGTTACCCTCAGTTGTGTAATATGGTACATCTTCGTTTGTTTCTTTCGTCTCCCTTTCAACTTTTGAGGACGAAAATTTATTTTTAGAGGGGAAGAGTTGTAAAACCCTAAAATCGTAAATGCATTAAAAGACTATTATACCCCTCGAGTAGTGATCCGTAAAATAAAACAAGACCGATAATTTCGCTAGCTACTTACTTGTAAATGAGTTGCATGGAACCTTGAATAATAACACTTACTTTAACTTACAAATAAAAATATATGGCACATCATATGTTGCATGGACTAATTAAATTGCATGTTAATAAATTAAATAAAAGTGTAATAATAATTTTATGGTAACCAAATAATGAGGCATGAATTAGTCTTATAATATCCCTTTTTGTCGGCCAAATTCACACGCCAAAATCCCAGAAAATATGGCCTTTTCCAACTCACAATATCACATTTAAAGTCTCACATTATCTCTCAAATAAACATACATCAAAACCCTAGTCTCTCAAATAAAAGTTTCCGCCAAAAACACTTCTCCATCACAATAAAATTATGTCGCCAAGAAGTTGGTCCAAAGGAGGTTGTACGAGCTTTGTTTAGGCTGGAATCACGTATTGTTTTGAGTGTTGTTTGGGCTTAGTCATTGATTATTGGTGTGCTACTGCTGTCGTGGGTTAGGAAGGACGAGAAGGTGCTTGGTTGGTTGTTTTAATCCGTGTTTCATTGCTTTTTCTCACGCTACAAGGTACCCTCGTGATCTCGTATTCCTCTTGTTTTCTTTTCTGGATTCTGGTCGTGGACTTATGACCACCATATGCATGCTTTAAGCCTAAATAATATGTGACTTAAATGGTTAAATAAAGCTAGAGTTAATCAAATGGTTACATGAAATCATGGATGGGATTCTATATTTTGTCGTATAACTGGTCCATGGAATCTAAGTTTCATAATAGGATAATGTATGAATTGGTTTTGATCTTAGTTTGGCTTTCTAATGTCTCGGCATAACCAAGATGTTATACCTAAACCTTTTGTCACGTAAAACATAACATGTATATGTGTATTTATCGCATAAGTAAATAACTTGAATCATTTTTATGAACCGGATCGTGACCCCCTCAACATACCTATTTTTCTATTGATACTATCATACTTAAGTGAATCGTAAAACATGAGTGAACCCTTGGTATATGTCGACCTATGTGCTATTTTTTTCTGTCGTGAATCATGGTCTGGTCGTGGGTCTAGGGCCACCTTGTGCATGCCTTTTTATATCTAAATCATGCCCCTATAATGTTAAAGCAAGGCCTTAAGAAAACCTATGTATTGGTTAATCTATGTACTCTATAAATCTCTATTTTTAATCTTAAATCTGGTCATGATGTGGGTTCCATATGCATGTTCTAATGCCTATTATTATGATTCATGTTAACGTCAAGTGGTTGATACTAAAATCTGTTATGTTGTTGCTATATGAAACCCATAAAACAAGCCTTAAACATATTGTCATATACACCTTATAAGTTGATCTTGTTTTATTTCTAGCCGTGAAGAATTAACACCATGCGCTCATTTTGGACCTAAAGAAATCAGGTTATATCGAATGTTAAAACTAAGCCTTTTACAACCTTATAGTATCACATAAAATCATGGGTAAAAAACCTTCGCTTGTGGTGTTATGAAGTGTTAAACCACTCCTATGACACGTCTTGTAAAACCTTTTGACACATATACTTTTGGTCTTTAATATGCATATAACGGAACTGGATTAAGGGTATACATCTAGTACTATTAATAGGGAATGAACCATGGTAAAAAGGGCTGTTTTGAAGGGTTTAATGGGCATATAAAATCTGTTTTGGGGAGTCGTTAATACGTGCATGAACGTGTTATATAAACTTCAATGTAAAATTCATAAGTATTAAAACTAAGAGGTTTGATTTTCACATATAATGACAAAAAGGGGCTAAATGAGTAAAAAGGTGAAACAATGATATATTTTCAAATAAGACCCTACACTTTATAATATTTACACTTTAGACCCTAAACTTGTGTAATTGGCATAAATAATCCTTAAAGTATTATAATGCTCATTTAACCTAATATGTCTTTAAACGCATTATAAATGGCTAAACTTACTAAATACGGAAACTTGCTATTTATGGAAAGTTACTAATTATGGAAACCTGCCTAAAATAAAAAGTTACCTAAAATAGAAATTTACTTAAGGTGGAAAGATTACTTAAAGTGGAAACCTGCTAAAAAGGGAAAGACGTCTATAACGAGTAATCGGATTCTTATTAAGCGTTATCTAATTCATATAGGTTCCGGGCGGCGGGATTGATCTCATTTCTTGACTTTACTTTCGTTGTTGCTTGTTTCGAATAAGGTACAGATATTCTATTCCTTTTCAGTAGGGATTTCTCTTTGCATATCTGATCTCTTGTCATTTGTTTATTGAACCTTTGCTCTGATATTGAACCTCCGATATTGAACTTTCGTTATTGACCCCTCTGTTATTGAGTCTATGTTATTGACCCCTCTGTTATTGAGCCTCTGTTATTGAATCTCTGTTACTGGACCTTTGATACTAAACCTCTGATATTGGACTGTTGCTATGAACCTCTGAATTGTGAAGTAATTGAACCTCTGATTATGATGACTTACATATTGTTTACTGTGGACCTTTTGCCTTGACCTGTCAGTTTGAGACCCGAGCCATTAACTAGGCATAGGGGTTCCATGTCCGTGTCATTGATGCACCAATGGCATGACTCTAGTGTGGTTGAGTGATGTTCCACACCGTCCCTTTCTGTTATCTGATTTTGAGCTCGATATATATTGTATGGCCACTATCTATCTGCAGGGGCGTATGGATGCATCCTAGATTTGTTCTGTTATCTGATATGTTATGATTTGTCTCGTGAATGATGTCGTGTGCAATACGCGTCTTCACATTCTGGGAGCTGATCACTCCATGGTTACTATTGGTTACTACTGGCTACTATGATATGATATGGTTTGTTTTGTTGGCTCGTGGTGGATTACTGACCTTTCCTTTTACCCTACTCTATACCTTTGATATACCAGATATATTGACTGACTTTCCTTACTTTGTTCTCTCTTCAGTTTTATTATTATTGTATCGTTATATCTACTCACTGGGCTTTTTAAGCTCAGCCGCATTTCTTTTCCTACGGCAGGTACATAATCTAGGAGCTGGGGATTGTTTGGGGTTGAGAGATGAGCTGATATAGAGACCATGCCTAGTCATCTTAGACTTCATTTGATTTTGTTTCGATATTATTAGACTTGGTTATTATATTTCTATTTCGGAGTTTTTCTTTTGTATTTATGTATTGTTAAGTCATGTTGACTTGAATTCTTTTGATGTTATTATAAGGCTTCTGCTTGTATGGTTGATATGTATTGTTCTGATTTGGCACCATAAGTGTGATACTTTTACCTTGTCGGGTTGGGGTGTTACATTAAAAAGATTAAACTTAAGTTCCTGCACAAAATACACATCTTCAAAATCAAGTTTTTCAGTTTTAATTATACCTTTTCGAGAAATATTACCACCTCTTGCTCCTCCCCCAAAGGCAACATATCCTCCATCAAAAGGTTTGAAATCTGTGAGGTAAGAGATATTCCCTGTCATGTGCCTAGATCATCCACTATCAGCATATCCTTGATTTTCTTCATCATCTTGTGGATGTTCCTGCACATAGAATAAAGGAAATTAGTTTCCTTTGGGGACCCAAGCCATTACTGACTTGGATCTGCATCGTGCATCAATGCAGTTATATTTCTTCATAGTGATTGATGCACCATTGGGTTTGGTAGGTTTCCATTCCCAACATGCTGAGGCCTTAACAACATTTCCCCTTTGTCCTTTAACAGCAGTTATATGCCTAGCAGTACTAACTGCTGGCCTAGTAGTGCAAACTGCTGGCTTTATTGGACTCCATTTCTTGTTGTAAAATACTATTTTCTCATAATAGGACCTTTTATCAGTTTGTTGTGCTAATTTAGTAAAATATGTTATTGGTTTAGCATTTGAAACTGTTGATTTGGGGTGAGCAGTACAAATAGTTCTAATAAAATTTAAAGGCTTGAGGCCAGTTCTCATTAACACTGCTCTGGGAGCCATGTTCCTTTGAGCATTAGGGTGATTATATTTAACAAAGCCATATGTGTTCACCCTAGAAATTCCATTTACCACATTTTCTCTCTGGTGGTAATTGCACTTAACCTGAACATGATTAAAACAGCCACAGGTAAAACATGCTTTATTATACATGACAAAGTCTCTTCCTAGTTGATTAGACTTCAATTTATTCCAATTTCTTTGGTTACCTCTAGGACTTTGTGACTTGTTTTGAGATCTATACATCTCAGCATATCTAACCTGTTTCCTAACTGGCTTTTCAACTTCAATTTTAACCACTTCGTAAACAACAATTTTCTTTTCTAATTTAACTTCAGACATGTTTTCCTCAACTAATGATGTGTCACTAGCACTTTCAAATAATTCCTTAACCTCTTCAGACTGTTCTACCCTAAGACTCTCACTAGTCTTAAGGTCCATATTCAAACTTGGCATCTTGAAATTCCTCTAGACCAGTGTGTGCCAAGTCAATACCTGGGGGGTGAATGTACCCCTCTATGAGGAGGTGGAACTGACTTGTATCCTAGACCAGACTTAGCCATATTAACAAGCTGACACTCTACTATCTTTTTAACTCACTTAGATACATATTCACGAGTGTCTACACTAACTTGTATGTTTTCCTGTTGTTGCTTAAGCTTGTCTAGATCATTTTTAAGAACACTAGTCTCAGAATCGTTTTATGATAAATCCCTCTTAAGTACAACAATGTCCTTAGAAAAGACAGCCTCATTTTGCTTATAAAACACTATTTGTTCTTATAAGACAACCAAACATCTTTTATGATTTTCCAAATTAAAACTAGATTGGTTAAGCTCTATTATCAGGTCATCATACTATTTTTCAAGTTTTTCATAATCTTTTAAAGCTGAACAAGCTTTTAAACAAGATTTTA
Organism: Chrysanthemum makinoi; assembly: GCA_910596185.1. Classification (NCBI taxonomy): domain Eukaryota; kingdom Viridiplantae; phylum Streptophyta; class Magnoliopsida; order Asterales; family Asteraceae; genus Chrysanthemum; species Chrysanthemum makinoi. Next base: position 313,775,173 of record OU343224.1, read on the forward strand.
CAGTATGTACCTCAGAGTCAGAGAAAGCCATCAGTGCCATCTTTGTAGGTGCTTCCTCCTCTACCATGAAACTCCAATCAAAACCAAGTCCATCTGTGGCCACCATTGCCTTTGAAGAAGTCTTTTCCACTTCCACAGCCTTCCTGGCGCTCTCTTGATTTTTGTATGCTTTGTTGTCTTGGCCTCTACCTTTGATATCCTGGTTTCTTGGCCCTCTGCATTCCCTAGAGAAGTGCCCCATCTTATGGCAGTTGTAACACTCCACTTTTGATTTGTCAGACCCAACAACATCACCTCCACTGATTGTGATTTTCTTCCCAGTCATTTGATAATACTTCTTGGCCCTCATGCTCAGCAAAGCTAGTTGCCATTTCATATCCATCTCCCTCCAGATCATCTTCATGAATTTGAATTAGGTCTTCATGATATAGTTGAGACCCACTAGCTTGACTGGCCAAAAATGCAAAGACAGTTTCATCTCCTAGGCTAGCAGCACTGGATTGTGAACTAACAGTATTAACTTTGGGTTAGCAGTACTAACTCCCTAAAGCAGTACAAACCTCATCTGGACTGCTATTGCTGGGAGTTGACACAAATGCCATGTTTCCAGAGCTAGAACTTGAGTTTTCAGTCTTCTTTAACTCATGTTCAATAATTCTAAAGTTGTTGTACAAATTATCAAGACTCATTTTTTTTGGGTAAAAGGGATTTTTCACCCTGGTAAAATACATTACACCAAAAACATTAAAGTACAAAGGATGAGGGTGAATCTTTAACTGTCGAGAAGCGTATGCTATCACCTTCTATCTTTGCATTAAAACGGCCCCAAGGCCTTTTTGTGAAGTGTTACTATAAACGAAAAAGTCTTCACTACCCTCAGGTAAGGCCAAAATTGGTGCACTACACAACTTGTCCTTAAGTAATTGGAAAGCTTCATCTTCCTTGTCTCCCAGTCGAACTTCATATTCTTCTAGGTTAACTTGGTCAAAGGCTTCGGTATCTTAGAAAACCCTTCAATGAATCTTCGGTAATATCCTGCGAGTCCTAAGAATTGACAGATTTCGGTAGGTGTTGTAGGTGTCGCCCAATCCTTAATTGACTCAGTTATTGCAGGATCTTCATGAATGCCTTGAATATCAATCACGTGACCTAGGAATTTTACTGTCTTTAATCAAATTTCAAAATTATAGAATTATGTATACAATTCCTTTTTGGGTAAAAGGGTTAATTCACCCCGGTAAAATTCATTACTCCAAAAAACGTTGAGGTACATAGGATGAGGGTAATATCCCTCACCTCAGTCCCATAGGACACTTACAGACGCTAATATGATAATGACACGCCATTCTCATAACTTACAAAATAAAAATTCAAACCTACCATGACTATACAAGTGAATAAAAATTATGAAAATAAAAGCTTGCTTCACTATTGAAGCACCAAACACATAGCCATCGTAGAACTTCCAATAAACCTCGCAACGATCTTCAACTTATAATATGTTTGTAGTAACATCAAGCAACACAAACAACATCACTGCACTTCCCAACGTATCAAAGACTATACTTTCAAAATAATCAACCAGCACCAAGTCTGAAAATACGATGGAATTACAACAATATCTACCATTCAAGAAGGAAACCAAGCCATGCCATCACGTTGCATCATAGAAAACCATGCAGCAACCTGAATATGTAATCACCAAATGCAAGCAACCATACTTGAAAGATAACACAAATGCAGCAAACTTCAACTTACAAGCCATTGTGTGATTGGGGTTTTGAACAAGAGCCCCCAAACTTAACTTCCACACTCATCAATAGCGATTTATGTAATCAAGACGACCAAGCTGCCAAGGGAAAACCAATAGGATTTATGCAAAACCTAACATACATTCAATCACATGAAACTAACATGATAAAACATGATCAGCCTGCCCAAAAATTGCGTCAAATAACCCACACCAGCAGCACATCAAACCATGTCATCAACAAAATAATCACAAGCCAACATGACATATGTTGATAGTGAGAACGACCCACCACAACACAACTTCCATTCAACCATCGTATAGATCCTAGGAACATCAAATCATCATAAATTCATAATCATAATACGATTAGAGGGTTAACAAACCCTTCCTACACGTAGTACACCCTAATCACAATACATACAGCAGCATGATAACCTGATTAAGGGACGATAATAGGGTAAAAACCCTAACTTCCAGCAATCACCATCACACAACCAAATAATTAAACACTCAACATCAGGTCTATGAAAAGTTAAACATACCCTCTCTCTTAACCCACTAACAGCAGCAGCACATGTATGCATGAACAAGCAACAACACACAAGGACTAGCACAGCAGACCACGTCCAAAACACGCCTCAAAAAAATTACCAGCAGTAATCAATACCCTGGAGAGGGTATACTTCCAGCAGGTAAAATAAAACCCTAATAATTTAGGGTTTCATTAAGCGCATAAACAAGTGAAGGTGAATGTAAAAACCAAAATAGGTTTTATAATCGTTATGTATAGATCCAACTAGAAAATAATCCTCAAAGAATAATCAATAAGCAACATGAGGAGAATCAGAGAACAAGAGATCGATCGTGATATAGGAGTCAGAACTGACTATACACAAGATCCATGAAAGATCGACCCACAAAACCCTAATGGCGGCTAGATAATAAATCTAAAGAGTACCAAATCCGAAACCCTAACTTAGCATTGGATTGGTTATCTCGATTTCCATTGTTAGATGCTCTCTCGGTTCCTACTCTAAATGATATTGATGATGGATTATTATGGCGTAACCTGGATGGCAATTTTAGTTGTTTTTCAGTCTCAGGTGCGTGGGAATCTCTGCGTCTAAGGGCTGATTTGGTTGAATGGTGTAATGTTACTTGGTTCTCTCATTGTATTCCAAGGCATGCTATACATCTGTGGCTCGCTATTAAACAGAAGCTAAAGACTCAGGATAGGATGCGCCAATGGGATGTTGGTCCGGACGTTGATTTGGCCTTGCTTAGATGCCCGCTTTGTGAATTGGTTCCGGATTCTCATTCTCATTTATTTTTTGAGTGCCAATTTTCTATGCAGGTTTGGTTTCAGGTGCGGAGTTTATCTGGTATGGATGCAGTCCCACCTTCGTTGGAGAGTATTGTTACAATTCTTATTCCTTTATCTAAGGGGCGGTCGGTTAGTAGTATCCTTTCTAGATTATTGCTTGCTGCTACTACTTACTTCGTTTGGATGGAACGCAACTCTAGGTTGTTCAAGCGTAAGAAGTCTTCTGTTGCTAAAGTGGTTAGCACCATTGTCTCTACTATTCGGTTGAAGCTGGTTACTTTCAAGTTCAAGAAGCTAACCTTGAGGTCTCGATTGATTTTGGATAAATGGAAGATTCCAAGTATATGTATACACGAAGGGAGTGCCGGGTAAGGGTTGTATTCTTTTTCCCTACTCCAAGGTTTTTCCCTTTGGGTTTTTCTTGGAAAGGGTTTTAAGGAGGCAAAATTCCTGGGTTAACTTGCTCCCTTCGTGGAGTGGCTGGATGCGGGATGCTCGCTTGGTACAAGTTTTTTTACTTGTTTATGCCTAGTTTGTTGATGTAATATAGCTAGGTTTTTGTGTTTATGGCATGTCATAAACACTAGTGTTTATCAAGCTCTTCGCTTGAGGTTAATGTGGTACTTCAGCCACATTCCATTTGTACTTAACATTATTTTTTGGTTATATATTTACCGGGGTAAACCCCTTTACCCAAAAAAAAATCCACAAAAATGACCGAGATCAATGAATGACCAATGGACAGATTTATAGGAATACGATTTAATATATTGGTTAGGGTTTCAGAAACACCAAAAAGGGACAACCTAGGGTACGAATAGCAGCACACCACCTCTAAAAGTATATCTCCTACTAGATCGATTGCATACCAGAGGTAGAGAAACGATTTGGAAGGAAGATAATGGCCGGAAAAAGGTTATGGAGGTGGCGGCCGGATTCTCCCCTATGGAGAGAGAGAACTAGGGTTTTTTTTATGTATACAATTCCTCCTTATTTAATAGTTCTAAGATTTTCGTATGTTGTTCCTCATGCTCCTTCTCGTTCTTACATTAGATCAGAATTGAAAACGATTACGAATTTTTCAAGGTATGGTGTGCACACTCAATTCATGAGATCCATGAATACCGCTGGTGCGTTAGTTAAACCAAAAGGCATAACTTAAAATTTGTAGAGACCATATCGAGTTCTGAATGCCGTCTTTGGGATGTCTTCTTCCCTAACTCTGAGTTGATGGTATCCAAACCTCAAGTTTATTTTTGAGTAAATGCTCGAACCTTGCAATTGATCAAATAGATCATCAATTCTTGGGAGTGGGTATCAGTTTTTGATGGTCATTTTGTTAAATTCACAGTAGTCAATGAACATCCTGAATGAACCATCTTTCTTCTTGACAAACAGAATTGGAGCTCCCCAGGGTGAAGAAATCGGTTTGATGAAACCTTTTTTATGGAAGTTCTGACATCTGGTTTGACAGTTCTTGCAATTCCTTCAAGGCTAATCGATAAGGTGTCGGGGCCACGGGTTCAGCACCAGGAACCAAATCAATTTAGAATTCAACTTGTCAATTTGGTGGAAGTCCCAGTAAGTCTTTAGGGAAGACTTCTGGAAAGTTTTTTTTACGATTGGTACATCTTCTAGGTGCTTTCCCTCCGGCCCCTCTTCTTTCTTTTTAGAAACTTGAGCTAGGAAGAGATGGCATCCCTTCTCGATGTACTTTTGATCTTTGGTACAAGATATGATGTTTAGTTTTGAAGTGTTCCTTCTATCACTTTTGTTGCTCTCAATGGTTAGGATTTTGTTCCCATACAGTATCCGAATGATTTTCTGATCACAAATAATGGCGCCATGATAATTTGACAACCAATCCATGCCAATAATAACATTGAAACTACCCAACTCTACTGGCATGATGTCGATGTTGAACGTTTGATTTACCAGGTTTAACGTAGAACCTCTTATGATAGTATCAACCCTTTCCACATTTCCGTTAGCTAATTCTACATCGTATACGTTGTCTAGGGTGGTCGAGGCAATGTCAAGTAGTGGACTAAATGCAGTCGAAACAAACAATATGGATGCATAATGGTTGTTTAGGAGAAACGTACCCGTTACAACAATTGGGTCCTCCTAAGCCTCCATTTTGGCTACTGTATAGACCCTCATGAGGGCTGCGCATCCATTAACTTGGTTACCACCAGTACCTTGGTTCCTTGCAGCATCCTGGGCCCTTGGCTCACGACACTCATTCTTGCAGTGTCCCTTCTTTCTGCACCCAAAACAAGTCATATTTGCCTTTGGGTTTTGTTTAGGCACTGCTTGGGCTATTGCTAGTATCTTTGACCTACTATCTCTGACCATGTGCCCAACCTTTTGATAGTTGCGGCACTTCACTATGCATGCACCGCTATGATGTAGCTTACAGTGATTGCAGAAGGGGTGCTTTCCAGCATATGCCTTCCTTTCCACAGTTCAGGTAGTGTAAACCTTAGAAACATATTGCCTCTTGCTTGGTTGAGCATTGGCATTGTTTTGTTTCTAGAATAGTTATCCCATTTCCGCTTGTTGGGGTTACTGGTATCAACCACTTGTTCAGCAATGTCCTCTATGTGCTGGTCCATTAGTTTGTTTGCTAACTTCATTGTTTTATGAAGGTCGGTAGTCTTAGAGGCAGTAACATTACCCTTAACAGGTTGGGGTAATCCTCTAATGTACCTTTCCACTAAACGAGCTTCAGTTTGGACCATTTTTAGGCACAACAAGGCCAAATCTTGGAAACGTTGGTTGTATGCCGCTATGTTGGTACCTTTCACCTTCAGATTCCAGAACTCACTTTCTAGCTTCTTGACTTCATTGCGAGGGCAGTACTTGTTGAGTACAATTTCCTTGAAATTTTCCCTTGACATAGCATATGCAGCATCAATACCAACAGATTCAAGTAATTGTGCAACAAGGTTAAAGCAGCATCCATGAAAGTGAATGATGCATACTTAACCATAGCTTCGTCCCCACAACTGAAGATTCAGAACACAATCTCCAGTTTCTCAATCCTTTTTGAAGTAAGTCCTTGAATCGAGTCCATGCTTCGTAGAGAGATTCACCTTGATGTTGTTGGAACATCAAGATATCAATCCTAAGCTTAGTGGTTCTCCCCGGTGGGAAAAATTGAGCAAGGAAGCGAGAGGTGAGATCATCCCAACTTGAGATGGAGTCGGCGGGAAGTCGCTCAAGCCAATTACTAGCTTGGTCCCGTAGAGAGAATTGGAAGAGACGCAGACGCGTGGTCTCCCGAGTAGTAGCATCGAGGTCGATGGAATCGACAATTTTAAGGAAGTCCTTAAGATGCTGATTAGGATCTTCGGAACGAAGTCCATGGAATGCACATCCGTTTTGCACCAACCGGATGGTGTCGGATCGCAGGGCCATAGTTTGGGCTTGGTCGGGAAGCTCAATGGTGTTCCTATAGCCTAGGTGGCTTGGTCTCGAGTATTCACCAAGAGTACGGCCTCTTGGCGGGTCATTTGGTGGTAGGTTGATGAATGGTGGTTGGTTATCACCTTCGATGATGAAAAGTGATGGGGTTACGAACAAAGGTCACTAAGAAGGGGGATAGATTACGAGGAAGCTAAAAATGAGAAAAAATTTACTTGATAGGAATCAAGAAAAGAAACCTAAACGAGGTGGACTCCTAACTAGCTATTCTATTCCCCGGCAGCGGCGCCAAAAACTTGATAATGCTACACGCGTCGTTCGGGTCAAAGGAACTTCCTTTTCGTCGAGCAAGTTTTTCAACACCCTAGGCAGTGAACCTAATCGTTGTAGTGTAGTATTAGGGTAAGCCACGGGAATTGATATCATTCTCTAGGGGAATAGGAATGCTAGTGAGAAGTTACTACGCTAAGGTTGGGGTTGAGGAAGATTATTTTTTATCTTTTTAAGTTTTTTTAGAAAATGGAAAGGTACGAATCTCGGGGTTTGGATTTGGGGGTTGGTATTTCTACCGATTACTCTACTTATCTAATTAGCTAATCTAGTGGTGTATGTAGTCTATGTCTAATTATTGTGTGCTCGTATGATGATTTAAAGATGTGTTTACTTAGGTTTTATTACTCCTTAATTATCTCCTATTGATGGTTGAATTGTCACATCCTTATTCTTAATCGCGTTGTGTGTCTAAGGTCGTAGGGTATGCGTTTATCCCTAACTCTTTGAAACTACCAAAGGGTATCGCCTACAAAATCTCTAGGATTTATAAACTTTAACTCTAAGGTACTCTTCGGATGGTTTAGCCTACAACAGGGTATTATAAACTAAGGTTCACAAAGATTAATCAAGCATTAACTACACAACGGATGACCTATCGCATTACTAGATCATTAACAATTAAGATAAGAGACAACCAATCAATATTCAATAATTAAGTTTCATATTCCCTAAGCAAACACACAAGTAAATTAGCCGGACATGGGGAACATGCAAGCATACACACAAGTAATTGAAGACATAATTAAATTAATGAAGTAAAACACTTATCTTGATGTAAGATAGGGTTTGAAACCCTAAATTACTGTACAAGACAACCTTGGTTCGGTTTAGTTTTTTACTCCAAAAGACTACACACTGAAAACTAAAAAATTCGGATTCTATATATAAGATTACATATGCGACGGCGTCACCCTTTGATTTGTGACGCCGTCGGGTCGTCGTCATTAGGGTTTCGTCTTGGCCACGTTAGTCTTGTGACGGCGTCACCTTATGCTTGTGACGCCGTCCCCTTTAGTCTCTGACGTCGTCTGGATCAAATCTAGGCCGTCTGAGTTGCGACGACCTACTCTTTTAAAACCTGACACCGTCACTTGTAAATAAGAAATTTGGCTACTGAGCCGTCACAAAAGTGATGCGACAGCGTCGCAGATAACACCTGATGCCGTCCCCTTTAGTTCCAGCAGCCTAAGTGTCTCAATTCTTGACTTTGGCCATTTTCTTCGTATATTCACGCCTTTTCGTCCGAATAGGTGTTATTCCAGCATTTTGCCTTCAAGATACCTAAAAAGTGAAAAGGAACGATATTAAGTAATAACGGATACAAAAGTGATCAAATAAAGGCTTAAACGACCCCTCAAAAATGTACATTTTAAAACCTTATCAATAAACATACTCTATTGAATTACTTTTTGGCGCTGCTACCGCGGAGCTGTGTTACCGATTATCGATTCGAGTTTGACGATTAGTGTTTGAAGACCCTCCCTTGTGAAGTTATCTTGCTTTTGTCTATATTTTATCTTATAAAAATACAAAAATAATAAACATATAAACACTTTTCCTAGAGTGTTTAAAAAATAAAAAAAATTAAAAAACAAGAAAATAAATCTTGAAGTCAATTGTTACGTCGGTCACCTTTAGATTACAAAATCTAAGAGGGGTATAAGGAAGGACGTTCCTACGAACTACGTCCAGAAGGGAGAAGGTTAATAAAAGTTTCGTGTTTTCCCGCTCCCCCGCTCCTTTGTGCGTAATTCTAGAGAGCTACCGAGTACCGGTTGACGAATCGATCCCAAAAATAAAATAAATTGTTTTTCCACTTTTCCATTTTTCTAATAAATTAAAAAAAACCCATAAAAATTTCAAAACCCAAAAATAATCTTTTGGGTAAAAGAGATTTTTCACCATAGTAAAATGAATTACACCAAAAAACATTGACGTACAAGTGACATGGGTGAATCCCATGTCCACAGCCTGTTACATAGGCAATTACAACTGCAAATTGCAGACCAAACATACAGCTAAACGCTGGAACTAACCAATTACATTTAAAAAAACAACATAAATGTAATAAAAACTAGGTTCCAAAACCACTTCCAAGGTGAGTAGCTCTATCTTCAAGAATATTCATTGTTAGACAAACCAGTGCACCACCAACATCCATTACCAAAAGCACCATAGTATCACCAATGATGCTAACACAAGAAGCGACAAGAAGACTTCAACGAGTACAAAGTTTCATCACCCGCAACACTATATAGGAATGTAGCCAAAAAAGTAAAGATAAGAAACATACGTATAGGGTTATAAGCAACCCTAACTTCCAACCGCAACATGTACCAAAGGAAAATGAACCATGCAAAAACAGCCAAGTCGTTCACTTCACCAGGTACAATACGCATCCAAACACCCCAGTCAAATCGTCACAAAAATGATCATGAAACCATGTCATGTACCAACCAATCGACTAAGGACATAAATAGGAGCCACATCAGGTCCAACATAGTATACCAGCAAGGTCATGAATACTAGACGTGAAGAACAAATCGAACCCAGTAGAAAAAGAAACAAAGGGTATCGAAACCCTTACCACCAAAAAACGAAACAACCTGGACAAAAACCAGATCGAACACCCATTCTATGCAGATTCGAAGAGCCAAAAACCATTGTAAGAATCATAGATCTGACATAGAACGACCACCTATCAGCAAGCAGCCACAAATCGAGACCAACAGCATAAAAATAAGAACAATATTTTAGTGACCTTGTGGTAATCGTTCCCGTGGATATGTTGTTAGGTTAGCTCTAGAATGCTATTTGGGTTGTCAAGATTTGATAAGTGTTAGCTTTGTGTTGTTTGTATGTGATCAGTAGGTTGTAATGTGTTCTGGGTTGGATTTTTTTGATTATCATGTTCTTGGTTGCGAGTTGTTGGAAATGTTCTTAGTTGAGATTTGTGTGCTGAGTGCTTAGTTGCGGTTCGTGTTTAACATAAGTTTATGGTTGCAATTTGGTGATTGGCTCTTGGTTGCGATTTGAGTATAATGTGCTTAGTTTCGTTTTGATATGATGTTCTTCATTGCTATTTGATAGGATCTCTTTGTTGCATTTTGTCAAAATAACTTGATTGCGTTTTGTCCAAATATTGTGTTTTTACTGGCCAATCTAAGGTGCATTTTGAGTCAAATTGCAATCCTTGCGATTTGTCATTTGAAGAATATTGTATTATTAATTGTAGGACCCACCATGCCAAATTTTTTAAAAATCTTGCGATTTGTCAAATGGTCCTGCGTTTTGTCACTTGCGACTTGGCTGTTGCGTGTTGACCAACTGCGTTTTGCCACTTGCGATTTGGACCCTTGTGTTTTTCATATGTTGTGACTTGTCCACTTGCGATTTATCACTTGAGATTTGATCATCACAAGTTCTCAAAACTGGATTTTATCTAACTTGTAATAAAGATCAAAGTGACATACTCCCGGGATTGTGCCATGTCTCATTAAGTGCTTTCATCCTATATTCATGTATTATGTTTCCTAAGGTCTTGGTTTTTGGTCATTCTTGTCCAAAGCGTCAATGTTGTATCTCATCTAATGTAACCATTCTATATATATATATATATCTCTTTATGAATGTATGGAAAACTAGAAGGGGGGTTGAATAGTTTTGCTGATTTTAAGTTAGTTTCAAAAACTTTAGATTTGTTGTTATGTGAAATCGCATCGATGAGGAGAAAGTATATATCTAAGAGTAATGCAAATAAAGAAAGCAAGTAAAGTAAAGGATAGAAATGAAACAACAAATTTATAGTGGTTCGGCTACAAGGACACCTTCTTTGCCCTACTCCACGCCCCGAGTCACCTACTCGAGAGTTCAAGCACTATGTCAAGAAACTCCTTCAACTTGACGGAGAAGCCTTCACAACGTCGCTTACACTTTTTCTGGTACAAAGCTAAATACCGAGTCCGTAACACGGAGGACCAAACCAACACTACTATAACACAACAAATATGTGAAATATGAAATACAAGATCTTCGCCACAGAAATCTTGTGGAGGAACAAATCAATCAAGGACCCCTTGCTTGGATGACTTGTAGAATGCTCGTGATCTTGCCTTAGAGAAGGACCTATTAGAGAATCACAATAAAAGAAAGAAGAACTACTCTCTAGATCAAGTGATCTTTTGTTAGAAGAGTGTAAGAATGTATGAGAGAGTTTGTAAGAAGAGGGGGTGTAAAAAAGAAGAAATGGCTCTCTATTTATAGGCAAATTCTTGCCACTGTTGTACGGATCCCACGGATCCCTTGCTTGAGGGATCCGTCTAGTGTAACTCCAGGGATCCGTGAGACGCTCCTGTTTGCCCATGGGTTTTTGGGTTATGGGTCATGGGTCCTAGATTATGAACCATGGGTATCTAAATAGATACAATGTATCTAATAGATGCAATGCATCTAGACAATGGGTATGGGTTAACTCCGTGGGTTATGGATATGATCCATGGGTATGGGTCATGGGTTGTGGTTTTTTACCCATCTTAATAAACTATTACCACAAATGAATTATTACAACAATTTGTATTAAATGACTATGTGTAGATGCTTAACAAAAATAACATGTATCTTTATAATTTTACTTATGATAACATTATATTTGTTATCAACAAAACACAAAGAGATCGCTAAATATTAATAAACGTTTTTATGGTTTATTTGTATTAAAAAACTCTCCCTTTTTGTTGATGACAAAACATAATGTTATGATGAGTAAAACTCAAGATTAGATGTATGTTTTGAAAGCATAAGTTTTACTTCTTCTCCCCCTTTTTGTCGAAACAAAAAGTGACCCTAACGAAGAAATAAAGTATGGAAAAATGGTCCATGTATATCTAACTCCCCCTTGATGGTAGCTCCCCCTAGAATGAGGCGTCAAGTGAGAAAATATAAAAACCTACAAAGAAAAGGTTAGTAGTAATATGCATAAATAATCTTGTGATTGACGAGAAACAAGATTGAGATCCAAGGTATGTAAACAAAGCCTTGTAATAAAATAACAAAATGTAGTGGTATTTATGCCACATACAAGCATGTAAAACTAAGAACAAGACTTGTTCTAAAAATGACTCAAAAAGAAAATACTAGGGAAAATAGTAAAATGATTCCTTCCATGCTTGCATAAGGTTATGGATGGAAGTTTTGGTGAGTGATGATGTTGATGCGATCAAGGATGAGGTTAAGTATGAGTCGCATCTCTTCCCTAGTTTCTATTGCAAGATCCCTTGTAATCACCAAAACAACCCTTGTACCATGTAGAGATCACCTAGGTCTTCATCTTTTGTGGGTAACTAGTAGTCTAAAATCAAACTATGGATGGAGATTGAGGAGGGGGTTGTACGGAAGCAAAGGAGAGGGAACGAGGAGTACTAGGTGAAGTTTGCATGTCAAAATGAAGAGATAAAGCTAGTGATCTCTTATACTGGAAGTAAGCATGAAGTGTGATAGATGTGTTATCATTTGGTGATAGTGGTGTTGGTATAAAGCCATGTGGCTTTGCTAGCAATAATAAAACGCCACCTCTACTTGAGGTGGTTAATATGTGTTCTTTTATGCTTAGTTTTGGTTTTATAAGGTGTAGTTTGGTCCCGGTGATTACTAACGTTAAGCTCTTAAGTCACGAAACTTAAAATTGGGTAACGTAAAAATGGAATACTTACAAAAATGTCCAAACTTATCAATATGCTCTATCTAGGTATATTAAATGTGTGATAAGTCTCATAGGGTGCGTCTATGTTGCCAAAACCTAATAATATAGGTTTGAGCACGCGTATTACGTAAAGAGTAAAACTAACAAGGGGCAATAGTTCATATAAAATATGACTATTAGTAAAAGTAAAGTATTTTGAACATATAGACTTATCGTAGTCTTGTGTTGGTCACAAGAAAAATTGCCAGTTACTACCGGTTATCGTATTTGCTTTTACGTTACGGTAAAAGTCAAATAGTCAAAAGTCAAAGTCAAAGGTCAACTTTAAAAATTCAAAGGGTAAAATAGTCATTTTACCCTATGAAAAATTACGGGTTGCTACAGTCTCTACCCCTTAAGGGAATTCCATCCCGGAATTTAGTGTGTGTTATCCGATGTTGAAGTATTCTAGGAAAATGTGGGTGTATGCGCCGAATTTTAATCTTTGCGTTCTCAAGTTTCTAGTCATAGAATGTGTTATGTACCATTCTAAGTTTTTGGTGGTGGCTTAAGTTGATAATCTAAAGGGTTTTGTTAAAATCTTATAGAGTCCAATATACCTCAAGTTTGGCTTTTCCCGATTCTCAAAACGAATCATATGTTATTGTATCGAGGCTTTCAACAAAATCTTAATTTCTAACATGGAGTTTTTGTTAAATTTTAACGCCTTACATCTATGAAATTTTCATTTCTGGCGATAGTGTGCGGCATGCAGCCTAATTTGTGTTTGTATGGTTTCATTAGTTGTTTCGTGTGTGATCTCTGAACACCTTAGTCCAGCAAATGGTTGACTGACACTTCGTCTATATAGTGCCTTAAATGGAATAGTTTTGTTATTGTTAGGGTAACCGTTGTTAATCAAAGGTGTAACATATTGTTGATGTGAAATGGTTTATAATGATGTGATAATTGTCATTGTAGGAAAGTCTTGCTAGTGGCAAGTGGTTATCCAAACCATTTCCAAAGTTGATCATGTCTTAGGTGGTTTTGAGATGAAGGCTATATCGTATAGTGTTTATATCTACTAGTGTTTGAAAGAAACGTGATATTATGAAGTTTTACATACTGGCTTATAATGGTTTTCAGATAATGATGTGATATGTTGATGATTAGAAAAGTGTAGTGTATGCTTACCATTATTCTTAGGTAGAGATGTCAAGTTTGCTTTAAGTCATAAGTGGATTGTAAAGGATTATGGCGGAATGATATTCTTGAAACCTAATCAGGCTAGTACTTCTAAGAAATGACGAGAAGATTTGATGACTATTCCAAAATAGTAGTTAGGATTATCTCATAAATGAAAACTTTCAAGAATGAAATTAGGTAGTATAAATAAGTGTTAAGATCTCGCTGAGTGATAAGACACTATCATGTCTCTAGATCTTTTTAATGAATTATGGTGGTTTATTGAGTTTAAGTAGGAAATTAACCTGAATATAACCCTTCTATAACTATTCTCAGTGTTTGAAAATTTTAAGTCGAACATAGTTAGTCAGACTATGTTCCACTATCCCTAAGTTAAATATAGGTGACTAGACTATATTTAGCCGAGGTTCGATAAATTTTCCAAATACCTAAATTAGGTATACTCGTGATATGTCCATAGCTTTTGAGAAAATATCCACAAGGAAAAGGCGATATCAAACCATTCAGTTGCAAGTCCCGGCCATACAAGACTTGTAACCTATGTTTTCACATTCCATTGCATAGAAGATAGTATGGGTAGATACGTGTAGAAAGGAAGTCTTAAGTAATTCTAAAATAGTCCATACTTGGGCAGGAGCATGAACTTTTAACAATGAAGGTTTCAGAATAGAACTTTGATGAATGTAGAGAAAGTTTTTGAACTTCAGCTTTTGTAGATGATGAATCAGTTTGTCCTTTAGAAATCCCATTTCTTGTATTTCCTTTAGGGAAATTCATAGATTGTGACGGGTTTCATGTAAAACAATATCACATAAGGTTTATAAGATAATTTCTAGAGACTTTGTATAACTTACAATGTCTATGAAGTAAATTAGACCATTGTGTAACTCACAAAATCTGATAAATGATGGAGAGATTATTGTGTAACTTACAATGTCTTAATAAATGATGGAGAGATCATTGTGTAACTCACAATGTCTAAGGAATAAATGAGTTAATTGCTTTATTTACAGTGTCTAGGGATGTAATTGAGACCACTGTAGGATTTACAGTATCTGAGAATGTAATGGAGACCATTGTAGGATTTACAGTGTCTAAGAATGTAATAGAGACCACTGTAGGATTTACAGTGTCTGAGAATGTAATAGAGACCACTGTATCTCACAACATCTTGAAAAATGAATGAGACCATTGTATCTCACAATGTCTGGGAAGAAGGAAAGACCATTATAATCAGTTACAATGTCTTAGATAAAGTTTCGTAATCCTAAAATGTTCGAGTAGGTGGGAGATTGGGAAAATATGATTATGATGTAATGCCTTAGAATAGGCATACGCAGATATGTTTAGTACATCGTTTATGATTGAAATTATGTCGAGTGTATATATCAATATACTAGTATGTTTGTGTAGCTTAAAATGCTTAAAAGTCACATAATCGTCTGGAGGATGGAAGGCACGGAGAACGGAAGGCTATAAAATATTTTTTTTTTGTAAAAGTAATTATAGTTTAGGTCACAATTAGACCCATTTCTCTATAATTAAGGCTCTGATACCAATCTGTAACACCCCAAATTTCTTGATACGCAGCGGAATTCAAACTGGGTGTTACTTCATGGCACAACAGTTATAAAAATAGAAAACGAACTCTAATGGAGTCGTTTTAAAAGATTTATCATTCGATTTATATAAATGTCATAGTTTACAAAGATGAGGTCCCAATAGTTTCACGGTTTACAAAATACATTAAATGGGTTTTCGAAGATAATAAAATTTATAGCCTTCTTGAGTATCCGTGCTCCTCCGTGCCAGCCTCGTACAATATGGACCTGAAATACATGCTTAAAACTGTCAACACAAAGGTTGAGTGAAATTCATAGAGTTTAGGAAATCAGTTGAACACATAATGTTTGTGTGGGTTACGTTGTTATATACCTATAATGTTGAAAACAAAACAGTTATTATTGCACTAAGCTCATGATACCGAAAACGGTAACAACTTGTCAATAGAAATTGATATAACAGTAACAGTTTCCCTAATAGGTAATTTGCCAATAAACCTATGGTTCTTCAAATAGAGTGCGTTTGTTTATCGGACTTGGTCAAACAAACGGGATTCGTCAATCCCGATAGATCTATCCACATTATTCACGTTTACCCGCAAGTGATTAATGGTTCATGATAATAGGGACTTAAGTTTGGCAATAGTGGTACTTAGTGCACATAATACATTCAGATATAGCATACAGTTTCAAAGCAATGTGTTCAGTTTAAAAATAGCATGTATCCCCCCCAAGGGTTTGTAAAACAATTAAGTAATAGAAAGTGGGGCTATGAACTCACTGTAGTGATCAGCAGCGGAGTGTAACGATATAATGTTTATCAACGGTAGAGTATGACACGATCACGATCATTAACGATTACCTACGAAAGCATATTATTCGTTTTTTAGTATAGTGTACGATATTAGTGTACTTATATGTAGTTTGTTGGCTTTCAATATGATGTTGTACATGAATCCTTAAGTTAAAGTAGTCCTTAAATGTTGTTTGGCTTATAGCCCTTTTATAAATAACCTCGTACCATCGTTCAGGCTATCAAAATCAAGAGGTCGTGAAGTAGTTTAACATGTCATATGGTCATTTACTTAGTTTGGCAAAGTCTAGTGAACAAGTTTAAAAAAAAACAAGTTTTGGTCATTAGACTTATACTAGCCGTGCGGCTAAGTTATGGTTAAGCAATCATATCAAGACCATATTAAGGACGTGTCTAAGTTAGACAACCTCAACACAACAATCTTGACTTAATCTTGGCTTTATATTAGCCTCAAATGATCAATATACCACTTAAAGTTCTCACTAAGGTTGTTTTCTAGTCAACAACATGTCAGTTTAGTTTTTGCCTTTTTAGGTTTTGTCGTTCACTTTCTGCTTATGTGCACCCGAGATTTTGTAGAAAAAGTCATTATGAGCAACTTTTGTGTTTTACACTTTTGCTAATTCGGACTAGAAAATGGTCAAAACCTCGTTTTAAAATCGTATCAGCAAGCTTTTGTTCCAGCACTATAGTTTCATCTAGTATAACTTAACTAAACATAACTTTTTAACCACAAGTCCTTTCTAAGTGATTCAAAAGCCCAAGTTTATATTTTTGTATTCTCTAATAGCTTCTTAAGATTAATTAAGTCCAAGGTCTAAATTTTACTTATATCTATAGTCTAAATACAAGTAATTACTTATACTTCATTGTAGAAAGTTTGGCTGCACATTAAGTCCTGTCAAAATGACCATAAGTTGAGTTTTACAACTTTTTTTGACACGCGGCTTTCGCCAAACTTCAAGTTTAGGTCTTGGCTACATTTCATAAAACATAGTCGACTTCCAGAAATGAACAAAACTATGGGCTTTTCCCAAATGAAATCTGGTGTGCAGATTTTGACATGTTTTGCCATTTTGGCTCTCATTTACTCATCGGGGGGAGTTATGAGGTGCGCCACATAGAGAATCGACCATAAGACCTAGCTCTATAAGTTTATCTTATTGAATTAACCTCAAAGTTTACTAAGATGATCAGTGTAATAAATCTTTGGGACTGTTGCAGAATTCAAGTTCATAGAACTTACCTAGGACTTGTTTTAGCTTGTTTTCATGGTCACAATTTCATGTACAACTTCAATTAAGTCATATTACATATACTAATTATATCAAATTACATCAAATAATTATAGAGATTATTAAAACCATATTAAATGACAAGAAAATAAACTCAAATCTTACAAAGATTAGGATGACAAGTTACTAGTACAACAAGAACAATTCAACCCTTAACCCTTCTAATCTCTAATCCTTGTCTTTAATCTTCAACCCAAACTTGGTTTAGCCTTAGAAAACCTTTGTAATAACCTCTCTTATTCAGCCCTTGTTCCTTGTGTAGCTCCTAATTCACCCTTGTAATCACCAAAACAACCCTTGTACCATGTAGAGATCACCTAGGTCTTCATCTTTTGTGGGTAACTTGTAGTCTAAAATAAAACTATGGATGAAGATTGAGGAGGGGGGGGGGGTTGTACGGCAGCAAAGTAGAGGGAAGGAGGAGTACTAGGTGAAATTTGCATGTCCAAATGAAGAGATAAAGCTAGTGATCTCTTATAGTACAAGTAAGCATGAAGTGTGATACATGTGTTATCATTTAGTGAAAGTGGTGTTGGCATAAAGCCATGTGGCTTTGCTAGCCATAATAAAATGCCACCTCTACTTGAGATGGTTAATATGTGCTCTTTTATGCTTAGTTTTGGTTTTATGAGGTGTAGTTTGGTCCGGGTAATTACTAACGTTAAGCCCTTAAGTCACGAAACTTAAAATCGGGTAACGTAAAAATGGAATACTTACAAAAATGTCTAAACTTATCAATATGCTCTATATAGGTATATTAAATGTGTGATAAGTCTCATAGGGTGCGTCTATGTTGCCAAAACCTAATAACATAGGCTTGAGCACGCGTATTACGTAAAGAGTAAAATATTTACGTAAAACTAACAAGGTGGCAATAGTTCATATAAAATATGACTATTGGTAAAAGTAGAGTATTTTGAACATATAGACTTATCGTAGTCTTGTGTTGGTCACAAGGAAAATTACCAGTTACTACCGGTTATCGTATTTGCTTTTACGTTACGGTAAAAGTCAAATAGTCAAAAGTCAAAGTCAATGGTAAACTTTAAAAAGTCAATGTGTAAAATAGTCATTTTACCTTATGAAAAATTACGTGTTGCTACATAATGGAATACGAGGAGTCAGCAAGACGTCCAAGGAATGGTGTGACCATTCAAGAACCGGACTCCGGGAAACGTCACTCTCTTCAAGAAGTTAAGGGTAAGGGTAAAGGCATTGAGGAAGTTGAGCAGGTTGCTCAGACGTTATTGACCATTTCTTCTCCAGCTCACAAGACCACGAGCAAATACATACTCTAGAAGCGAAGCACAGAATCACCACAAGCTACGGAGTTAGTTGAAACTGAAGAGGAACATCCTCCAAATCCTGAACTCAATATCGAGCCTAGTGACACTGAGTCAGAATTTCAGGATACCGAGGGTGGTAATGTAGACTTGAATGAGCTAAAAATCAAGACTGAGTCTCATACTGAGGTAGGTAAAGATGAAGGCTCCGGGTTAGGGAATACAGGAAAGCAGGTTGCTTCTCAAAATAGCAGTTTTGTTGTGGATGAATTTGTGTCAACCGCCTACCCAAACATTCAGGAAAACCTCAAACAAAGAACAGACGACCAAAATAGTAGGAACCCTTTCATCCTATCAGAACCTTGAACATGATGTCAACTTTGGAGACCAATACATTGAAGACAGACCAACTGATGCTGAAACTGAAAAGAAAAATGATGAGAAAGAGGTCGTGTCACTAGTTTCGGTCACGATTCAACAAGATATATCTGCAGTTCCTAAGATGTATGTTCCTACACTAACAACCTCAACAGCAACACCATCTATACAACAACAACCCCTGCAACAGCTACAACTACAACCATCACTACAAAAACACTTCTACTACCACCACCACCTACAAACACTAAGGTAGAGCTGCAACTGGAAAAATCTCTAAAACGGATTGAATCCATGGAAAAGCAGAACATGCCAAAAGTGGTTAAACATCATGGTCTTCGTTTGATAAGCTGGAAAATCTCAATTTCGACTATCAGGTGACGAATTCAATTGAAGAACATGTTAAAGAGGCAGTTGAATGGGCAATGAAAGCAACCATGCATGCAAGGTTCAAAGATCTTCCTGCCTCTGACATGAAAGAGATTCTCCTGCAACGTATGTATGAGACAGAAGAATACAAGGAGCATGATGAACAAAATCAGTTGTATGACGCTCTTCAAAGGTCAATTGATCATGAC
The DNA here is from genome assembly GCA_910596185.1 of Chrysanthemum makinoi. Taxonomy (NCBI): domain Eukaryota; kingdom Viridiplantae; phylum Streptophyta; class Magnoliopsida; order Asterales; family Asteraceae; genus Chrysanthemum; species Chrysanthemum makinoi. Next base: position 313,794,805 of record OU343224.1, read on the forward strand.
AACTACGCTCGGTATTTCAAGGATATTGCTAAAAGAAAAAGAAAGAAGAGAAGGAGACATGATTCCCCAAAGTCACCATCTGGGTCTCCTCTACCGCCACCTCCTCCTCCACCATTCGATGCTGCAAGTTCATCGGGAGCAGCTAGAACTTCAAGTACTTCATATGCTCCCAAGGGAAATCCACCACCACCTCCTCCACCATCATCAAGTCAAACAGGATCTTCCGCTGGCCAAAGCTCTTCAAGGTCAGCCAAGTCTATGGAACATGCTGCCTGGACAACAATTGACTCAAGATACAAACCTTCAGTCCCTCCCATTCCTGAAGTTTGTAATGAATGAAGAGTCTACGCTTAACCAGGAGTTGGATTCAGACAAAGAAGATATTTCCAACAAGCATATTCCAAAGGTTAATAAGAACAAAGATTGGTGGAAGACTTTTGTGGGAGAAGACAGTGTAGAAACCTCAGGATCAACCTGGTCCGCTCCCACTAAGGAAATGACTCAAGACTGATGGAAGAATGAAATACCAGCCACTCTAGAACCAACATGGTCAATACCATCATCCGATCTACACACTCCTGAACTCAACTGGGCAAGTACGATTGCTGCCAACTATGTAGCTCCACCAAAGAACTCACTTATTAACATTACCGGTGACATGGGAAGCTTCATCAAATGGTACTGTGAGCAGCAAGGGATCACATCTCTTACACAGAAAGATCTGGAGGGTCCTGCTTATGAAATTGTCAAGGCTTTTGATCCAGATTTGTTGCAACGGTTTGTATTTGGTGGCCATTACCTACTCAGATTTGTTGCTTGTTTATTCGATCTATGACGTTTTTTAGGATTATCATCATTACTTTAGGGTTTCGGCAAGTCGATCATGGTTTTTGGTTTGTGTTTTCTAAGTGGGTTATGAGAGGTGATGCGTGTTTGAAGACTTGGAAGTCGTGTATTGGTTTTTCACAGACCTGGTCGACACTCTTATTATGAGGTCTTCGTGAATATGTTGTTGCGGAGATACAAGTCGACTTTGGAGTCGTGATGGTCATGCATTTGTTTCCATGCTTTGGTAGGTTAACATTTATGGTCATTCTTGATCGTGCATGATGGTGGGTGTGGTGGCTTGAATTCAGCCTTTTGGTGCAATTCGGCTGACTTCTAAACCGGGGCAGATGGTTTCCTTGCATGTTTGGCTATATGGGAAGTTACTAGGTGTGGTCATGATGCTACCGTTATGCGTATATTTGGCTTATATGATCATTATTTGCTAGTAATGGTGTAAGTTCTGCTTGAGCAGATTTTGTTGAAGATGACTTTTTGTTGTCTTCATTATGATATCTTGGGTACTTGGGGTCTCGGGTTATCCCCTATTCTGATTTGTTGTAGTTGGTGACCTATTGTTACTATGTGGTATTTATTCGCTACTTATGAGACGAGTTTGACGACATTTGTGGTCCTTGTCGAATTGTTGTGGCTGGTTTGTTTTTCGGGACATGTGGCATATGGTTTTACTGTTGGTTCATGCCGTATTGTCCTGATTTCTTGTGAGATTTTGATCCGTTTAATTCTCCATGATGTTGATAACATACTATATTCCTATTGGCGATTTGGAGATTAGGTCAAGGTTTCTTCGGCTTTTTGGAAGTTAGGATTGTTGTAACCCTATTTACATGTGTTTGGACTTCTATGACGACTTCTGAAGAATCAAGTGTTTCTACTTGGATAGCATTTAATTTGTTATATTTTTATAGTCGTTGTAGTTTATGTTCAATTATAGTTATAAGAGTGGTTTGTCACTCTTATATTGTGGTTATTGATAGTGTCAGTTTGGTAAGTTATAGGGATGATTTGTCATTCTTATATAAGAGTCTGTAAGTGTCCTAAGGGACAGAGATAAGGGAACTCACCCTCATCCTTTGTACTTCAATGTTTTTGGTGTAATGCATTTTACCAGGGTGAAAAATCCCTTTTACCCAAAAATAATAAACCAACCATTGGACGTTTGGCATATGTCCACCCAACTGTGGGTGACCTGTTCTACCAGCGCACACTATTGTGCCATCAAAAGGGGTGTATGTCGTTTGCAGGGATTAGGACTGTCAATGATTATATGCACAATACAAACAGGAAGCTTGCGAGGCTCTGGGGTTATTACAGGATGATCGAGAATGGGTTATAGCAATGCAGGAAAGTTGTACAACGGCTACGGCGGCTCAGTTGAGGTCGCTGTTTGTGCAGATTCTGCTGTTCACAGATATCACAAGTCCGGTAATGCTTTGGCGTATGTTTTAGCGCCATATGTCTGACGATGTGCCTTGGATTTTGTTAGAAGCATTAGGTATACGCCTCACATTTTTGAACGACCTAGAATTGGAAGGTGGAGTTTTGTACGAAGTGCAAGCGCTGCTTACAAACCACGGCAAATCGCACTGGGATTATGGGTTACCTGATCCTTTTGCTGGGCTGCTAGGTCTGTTTAGAAATCGCACGATGATGGAAGAAACCTGTTACAATAGGGAAGAGATGGTTGCAGAAAGCAGAGACATGATCCCACAGTTGAACGAACAGCAACGACATGTGTTTGCCACTATCATAGATGTTGTGGAGCACAGACAACAACGGCTAATGTTTGTATACGGTCATGGAGGGACAGGCAAAACATTCCTATCGAAGGCAGTCATCGTAACACTTAGAGCCGAGGGGAGAATTGTGTTGGCCGTTGGTTCCTCTGGTGTTGCATCACTGTTGTTGCCATCTGGAAGAACAACACATTCACGCTTTAAAATACCATTGCAGCTCACTGATGAATCAGTGTGTGCAATTAAAAAAACACGCAATTAGGTGAGCTGCTCTGCAAAACAGACTTGATCATATGGGACGAGGCCCCAATGAATGAAAAAGATGTTTTGAGGCGTTGGACAAAACGCTTCGAGACCTTCTGGATAATCGGTACAGGCTTTTTGGAGGCAAATCAGTTTTGTTGGGTGGTGATTTTCGTCAGACGTTGCCAGTAAAGAAGGGGGCTCCAAGAAATGTGATCATTGGTGCTTCCATAGCTGAGTCAAGGTTGTGGCAAAATTTTGCGGTCTTTTTCTTGCTACAAAATATGCGACTCCAAAGACCAGGCATGACAGCGAAGGAAAAGATGGAGTGCCAGTATGGGAATGCTGGCTTAGAAGATGGTGATGACCCATAAAATACCTCATGGGTTCGCATTCCAAATGCATTTTGTTTGGAACCAGGTGAACGAGCTTTGGATGATTTGATCCAGTTCATATACGACATTGAGTCGCTGCACGCACCAACAGCGAGGACGTTTCAAGACAAGGCAATAGTGTGTCCGAAAAATGAAACCGCTGACATAATAAATGCTAGGATACTGCAAGAGGTGTCCGGAACATCTGAGTTTTATATGAGCGCTAACGAGGCAGTCCCTATTGGAAGCGACGGTGCCGCCACAGAATTACTGTACCCAGAAGATTACCTGAACTCCATGAAATTTTCGGGAATCCCTCCGCATTCATTGGAGGTCAAGATTGGTGTACCAGTGATGTTAATTCGTAATTTGAATGTCACGGGAGGTTTGTGCAATGGTACAAGAATGATTGTTACTCAGTTGTTAACGAGAGTAATCGAAGCGAAAATTATAACCGGGACGAGAATAGGGGAGAAGGTTTTTATACCACGTATTCTATTAACTGTCAAAGAGGACTAAAATGCCTTTTGTATTTAAGCATAAACAATTCTCTGTTAAGCTATGCTATGCTATGATGATTAACAAAAGCCAAGGGCAGTCTCTCTCAAAGATAGGCATCTATTTGCCAGAACCTATATTTGGGCACGATCAGCTATACGTTGCTCTTTCGAGAGCTACGTCTTCAAAGGGTCTCAAAATACTGATTGAACCACATCCAAACCAACCACACAACACAACAAAAAATGTAGTGTACAAAGACTTTTTGAAAAAAATAAGAGTGCAACGAGCCTAGGTCATATTCTTGTAGCATAACGTTAGTCTATAGACGTTGCAGCCATTGCTACAGGAATGCACACGTTTGTATAGACACTTAAATGGTTGCTAGCTTTGACTTCCTAACTGCCCTATTTATATTCCTGCATGTTGCATAATTTGCTAATCATAAATTTTGGCAATGTGTTACCAGTGTAATCTTTTTTTTTAAATATGCCCCCACATTATGTCATCGTTGCATTTATGGCAACTAACTACAGAATCATGGCTGATAAGGGAAAGGCAGAACTCATACAAGCAAGGGCAGAAGAAACTAAGAAAATGCATGCTCAGACAGGTTTAGAAAGGTTGGCACTCATACCTTTTGCATCAGTGTACGGCAGACCAACGCCATTACCTACATTATTTCATCGTTGCAAATAAGCATTTGATTCAATTGTAGACCAGAGACTGAGAAAGACAAAGGTTGAGGTCCTTCAGGCAACCTCAGAGGGAAGCTCTACAACAGATGTTGTAACCACCACATACACAAAAGGGAAAGGTGTACTTATCACAAAAGAACCGGATACCATTGACATTATAGACATCAAACCAGAGGACTTACTAAAAGAATTGCACGTTAAAGTGTACCGCAAATGGGCATCTAGAAATGTTCCTTACCCCAATCCTACTGGGTTGTGCCTAATACTTCTAGACAAACGGGTATGCATTGTGAATATGAGAAAGGAGTTTAACACAATCAATGTCGATTTAATAAATTACTAATATGTGATACTCACAGGGAAATGCAATTCAGGAAAACGTTGATGTTCGGGACATCAAGCAGTTTGACTCGCTCTTGCGAACATGTATGTGCTATAAAATGCGGAGGTTCAATGCTAAAAACACAGAGGTTTGGCAATGTACACTGCCAAACAATACGACATTGCTCATTGGGAAGTACACTGAAGTTACTCCACTAGAGGACAATGGTTTCCCTGCTCACTACTTTAATTTTGCTGCCTACAATGAACTTGGATCTAGAGTTGATGTTCGCGATGCAATCCTAATAGGTAATGCGTTTACATTATAACCCATGATAAGGACCCCAAAGATTAACTTTTTACATGCGTGTCTAGACTACATCGGGATTATCCGTAGTGTTGGAGTGATAAAAGATTTTCGGAGCTCAACGGGCAACCGAGTGCTTAGAAAAAATGTGGAAATCCAAAACCTCAAGTATGTACTAACCCATAACCAATATCTAATAATTCTAAATTTTTATGTCTTACTTGGCACCGCAGCGGCAATAGCGTGACCCTAAGCTTGTGGAACGAAATGGCCACAAAATTTGAAACGGAGCTTAGCCTACAGTTTGATCATCTGATTGTGCTTGCTGTCAGTTCCTGCTTGGTAAAGAGCTATGCAGGCAATATTCAACTTTCTGCCACCCCGACATGTAGCTATTATTTCAATCCTAAAGTACCACAAGCAGAAGAAATCCGTGGAGTGTAAGTATCATGTCGCTAACACAATTTGATAAATTAATTCACAAACATACGCTTTTACTATGTCACAAAAAATATACCTACAGGTATGCTGAACTCTTAGCTACGGGGACGCCATTGATGTTGCCTCCAATAACTCAACAGCAATCAGTCGAGTCTTTACCAAGCAATCCAGTCCGAATGGCAACAATTCTTGGCATAAGTCCCGAGACGCTTGCTGTAAGCCATAAACATGTATATGAAAAAAAATAAACAAATACATGGCACTAACTATTATTTTTTACAGCATAACCAAAAGTTTACGGTTGAAGCAGTCATAACAAAGATAGACGAAGATGCTGCCTGGTATACAAATAGGTGCAAGCGCTGCAACAAAAACATTGAACCAAACAGGCCTCACTGGCACTGTCAGCAACCGGGGATGCCAGAACTACAGGTACACATAACTGATTGAAAATAAAGTTATAACGCAATAGAATATAGACAGACATCGATGAAAAACATGGTACAAACGAACTGCAGCTATTGTTTCAAAACAACAATTTCCGACGTCACTGGCAAGGCATCGCTAACATGGTACAGCCCTGAGGCACACTCCCTACTTCCGGTCTGTTCGGAGGTTCTTAGCTATGTTGCCGACCCAGATCTATACAAGCTACCGCTGATCATCAAGGATCTCCAAAACACCAAGTACAAGTTTGAAGTTCGCTTTGGTTATGGAAGTAAGAAAGGAAACCCAAGGCTAATCCTTGAAAGTGTTGCTGATGCATCAACTCCTGCACTACCACCCGCAGATGCTGCAAAGACTTCTATGCCGGAAAAGTCTGCAACCAGTGAACCAGCTGCTACAAAGCTTTCACCAGCCACCCTGACACGGCCACCCCTTTCTGCAGAGGCCGCTGAAAAAGATGTGCCAATCAAACATGTTGAACTGTCACTTGTGCGCAAGCAGTTGTTTGAAGAACCACCAAAAGACCCAGAAATGCCAGCAACAAAGAAGCCAAAAGGTTATCCTGGTGCCAAATCACAGGTCTAACAGTGGTCAACTATAAACCGCTAACTTTTGTACTATGGCTAAACTAAGACTATAACAATGTAGTTTATGTAACTCTAGCGTAATGTAAAAAAAGGTAGCTTTAAAAAGAACAGTGTAAGAACAATCGTACTGTATATGCATACGGGTAAACTACCAATTGCGCCTAAAAGATGCGCACAAGTTTCGGTCAACGCTTGCACTACAGTTGCAATAAAATCATATGCTTCCTCTAATCTATATACTTCTGACTTTAATGACACAAAATCCTAGCATGCAACAGCAAACATGCACGATAACGTCGCTACACAAACAATTGCAAACACTTGCGTTAACACAAAAAAAACCGGAAACTACAGTCATACGATCTACCCATTGCTGCTTTAACACAAAACAAACATAAAAAAATTTTCCAAACATGTATGCTCAAGGGAGCCAAATTTTGGCAACAATCATAAAAACAAAAGGATTTTTTTTAACATAAAGTGTGCCTCATTAGCTTCCATTAACTGATGAGTAATTACAGAGTCATTGTAACAACGGGGTGACCTTACTAAAGGCATCAAAATTGAAACATGCTACAGGTTGCAAACACCCTCCCGAACTACATACATACAAACCAAACTTAAAACACCTAACCATCTGCGCAACTACTAAAACCTAACACCAAGACCAACCACTACCACAAAAGATAAAAGAGAACCGCCAGCAACCACCCTAATCTTCAGACAACTGTTCATTGATCTTCATAAATCCCACTTGTGCTTCCTTAACAGCAATCCCATCACGCAGACTGTCAATGAGAGTATCAAGCGCAAGCAAGGACTCTCGATCAACGCGTTGCAACTCCACAAGGCCATCCAGACCATCTACACCGTCGCCATCAAAAGGACCAAACCAATGAGTTTCCATTATGGTACGGTCACGCTTCTCAATTTTGCCCAAAAGCTGCTAACGTTCGCCTTCCATGCGTATCAGGAAAGCACGATCCTCAGTAACCTCGCGGCTGAAAAGAAATTTGAAAGTTGTGGCCAGGTTGCCAGACCCACTGGCAGCTTTGATCTCCTCGATGTTTGGCATCGTTGTCATGTTGAAGCGGTGGAAAAAGTTAGGTGAAAATGAAGCGTTGACAATTAGCAAGTAAGATAACAAAATATATATAACCCACGCACCCACCCACTAACTTTGCAAAAAAGTTAGCACAAAAAAGAAAAAATGTAAAAAGGGAAAACACAAGTTAAAAAAATATAAGGACCAGTAAAAAAATAGAGGGTTTGCAACAAAATTGTTGCTAAAAAAACTTATTTATAACAAACAATAACATTACAATAGGAAAACTAAAAAAAATTTGCACAAATATACCAAACCAAAGCCAGAAAAAAAAATTATATACAAACGTTTGCACCGGCAGACTATTAAAAGTTGATGCAAAACGTTTAATACGAAATCATGGCAATTTGATACAAAAAATATCCAAAATATCCTCTCAAAAGTCAAGAAATCATAAACTAAGAATCAGAATGGATATTGGTATGATAATATAGTGGTATGGAAATAAGGGTGCGTTTGGTTGACCACTATGGGAATGAGACTACCACTATGAAAGTGATTAAACGTATTTGTTTAAGATGAGAGGGCCCACCACTATGCTAATGAATGATGAATATATTCCATACTCCATATATATCAAGAGACCTAGGTATGGATCTTTCATAGATGAGGGACCCACCACTACTATAAAACTCATACCCATTGTCATTCATGGCGGTATACCAAACGCACCCTGAGTTTGATAGTTCAAAAAATATTGTTTGGTTTATATATTTAGGTTTAAATATTATTTGATAAATATGTATAAAAAAAAGTGAGATGAGTAAAATTAGTAGTGAAATAAGGCCCACATAAATAATTTGACAAAATCCACCAAGTCCAAGTGACATAGATATATAAATTTCATTTAGAGGGCTCACATAAATTATTTAACAAAACCCACCAAGTCCAAGTGACATGAATCTATAAATTTCATTTAGAGGGCCAACATAAATTATTTAACAAAACCCTTCAACCAAATAAAATAAGCCCCTAAACGCATCTCCTCCGACACTCGAAAGAAAAACTCATTCGTATCATAATCAATCAAAAAACCCAAAATCAATCATGGGTATTGGTCTCTCAATCCTAATATTTCTAAAATCCTTAACACTCTTCATAGCATTCATATCCTTCAAAACCTTAGGCTACACCCTTTTATCAGTCCCATTTTTATATGCGTCATTAGTATCATTACTAGTATCATTAGCATCACACCCTTCAATCAACTTACCAATGTTGCTAGGTAAAAAAACAGATGGATCTTTTCCCATTTGGTCTTTAGTTATGTTTAGTCCTTATTTGTATTTTGTTCGGGTTTTTTCATGTCTTAGGAGGTTGAAAAGTAGGGAGGAACCGTATAGTGAAGTTGTGGAGGGGTTGTATGTGGGTGGGTGGCCGAATGAGGTGGGTAAAATGCCGCCTGGGGGTGTCGCGGTTTTGGATTGTACTTGTGAGTTGCCTAGGGTGAGTGGGGGTATGGGTGGGTATATGTGTGTGCCCACGTGGGATACCAGGGCGTGTGATCCCGGGGAGATGGAGAGGGCGGTTAAGTGGGCGTGTAGGAAGAGAAGTCAGAATGTGCAGGTTTTCGTTCATTGTGCTTATGGTAAGTGGTTTAAAGTTCGTATGCATTTTTAGCATATGCTTGATGTGTATAAGAACTGCTGATCTTGTTTTAGGGTGGTTGGGACTAGTTATACTTATACAAAATGTTTATCTATTTCGTTGCGAGGAACATAAGTAATTTTTAGTTTATAATTTGAATGTGCTTATTGGTGACTTTTGTGTTTTTTATTTTGCGATTGTATGAGATTGTTATTGGTGACACTAGTTAATGTTTTAAGTGTTTTTTTTTTTTTTTTTAATATGTTGCATTGTGGTTATCTCTTTGAGTTTTTGCTGGTGTTTTGGGGTTACTTGGTAAGGATTGGTAAGATGTGTAGTTTGGTGTAATGCAATGAAGTAGCAGCCGCCGTTGTTGTGTGATTGCGGTATTACTTAGACAAAGTTTTCATCTTTGTGTGATTGCTAGAATTTGTGCCCAAAGGAAGGCATCTAATCTGATTTAAAAAAAGTAAATAAATAAATAGATTCTTTGGCCTTGGAACAAAAGGTAGTGTTGTACCAATGAGACCTAAAGGTCACATGCTCATTTCATGAAGATGAATAGTACTCCATAACCTTGAAGCTAAATATTTGCACTTTCGATTGAATCGGAACTTATATTCACCATTAAATGAACACAACATTGGACTTTGCACAGAGGTTTGTGAAGTGTAACCTATTTATCATAAGTCTAGACCATTGGCGGAACTATGAAGGGGCAGAGTAAATTTTATTATTATTATGGCCCTCCTATAAAACTACGAAACAAACGGTCCTTTCTCAACATTGGAATTTGCGCAGAGATTTGTAAAGTGTAATTGTTTATATTTAATATTCTCATCTTAAATCAAAACTCATTGTTTTTATAGCTGATAATACTCTTGATGCATATCAAATACAAACCTGTGTGTTTAATGAAATGTTCTTTGATTACATTTACGAATCTTTGAACTAGGTATCGGTGTTAGACTCCTGAAAGCTTTTGCTATTGATTTAATGTCATCAAGTAGTTATTGTTGATTGTATACCACTATAACATTATCAAATAAAAATTGCAACTTATACATCAAATGACCCCCCCCCCCCCACACCCACACCCGCGTGCGTGCGTGCACACACACACACATGGAAAGGTGTTCAAGTTTTGCCACTGATCTAGACTACCCCTTAGTTATATAGTATAATCTTAACCATATCAATGCTATGTTAATCTTGTAAAGATTATTAATGGAAAAGGAGACAAATTTGGACGGAAGCTTTGCAAAAGTGGGGGAATGGTGAATCTGTTTTAGACATATTCTAGACAGGAATTCGAGGAATATCTGTATGGAATAGAGAGATTATGGGTTATATTATCCATTTAGCTCTATAGTTTTTGCATGACTTCATTTCTAGTACTTGTTTATCCCATAAAACTTGCAACCTTGAGTAGACAATACATTTTCAAAAGGATAAACAGGGAAATCTTGTGCCCCGATGATGGCTGATTTCAACTTAATCATGTTTTTACTCATTTCTTTGTTTGGTCTTGATTATGGTTTATGGGCTGTACGTCAAATTTGCATCAGTTAATAAATAATTTAAAAGTGATTTGTTTTGATATCATGGTGAATATATCAATGTTTGGTAGTATGTGACACTCATACAAATTGTATCATTTTCTCAGGCCATGGAAGAAGCGTTCAAGTAATGTGTGCATTGTTGGTGGCTCTTGGCGTGGTTGACAACTGGAAAAATGCCGAAAAACTAATCAAAGAGAAACGACCCTATATCCGAATGAATGATCTCCACCGCAAAGCCTTGGAAGAATGGTCAAAGGACCGGTTGTCTTCTCCTAAAACAGGAGCCAATACACATTATTGATTAGGTATGCCATTTATCAAAGATTGCTGTAACTGTGAGAACTTTAACTGGTTTGCAGACTCTGCAGTAATGGGTTTTACTATCCTCAGTTTATTGCAGTCAAATTTCTTTGGTACTAAATCTGATACTTTCATTCTCGTTTGTATACATTTGCCATGTGGTATGTTTATCTAAACCGTGTTATGTAAATCTGTATTTGACTAATGATCACTTTTTATAGTTATAAAACAGATTTAATCATGTACTATGTTTGAATTACATTAGGGATCTACTCTGTGTGTACTTGTAGTAAAACCCATAGATACACATGTTGCGTAACACTTATTAATCTGAATTGATAGTTGTCAATGTGATTCATGGCCATATTGTTCTATACCATGTATGTATATTGCATGATGCTTTCAAATTTTTTTGATAGTACAATGACTCAAGCTCATTTTTACATTCAGAGGTTACACTAAACCGACCAAATGGGCTAAAAAACAGTAGCTTTAGCTTCTTTTCATAACATCTATCTGGTACTTTCTTTGCTGGCCTCATCTTCAGCCTGATGATAAGTCCACAACGCATCACGGGATGAATCTCGTCGTTGATTCTTGTACATGGTCAAGAGTTTATGTATTGCGTCTGAAAGTCGTTTCACTTTTTGACCATTGCTTGATGTCCGTTTTGCATCTGCTGTAAAAGCATGCTCATTTTTCCCAGCCGTGCTCTTGTGAAGCCTTGTGTATTTCATTTAGGCTCCCAATTGTATGTTATTACCTACAGTGATGAGGATTTGCTGCAATTTATACGGGGTTTATAAATCGTAAAAAGACGAATGAAAAGGACAAATAGAATTTTATTTTATTTATTTATTTTTATTTATTTATTTATTTATTTTTTCTATGTAGATTGGGTGGTTGCATTCATTATTCTAACAAGTAACGTTCCTTCTCGGGTAATTCGTGCATTTCTTTGATTAACAAAAAAATATGTAGGAATTTGTTAGAGGATTAGAATGACATTTTTGTTGTGATTATGTATTCAAATGCCGTCAAACTATTAAGTATTTTACTTTTATACTACTTATCTTTTTAAACTAATTCATGGGTCATCCAAGTACGTGTTTATTTTCTTTTATACGAACCTTGTTCAAATTCTTGTCAGAGAATAAAGCAAATTTTATCATATTAACACAAAAAAATAACTATTTAGACATAAAACATTAGTTAAATTATCTTAATTCACATTCAACCAACTAAAGTTGCAGTTAAATAATGGCTAAAACCGATATTTTATATTTCAATACTCGTCCGTGTTGTTTTAATATTTTATGTTTGGCTTTATTCTCGTTACAAAAAAAATTGAGATAAAATTTATTCGAAATTGGTATAAACGAAAGCAAACTCAATTGGTGGCTTATAATTTAGTTTTGATAAATTGGTGGCATAAAAATAAAAAGTTTAATAGTTAAGTGGTCTCCCAATACATAATCTTTTTTTGTTTATTGTATCTATCTTTACTATTTCAGGTAGGGTTCTAAAGGCGCATCATGTCGACGCTAAGGCGCCGCTAAGACGTGAGACGTAGCATACACATTACGCAATAGAACAAGGCGTCCGCTCTAGGCATGGCGTGATATGAGGCGTGAAAAGGCGCAATAAGGCTCGCTAAGGCACGAACCGTGACGCCTTTTTTGTATTCAACTCTGATGTAAAATTTAAGAAATGAAGAAGTTTACTTCCAATGATAGTTTCATGATTTAATTCCTTATGTATGATACTTTTTATAAACTTGATATATATGAAATATGATATAATATATAAATTAATAAATATTTTTATCGTCGCTTTAAGTCACCCCTTATAAACACTATAGCTTCGTCATAGCTTCTAAGACGTGAGGTTTGACCGTGCCGCTACGTTACACCTCACGCTATTTATGACCATGATTTCAAGGCTCGGTTAGAGGCCTGAGGCATGTGTCAATTTTTTACTTATTGATTTATAACTTTCCTTGTAAACAATATGGCTTCGCCATAGCTTCTAAGACGTGAGGCTTGACCGTGCGCTACGTTACGCCTCACGCTATTTATAACGATGATTTCAAGGCTCGGTTATGGGCCCGAGGCGTGTGTCATTTTTTTACTTCTTGATTTATAACTTTGGTAGATGATTGTTGTGGAAAACGTAGAGGGGGTGAATACGTTTTCGTTTAAAAACTTAAAACTTTTGTATCAAATAGTCGATCAAGCTTGACGTAATATGAAAAGGGCCAAATAAAGTCTATGACTATGTGGATAATTAGAAAGCCTAGAATAAGACAAGTAAAAAAACACAACCATAAGCATCAAGCACGAAGACAAGCAACAATATAGAGCAAGAATAAATGTAAAGCGATAAGTAAAAGAAAATGCAAACCAGACACGATGGTTTATAGTGGTTCGGTCACGAAGCTCCTCTTTGCCCTGCTCCACTCTTTGAGTACCCAACTCGAGAGTTACTTCACTAGATCAACAAACTCCCTTCTCGACGGAGAAAACCTTACAAAACGTAGCTTACACTTTATCCGGTACAAAGCTAATAACCGGGTTCTAACAAAGGTAGAACCAACCCATCGTCGCTTACACTTTTTCCAGTACAAAGCTAAATACTGAGTCCTTCTTCAGGTACAATCAAACCCGTTATGTTTTGTGGCTCAATATAACAAACCTTTCGTTTTATGGCACAAACACATAAACCATCTAATCTAGTTTAATGATACAATGAGATGTGGCGATGATACAATAATGAACCAAGCCAATGTGTCTAATGGATATGAATGACTAATCTAAATGAATTTCCATTGATGAGAAGCCCTCAAATGGATGAAGATGATAAGATCACCAATCTTGTAGATCTTCATATGTATATGCTTGTAGTAGATGGAAATGGCAAGATCATCTAAGGCTTGCTTTGGTGGATCATCATAGAAGTATACTTACAACAACATAAATGTTAGAAGCATTATGATCATATGGAGGGTGTTTAATATGTTTTCCTACTGATCCAAATGAATGAAAAATGCAGAGAGAATGTGTGTGTGAAGGGCTAATAAAACAATAAGGAATGACCTTTTATTTATAGGCAAAAAGGTCTCTGACCCGCCGGATCCGTCACAAAAGGGATCCGACCAGTGTAATCTAAGGGATCTGGCACACTGGGTAATCTAGTCCGGATTTTGGGTTACAATTTCGGGTTTTGGGTTATGGGTAATGAACTTTGGGTCATAGGTACATAACATGATGTCATGCATGATGTAATGCACATTTTGGGTCATGGATAATGGACTTTGGTTTATGGGTCATGCCCAACATGATGTCATGCATCATGTAATACATGGGCCATGGGTATTGGGTAATGGGTTATGGGTATTGGGGCATGAGTACCCAATGTGAAGTCATGCATGATGTAAGTATTTATTTTTACTTTGATTTTCTTATAAGTGAAAGTATACTTGTAAAATAAAATATGTAAGTATACTTTGTGTAAAAAATAAAATCTAGTTTTATAAAATATATTTTAGCAATTATGCAAGTAAACTTTTTTGTTAAAAGAAAAATGAATTTTGTTTACTTTGTTTAAGTAAAATATATATTTGCATGTAAAAACTTTAGTGTAAAAATAAAAGAAATGCATTTGTACAAAATACTTGTAAATGCAAAATGTAAAATGGGGTTTGAAGTTAGCAACACACGACCCTCATCTTCCTGACACCCACACAAAACCCTAGTTCTCTCTCCCTAGGGGAGAATTCCGACCGCCACCTCCATAACCTTTTCCGGCCATTATCTACCTCCTAAATCGTTTCTCTACCTCTGGTATGCAATCAATCTAGTAGGAGATATATTTTTAGAGGTGGTGTGCTGTTATTTGTCTCCTAGGTTTTTCCTTTTTGGCGATTTCTGAAACCCTAACCAATCCTTTTTATTAAATCGTTGTCCTATAAATTCGTCCATTGGTCATACATTGATCTTGGTCGTTTTTGTGGATTCGATGTTGAGTTAGGGTTTCGGATTTGGTACTCATCAGATATATTATCTAACTAACCGCCTTTAGGGTTTATTGAGTCGATCTTTCATGGGATTTTATGTAAAGTCGGTTCTGACTTCTTATTTAATGATCGATCTCTTGTTATCTGATTCTCCTCATGTTGCTTATTGATTATTCTTTGAGGATTTTTGTCTGGTTGGATCTATACGAAACGATTATAAAACCTATTTTGGTTTTCACATTCACTTGTTTATGGCGCTTAATGGCTGAACGGAACCCTAAATTTTTAGGGATTTGTTTATTTTCTATGCTGGAAGTATACCCTCGTGAGGGTATTGATTTACTGCTGGTACTCTTTTTTGGGTTCGTATGTTCTTCATATATGATGGCGGTTATTGTTAAGTGGGTTTAAGAGAGATGATTCGTCACGATCGTGGGTTTCTTGTGCTTAATCTTATTCTGATTATCAAAGACTTATGCGAACTGGTGTATCTTAGTCTTTGTGATCGATTTGCTGGAAGTTAGCGTTCTGTTTTATAAACCCTAGTTAATGATTGGCTGTGTAAGTCAAGGTTTGATGGGTTCTTGTTCAAAAACCACCTATTGGTTGTTAAACCCTATGATCTCTTCTCGTTAGTGGAATTCTTGGATATTAGGGTTCTGATGACCTTTATTCGATGGTTATGGCTGGTCGTTTCTGCATGTTCTGTTGATTCTTACTTGATGCTGCAGATTTGATCGAGGTTGTGTAAGTTAGGGTTTGTGACCCTTGTACTAGTCTATGGCGGGTTCGTATTACATTGGTAAAAGCTTATTCAACTTTAATTGTGATGGCTGATGTGGGTATGAATTGTACCATAGTTTTAAGTGTGGCATACATGTATCGTTGCTTCGGCTTGTTGGTTTATTACTCATGATTATAGGAGCTGCGGTTGTGTATGTACATTGGAAATATATGCTGGAAGTTAGGGTCACTTATAACCTGTTTATGTTTCAAATTCGATTTGCTATGGATTACACTCTTATTAGGTTATTAGTATTATGCTTCATGCGTAATACTAATAGAAGTCGCAAATGGATTTGTTTTGGAATGAGCACATTTGGAGTTGTTATGGTCCGATCTACACTTGGTCACTCGTGTTAGTTCTGGATCTATTGGTAAGTGTGGTATTGCATGAAATGGTCTTTATTCATGGATTGGAGTACTACTTGGAAGGTGGGGAAACTTGGTTATGGGTTTCTTCATGTGCAAGTTCTGGATCGCTATGATGACTAAGAAGACTCAAGTGTTTATTTGAGTTACGATTTATTGTATTTTATTTTTAGTCATTGTTAGTTGTATTTGGATTTGTAAGTTATAAGAATGGCTTGTCATTCTTATATAGTGGTTATGTAACTGTCCTAAGGGACTGAGATGAGGGACTCACTCTCATCCGTTGTACTTCAATGTTTTTTGAATAATATATTCTACCAGGGTGCAGGATTACTCCCCTTTACCAAAAAAAAATGGGGTTTGAAAGAGAATAATTAACCTTTTAAATACTTAATGACTCTAACAAGTATTTTAAATATTCTAAATGGTTTGTTATGGGTTTGATCATAACGCAACATAACAAACATGTACTAACCTGTGTTGTAGCGTACGAAGACTCGAGATGTCGAGAGGTGTTGAATGTATGTTGAGACAAAATATAATTACGAGTAACTTGTACATTTTACGTTATGTATTACAAGTTACATGTTTGTCATCAATCAAAACAAATGAGAATATATAGATTAAATATCGTAATATTTGCACTAACAATTGTTATTCTTTTTGGTTATTAAAAACACATTTGAGAGAGTTACGACTCACGTGCAATAATCAGTTGTCATATGTTTTGTTAAAACAAATTAAGACGCTCGACACCACTTTATGATTGTAAGAATCTAAACATGTGTTTTTAAATCATTCAATCAAATGCATTCAATCAATCATTGTCATCTTGTTCATTTAGGTCAATAGCATGATTTATAAAACTGATCAAATACTAGAAGCATTTAGTTTCATGTAGCCTAAGATCATGTTTACAATGGGTTGGCAACCTAATCAGTTGGGTAAATACCATATAAAAATAATAATATCTTTTATATAATAAGCGAACTCATTTTAGGCCAAATCGAGGGATTAGATTAACCAATGAGAGGGCTCGATTTTGCAATTGAGCCCTTTCATTGGTTAATTGAGAACAATTCGAGCAATTTTAGGTGTTTTCTAAAAGGCTCCCCAAACGTAGACGTGTCAAAAACGTGAATAAAAAAACCTTTGAGAAACCATGTGCATTTTCTGAAACTTTGGTGTCGTGGAACTCTTGGGCATATTAAAGACGTGTTTCCAAATATGAGAGGCATGTTCTAGAAGGTTTTAAAAACGATGGTTATCCTCACCAATATCTTTTCTATATTTGAATTGCGTTATTTGTTGGGCTACGGTTGCGAAACCCTAATCCTGAGCTTATATATACTCGCCCAATGTGGCTGCTCATTGTTCATTGGTCTTCTAACCCTTGTGCATTCGTTTTTTTATAGCAGGCAAAATCATTCAGATCACTGCGCTTTCAGATATCGTTAACAAGAATCGTAAGTGCAATATTAAGGTAAAAGTCGTTTCTATATGGAATCAGTATTTCGGGGTTAGTACGGAGTCTAAAGTTGTTGGTATTGATATTATTCTGATGGACGAACATGTATAATTATTTATTTATAACCAAGTTTTTGTTTGAAACTATATACATGCTGTAAATATTTATCTTAATAATATGTTTATTTATCAAGGTACCAAGATTCACGCAACCATTGGTAATTTAGTTGTTTCTGATTTCCAATTCCTCATACGCTAAGATTATTGTCACTATATATATTAAACTTCAATGTTAAAAGTAATACAAACATGCTTAAACTAACTTCTCATCCATGAAAATTCACTTTAAAAAAAAATGTTCGGCGAAGTTCTGAATTTGCTAATATGCAAGAGTCTTTGAACTTTGTGTCTTTTGAGAGTTTTCTAGGGCACAATATTGATTCTATGAGTTCCTTTGGTAAGTTTTTATTTTTTGTGATTGTGCTTTAGTTTACATATCAGAATTATGTGTTTCTCATATATTAGTTTGCGTATCAGAATTACGTGTTTTCATATATTAGTTTGCGTATCAGGATTATGTGTTTTTTTATATAGTATTTAATATGATTTATCTTTTTCAGATGTCATTGGTCAATTAGTCGAGAACAACAACATGACAATTATTGATCCACTTGATAAACCTAAACATTTCTTAGAGTTCAAGCTACAAGATCATTTTTTGGGTAAAGGGGAGTAATCCTGCACCCTGGTAAATATATAAACCAAATGAAAAGTTTAAGTACAATGGATATGGGTGAAATCCCATATCTCAGCCCGTTACATAGACGAAATAGCATACATAACAAGACACTAGCTTTTCTTAATAATAAGAAATAGTCCACTACCACAGAAACAAAACAAGACTATAAAAAGATCAACTACTTCCTAACACGACCTTGGAGCTTGATATCTTCATGAAAGGCACCCCATTTACCTGGAAGATCGTATAGTTGATCCGTGAAGTCATCATAATCATAGTAATCTTCCTGATCACCTCCACCACCTGTCGATGAGAAATTACCCATAGGCATATCGAATAAATTAGCAGACTCATCAAAAGTGTTAAGAACCTCTTCCTCGCTAAAGCATCCATAAAACCGATTATGCTCTGGTGACTTTTGCGATTCCATCTTTTCCATAATATTCGATTATCAACCTGCTCTAATCTATTATCTATTGCGCTAATCTGTTCCTTTTAATCAATTACACTTGTGTCTTTGATTGATTGTTTCAGTTTCTTGCAATCGTTGGGTTCTTAGGGTTTCTTGGTCTCGTTCTACTTTTAGGGTTTCGTATAATATCGCTACTGATTTAATTAACCGAACTTGCTATCATGGTTGATGTTGGCTAGTCTTTTGTGCTTAAAATCATGCCTTAGCTCTACTAAGGTTATCGTGGTTGAAGATTGATGTGGATCTTCTTGCTTTCCTGGTGTCTCGTTATTACTTAGGGTTTTAGTTTTTTGTTTTTCTGTTTATCGTTTTTAGGGTTGCTTTACTTCTTGTTTTGATCTTATGGACAAGGTTGATGAATTAAACGTTGATGTGGATGCAATGAAAGCTAGGATGCAATGATTCAAAGATTTGGAAGCTGGTAACGTGGGTACTCAACCTAAGCTGGCCACTAGGGTTTTGCGAAACACTAGTGTTTCTTTGGAACGACAACCTAATTGCAGCGCTGCTATGGCTACTGGGGATGGTGATGTTTGTATGACACAAGGGGTAGTTCTAAGTGCTGCTGATGGTCTGAATGTGGTGGATACTGCTGACACACGTCTTCCTTTGGAGACGCCTATTTCCACTTCTATTGAACACGTTGAAGGTATGGTTCCTACTAATATGGCTACGTCTACTACTCGAATTGTTGATGATGCTTCGTTTTGGGACGTTGGACCTACTGGTTCTCTAATTAACCTTAGTGAAAAGGAGTATCCATCCCTACATAGTCATGCTAATTTGCCTGATGGAGATGGTGTTCGTGTTGCTGCTAATGTTGGTAAGTTTATGGCTTCCCATACTACTACTATTACTAATAGTGTTCCTGTTGTTAATCCGGCTACAAATGTAAGCACATCTAGTAATGTTAGTACCACGACAACAACCTATGCGAATGCTACTAGTGCTAGTAATAAAAAGGGTAAGGCGAATTTTAGACCCTTGGAATCTGAAAGTTTAATGGGGGATGTCGAACTTTCTATTCATTTAAAGGTTGTTGAGGATATTAGTAGCCGTTTTGATAACACCCTTTACGGTTACTTTATTGGTAAAAGGGTTGCTTTCCCTGTCATGGAGTATTATGCACGCACTACATGGGCGAAATATGGGCTTAAGAGGGTGATGATGAATGCCAAGGGTTTTTTCTTTTTCAAGTTTGATACGCAAAAAGGTTATGAGGATGTGCTTGAAGAGGGTCCCTGGATGATTCGTAATATCCCCATTATTTTGAAACCTTGGACCATGAATACCAAATTATTGAAAGAATATTTAACTCGTGTTCCTCTTTGGGTTAACCTTCACGATGTTCCCATGGCTGTATTTTCAGAGGATGGTCTTAGTCTCATTGTGTCACACCCCCAAATTACCTGTTTTGCAGCGGAATGGAATTCCTGGGGGATGACTGTCATAGCACCACAATCACAGTTATATTGAACGACCTAAAGTGTCGTTTGGAAAATACATCGCTTGATTTAATAAAATAATCAGAGTTTACAAAATATAGGTCCCAAATGAAATCAACATGTGCGGAAAATAAGTTTGGTACAAGTCAAACGATGTTTTTAAAGTGTATAAATCCCATGTGAGACGCGTCGTCACCGCAACTCTATGATATGTCCACATGCATGCCATGAAGTGAATGCCTTAGTTACCTGAAAATACATTGCTAAAAGTGTCAACACAAAGGTTGAGTGAGTTCATAGAGTTCATGTAAATGTTTAATACGACTACCACAAGTATAGGCCATGTATGACAATATGTCACAAAAATGATACAATTGCTTAAGCACATGACACCGAAGCTTGACTGATCATGATGTTCGCCCCAACAGAGTGTTTTGCCAAACAACTCAAAATTCTGACATGAAGTAAAATGCATCCGTTTAACCAGTTGGAATCCACCAACCCGGATGGAGGAGTCACCCTCAATAGATCTATCCACTCACCCTCGCTTCTATGAAATTAACGGTTCATGATTATGAAATGGGGACATTTAACTGGCAATGAGGTAACTTAAGCAATGTAATGAATTTGATATACTTGGTATCGTAATAAAAATGATGTGCAATGTATTCTCCCCCGTAGGTTTGAAATAAAGTAAAAACTTGAATAAATCGGGGCTATGAAAACTCACCTGTTGCAATGATTATGATGATATAATGGCAATACTGAAATGAGGCGCAACCTCTGATCGTGATCTATTATGAATGATATGTTCTAATGTAAATCATGAAACAATGTCGTGCATGCAAATCCACATGTAATCTATACCACTTGTACGTTTTTGAAAATAGAATTTGAAATATAAGTTTATGACATCTCGTCATGTTATAAAATACTTTACAAGTATTTACGTTGAAATGATATCCTACGATAGTCATTTAGTGATTTATTATGAAATTATAACTTTTCGTCGTAAAATAATGTTATTGAAAATTTCATGAAAGTGACTAAGTAGCCTTGAAAAGCTAGTCATAAAATGGTGCACGTCGAGTGTTAGGAAATGAACTCAACGGTTTTGGGAAGCTTGTATCATTATCTCAAAGTTTTAGCATTTAAGTTTTCATCCTAGAGGTCTCGATCATGGAGAAAAAGATAGGTAAAGTATGGTACTTGTGTTCGAAATATTGTTTAAGGGTGGTTTTCGGCAAAGTTTAAGTGACCGTATTTTATTTGTTACAACTCCGCTTGACGATCGGTTGGACATTTTTGGAAAATATGCTAGGCGAACTTACTTCTACTAGAAGACATCATTTTATAAGAGAAAGTACTCCAAATTAGTTCTCCAACTTTGTTCTCCAAATTTGTTCTCCAAAATAGTTCTCCAAATTTTGTTCTCCAAATTTTTGTTCTCCAAAATATTTGTTCTCCAAAATATTTGTTCTCCAAAATATGTTCTCCAAAATATGTTCTCCAAAATATTTGTTCTCCAAAATATGTTCTCCAAAATATGTTCTCCAAATGTTTGTTCTTAGCTTCGTATCAAAGTAAACTTATATATTTTTGATAAAATCGACACATTTCATAACGGTTAAGCCTCATTTTTGACTCGTAAAAAGTGGAAGTAACATGCTGAAATTTTCTGAAATAATAGTTTCGTCGTCAAACTTGAAAATAACATAACTTCCTCGTTATAACTCCGTTTTAACCCGTTCAAGTGGCCACGTTTTCGTTTTAAAGTGTATTTTCTAAATATCTAGCCCAAATTATTTTGTTAACTGTCGAAATTTCCAGAATTTCAAAATATGATCAGACCTCTAAATAAAGTTGTCGAAATGAGTTTTACTCGCGCAAAACCTATTCTAACCAATTCAAAACAACTCCGAAGCTATTCTAATCCTACCATACACCTTCTTAGGGTGCCATGGGTTCCTAGACATCATCAAACATGATATGTTACAAGGGATTATTATTTGGATAATTAAAACTCATTATATGTACTAAAAACCAATAAAAGTGGTATGGATCATGGAATTCATGCATGTTTTTCTTACAAAAATGGTGAAATATCATATATATGAATATGAAAGAGTAATAAAAATCATGGAATGCTTACTTGAATGATTGAAGTGTTTTTGAGTTAAAACCTTAATTAATCTTTAGGTTTTTATTTCAAAACCTTGAAATAGATTACTTCTAAGACTTGATAATCACTTGGGTCATGAAAAATTAATGTTTTCTTCTTGCTCTTGATGTTGGCCGAATATGATGAAGAAGAGGAGAGGATTTGCTAGTTTACACCTTTTATTGTGTGATATGTATGTGTTTTCTAAAAATAATATCTAGTATATTATGCATAGGTGTAGATATTTAGTAGAAAATATCAAATTGGTCACTTATTGATCAAGGTGGCCGGTCATGAGTCAAAGGGGGGGTGAGGTGTAGTTTTGATGTATTAAATGTATTATTTGCAAAGTATAATGTATACATTGTAGGTATAAATTGGTATTTATTGTAGCGTTAACTAAAAATAGATTTTAACGGAACAAAATAAAATGTATTGAAGTCATAAAAATTATAAAAATACATTTCTTACAAGAATTGAGTGAAATAATAATTATCGTGTTGAATTTACGAAAACCGTCGTAAATATTTATACATAACAATTTATATACAAAATAAATTGAAAACATCGGGTAAACCAATAATATAATTTTTATAGTCTTAAAAGGAGTATAAAAATATATTAAGAATATTTTTGGAAATGTCGGATCAATATTCAAAATAAATGTTTACGCGATAGCGTTTATTTAATAGGAAAATAAACGTTTAATTGAAAAATGCAAATCCATGCATGAACCGATATGAAATGATGTTATTGATGATATGTAGACTAAATCTAGTCTATATGAAATGTCCTCAATGATTTTCCATGAATACGCAGCTTAACCCTCCAGGTTACGCGTATTTGATACTCGTAAACCTAGTTTACGAAAAATGATGAATAGTGACTCATGAATAGTGATTTCCCGAGATGAATAGTGAAATTTCCAAAGTTTGTAAAATGACCTGAAATTACGAGTTGTCACATTCGCCCATCCAAAAAGGAATTCAGTCCCTGAATTCAGTCCATGTTAGGTTCTACGATGTTACTTGTGAAAAGATGAGGTCATTTGAGTCACATCGGGTCGTCCAATGTTTTTCTGCATCATACTACGCCTTTCCAGGGCGAGACTTTGAACATAAATTTGTTGCCAACTTGAAATTCTAATGGTTTACGACTTATGGAACATACTTCCAATATTTTGCGTCGTATATCGACGTAGCTTATCTAGCTATATGTTGTTACTTGTAACTGATTTTTGATTTGTACGATTTCTGTTGTTGTTTCATGAATAAGTCATGGACTAATGAGTTGGGCTTTCCTGATTTTGACCCGTGAATAAGTGATTAACACCTCAACCTTAGAGTGCCTCAATTGTGTAGTCAATATGTTCCTGAGCTAACTGTTGTTGTAAAGCAACTTGTTCGATGAAGAATGATTTACCTAATCATTTCTAGAATATCACACATGCTTTGAGCATATCTTCAAATGTTTGAATTGTTCTCTCGCTCTAACCATTGAGCTGAGGATAATAGGTGGTACTCATGTCCTAATAGATTCCATGGAAAGATTGAAATGATTGCTAGAAATCTAAGGAAAATCGGCTTCCTTATATTAGGTACAACTGAAATTGATACTACGTGTCTCGTGCCAAATTTCAAAATGTTAAGTCTATCGAAAAATGACCTTATTGAAAAGAATAGATTATGGGTAACAATTGTGATTCCTCGCGTTTCTCATTCCAGCGAATGTCATGATTTGAATCTTACTTGCCTAAGGTGTTTAGTCTCCATGACTAAAATGTTTATGGTTTGATTATCGAAGTGTTTCCATGCTCTATGTTGTAAAATCACAAAACCTTAAATATTCAAGTGATGTGGTGTGATGGTTGATTGTCAAGATTTGTCCCAATATTGAGTGCTTCTAAAATATTTCATCACTTATATTGCTATCATGCTAGCAAGAAAATAGATATCAGCTCATACTATGTCGAAGAATGTTTGTTCTAATTTCACTTGTAGATGGAGAGTCATTGATTGTCCGATATGTTCAAACCTGTTGCATCTCTTGATATGAAAGTTAGGCTATCTATAATTTCTAGAGAACACAATGCCTTAGGGGAAGTTTATATCGATAACCTAAATTTAACCAAAATTTTCCTTTAAGGGAAACTCATTGTTGGAAAGTTCACCTATTGTTGAGGCCATGTTTAATGGAATGTTCTGCAGTCTCAGCTAGAAGACTTGGTTGATCCCTTTAGTGTTGCTTAGTGTGTATACGCTTCGTACTAAATCTTGTAACTCGGTCTAGCTAGTACTTTTGAAATGATATAATTTGGCTTCTAGTCCAAAATAGTGGTTCGGAATGTCTCGTGATGTCTTAAGATTTTTGTTAGGTTTTGAAAGATCTCGCTACCTACTTCTAGTCCTTGTTGGTAATTCCGAAATCCTTTCATTGTTTTCTTGTATCGAGGAATCCTCCTCATTGATGGTATAGGAAGCCTTTCCTAAAAAGGTAACTCGTCAAATTTTAACTTATTGGTTGAGTGAGGGATGAATGGCGCAGGCTTCTATAGAGTGTTAACAAAAAGAAATGTTTATGAACAATTTATCTGATTACAAAGCTTTGCTTTTGAGTGAAGATTGTTTTCATGACATAATTCTTCCTAAATTATACATAGGTGATCAGGCCATGTATAATCGAGGACAAAGGATGTGATGCTTGGTTTTGTTGAAATGGTATTATGTTCCTCCGAAGGTTTAGATGGTATTCAACATTTTGTTTTGTAAGATAATGGCTCAATACTTTTTCAGAGTAACATGAAAATCGTTTCGCATGATGGTATTAAATGAATGATAAAATGACTGAAAGCCAATTGATAGGGTGGTAACGAAACAACTTGTTTTTAAAACTTTATGAAACAATGTTTCTAAGATGGTGTAGAATGGCTTGCAATAAAATTAAGTGAAATAATGTTATGAAGTAGTAGCAAAGTAACTTGAAATATAATTTTTTGATTGGTTTGTAGGATACATGGGAGAACCTCATAGAATGATAATAGTCTCCTAATTGGTCAAGAATAAAGTTGGCCTAATCCCTAGTAAGATAGTGGTATATCCTCGCGAAATGATTGAAAATTGGGCAATTGGAATAAGGAATGAAATAAACAAAGGTTGTGATTATCGTGGAGATAATAAATGATAAAGATTACATTATCTAGAAAGGTACTTATTATCTGTTCCTGTTGGTAGTCTAATCATGTCTCAAGTGTAGGAGCAGTAGGCTGTCTAATAACAACAGCTTTGAAACTCTCACAGTCCTTAAATCTATAAGATAGTGTAGTTTCTGTAGTCTTAGTGATAGATGGTAGTGGTGTGTCAAATCATGCCCGCTTCCCAAGCGGCAAGTCATATGTATCAGTAGTGTATATGAGATGTGATGGTACAAATGATGCTCTAGATTATAATGATGACGTTGATGATGATGGAAATCCTAGTGGTAAGTTAGGAGATGATGGTGAATGAAATACTACTATCTTCCTTGTAGTAATCATCCTAATAGGTCCATTAGGACTAAGCCTATAAGTCCTACCAAATGGTATGATCTGTCACAACAGAATGATTAAAATTGTCCTGATCCTACAGTGAATCAATGGTGATCGTGATGGTGTAGGTGCAACTTCGTCCTCCTAAAAGAGTCCAGTCTCATCATCTGATGTTATCGGTGTGAAGTCAACTGATGTTAAAATTGTGATAGGGAATGACAGGGCATTCTCCATGTCAAAGTCTGATGTGAGTATGATGGGATGGGTATTTGAAGGCATCTATGTGACAATCGATTTTGAAATGAAAGTAAATAACTCGCAAAATGTGCGTATGAAACCACATGTATAGTGACTATGCACTTATGATGAAATGATGAGATGCTATGATGATGTAGTTATAGTCTAGGGTCAATGATGCAACCTAGTTCTCTATAACCGAAGCTCTGATACCAATCTGTCACACCCCCAAATTACCTGTTTTGCAGCGGAATGGAATTCCTGGGGGATGACTGTCATAGCACCACAATCACAGTTATATTGAACGACCTAAAGTGTCGTTTGGAAAATACATCGCTTGATTTAATAAAATAATCAGAGTTTACAAAATATAGGTCCCAAATGAAATCAACATGTGCGGAAAATAAGTTTGGTACAAGTCAAACGATGTTTTTAAAGTGTATAAATCCCATGTGAGACGCGTCGTCACCGCGACTCTATGATATGTCCACATGCATGCCATGAAGTGAATGCCTTAGTTACCTGAAAATACATTGCTAAAAGTGTCAACACAAAGGTTGAGTGAGTTCATAGAATTCATGTAAATGTTTAATACGAATACCACAAGTATAGGCCATGTATGACAATATGTCACAAAAATGATACAATTGCTTAAGCACATGACACCGAAGTTTGACTGATCATGATGTTCGCCCCAACAGAGTGTTTTGCCAAACAACTCAAAATTCTGACATGAAGTGAAATGCATCCGTTTAACCAGGTTGGAATCCACCAACTCGGATGGAGGAGTCACCCTCAATAGATCTATCCACTCACCCTCGCTTCTATGAAATTAACGGTTCATGATTATGAAATGGGGACATTTAACGGGCAATGAGGTAACTTAAGCAATGTAATGAATTTGATATACTTGGTATCGTAATAAAAATGATGTGCAATGTATTCTCCCCCGTAGGTTTGAAATAAAGTAAAAACTTGAATAAATCGGGGCTATGAAAACTCACACGTTGCAATGATTATGATGATATAATGGCAATACTGAAATGAGGCGCAACCTCTGACCGTGACCTATTATGAATGATATGTTCTAATGTAAATCATGAAACAATGTCGTGCATGCAAATCCACATGTAATCTATACCACTTGTACGTTTTTGAAAATAGAATTTATCGTCGAAATATAAGTTTATGACATCTCGTCATGTTATAAAATACTTTACAAGTATTTACGTTGAAATGATATCCTACGATAGTCATTTAGTGATTTATTATGAAATTATAACTTTTCGTCGTAAAATAATGTTATTGAAAATTTTATGAAAGTGACTAAGTAGCCTTGAAAAGCTAGTCATAAAATGGTGCACGTCGAGTGTTAGGAAATGAACTCAACGGTTTTGGGAAGCTTGTATCATTATCTCAAAGTTTTAGCATTTAAGTTTTCATCCTAGAGGTCTCGATCATGGAGAAAAAGATAGGTAAAGTATGGTACTTGTGTCCGAAATATTGTTTAAGGGTGGTTTTCGGCAAAGTTTAAGTGACCGTATTTTATTTGTTACAACTCCGCTTGACGAACGGTTGGACATTTTTGGAAAATATGCTAGGCGAACTTACTTCTACTAGAAGACATCATTTTATAAGAGAAAGTACTCCAAATTAGTTCTCCAACTTTGTTCTCCAAATTTGTTCTCCAAAATAGTTCTCCAAATTTTGTTCTCCAAATTTTTGTTCTCCAAAATATTGGTTCTCCAAAATATTTGTTCTCCAAAATATGTTCTCCAAAATATTTGTTCTCCAAAATATGTTCTCCAAAATATGTTCTTCAAAATATTTGTTCTCCAAAATATGTTCTCCAAAATATGTTCTCTAAATGTTTGTTCTTAGCTTCGTATCAAAGTAAACTTATATATTTTTGATAAAATCGACACATTTCATAACGCTTAAGCCTCATTTTTGACTCGTAAAAAGTGGAAGTAACATGCTGAAATTTTCTGAAATAATAGTTTCGTCGTCAAACTTGAAAATAGCATAACTTCCTCGTTATAACTCCGTTTTAACCCGTTCAAGCGGCTACGTTTTCGTTTTAAAGTGTATTTTCTAAATATCTAGCCCAAATTATTTTGTAAACTGTCGAAATTTCCAGAATTTCAAAATATGATCAGACCTCTAAATAAAGTTGTCGAAATGAGTTTTTCTCGCGCAAAACCTATTCTAACCAATTCAAAACAACTCCGAAGCTATTCTAATCCTACCATACACCTTCTTAGGGTATCATGGGTTCCTAGACATCATCAAACATGATATGTTACAAGGGATTATTATTTGGATAATTAAAACTCATTATATGTACTAAAAACCAATAAAAGTGGTATGGATCATGGAATTCATGCATGTTTTTCTTACAAAAATGGTGAAATATCATAAATATGAATATGAAAGAGTAATAAAAATCATGGAATGCTTACTTGAATGATTGAAGTGTTTTAGTTAAAACCTTAATTAATCTTTAGGTTTTTATTTCAAAACCTTGAAATAGATTACTTCTAAGACTTGATAATCACTTGGGTCATGAAAAATTAATGTTTTCTTCTTGCTCTTGATGTTGGCCGAATATGATGAAGAAGAGGAGAGGATTTGCTAGTTTACACCTTTTATTGTGTGATATGTATGTGTTTTCTAAAACTAATATCTAGTATATTATGCATAGGTGTAGATATTTAGTAGAAAATATCAAATTGGTCACTTATTGATCAAGGTGTAGTTTTGATGTATTAAATGTATTATTTGCAAAGTATAATGTATACATTGTAGGTATAAATTGGTATTTATTGTAGCGTTAACTAAAAATAGATTTTAACGGAACAAAATAAAATGTATTGAAGTCATAAAAATTATAAAAATATATTTCTTACAAGAATTGAGTGAAATAATAATTATCATGTTGAATTTACGAAAACCGTCGTAAATATTTATACATAACAATTTATATACAAAATAAATTGAAAACATCGGGTAAACCAATAATATAATTTTTATAGTCTTAAAAGGAGTATAAAAATATATTAAGAATATTTTTCGAAATGTCGGATCAATATTCAAAATAAATGTTTACGCGATAGTGTTTATTTAATAGGAAAATAAACGTTTAATTGAAAAATGCAAATCCATGCATGAACCGATATGAAATGATGTTATTGATGATATGTAGACTAAATCTAGTCTATATGAAATGTCCTCAATGATTTTCCATGAATACGCAGCTTAACCCTCCAGGTTACGCGTATTTGATACTCGTAAACCTAGTTTACGAAAAATAATGAATAGTGACTCATGAATAGTGATTTCCTGAGATGAATAGTGAAATTTCCAAAGTTTGTAAAATGACCTGAAATTACGAGTTGTCACACATTGCTACAAAAATTGGTACCCCTATTATGCTTGATTCCTTTACTACTACGATGTGTTTAGAATCGTGGGGCCGTTGTAGTTTTGCGCGTGCTTTGATTGAGGTTAATTCTGTGACTGAATTGAAAACTAGTTTGGTGATTGGTGTCCCTTTGATGTATACTAAAGAAACTATAAGGGTGGAGTATGAATGGAAGCCACCGCGATGTGATACATGTAAAATATTTGGCCATACTTGTGACCAATGTCCTAAGAAGGTTACCTCTGCTGCTAATGTGGTGGAAAAGGATGCAGATGGGTTTCAAACTGTTGGAAATAAACGTAATACTGGGAAGGGTGGTGCCTCACGAGGTGGTACGAAGGTGGGTCAGAAATTTGTTTATCAACCTAAAGGTACTACTAACCCTAAAAATGTAGCTTCGACTACTAGTAATGTGTCTAATATGCAGGTGCCTAATAAGTCTAATAATTCGACTGCTACTACCTCAAAATCTGCCCCTAGCTCGTCTACTGCTATGAATGCTAGTGCGAATAATGCTAATTCTGGTGCGCAACCTGAAGCGAATAAAAGTAGTGCTAAACATCATAATTTGGCAAAGGACTCTGGTATTACGCTTACTAACTCGTTTGGGGCTCTTAGTGAGGGGGTGGAAAATGATTCTATGGTTACTCAAACGGAGGATGAGGATGATGGTGATGATGATTTGCTGAATGTTTATGATAAAACATCGGGTTTTATGGCTTCTACTTCGAAGGGTGTTACTAATACCACAGGGGCAAGCACTCCTGCATCGAACATCTTTAATGTTTAGTGCTGCTTCCTGGAATATTATAGGATTGAACCGTTCCCCTAAACAAAAAGAGGTTCGGCAGGTGGTAAATGAGAATAATTTGTGTTTATGTGTTTTGGAGTCTCATGTTGATGTGTCTTGTGTTTATGAAACGTGTGCTAAGATTTATCGTGGCTGGAAGTGGACGTCTAATGGGTGTTTGTGTAATAAGGGTTCCTGTATTATTCTTGGGTGGGATGATGCGGTCATTGATGTTTTACTCATGTCCCAAACAAACCAGGTTATGCATGTTCAAGTTAATGTTAAAGTTGATAACAATGCTTTCTTTGTTTCATTTGTTTATGCTCATAATTACTATATTGATCGGCGTGTGCTGTGGCATGAACTTGAGGTGCATGGTAGTCTTATGCGTGATAAGCCTTGGGTTCTTCTTGGTGATTTCAATGCATCTTTATTTCAAGAAGATAAATCGAGTGGTGGTTACGAGCCTACTATTGCTATGAATGAGTTTAAAGACTGTTAATAATATTGAAGTTTCGGACATAAACTCATCGGGTCTACATTATACATGTAATCAGAAGCCAAAGGGTAGCAATGGTGTCTTGAAGAAGATTGATCGTGTAATGGGTAACGTGAAGTTTAGTGATGATTTTCCTGGATCATTTGCTATATTCCAACCTTACTGTATTTCTGATCATTCCCCTTGTGTTCTTAGAATTCCCACATTATCTAACAAGAAACCAAAGCTATTTAAATTCTTTAATTTTCTAACGTATAAAACTGGGTTTTTGGATGTTGTGCAAGAAGGGTGGAAGAATTATATCAGGGACATAGTATGTTCAAGGTTGTGAAACGTCTTAAGGGTTTGAAATCGCCTCTTCGTAAGCTCCTTAGAGATCAAGGTAATCTTCATACCCGTGTTACCAATTTACGTGCGGAACTTGATGAAGTCCAAAAGTCCCTTGATAAGGACCCTTCTAATCCTGTGCTGCGGGATAAGGAGGCTATTTATCCTCAGGCTTTTCGGAATGCATTATTGGATGAGGAACGATTTTTAAAGCAAAAGGTGAAAGTGGAGTGGCTTCGTGAGGGTGACTCTAATTCTTGTTATTTTCACAATATTGTGAAGAGTAGAAGTCATAGGAGTCGTATTGAGTTGATTACTGATGTTAATAATGTTATGCACCAAGGTAATGAAGTTCCTAATGTTTTTGTTCAACACTATGAGAATTTCCTTGGTGTGGAAGGGAATACTATTCCGCTAGTAGATCAAGGTTTGTTCTCTTCTTCTATTGAGTCTAATAGGGCTGCTTGGATGGTGAGGGATGTTACTAATTTGGAAATTAAGAATGCCATGTTTTCCATTGGCGACAATAAGGCCCCGGGTCCGGATGGTTTCACGGGGCTGCTTTCTTCAAAAAGGCTTGGGATATTGTTGGTACTGATGTTTGTTTGGCTATCCGGGATTTCTTTTCGAATGGGAAGCTACTCAAGGAACTTAATCACACTATTATTGCTCTTGTCCCTAAAATATCCACGCCTTCTAAGGTAAATGATTACAGACCTATCTCTTGTTGTAATGTGCTCTATAAATGCATTAGCAAATTATTACTAATCGGATTAAAGAGGGGCTTGGAGATATTGTTAGTATTAACCAGTCGGCATTTGTTCCGGGGCGTAATATATCTGATAATATTCTTCTTACTCAAGAATTAATGCGTAATTATCATCGACCTCGTGGAACGCCGAGATGTGCATTTAAGATTGATATTCAAAAGGCATATGATATTGTTGACTGGCGCTTTCTGGAAACTATTTTGGTGGGCTATGGGTTTCATAATAGGATGGTTTCATGGATTATGGCTTGCGTTACTAGTGTGTCGTATTCCATTTGTATTAATGGTGATATTTATGGGTGGTTTAGGGGTAAAAGAGGCTTATGCCAAGGTGATCCTATGTCTCCTTACCTTTTTACTCTTGTTATGGAAGTGCTAACTCTCTTATTGCAGCAAAAGATTGAGCAGAGGGATGATTTCCAATATCATAACCTTTGTGAAAGGCAGAAGATTATAAATCTTTGTTTTGCAGATGATCTATATATCTTCACACATGGAGACGTTGTTTCAGCTAGTGTGGTTATGGATGCCTTAGATGAGTTCAAGAATTTGTCGGGCCTTGTTCCTAGTATTCCGAAGAGCACGGCGTTTTTTGTCATGTGCCAAACCAGGTTAAGTTGTCAATTTTGAACTCTTTGTCTTTTAAGGAAGGTACTCTCCCTGTCAAGTATTTGGGTGTTCCCCTTATCTCTTCACGGCTTTTGTATCGGGATTGCAAAGTTCTTGTGGAAAGGGTTCATAATAGAATATCTGATTGGAAGAATAAATTTTTATCAATGGTGGGTCGGTTACAGCTCATTATATCTGTGTTATCATCTATTCATATATACTGGGCTTCTGTCTTTATCCTTCCTGTTCGTGTCATCCATGATATTGAACAGCTCATGCGTTATTTTTTATGGCGTGGGAGGATATTTGTAAGTCTAAAGAGGAGGGTGGTCTAGGCATTCGTAGCCTCCATGAATTTAATGTGGCACTTATGGCAAAACATGTTTATAGTATTTTTATCCATAAAGATTCCTTATGGGTCAAATGGATTCATGCATATAAGCTGCGTGGTAGGAGTTTTTGGGATGTTCCATGTACGGGTGATATGAGTTGGGGCTGGAGAAAATTACTGCAAATTCGTCCTACTATTTGGCCTTTCTTTTGGTTTCATATCCGTAATGGCAAGCGGCTTTTATTTGGTTTGATAATTGGTGTTCCTTGAGCCTTCTCAAGAATTTGCTTACTGCTAGAGATATTTCTCCTTCTAGGTTTTCGTTAAATAATTATGTTGGGGATTTGCTTATTGATGGTGTTTGGCGATGGCCTAGTGAGTGGATTGATAGGATGCCTGATTTATTGATGATTAACCCTTCGACGCTTACTGACGGTATTGCTGATGAGCTGGTTTGGAGACTACCTAATGGTGAATTCAGGCCGTTCACCATTTCTCATGTTTGGGACGCTATCCGTGTAAATGCCAACCTAGTTCCTTGGTTTCATATTGTGTGGTTCCCTCAGTGTATCCCTAAACATGCATTTAATCTTTGGCTGGTTGTTAATTATAAGTTGAAAACACAAGATAGACTGAGGCAATGGGATGTCGGTCCTGAAACTAATTTAAACCTGCTTTGGTGTCTATTCTGTGATAACCAACCTAACTCTCATGCTCACCTTTTCTTTGAGTGCCCTTTTTCTTTACAGGTGTGGACGAGAGTTTGTGCTCTTTGCGGAATGGATAATATTCCCCCTAGGTTGGATGATGCTGTTTCGTATTTTATACCCTTGTCTAAAGGACGTTCTGCCACTAGTGTTATATCTCGTCTTCTCTTTGCTGCTTCTTGCTATTCTATTTGGCATGAACGAAATTCAAGGCTTTTTAAGAAGGGGATGAAGTCATATACACAGGTTTTTGATGATATTGTTGTTATTGTTCGTTTGAAGATCCTTTCGTTTCGATTCACGAAGAACTCTATGAGGATTCGAAGGATTATGGATACATGGAAGCTACCTGGATCGATGATCATGGCATCTGGATTAACATCTTGATGGAAGTTCTTTAGTGCTTATCTGCTTCGCGAAGGGAGTGCCAGGAATGGGTTGTACTCTTTTTCCCTACTCCAAGGTTTTTCCTTTCGGGGTTTTTCTTGGAAAGGGTTTTTAAGGAGGTAAACTTCCTGGATCGTCATGCTTCCTTCGCGCCTATGGTGATTGCGGGATGCTCGCTTGGTACAAGTTTTTCTTGTTTTATGCCTGGTTAGGTGATGTAACTTATAGCTAGGTTTATTGTGTTTATGGCATGTCATAAACACTAGTTATCAAGCATTATCTTGAGGTTAATGTGGTACTTTTGCCACATTCCATTTGTACTTAACATTTTTTGGTTATACATTTACCGGGGTAAAACCCTTTACCCAAAAAAGAACCTCTTCCTCGCTATCCGAATCAACAATCTCACCAACCTTAGAAAACGGGTTGGTTCTTTTATTAGCAGAAGGAGAAAAGGAAGAGTTATGCATAGACTTTCCAACCTGCTTATCATTAAGTACACTCACAGGCGGTTCAACCAAACTTAAATTAATAGTAGAAACCTCACAAGGTTTCACAATTTCCATAACTTCCTCCAACGCTACAGTAATGGGGCTGTTAGAAATCTCCTTATTAATGTGCAAATCAGAATCATCTCCAACATCCTCCACGTTAGAAGATTTAAAAGCAAGATCAAGCACCTTATCCACTTCCAACATTTTCTCCATATTACTCCTAAGTTCACCAATATTAATAACATCACTAAAATAACCATATCATTACAGGCATGAGATAACTCATTGGTCATTAAAGGAGTACCAGATTGATCCTTAGGCGTCTCCTCATTAGTGACCTCATTATTGACCTTAAGAATAGAATTCAGCGTATCAATATCATTTGACTTATCACACGCTAAATTCACCACCTCATTATGAGTAGAAGTAGAATTATCCTTTGGTATGGAAGTACTAGCCTGATCATTAGTACTAGGCTTAGAAACAGGTCTATAAATAAGTTTAGGCTTACCTGAAACCTTAACCTTGTTACCAACCTTTGATGTACGGTTATTAGACCCAAGACCAGCATCCACACTCATTTTCCTGTTAACCTCCTTCAGCTCCTCATGGCACTCCTTATCCACATGATCAAAGAGTTTACACACAGAACAACGGGGAGGTTTGTAATCAAACACAATATGAGGATAGGCCAGGTCTAAAAAATTCTCTCTCTCCCTAGAGAGATTTCCGGCGCCTCCCTCCTATTTTTCCGGCTAAACAATCATTCTGAATCGCCTCTCTACTTCTTGTATGCAATCGATTCAGTTTGGCTGTGTGTTTCTAGGGGTGGCGCCTTATTCCTTGATCTTTCTATCTTTATGAAATCGTGATTTACCTCTAACCTGATTTGTAATCAGATTTTTGGGGTCATATCGCCTAGGGTTTTTTCTTTACATAATCCAACTGTGTTGGTGCGTTTCGGTTTGACGATTACCCTATTAGGGTTCCGTTAAAATTATATTTACAGGTTGGTTTATCATGTGCGAATAATGCTATATCATCTGGCTTTGTTTGGGGTCTGCTTAATCGCATGATAACATTATAAAACCCTTACTTTTAGAGTTTTATTTATCTTGGTAAGTAATCGGTCCTGGTTTTCTGGGTATGGAAGTCGTTTGGCTTGTTGATTTACGTAGGTTTGGAGAGAGATGTCATACTTATTTGGATGTAGGATCTGGTGGGTTACTGGTTCTTGGGGCGTTAGGGTTCTGGTAAACCCTAATTTTTTTTGTGTTCGTTTCAATCTCATCGGTGCTGCATGGTTATTTATTTACTACCGAACTGATTGGGATTTGATTGGTAGGGATCTGAATTTGATAGACCTGTTCATGAGGTCTTTCGTGATTCATATTCTGGATGTTAGGGTTTCGATGCCCTATTTTAGTGGGTTCAGGTTACAAGCGTACTACACTCCTATATTGGTTATTATTACGTACCCTTGTGATAATAATAGCAGCAGTTGCGGACTTGAATCGCTAGTGGGTTATGTGTTATTGAAGTCGACAAACCTGGGTTCTTCGCCGTGGGGTTTATGTCGTTTGTTTTTTTTTTCTGTTTAGTGGTGTTCTCGTCCATTGAATGTAGGATCTTGATGCTATGGTATGTTTTTTGCACACCAATTGATGATGGATAGAAGCTGCTACCGCGGATGTGCGTTGGTTTCCTTCATATTTGTTGGTTATTCTTATTGTTGTTCGATTTTGAATCCAAACATACTCCGTTGGAGCGAGTTTGTGCTTGCTGCTCTATCCGTGGTTTTAGAGTCTCTCACCAACCGCAGTGTGAAATTTGTGAACTAAATTCTAATTTGATGATCCATGATTGTGTGATGGTTTCCGTGAAGTCTATGGCAGATATAAGACGCTATTGTGGTAAGTTGGAGGATTCCTATGATATGGGTTTTGTGGACTTTGAGTGCTCATTCATGGTATATTATACGTGGATTCTTAATAGAAGTTAAGATGGACCGTCAGAGTGATTCAGAAGGCTCAAGTGTTTACTTGAGTAGTATTGTAATGTTTTTATGTACTTTTGTCATTTTTGATAGGTTCATTTTAGTAAGTTATAGGAATGGTGTGTTATTCTTATATTTTGAGTCTGTAAGTGTCCTAAGGGACTGTGATGAGGGAAATCACCCTCATCCTATGTACCTCAACGTTTTTTTGGAGTAATGAATTTTACCGGGGTAAATTAACCCTTTTACCCAAA
Source organism: Chrysanthemum makinoi (assembly GCA_910596185.1). Lineage (NCBI taxonomy): Eukaryota > Viridiplantae > Streptophyta > Magnoliopsida > Asterales > Asteraceae > Chrysanthemum > Chrysanthemum makinoi. The sequence continues at coordinate 313,831,655 of OU343224.1, forward strand.
AAAAATCAAACACAATATCAATTTTAACCATTCGATGCTCTTTTGTCTTTGGAATAGGAACTGCCACAGCAAGTGATTCCACAAAATCATTATCCGCTGAAATTTCAACTAAAACTATTGCATACGAATTCATGCCCCACGACTTAAGACACGTATTACTCGTGTGTTCTTCAAACATAATAATTCGTCCCAATTTAGCCGTGATCATTTTTAGCCCAACCAGCGAATATGCCACCACCGGCACATTGTACAATTTAACCCACACAGGGACCTTTTTTATGTCCTCTTTAATCAAATCTGAATTAGGATTCCAAACATGGAGTATTAATGGGATTGACCTAATTCGCCAAGGACCTTGATTCAGAACGTTTTCCATACCATCCCTAGTGGAAAACTGAAACATAAAGAACCTTTGATGTATCATGACATGCATAAGCCCGTATTTCTTCCAAACATTACGAACAAAGTTTTGTATTAGAGGGAACGCAGGTCTTTGTCTAACAAAATAGCCATAAAGTGAATTTTCAAATCGTGAACAAATAGTTTCCACTTCTTCCTGCGGTATAACGACATCAGCCAAGGAAAGATCAACCACAACATCATGATTAATTACTTCTGTGACTATAGAACCCACACAACTCGTGGTACCAGCAACAACATGGCTCATCTCATTCACATCAAAAGTGGTTTTCGAACATCCCACCTCACAATCATCCTTCTTGTTTACCTTGATGCTTTCCATGACAATAGCTGCTGTATCAACGTGGTTATTAGCCTTGCTATCCTTGTTTTCCATGACAATAGCAGCATCATCGACTTGACCAATAGATGGTGCTTTGTTTTTGACATAACGATACGACATCATAGGTTTTCCATCTTTCCCCAATATTTTACCATCAATATTTTTAACCCGTTTAGCCAAATCACTCAACATCGAACTGCCATTGTTCATCCTTGAAGCACTATTCGAAATGTTGAGAAAACCTTTATTCATCTCTCTCTAACCCCAAAGCAAATACAATAGAAAGAACTTCCAACCTCTCGGCAAACACAAACCCTAAGGATAGGGTTATGAACCAATCGATTATAATGTAACCAAACCTTGAAAAAGATTTAGTACTTCGTTAAGTACACAAATCAGGAAACCAGCAACCAAAATTAACTATTACAGACAAACCCTAGGAAAGGGATTCGAAGGTAATGATCACCAGTAACAAGCGCACCACCAATAAATCGCAAATCACAGGAGATAATAATAGAGTCGATTAATAAAAAACCCTTCAATCGTTAAATATAAAGGGTTGATGTTAACCGACCTAAACAATAACAATCTATAGTGATGCGATAGGAATACAAGGTCTGCAAAAAGAAACCAAATATGCGATCAAGAAAATGAAACCCTAACAGTAGATTGATCCAAAAAAACCCTAACCACGATTGTTTAATTCAGCAAAGATAATTAAGTAGATGATAAACTCCCTACAGAATCAAATCGTTGAAGAAAAACAAAGGATTAGAGCAGATTTTGCATGCGTTAATAATAGGTAGGGTTTTTTTTCACCACCTAGAGAGAGAAAGCAGGGGTCTTCAAGCTACAAGATCTTAGCTGATTTACAACGGTCATCGTTTTTGTAAATACTGATAATGTTATTAAATACATACTTCGTAAAGGCAAATGGCTTGTCAATAATGTTATATCTTTTTGTTCAGTGGTGTGAGAGTTCCATGCACACTTTGGAACGACTTGGCTGTTAAACTTCATGACTTTATAAAGGCAAATGCCACATCAAAAGATCCTATAATCATGCTTATCGTTATGGCAAAACAAAGCATGTGGACTTTAAGTAATTTGGTAGCTAATGTTTGTTCACCACGATATCAGCAGGCGAACTAAAATTTTGTGATCCATATGCAGGTGCATCAAAAGTTTCTAATTGATTTGCTGGTACAAAGTTGGCGATAAATGATTAATCAAACCCACATATTAAAGAATTCAAAAAGAAATAATCTTTTGTATTAATATAATTATTTGTATGATTTAAGTTTTATTAAATAATTATGCTAAAAGTTTTTGTTTTAAAAACAGGTTGCTAGGTTTTGATATTGCTACATCTGGGAATACAAAGATAGTTTTATCTACAGACTCAGTTGTAAGACAACCAGTAGAGTTCTGTTTACAGTTTCCATTCAAAAGTATTGAGGAAGTTTATGATATTGAAACAGGTAATTACAAGTTTTTAAAAAAAATTGTTTATCATATATGTTGTATAATATTTTTTTCATGGAATTTTTTTTGTTATGTATCCAGCCAAGCGGATGTGTTGTTTTTAGAAAATATTTGAAGGTTGTATCTGACTAAGGATGATATTACATGGCGTGTACTCTTTGTAAAAGTATTGTCAAAGTATTTTCAAATACAGAAAATGGAAGGAATTATTGTGAGGGTTGTGCTACATAGACAAGAATTTATCCAAGGTACGAAAAACACAATTAAATATAACATTAAAAGGAATGTTTATTAATTAAAATACTCAGAATGTAAACCGTTTGTTTATATGGGATCAAATTTCAATACGTGTTCAAGATGACACTTGTTCGGCTACTTTAAGTTTGTTTCAACAAGATGTTTGAAAACTTACTGGGAAATCACAAGCGTATCTTATGTTAAAAATTGATAAGGTTCTAAAATTGTCTATTTAAATGGATTTTAAAAGCAGTACATAACGTTTAACATGCCTATATTTGAATACAGGATTTGTCAGTTAGATATCATGGTAGGAAAAGAATGTGTGTTCAAGATACAAATTTCTAAATACAACTTGAATTATAATTATCATATATTCACGGTTAACAAATTAACCGAAGATAAATCAATTATAAAAGAGGTCACATCAAAACAACGAAAATAAGAGGTACTTATATATGTTTCGAATTTCGTTATAGTATATATATATATATATATATATATATATATATATATATATATATATATATATATAGAGTAGGGATCCAGTGAGAAGTAAATTAAAATAAGAAGTGGTGAGAAGTGACCAAAACCACGCATTTGAGATGCAACGACTTGCATTAGATGCATTTCTATTCATATAGATGCAACATCTTGAGTTTCGAAAGTTAATTTGATGTATAGATGGTGCAAATTGATTTTCATGATTTTGGCACGTGCAGAGGAACAAAAAATAAGAGAAATCATGAAATGCATCTAATATACGTATATGCATCTGATTAAAAGCTAGAAAACACATTATGGTGCGTTATAATGCATCTAAGATTATAGGGATGCATCTAATTTAGGTCGGTGCATCTCGGATTTGCGATTATAGTTCTTCTTATTACTTCTTATTTTAAGTAATCTTCTTATTTGATCCTAACTCTCTATATATATATATATATATATATATATATATATATATATATATATATATATATATATGGGGATAGCTTGGCTACAATTTTTGTAGCCAATTAGCTACAATCCTTCATAAAAAATAAACTAGCAATGCATCTGGGACCCACAGAAAAGAATCAGGACCCACAAAAAGAATCAGGAACCCACATTATATAGCACAAAATTGTAGCCTATTAGCTACAATAAGTTGTAGCTAATATATTCCCATATATATATATATATATATATATATATATATATATATATATATATATATATATATATATATATATACACTATATTGTTCCCCCAAAATCAGTTTCACATCCAAAAATCAAACCGATCAATTATACCAAAAAATCAAACCGATCAATTTTACCCCAAATCAGTTTCACGTCCAAAAATCAAACCGATCCAATTAAAATTAATCAATCACACAATCCCTAACAATTCATCCAATGGAATTTGATTTTTAGGGTTTTTGAATTAGGTTTGTTTCCATTACATCATCCTCTTATATGTACCCCTGTTTTTTATTCATTGTTCCTGATCCTACGTTTTTTCACAGCTGCTAAATCCATCATCGTTCATTGATCGGTAAGTTGATTAAGTAACCTTTTTTTTATTAATTTTAATTCAATTATTATTATTATTATTATTATTATTATTATTATTATTATTATTATTATTATTATTATTATTATAAACCAACACTTTTATTAGAAAAACAAAGGATTTACAAAAAATTAGTGGGAAGCCGAGAAACTAACTGGGCCCCCACACCTCTAGCAATAGCAAACCCAATCCTATTAAAGATATGAACCGCCGCACGCGCTCCAATGTCTTGAGTCATAGAGAATCGTCGAATACGCTTTAGCAAGGTTACAGCGTCCTTCTCAAGTTCCCCAAAAGAAGAAAAAGAGAAGGGGAGAAACCCATATCCAATATCCGCACATTTAGCATCGTATTTGACTCGTTTACGTCGTGCAACATCAATGACCGCTCGCCCTGGCATAAAGTCAATCATCCCAGATTGCGTCAAGGGCGACGATCCCGTAAGATCAACACATACATCACGCCCACTGTCCCAAGAATAAAGCAGTATATCAGCTGGGCGCAAGGATCTGTCCCCATCTCCACAAAGCCCAATATCCACTTCCTTACGAGCAGAAATTCCGGACCGAGAGCATATATCCACAAGAACATCACGCACAAGGTTATGCCGATGTTTAATACCAACAATACCCGCGCATGAAATAGCATGATCCCCATAAATATCTCCAGAAAAAACTTTAGAACAAGCTGAGCACGGTACCTGAACAGTGAAAAGAGGAACACCCAAACGATAGCATAGCACGCAACGATAAGCCCTGGCATTCATAGTTTGTCCCAGTCCAGATATCGGAGCCACCCTAAGCCAATCCGAAGTATGATCCTCCTTTAGAGAACTCCATAAAGCCATTTGTCGAGGAGACAGATGGAAAGTAGACTCAACAGATTGGGTAACCCGAGCGAAATATATATCTTCCAATTTCTTCATAAGTTTGGGGGCAGCGACCTCGCTAGGGTTACTCAAAAGGTCAATATCCATGTTCACATTAAAAGTATGTAGAGCATCATCAAAAGAAGGACCATCAGTTACAATACCAGAACTAAGGAGAAGCTTAGACTGTAGGCTAGCAGATTGAAGTCTAGAAGCAAGAAAGGCATAGTTCAAGACATCACCTGCAGAATATAAACCAAGCCCCCCAAAAGCAAAGGGTAAGGTGGCGAGTCTCCACTGCCAATCACCAAAACCGGGCCCAGAAGCAGTGACAATACGCTCCAAAGAAGAACGAAGTGCCGCATCAAAAGAAACCTGAGCACAGCCAAAGACCAGAGGAGAACATGTGCGCATAGAAAAGTATAATTTAGAAATACCAGCACATGTACGGAGTAGCAACAACTCGCATTGAGGGTCATTGAGTTTGGCAACTGCCTCCATAAGTTCAATAGTTTTAGAAACCCGTTTCAGAACCAACTTACTACCAAACTCAAAATCCACACTAACAGGTCCACCCAATAATTTAACACCATGAGAGGGGCGAGAAATATTAAGGGGAAAAACACCATCATACCTGCTTCTGGGGTCCTCACGTGGCCAAAAAACTTCAGTTTTATCAACATTAAGAAATAAGCCACGACACGGTCCATTCCTCATAATCAACTCTAAAACCTTACCCACAACCAAGGTATCACCAATAATAGTGCCATCATCCAGATACCAAGCTTGAAAGGAAAGGTCAAAAGAATCTCTAATCTTACATGCCAGGGGATGTAACACTAAAGCAAAAAGAAGAGGCCCAAGTGGATCACCTTGTTGCACACCTTGATGAGACCAAAGAGTATGCTCGCCATAATATAATCTGGCAGGACTAGAATAACAGAATTCAACCCACTGCGAAATAGCCGGAAAATGAAGACGTACCTCACGTAACATAACAGCCCGGTCCACCATGTTGAAGGCGTTTTTAAAATCAACCAACAACATAGACAAGCCAATATCACCCCCCGGTCCTCAAGCAACCGATTCACAGCATGAAGAATAGCCTCCCCTCCCCCCGACACACCAACACCAAATTGCAGATCATCTAAATAACTGTCTGAAGAGTGACCAATCATGGAAGCACATACCTTGGAAACTAAACGCCTCCAAACAGTCCCAACAGCAATAGGGCGAATACCCCCTCCTGGTTTGACCAAGGGTGTGAGAGGAGCACTAGAAATGTACTCACCAAGCACCCTCGGGCATTTACTAGCAAGAAAAAGGTTCACCACTTGGGTAATAGAAATGATCAACTCATCAGAAATAGCCACAGCTGCACCATTCAAACAATCCAAAAGGTGTTGGGCGCGCAGCCCATCCCGCCCACAAGAAGTACCACGAGGGAAACTCTTGATCATGTCAAGAACAGTAGAAGGAGATGCGGTAAGGTGATGATGATCAATGGGAATATCGGGCAAGGAAGGAGCAGACTGAAAAGGGTGCTTAGTTTTTAAGTCCTCAAGAGTAGAAACATCATAAGGTGCAATACCAGAAGACGAAAGAACTCTGACCGCAGCAGTATAATGACCATCACAAATCTTCCTCTTACATTGCTTGACATTACGGTCACCCAAATCCAAACTGTCATCATCAATATTAGACCATAAAGGAGAAGGTTCGGCTAAAACCTCACGCACAACCTGCAAACTACCACCAGGAGAGCCCCATGCATGAATAGAATTAATAATATACTCTTCCTGGCGTTGACGCTTAGTGGCCGACCTACCCTCTTGACTACTCCTCGGGCAAAAGGTTTTAAGCAGACAAAGAGGCAGGATAAACAAACCAACCCAACAAGAAATGTCATCAGGCGTGCAGATCACCTTATCAAGAGCTTTTTTCTAAGAGAGAACTCCAATCGACACTTGGGAGGGATGGATTTGACAGTCCGCAATCCCTTAGAGAATAAGGTATCAAGAAGGGGTAAATCAAGGCCACTAAGCACATCCAATACCGAATCCTCAACAATGGCTACCTAGGAGGGAACCAGCGGTTTGGTGAGATCATATAACACAAACCGAACAACACCATCGCCACAATCAGGAGGAGACACAAAATCAGACCCTGTACCATGACGACACTTAGTTCGGAAAGTATGCGTTTTGAAACAACCACCACATAACCACAACCCCATACGCTTAAGAGTAACCTCAGTCCTTTCAAAAATAGCCAAATCCGACAATAGAGACTGCTTAGTGGTAGCAAGAGCATCAGCGCTAAAATGCCGGTCACGTAAGTGCGTGATCAAGGATGTTTTAGTAAGCCCATAACCACCACTGTCCCGACATCCACCAAGACCCACAAGGGGACAATGAAATCTAACAACCGGCATTTCAACAAAGCAACCAAACCAAAACCACTTGCAACCAAACCTCCAGTACGTAAACAAGAGAAAGCAAAAACAACAAATACCAAAAGAAGCTACCATGCAAGTGAAAGTGCGAAAGCAACCTGGAGCAGCCAAAACCTTGGGCAACCAAACAGATGCACTTATCAAAATTTTGTGATAACCATCAAAAACCACCTTACCACCCAGCGTAGAGAAACAAGTAGTAGAACCAAAAATGTTTCGAAGCAAAACCTTTGTGGTAAACGCCTAAAACCAAACACCAAGCAAAACGTGGTCCAAACAGCAACAAACAATCACAATACAGGTTGAGGAAGGCTCAGTCTCAATGCGCAGATCTCACAATTGCAGGAAAAACGAAATATAAACAGGTTTCCAAGCCGAAACCCTAACAGCGAACTACAAAAGAAACCCTAGAGAAAGGAATGTACAAACCGTATCACAAGAAAAGTGATAAGATCATAGGCAGTAAATCGAACCAAATCAACAGAGGATGTTGAAGGATCAAGAAGATCAAGAAGGCCTGTGAAAGGGATCTCCCAAATCGCCCTTTTCATTTATTTTATTTTTATTTATTTATTTTTTTTAAATCACACTTTTATTAAAAACTCATAGGATTACAAAAGATTAGTGGGGAGCCTCGAAACCAATTGAGCCCCCACACCTCTAGCAATGGTAAAACCAATCCTATTAAAGATATGAACTGCTGCACGCGCTCCAATGTCCTGGGTCATAGAGAAACGTCGAATACGCTTAAGTATTATTATTATTATTATTATTATTATTATTATTATTATTATTATTATTATTATTATTAAAGTCGAAAACCCATTAAAAACCCTAATTAGATTTTCGGTACTCATTGTCTTGTGAACGTACAAATTAATATGGATTCAGACAAGTCAGTGATGACATGGAATATGCAATGGAGGATAAACTAAAATCACTACATGGATCAACATTGGCTCATGAAGTAGTTGTTGTAAGTAAGTTTCTTTGATCACTTTTGTTTTAAGCACGATTGTGATGAGACAAAATATATAGTAAGTACTTTGTATTATGCATAACTCACAAATGGTTTGTACATTTGGATTCTAAAAAAAAGGTTTAAAGAAGAGCAACCAATTAATGGTTAGACTTTAGCAAAATGTGGGGGAGTGTTTCAGCTTAGAAGTAGTCATGCGTATCATGAGTTGTTGATCTTATTGAAGATGAATGAAAGAAAGCAAGGACACTCATGAATGTATTTAATTTACAATGTTGGTCTTGGATGGTGTTGTATTTGAGGAGTAATCTAAATAATTCTAATGCAGGTTTGTAGGAATAAAAGGTTACGGCAATGGAAAAATTGAGCGTATTGGCAATGCAAGCAATAGCAATAGGAAAACTGAGCAAATAGAAATAATGGTGCAGATTCTTGAGCCCGTACTGTGTCTTTCCGGTAAGACCCGTGTATTGACTTTTTCAGAACTATATTTTCATTGCTGAGCATCCTAAATAATTAAATTTCATGATCTTATAATGAGTCTCGATTTATGTCGATATTTACATAGGAAATGAGTAAAATGTGTTCAGGTTGTGTTTGGGCCAATATTTCTATCGATAAAGCAAATGTGTAGAAACGGCTTCAATGTAAATGAGTAAAATATGTTTAGGTTGTGAAGCGCTAAAAATATATATAATTGATTAACATCTTCAATATTAAGTTCTTGTTAAAACTATTTAAATCCAAACTGAACCATTTTGAAAACCATTAGGCTCTTTAGCAGAATGTGGGGAGTGTTTTAAGCATTGAATCATTGGTTGCTCTTTTTTAAAACTATTAGTCCCCCAAACAGCCCGCGAAACTGTTGCAATCCAAAAAACCCCTTTAACATGTATGTCTCCAAACAACCCTGTTGGATCGATATACTTTAATCAAACTAACTTAACTAGCTTGTTAAGGTTTAACAACCTCGGATAAATCCTAAGTTATTAACAAAGAAACACTGAGCAATCTTTATCAAGTACGCGGAATTTACTTAACAAAGCTAAGAAGAATTACTTTTATTATAAACTCTAAATCTGCTTATTATGCAGATACACTAAACAACTCTAAGATTATCGAACTTCTCTCTAAAACTCTAAACAACTTGTGAATTCGTAAACTCTAAAACTCATAAACTCGTACGTCTAATGCCAATCTAGGAGTCCTTTTATAGGCTCAAGGATATCCTAGTCGGTTTACAAATTGTATCCTTGTACGACAAGTAATCTAATACAGAATATTCTAGAGTTACAATACTTTCCATAAACGAATATAACAATTCTTTGTTCTTGCAGTACTTTGACTTTGTTGTGCAGTACTTTGACTTTATCTTTAGCAGTACTTTGACTCATTGACTTTTTCCAGTACTTTGCGCTACAGTACTTTCATATTTTTAGTACTTTCATATCTTCAGCACTTTCATATCCCAACAATCCTCCCCTAACTTGAATTCTACTTGCTTGACTTCAAGTTCCTTTGTGAATTTATGTTTAACAGCTTTATCTTTAAGGACAGATTGTTTCTTAGTCTTTGGATTGTAGCTTTGTAGTTTTTGTGCTTTGTCAAAGTATCTCTAGAATTATTCTTTCACAGCAACATCCAGCAAGCTCTTTCTTTTCAGCAACACATCAACATATGACAATTTGTACATTAATTCAGTTTAAGTTGCATACTATTCTCATCACTTCCAGGTGTGTTAACTCCTGTGAGAGGTGAATCATTGAAAATTTAATGGATTTAGATCTCTTTACCAAAGCCATTAACTCTGGAGTAGCCAAATGTTTTGGTGTGTAAGACCATGGTACATTGATAACCATATGATTTTTAGCAAATCATCAGCTATCAACAGATTTGAGTTGTCTTTACCAAAAGCTGTACCCTTCTGGACTAGTTAGTTCTTCTATCTAATGGTGAACTAATTACCAATAATGGTTTTTCCACAGCCTTTACCACAAGCCATTTTCTTGTGGGCTAGCCAACTCTTCACATTAACAGATATGGTGAGTTGATTACCATACAACTTATTAGCAAGTTGTCAACTAAAAACGGATTTGAAATATCTTTACCAGAGCCGTTTGCTCATGGATTAGCCAATCCTTTTGTAGCCATGGTGGATTGATGACCTATTGATGTAGCCATCTCAAAAACCATTTATTTTACTTAACCTTTGCTTCAAAATATTTGTTACTTAACAAAAGGTTTCTTTCAAAAATTACTTAACTGGTTTAAAAGCTGCAAGCAGTACTTTGATGAAAGTACTGTTTGATCAGCAGTACTTTGAATAAAGTACTGATTTATCAAAAATAATTTATTCAATGAAATTCATACCAGTTTACTCATCGTCTTCAGCAATGGTAGTCCAGTTGATAAACAAATTGATGACCATGCAAGCAGTTTCATTATCCTCTTCTACTTCCAATCCGTGCTCTATCTTCTCATAAGCTCAACAGTAAGAGGGTATCTTCTGTTTACAAACATGTGTATCATTGTACCATTTTCCAGCTCTAAAACATGAACACCAGACTCTTCAAAGAATCTCCCGCAGACAATTTCCTAATTCTCTTGATTCTTCCAAATATCATCAGTGCTCTCTTCTTCAGTTTCCCATGCAGTTGTGAGATCTCCAAGTAAAACTAAGCCAATCCCTTCTAATGGATTATGTTCAAAGTAAGCTTTAACCACATGATATAGATAGAATAGATCCACTCTATCTATAATGTGCAATAAATCCCATAGCCTATTGAATACTCTGAAACTTTCATCTTCTTTATGAAACATCATATAGCTTCCTTCTTTGGATTTCACAACTTCAAAAGCACTAATCTGAGATCTGTTCATCTTCATGTCAGCATCTTCTTTTGAATAATCAAAATCTACTACTCTGAGATAATTCCTTAGTTCATCCCTAGTCTCAGATCTTAATTCAACTTTTTCTTTCTTTGAGAACTGAACATCTGTAACATCAGTTTTCCTTTTTCTTTTTAAACTCTTCTTCCTTTCTGCTTCAGTCCAATTAGCTTCTTCTCTAAAATCTTTGATGCCTGCAACATCCTTTTTATAAGCCTCTGTTTCAGCATCATATAGTCTTTTCATATCAACATAATTCAGCTTTTGCAATCCTTTATATCCTCGACCTTTCAAATAAGCCATCATAGCATTCCTGTCTTTAGCTAAATTAAGTCTTCTTGGCATATATCTAACAGGAGTAGGTGACTGTAATGGTTCAGCAACTTCAGCATCTAATTCATCTTGTAACTTCTTAGCTGCTTCTCTACTTTGAGCTTCTTCAGCTTCCTGAGCTTCTTTATCTTTAGCATTTAACTCCTCTTGAAACTTTCTAGCTGCAGCTTCATTCCTAGCAACTTCAATTGCTCTAAGTTCTGCCAAAGTTAGCTTTTTCTTCTTAGTTTCAACCAGAACACCTTTCCCTTTATCCTTAGGATCAATTGCAGGTTGAGAAGTTCTTTGTTGTTCTTCTTCTTGCACTTCTCGAATAGTAACACCACCTCTTGGTTGTGATAAATCTTCTAAAATTGTAGCAATGAACTCATCATCACTTGTAGAATGAATAGGTTTGAGTGTATTTTCCTCCTCTTGTAAAACAGTTGTAGAAGGACCAGCTTCCTCTTCAAAATTTAATACTCTTGGAGTTATTACCTCTTGTCTAAAGGATCTTTGTTGTTGAAGAGCAGTACTTTGTTGTTCAGTACCTTGATCTTCAGTACTTTGAACTGGAACTTGAACTTGCTCTTCAGTATCTTGAATGTTCTGTTCTTCAGTCTTTTCATGTTCTTCAGTACCTTCAGGTTCTTTCTCCTTCTCAACATCTTCTTTCAAATTTTCTTCTTTTAAATTCCTCCCCAATTGGACAGAAGATTGTTGGTGAACCTTTTGGAGTTTGCTTTTCCTAGACTGCCTTTGCTCCTTCTTCTTTGATTTGACCCATATACGAAATTCTTGTACTAATGGCCACACAAAATTCTTTAGCCGTCTAAACTTGAGTTTCAATTTCTTTAACTGCTTAGCTTGAGCCTCAGTACTCTTTTTCAACTTAACCAACTCCCTTGTCAAAACATAATTATCCAATGTTAATTCTTCAGGGGGTATGGTATGTGAATCATCTCCTTGAATTGGTGAATGTTCCTCTGATTGAGAAGCAGGAAAAGATCGTTGTGGAGATGGAGAAGGTGAAACTGCAACATCTTCTTGAACTTCAGTACTTGGAGAAGCAGTACCCTGTGGAGATGCAGTACCTTCTTGAGATGCATCACGTTGAGAAGCAGTACTTGCAGATGCAGTACCTTCAGTAGCTTCATCATCTTCAGCATCAGCTCTAACAGCCTGAACAACTTCCATCATAGAAGTAGTTAAGGGAGTATCTTGACCCCTGAATAAAGCACTCCTTTTTGCCATAAAGGTAAAAATCTTCGATTGTTGAATAATAACAGGCAGTAAGGCTGTAGGTTTTGGCACATCAGCAAGTTGCTTGTTCAAGAAAACCTGTATAAACCTTGGGTACATTAGCCAAGTAGATCCATATGAGATATGTGAGAGCATTCCATCCAGAATTAGCCTTGAGAAGTTAAAAACCCGATCTGTAGCTAACCCAACGATAGCAGATGCTATATTTGACCCAAACTGCTCCCAAGAGGTACTCTTAGCACTTATGCAATGGAGCAACACATGAACCAAAAATTTCCAATGAGGACAAAATGGTTGTTTCCTAAATGTTTGTTCATTCAAAGATCCTTCATAACCAATATGTCGAAAATTATCCCATATCAACTGCTTATCAAACCGTATAGCTCCATCTGCATCATTGAAAAATAAATCTTCTCTTATGGAGGCTTCAGTAAGCTTAACAGTTCTTCCAGCAACTGTTGATCGAACATAATATTCATCATTCTCCATGTTATCCCTAGCATTAGCCCAAAATTCTTGAATCCAAGGCTCAATTATATCTGGCTCCACTAAAAGAGCATAACTGATTGGCGATCCAGTAAGATAATCAATGATATCATGAAAGAGTGTATTCGCTTCAGTCTTATCTAAATTAGCTACCATATTTTGCTTTGAAACGGTTGGACGATTAGCCATGGTTGAATATGTGAGCACAAAAGAGATATAATCGAATAATATAGAGGAGATGAGAAAATTATGGAAAGGATTCTAATGTATCAATATGAGAGGGAAAATCGGAAAGTAGTTATTTATAGGTGAGATTTAAAAAATCACAGCCATAAATACCAAAGTTACCGTTAGAAGGAATTACCTCTCAATATTACCGTTGGAACAGTACTTTAATAAGACAAACATTACTTTCCACGTATGCAGTACTTTCCCAAGCAGTACTTTCCATGCAGTACTTTCATGGAAAACAATACCTTTCCAAATTCTTCTGTAAACACTAAGTACACATAAATATCCTCCCCTCAAGCAATACACAGGACTATACTAATACTAAATAGTCCTCCCCTTAAATGTAGCTCAGTAGTTAATCATGCCAATGCTCACTACCAAGTGATTGAATCTTGAAACATCAAAGCCTTTGGTGAGTAAGTCAGCTACATTATCATCTGTGTGAACCTTAACCACATTGATGAGCCTGTGCTCATAGCAATCTCTGATAAAGTGATGCCTAATCTGTATGTGCTTGGTCTTGGAATGATAAACTGGATTCTTCACAATACAAATGGTACTCTCATTATCAATGTTGATAGGAGTATTCTTGAAATTGAATCCATAGTCCAAGAGTTGCTTCTGCATCCACAAAACTTGTCCACAACAGCTTGCAGCAGCTACATATTCAGCTTCAGTAGAGGATGTTGCTGCAATTGTTTGTTTCTTACATTGCAGGACACTAACCTTCGCCCAAGATATTGGCATCCTCCAGTGGTTGATCTTCTATCATAGTTATCACCTGCATAATCACTATCTGAAAAAGCTTCTAAGTGAAAAGGTGACTCTTTTGGATACCACAACCCTAACTTTGGTTGTTGCTTCAAATAACAGAAGATTCTCTTCACTGCATTCATGTGAGAGATCTTTGGTGAGACTTGATATCTTGCACATAAACAAACTGCAAACATGATATCGGCCTTGATGCAGTAACATACATAAGAGAGCCAATCATTGATCTGTATAACTTGACTTCAACAGGTTGTCCATCTTCATCTTTACCCAATGAATTGATAGATTTAATAGGTGTAGTAACAGTCTTCATATCATCAAAATTGAACTTCGTAAGTATGTCTGTAACATACTTGTCTTGACTGATAAAAATACCTTCCTTTGACTGCTTAACCTGAAGTCCCAAAAAGAAAGTTAACTCTCCCATTGAACTCATTTGAAATTCTTTCTGCATCAGTTGCTCAAACTCCTTAACCATGGACTGTTTGGTAGCCCCAAAGATGATATCATCAACATAGACTTGAACTAACATGATATCTTTCTTGTCTCTCTTGATAAACAAAGTCTTGTCAATAGCTCCCCTTCTGTATCCATGTTGCAATAAGAATGTAGAGAGTCTCTCATACCAAGCTCTTGGTGCCTGATGAAGGCCATAAAGAGCCTTAACCAACTTGTAGACTTTGTTTGGGTGTTTAGGATCTTCAAAACCAGGAGGTTGTTTGACATAAACTTCCTCTGTAATCTTGCCATATAAAAAGGCACTCTTGACATCCATCTGGTAAACTTGAAATCCCATATAAGAAGCAAAAGCAAGAAATATTCTAGTAGCCTCTATTCTTGCTACAGGAGCAAACACTTCATCATAATCTACTCCTTCTTCTTGTCTGTAGCCTTGTGCTACTAACCTTGCGTTATTCTTGATAACATTACCTCTTTCATCCCTTTTGACTCTGAAAACCCATCTGGTTCCAATAACTCTCTTCCCATCTGGAAGATCACATAAAACCCAAACTTCTTGAAGTTTAAATTGAAGAAGTTCTTCCTGCATAGCTTCAACCCAGCTCTCTTTAGTCAAAGCTTGAGCAATATTCTTGGGTTCCTCTAGAGAGATAAAACAAGTAAATAAGCAGGTTTGATGGTCCTTATGATTTAGCCTATTTTGTTTATACATAAAGCTAAGTAAAGCATTGTGAGGTGTTGAAAAAGACTTATCTTTGTGTCTTGTCATTACTCCAGAAGTAGAAGGACCAATGATTTGATCAGAAGAATGATTCTTATGAATTCTTAAGCTTGGAGACTTTGGAACTCCATAAGTATCCTCCAAATTAGTAACATCAGCACCTTCATTAGAATTTGAGAAAATACCTTCATCTTCAAATTCATCATCAGTTTCTTCTAATCCAGGCATGGTAGGATCATCCAAATCTTCTAAAGTACTGTCAATAGGTGCAGCAGTACTTTGTTTGAAAGTACTGTCCAAAGTACTGTGAGAGTACTCTGCAGTCTTGTTCTTCTTCTTTGCCTCTTCATAAGCTCTCCTTTGTTCATCAGTGTAAGAATGTGCTAAAACATCTTGAAGAAGCATCTGATTAAGTTCCTCTTGAATAGATTGATCCTCAGCAGATAATGAGGATGTTGGTGCAACAGTACTTTGCTTTGGAGCATCAGTACTTTGCTTTAGAACATTAGTACTTTGTTTTGGATTAACAGGATCTTCATCAGGAACAACATCAGGTCTAATATGAACAACATATTGTAAATCTTCTCCATTGTGCACAGGTTGATTTTCTTCTCTAACAGGTACATAGTTCATGGATGGAGTTAAAACCTCAAGATCAAACATCCAATCAGGTCCTTTACCTTTCTCATTGTCTTGATCTTATAAAAACTCAACATGAAGACAATCTTGAACCTTCTTAGTTACTCTGTTGTATACTCTAAAGCCCTTACTGTTAGTGCAATAACCCAATAAGTATCCTTCTTCTGATTTGCCATCAAACTTCCCCAGATTATCAATTGTATTTAAAATAGTGAGAGGGCATCCAAAAGGCTTCATAAAACGAATGTTGGGTTTACTGCCCATCAACAATTCATAAGGTGTCTTCATCTGTGGTTTGGTGACTGAGACTCTGTTAAGTACATAGCAAGCAGTACTTACAGCTTCTGCCCATAATTGAATAGGTAGATGGGAATCTGCTAGCATTGTTCTTGCTGCTTCAATCAAAGTCCTATTCTTCCTCTCTGCAACACCATTCTGCTGTGGTGTTCTTGCAATACTAAACTCCCTTTTTATGCCTTTGTTTGCACAAAATTCATCCATAAGCTTGTTCTTGAATTCAGTCCCATTATCACATCTAATACCTCTAACCTTGAGTCTCAATTGGTTTTCAAGTGCTATTATGAGAGTCTGAATAGCATCAAAAGTATCATCTTTAAAACCCAAGAAAAATACCCAACTGAATCTACTGCAATCATCTGTTACAACTAAGCAGTACTTTTTCTTGTTTAAACTTGCCACAGAAACAGGTCCAAACAAATCCATATGTAACAGCTCCAAAGGTTCTCTAACAGTTCTTTCCTCAAGCTTCTTGCAGGAAGCTTTGTGTTGTTTACCCTTCTTGCATGCCAAGCATGATTGATCATTCTTGTAAGTCTTTGAAGGTAAACCTCTAACTAAATTGCCTTTGACCAGTTTGTTGATATTCTTGAAATTAACATGGCCCAATCTTCTATGCCATTGGTGTGCCTCTTCAGTTGTTGCTTTAGCCACCAAACATGTGGCTCTTCCATAAGAATGTAGACTCTTCATGTCTAAGCTATACACATCATTTGTCCTTGGTACTCTAAGAACTACCAAGTCATCATCAACAGGCTTAAAATCAGAGGAAAGGATGAGACATTCTATGTCAGTGAATAACACAGGATGCTTTTTATCACAGATTTGTGATACTGACAATAAATTGAACTTAAGCTCCTTCACATATCTAACATTCTCAAAGTCTATAAGCCCTGCTTTGATAGTTCCTTTTCCAGTAATCTTTCCTCTATTGGGATCATTCCCAAATGCAACTCTTCCTCCACTAATATTTCTAAAATCAGACAGGATCTCTTTGTCTCTTGTCATACTTCCAGAGCAACCGCTATCCACAATAAGATGATCTTTAAGCTCCTCTTCTGGGTTGCCCTGCACAAAAACAAAAGAGCTAGTGACGTTTAGGAACCCAAGCCATTACTGACTTGTGTTCCCCTTGTGGAGTTACAAACTCAAATTCTTTGAGTATGTAGTTTCCACTATCTTTCAAAACATGATCCAGAATTATCTTTTGATTTTTAGCATGTGGATTTTCAAAACTTTCTGGTTTTTCAACACAACTCTCTTTTATAATTCCATTCTCTTTTTCTTGTAACACAAAAACATCTGATTCACTTGTTGAAAGTATTGTTTGTCCCTCAGCAGTAGTTTCCCTCTTAACCCATTCTGGTTTAACACGTGGTTCCTGTGATCTAGATCCCCTATGTGAATTATAATACCTTCTAGGTTGATAGTGAGATCTCCTAGGACTCCTATTCCAAATAGTGTGATCAGTACCTTGTTTTACGAGCAGTACTTTGAGAAATCTTGGTCGGTATTAGATACTTTGGAAAGTAATGTGAGATACTGAAGGTTTTGAAAAAGGTCTTCTCTGGTGTGGGTATCTATGATCTGGTGAGAAATTTCTGTGATTGACCCTATTTGAATTATTCCAAACTGGTTTGTGCTCTCTAGGTTTCTGGTTGACAGACTTGTTCTTTGGAAATTTACTAAGGTATTCTGAGTGATGTTCACAATCCTTGATTAAATGAGTAGGACAAAGTGACTTCTTCTATGTCTATGCCCAAAATTATTTTGCCTTCTTGGTGAATGATTAAACCTGTTTTGACCAAAGTTATCCCAAAAAGGTTTAGCAGAACTGTTTTGAAAAGGTTTTTCTGAAGGTACTGCTTGGGGAGCAGTACTTTGATTTGAAGGTACTGCTTGATTTTGAACAATATTTTCAACAGCTTCTTTGGGTTTTTCAGACCTAGATTGAGCTACAAGCTTTTTCCTAAACTCAAGATTGTCTACTCCAAAACGAGAAACATCAGGCCTAGGGGGTTGATGAATGCCAGTGGGATGGGGAACAGCATGATAACCATTGTATTTCTTATATTCAGGAGGTGAGTCACTTATTGAACCCTCATTACTAGATGAGTCTACATAATTAATGAGTTCATCATCACTAGTGGTTATATCCTCATACTCACCTTCATCCTGATTACTAGGTTGGTTTTCATCTATGTTACTAAAATCCATTCCAAAACCTAATCCAGTTTTAAGGTAGGCTCTTTTCTGTTTTTGAACATAAGTAACATGTGATAGACCAGCTTCACCCCAAGCATCAAACTTAGCTAACAAATCATCTCTTTCCTTAGTCAATTTCTCAATTTCAGCAATTTTACAGTTTAATTTCCATTCACTTAGTTTTAACTGGTAATCCTGTTGTTCATATTTTTCAGCCCAAGCTACTTCATTAGTTTCATGTGCTAAGATTTGGGCTTCCATAGATTCTAAGGTTATTTGATAACCAGCTACCTCAAACCTAGCCCTAACACAATTATCTCTTTCAATCACATAACTGTTAAGTAATTTGTGATAAAAATCATAATAGTTTGAGCATACCTCAGAGATAGGAGACTGACTTGGTGAAGTAGCCACCATTGCAAGAAGAACAGGGTTATCTTCACTTTCCTTGCTCCAATCAAATCCTCCAAAGCCATCATCGATTCCAAAGCAGATGTTCAGTTCCTTATCAAAAGCGGTGCTCCAGTCCAATGCTTCCACTGATTCTTCAACTACTTCTTCCACTGCTACCATACAGTAAGTCACCGGTTCATCATCAAACTCTTCACTCCAGTCAACTTCAGATAACTTCTCTTGAGCAACCAAAGCCTTTGTTTCAGTAATTGGAATTTCTTTGAGCTCAAGTTTTGGCTTCTCAGATGTCCTGTTTGCTTGATACTTAGCAAACCTGCACTCCCTTGCAAAGTGACCAGTCTTTTGACAATTGAAGCATTCAATTTTGGATTTGTCAAAAGTTATTCCTTGTTTTGGCTTGAAATCAATGCTTTTGCCTGTCTTCTTCATATACTTTTTGATCCTTGCAGTGATCATAGCAACTTGCCACCTGATATCAATTTCTTCAAGTGCATCTTCTTCAATCTGTGCTAGATCTTCTTCATAAGTGACAGGTAAACTAGCTTGTTGTGCAAAGAATGAGCACACAACTTCATCTGAGTGCATAGTGGTAGTTGGTG
Organism: Chrysanthemum makinoi; assembly: GCA_910596185.1. Classification (NCBI taxonomy): domain Eukaryota; kingdom Viridiplantae; phylum Streptophyta; class Magnoliopsida; order Asterales; family Asteraceae; genus Chrysanthemum; species Chrysanthemum makinoi. Next base: position 313,851,264 of record OU343224.1, read on the forward strand.
GGGCCTGCTGAGCATATGAGGGGGTGTAAACAGCAGTACTTTGAGAAACAATACTTTGAGGAGAAGCAGTACTTTTGATGGAAGTACTGCCCTTCTTTTCAGATGATAGAAAAGCAATAGTGTGAGACTTGGAATTTGTTTGACCACTCATCTCATGCTCATACACCTTCAGTTGATGATAGAGATCATCAAAGTCCATGACATCCAAACCTTGTTGTCCTCTGATCATTGTAGCAATCACATGCCATGTAGATGGCAAACTCCTTAGAAACTTCAAATTAGCATCCTCAACTGATACTTCTGCCTTGTATAACTCCAACATGTTGAGGAGATTTTGAAACCTATCATATGCAGAATCAAGACTCTCTCTTTCACCAACTGTGAAAGTTTCAAACTGTTGCTTCAGCAAATTTCTGTGCATCTTCTTAGAGGCTTCATTCCCTCCAAATCTGGTCTTGAGAGCAGCCCAAAGCTGCTTAGCATCTTTAGCATCATGAAATTTGAGAAGATGACCATCTGGAATGGCAGATAATAGAATGTTTAGTGCCTTCTCTTGATTCCTTAAGGTTGCTGCTGGTAAAACTGGTTTAGGTGCTTTGGGTTGTCCAGGAACATCAATGGGTTCTGGAACAACTTCATTCCCATTAACAATTATGTTAATACAAATAAGCCGTAAAAACGTTTATTTATATTTTACGATCTTCTAATGTTTTGTCGACAACAAAAGTAAAATCATTTTAACGAAACAAATAGAGTACGTAAATAGTTTGACTTAATAGTTTTCTAACACAATTAAGTTGTCACATAAAACACTAAAACAAGTATAAGTGATTTTATAATTTAGATACATATGTACAACAACTAGTGTTTACATATTGGGTTAAACATATACTTAAACTAAGTATACTAAAATGGGTAAAAACTAAGTGTATACTAAAATAGGTAAAAACTAAGTGTATGCTAAAATGGGTAAATACAAGTATATACTAAATGGGTAAATACTAGCAAATGGTTTTGACCCATAACCCATGATTTTATATATACCACTTAACCAAGTTCATTGTATCTAGAAAGAAAACCATGGATCAACCCATAACCCATGACCCATGACCCATAACCAAAAATACCCATGGGCAAAGAGGAGCGGACCACGGATCCCTAGCTTTGTGCTAGCCGGATCCCTTGTGGTAGGGATCCGTGGGATCCGGGGAACAGTAGAGGTTTTTCCTCTATAAATAGTGAGCCATTTCTTCATTGTTTCTCACCCCTTTCAATATACTTTCTCCCCTGAGTTAAATCTCACTAACCTTAGATCCAAGAGATCTATGTTTGTAGTTTTGTTTTTGTGTGATCTTTTAGGTTCCTCTTAAAGGCAAGATCACCACCTTTGAAGTCGAGCAAGCTCAAGTCCATGAGTTGCCATGCTTCCTCATCATCAAGGCTATTGAAGTCTTCTTGTTGATGATTCCTTTCTTTCTTCAAAGAAGTATAGTGTTGAAGACATTAGTGAAAGATGTCTTAAGAGTCAAGACCTTAGTGAAGGGTATCTATCGTCTATAGGATAAAGCACTTGTGGTAGGTGCTTAGAAGTCAAGACAAAGAAGCATTAGTGAAAGGTGCTTAGAAGTGAAGACACAAGACATTAGTGAAAGGTGTCTTGTAGATCTAGTCAAAGGCATTAGTGAAAGGTGCCTTAGATGTACATTCGATATGGTGTGTTTCGATGTACAAGATAGACTAGTATTAGATCCAAGGATATTGATATCCTTGATGATGTTGTAAAGGAGTAGATCTCCTTTGGGATTAGTCGTTGGTGTAGTGTGGTAGTAGTTCCTCCATTGCAATGGAACTAGGTGCTTAGCTTAGTACCTAATAAAGGGTAGGCGACGTTGTGAAGGTGTAGTTCACCTAAGGTGTGAAAGAACTAGGTACTTAGCCTAGTACCTTATAAAGGGTAGGCGACGTTGTGTAGGTGTGGTTCACCTTGGAGTGAAAGAACCCTGTGGTTAGCCTAGTACCGGAAAAAGAGTAGGCGACGTTGTGAAGGCTTCTCCGCCATAAGGAGATTGGTGTAGTGATTACGAACTCTCGAGTAGGTGACTCGGGGAGTGGAGTAGGGCAAGGAAGGTGACCTTGTAGCCGAACCACTATAAATACTTGCGTTGTGGTTTTGTGCTTCTTACTCTAATCTTTTCATTACTTATCTTTATATGCTTGTTTATCAACATCCAACACACACATCCAAGTAGATTGACATAAGTCGATCTAAATATTTAAAAGGAAGTTTTAATTGGTAAAACTATTCAACCCCCCCTTCTAGTTTTCCACAATTGGCATCAGAGCTTCGTTACCAAGTTTGTTGAAGTATATTGTACTTTAAAAACTTGATACGATCCACGATTAATTGAAAACTACAAAGAAGGTCTTTCATAAAAACAAACACCATGTCTTTTAAAACTATATGTTTGGATGTTGATTTGATAACAACATTTTTATTTATTTTTTAATTGCACTAATCTTCCTTGTCATGTTGATTAGTCAAAGCTCATACCCACCAAGCTTTAGGAGTCGCTTGGTAACAAGAATACCTTCCTTAAGAAGGTATCTTAAAGGAGCGGGAATCGTCTAAGTGACATTTGTTGTGTCATTTGTAAAGACATTCCTAAGTACGCTAGAGGTATGATTTTCTTTTTACTTTGCTTGATAATTAAGTATACCTATTTAGGTATTTATATGATTATCTTTTGTGCTTATACATGTTTTACATGAAGCTTCATTAGGAAGCCTTTTTCTCACATACGTGTTTTATTTCTCGTCTAAAATCGTGGTATATAAAACTTATGTTTTGTTTCTTTTAAATCCAATAATAAAACATAACATGAATTTCAAAAATTCCTCCTTCCCTATAAAAACTCTCACTGTCGACCTATCTATCAAATCCTCACTTTTTTCAAATCATCCAATTTCAAAAATTCCCTCTCACTTGAAAACTTCATCTTCCTCCTCATTCCATCTCAACCGAAACCAAGAAGATCCGTCATCAACATGGTTTACATCGCACTCGTGCTCATCGTCATAACACTCATCGCACTTGTGTTCCCTATGATGAAGTTCACATACGGAGACATTTACTTTGTGTTGTTAATCTATATTGGGGTCATTTACCCAATCCTTTGTATCATCCTTAGCATTGAAATGCAATATTATTAATGATCTAGATTATCTAGGTCGCTTTTGTTATAGTATGTTTATCATTTCTTTTGATTTATATGTTTCATTTCTTTCGTGATACATTAGAAGTCATGTATGCATGCTAAAGGAAAAATGTAGGATAAAACATATTTTCATGGTATAAAAACTATAAAATCTATTTCTGTTACTACAGATCCACGGATCCCGGAAGTTATACTAGCCGGATCCCTTTTGAAAAGGAACCGTGGGATCCGTCCTACTGGAAAACAGTTTTTCATGCAAATCAAAACCTCTTTTCGTTTAAGAGTAATACTCCACTTGTATGTCAAAACCATAAGTGAGTTAAGTGTATTTCTTGTTAAAAACCATTGTTAATAAAATCTAGTAAAACATTAGATTAACATACGTTGACCACAAACATTTCCTTTTATTTGTCATTTCTATAGGTTCAACTATGACGCATGAATATGAGTTTGATTTTTCACTCACTAGCGTCTACACTCCGAACATCTCTCTCGAACCCAACACGCCTGGCAATCATGTCCGTGGGTTCAATAATCTCGAAAACCGTCACTTCCATGAAGGACGTATTGTAGACACCTCTCTACAATTCGAAGAAGGTATCAATACCTCCTTCCGAGCCATAGGACTAGAATGTCTTCTTGAAATCAACGAGAAGATATGTCCAAGGTTCATAATGGAATTCTTCCGTCTAGTCGAACTCGTTCGTAACGAGGATCGCTCTTTATCTCTTTTATTTTATATCAAAAACCAAAAGTTCGCTTTAACCCTTGGGCATTTTGCTCACATCCTCCGGATTCCAAATCATGGACAATGTGCCTTCACCGAAGATTGGTCTCTAGATTCTCTCTTCAACTTTCGTGAAGAAAATAGTCCATATTGTTCACACATACCCTCTCCGGAAGATTTAAATCGCATAATATGCAAACCTCGACCATATTACTCTGATCCAAACATTATCTTCACAAGGGATATCCGAGAAGAGTACAAGCCTCTTGCACTCATCCTACGTGAAAATGTTTGGAGTCTTAGGGGAAATCGAGAAATCCTTCCCGCTTGTTGTGCTCACATGTTGTACTGTTTGCTAAGACAACAACCATACAATCTCGCCTACTTCTTCTCAAGGCGAATTGCAAATCTTCAAGGCTCCAAGAATAAACTCATCCCTTATGGAATGTTCTTGACACGCCTCTATCATAATGTTATGCACTTCCATCCTCAATTTCAAAGTCCGTTGTACGTACTTGTGAACAAAATGATGAAACCGCTAAACATATCCCTCATGAAGACTTTCTTCATTCTTGATTCCACCAACACTCATCAATCACATAATGATCCTCCTAGTGAAAACACTCAAGGAAATCAATAGTATTCCAAAATAGGATCAAATCTCTTGTACTCGTGCTTTATCAATGTAATCCAATTTCCTTCATAAAATAAAACATTTGATATCTTAGTATTTAGAACCTTCCTTAGACTATCCTTGAGATATAATGCATTGTCAAGATCATTGCATACCTTTAGTAAAGGTCCTGCTGAGCAGATGGGCGGATCCCAAAAATTACACTAGACGGATCCCTACTCTTAGGGAACCGTGGGATCCGTCGAACAGAAAATGCAATTACAAGCATTGTATTTCAAACACATTCTTAGAACAACTCACACTAAGCTAAGCATAGTGTCTTAAGGCAAATTAAGTCCTTATCAAGATAGGTTAATCTTTCCCATTCATACATAACTCACCAAGGTCACACTCTAAAAACGCTTGTAGACCTACCGTTTCGTTGTAATCCATTACTCTTCCGCTCTTAAACTCACACCTCATTTTCTACTTGATCCCTCACATCTAGTCTTAGAAATCTTTCAATTATGGCAAAATTGATCATAAATCATCCTCACCTCCAAGTTGATCAAAGTTGATCAAAATCTAGTTTTCTCATCTCAAAGCTTCTAGGATATTTTCCAATACACTATCCTAAGACACAACCTGATCTCTAGGATCATTTAGCTTCAATTGACACTGTAAATCTTTAGTGTCATCCTTGGTCATCCATAGGTACTCTTGAAAGTTCCAAATCCTTCCATAAATAACAATCATTAGCTACATCACTCATTACTTTCAAGTACTCAAGCATCCCATCATTTAAAACACTTAGGAGGACTGAAACACTCAAAATGATATAGGTCTTAGATCTTAGAAACATCATTTCCACTCTTTCATAGCTACTGAGAGACGGATCCCTAGGAGTAGCCTAGACGGATCCCTCTGAGGAGGGAACCGTGGGATCCGGATGACAGTATAGGTCAAATCTTGCTAAAACAATCATTTCAACTCATCTTCCTAACTCAAACACTCCATCTCATCTTAAATGAGCTCCTAGATCAGTACAACCTCTGAAGTTGACTCTTGTGCATGTCAATCATCACATTCCAATGAATCCTAGTGGCTTGAAGCTTAAATGCACTTGCCAAATCTCTTAGTTTATAAACCACCTTGTTAGGACCTCCATAGTCATCACTCTCATCCTAACTTTCAGCTCTTGCAAACTCTTGAAATCATCTCATCATGAGGAAAACCCCAAGTAGTAACTTATCCACCAAAGAACCACCCATGAAAAGAGCTCGTGTTATACACGAAATTTCCTCAACCGAATCATCTCCCATCAAAACAACAAATGATAGAACTCTTCATCATCCAATCAAACCAATTCCTAAAAGGATAGTACCCACAAAACTACCTATGCCAAACACCACCATACCTCCTAGGCCAAACAATGTCATATCCGCCAAACCATCACCATTGGCTCCTAGAGCTATTTCATTTACATATCCACTATCATCACCACACCTCTACAATTTAGAGAACTTGCCTCCTAGGACGTCTCATCCGCTTCCGCCGACAACATACTCCTCATTAGGAGGAATAATGGTTCAAAATCAAGGTGTTGAGTCAACACTTGCTCCGGCTTCCTTCTCGGCGTTTTCATCATATAATCCCATTTGGATTATGACAAATCATCAAAATCAACCACCCGACCATATGGAAGTTGACACCTCTCTACCACCACCATCATTCTTGGTTGAGTCATTCTTAAATGCACCTCCACCAATCCCTCCATCGTTTGAAGCTCCACAAGCCGCTTCACTTGATCCTTCGAATCAAGCCATTTCATTTCATCCACCACCACTACCTAGCCATGGCAAAGATTGCTATCATTGTCAACATGTTGAAAGTTTGATACATGAAGTACGAGAAGACCAACGTTTCATGTTCTATCATCTCCTCGAACGTTTCGATGAGATTAAACCTAAACAAAACTTGAGCTAGAAGATTATAGTGGTGTCTTAGCTTCAAGCGTTAGGGGATCTAGAAATTTCGAGTCATGTATATCATAACTCTTGCTTATTAAATGGAATTACATGCTACTTGCTATATTTCTGAGTATGTGAGTGTACTATATAATCCATATCTCTTTTTAGTATTAACATTTCTTGTTATACCAATCTTTGCTGACTTTATTCATCAGCCAGACGGATCCCTCAGATTTGCCTAGACGGATCCCTACTAGGAGGGAACCGCGGGATCCGGGAGACAGAAAGCCTTCTTTCTACTAACTTGAATCACATTTGCAGGAAATTGTGAATTATACTTGATTTCTAACCTTTTTTTGTAGTTATTCAATTTACATATGAAGACTTTGACATCATAAAGCTAGGGGGAGCTTTATGTCAAAGCAATACATTGCAAATTACTTGCAATACTAGGTTCACATTTCGTGTCATCCCTTTGCAACAATTGCAATCATCAAGGGGGAGCACATTCTCGTCACTTAGCCGAACCATTTGCAAACTTAGTTGCAAACACAATTAGTTTATTTTACGTTATGTCCTTGACGCCCTTACATAGGGATGGACTCGTCAAGGGGGAGTTAAGACGAGTACCATTCCCGTCACTTGCTCTCTTTTACATTTTTACATTTTTTTTTCTTATAAAAATTGTGTTAGTCTCTTTTAACACTTTTTGTTTCGACAAAAAGGGGGAGAAGAAAGTAAAAACTACAAAATCAAATTTTTACGAATTTTAGCTTTTTCCTTAAAATAATTTTATGTTTTATCATCAACAAAAAGGGGGAGATTGTTAATACAAATAAGCCGTAAAAACGTTTATTTATATTTTACGATCTTCTAATGTTTTGTCGATAACAAAAGTAAAATCATTTTAACGAAACAAATAGAGTACGTAAATAGTTTGAGTTAATAGTTTTCTAACACAATTAAGTTGTCACATAAAACACTAAAACAAGTATAAGTGATTTTATGATTTAGATACATATGTACAACAACTAGTGTTTACATATTGGGTTAAACATATACTTAAACTAAGTATACTAAAATGGGTAAAAACTAAGTGTATACTAAAATAGGTAAAAACTAAGTGTATGCTAAAATGGGTAAATACAAGTATATACTAAATGGGTAAAATACTAGCAAATGGTTTTAACCCATAACCCATGGTTTTATATATACCACTTAACCAAGTTCATTGTATCTAGAAAGAAAACCATGGATCAACCCATAACCCATGACCCATGACCCATAACCAAAAATACCCATGGGCAAAGAGGAGCGGACCACGGATTCCTAGCTTTGTGTTAGCCGGATCCCTTGTGGTAGGGATCCGTGGGATCTGGGGAACAGTAGAGGTTTTTCCTCTATAAATAGTGAGCCATTTCTTCATTGTTTCTCACCCCCTTTCAATATACTTTCTCCCCTGAGTTAAATCTCACTAACCTTAGATCCAAGAGATCTATGTTTGTAGTTTTGTTTTTGTGTGATCTTTTAGGTTCCTCTTAAAGGCAAGATCACCACCTTTGAAGTCGAGCAAGCTCAAGTCCATGAGTTGCCATGCTTCCTCATCATCAAGGCTACTGAAGTCTTCTTGTTGATGATTCCTTTCTTTCTTCAAAGAAGTATAGTGTTGAAGACATTAGTGAAAGATGTCTTAAGAGTCATGACGAAGATATTAGTGAAGGGTATCTATCGTCTATAGGATAAAGCACTTGTGGTAGGTGATTAGAAGTCAAGACAAAGAAGCATTAGTGAAAGGTGCTTAGAAGTGAAGACACAAGACATTAGTGAAAGGTGTCTTGTAGATCTAGTCAAAGGCATTAGTGAAAGGTGCCTTAGATGTACATTCGATATGGTGTGTTTCGATGTACAAGATAGACTAGTATTAGATCCAAGGATATTGATATCCTTGATGATGTTGTAAAGGAGTAGATCTCCTTTGGGATTAGTCGTTGGTGTAGTGTGGTAGTAGTTCCTCCATTGCAATGGAACTAGGTGCTTAGCTTAGTACCTAATAAAGGGTAGGCGACGTTGTGAAGGTGTAGTTCACCTAAGGTGTGAAAGAACTAGGTACTTAGCCTAGTACCTTATAAAGGGTAGGCGACGTTGTGTAGGTGTGGTTCACCTTGGAGTGAAAGAACCCGGTGGTTAGCCTAGTACCGAAAAAGAGTAGGCGACGTTGTGAAGGCTTCTCCGCCATAAGGAGATTGGTGTAGTGATTACGAACTCTCGAGTAGGTGACTCGGGGAGTGGAGTAGGGCAAGGAAGGTGACCTTGTAGCCGAACCACTATAAATACTTGCGTTGTGGTTTTGTGCTTCTTACTCTAATCTTTTCATTACTTATCTTTACATGCTTGTTTATCAACATCCAACACACACATCCAAATAGATTGACATAAGTCGATCTAAATATTTAAAAGGAAGTTTTAATTGGTAAAACTATTCAACCCCCCCTTCTAGTTTTCCACAAATTACATTCCATAGAGCATGGTCTGTAATGGCAATATACTGCCTCATCTTCATGCACCAGAGATCATATTCTCCCTTCTTGATTATTGGAATTCTGAGTGAGGTGATTGAGGGTGGTGGAACAGCTTCAGTCGACATCTTGAATATTGTTGTAGTAGGGTTTCTTCCTAGTCAGAGTTTCCACACAAGCTCTGATACCACTTGTTGGATCGATATACTTTAATCAAACTAACTTAACTAGCTTGTTAAGGTTTAACAACCTCGGATAAATCCTAAGTTATTAACAAAGAAACACTGAGCAATCTTTATCAAGTACGCGGAATTTACTTAACAAAGCTAAGAAGAATTACTTTTATTATAAACTCTAAATCTGCTTATTATGCAGATACACTAAACAACTCTAAGATTATCGAACTTCTCTCGAAAACTCTAAACAACTTGTGAATTCGTAAACTCTAAAACTCATAAACTCGTACGTCTAATGCCAATCTAGGAGTCCTTTTATAGGCTCAAGGATATCCTAGTCGGTTTACAAATTGTATCCTTGTACGACAAGTAATCTAATACAGAATATTCTAGAGTTACAATACTTTCCATAAACGAATATAACAATTCTTTGTTCTTGCAGTACTTTGACTTTGTTTTTTTTTTTGGGTAAAAGGGTTAATTCACCCCGGTAAAATTTATTACTCCAAAAAACGTTGAGGTACAATGGATGAGGGTGACATCCCTCATCTCAGTCCCTTAGGACACTTACAGACACTTATAAAAGAATGACAAACCATTCTTATAACTGACAAAATGAACCTACCAATAATGACAAAAGTAAATAAAACATTACAATACTACTCAAGACAAGTACTTGAGCCTTCTACATCATTATAGCAGTCCATTTACTTCCATGAAGAATCCTCCAACTTGCCCAATCAGACCCATTTGCAGCTTCTATTAGTATTATGCAAGGGGCATAATCTAATAACCTAATACGAGTGGTATCCGTAGCAAATGAAATTTGAAAACTTAACCAGGGTATAATCAACCCTTACTTCCAGCATTTGATGACTTGACCCAATCTTCAAACCAATTCGAATGGAACACATGAAGACACCCTGAAGCAAGTCACAATGACACACCACAAATGATCACACAACCCTGAAATACAGATCCATAGGCATGTGATCACACCAACACTATGACAAGATTGTTAGTACCACTAAGCTGCCCAATGCAACCAAGATGAGAGTGCAACACGATGGTAGCAAATCTGCCATAGACTAACACAAGAAAACTTCCAGCAAATACGAACCAAAGACCCAAGTAGAATCAACAAACATGTCCATGATGGTTCGAAAAGCACTTGACAAATCATCACCAAAACAACGACCACATGCTACATAAAGGATTCAAAAACCGGTCATTGTATAAGGGTTTCAAAACCCCAACATCCAATAATTCATCCACTCTCCCATAACCCACGTCCATAACCACAAACATCCTAATGGAACTTACAAAAACGTATCGCAGATAACATCCAGCATAAAGCACCAAACAAAGGAGAATGTAAAAACCACAAGGTTTTATAACCGTTCAGCAGAAAACCAAAGGACCCCAACATGATCTAGAGATAGAGCAATAACGCTTGCCTCTAGTCGACTTTAAATATGCAAAGTAATAGGTCGGTTAGAGGAAAAACCCAAGAAAGAGACAATCGATACCCTAAATTAAAAATAACAACCTATTAGATAAACTAAGTCGGTTAGGATTAAAGATCATAGCCTTAAACGATTTCCCAAAAAGGAAAACAATTTAGGGATTTAGGGTATGTAGATAATCAGATTCGAAACCCTAAAATTAATAATCACCAATTTAGAATCGGTTTAGGAGGACAAATCATAACCCAAAAGGATTTCCAGTAAAGAAAAACGATTTAGGGATTAGGGTCTGAAATAAATGGGCGATTAAGGATAGATCAAGAGGAAAACCGACTCCCCTACCTACACAAATCCGATCAACACATAAATTCAGTTAATCCTAGATGAGGATCAAAGAAAAAACGTGATTTGATGGACAAAATTAAGCCAGAATATTATGAGGCAGGGGAGGCAGAAAATCGGCCACACAAGGAGAGAGAGGTTAGGGTTTTTTTTTTTAGTTTTCTACTTTGACTTTGTTGTGCAGTACTTTGACTTTATCTTTAGCAGTACTTTAACTCTTTGAATTTTTCCAGTACTTTGCAGCTTACAGTACTTTCATATCTTCAGTACTTTCATATCTTCAGCACTTTCATATCCCAACAAACCCCTTAAACCAAATCTGTCCAAACAGCCCCTTAAACCTGTTTGTGTCCAAACAACCCCTGATGACGTATAGTCCGCATTCGGGTCATGAACCCGACCAGTGGACGCTACTAACACTCGAGCCCAGTACGAGTGGGCTAACGCGGTAACGGTTTGGGCTCACAAAGGCCCAAACCTAAAGTTATTTATGGCCTTGATATTGGATATCTCTTATTTATGGGATATGTATCAACCAACCGACTTAGGCGGGATACGCCGAGGGTTGTGGAACACGAAACCAACAAGGATTTCGTATGTATATAAAGGGCATCTCGGCCCTCATTAAAGGTACGATCACAAAACCAAACTCTCCACTAAACCCTAAAAACCGATTACTTACTCTCACGCCGGAGGATAATTGTGGAAGACAATCCCACGATAAGCCTAACGGTGTTTTCTGTTTTCTTAGTGCGCAGGTCTCAAGCATCAAGATCTAATTGATACGAGAACCGGAGTCCAAATAAGGAACGCCCAACTTTTGTATCAACAAGTGGCGCCATCCGTGGGACCTATCACTAAGAACTAGAATGACAAAGCACGGAAACCTAAGCCAGTGATCGCATAGTGACCTACAAGGGAAGAAGCAGCAAAGCGAATCAGCCTCTAAGCAGGCCTCTGGAACAACCAGTGCGACCAGAAACCAAGGTTCAGGCCCAGATCTGGTCTTCACGACAGTGGGACCACGCACGGTGACAACGCATGCCACTACGACCACCACCAGCGCAGAAGTTCCACAACGCACCCTTCTTACCACTCCCCACCAATCGGTGCCAGAAACGAACCTCACAACCCCGCCAGGCGCACCTGAGCGAAACAGGGGTCCAGAGGTGGAAACAGACACCCTCGCGCTAGAAGGAGTCGCGCCTGAACTAGCGCCAAGTGACTTCGTGTCTCAAAACTACGAAACCTTGGTTGCCCTCATGCAAGAGGAAGCGAAAAAGAGGTCGAGTCAGAGCCTGCAAGCCCGACTCAACTTCGACCCTGAGCATGAGACATCCCTATCACGTCACCGGAGGGAGAGGCGCGAGAGGGATAGCCGCCGGCCCCCAGACCAGGATTGGGAGGAGAGTTGTGAACGATGAAGCAGCTGACCTACAGTATCTGGGAGAACACGAAGATGATGGATGGCGTACCAATGTCCACGCTAGGCTTGGTAGCCGCAGGGTCCATGACAGACTTGGGCGACGGCACTCCCCAAGTGAAAGCTCTTCGAGCTCGGATTCTGAGGACAGTCGGCGCAAGCGCCGAAAGAGAGGAAGCTCTTCCTCCAGTGACTCGTCGGACAACGAGGACAGAGAAACAGGACACTGGAAGTCCAGGAGAAGATATCGCGACCAGGAGGACGAAGATATGTCTCTTCCCTGGCGCCGCCAAAAGGTGGATGCGTTCATTCGGCGCATCAGCGATTTTTCAGAGGATAAGAGAAGGCACATGCCCGCCAATGTGAAAACCTATGATGGAACAGGAGATCCGGACGATCACCTAAATATTTTCGAGTCAGCTGCTACCATCGAAAATTGGCCACAACCTGTGTGGTGCCACATGTTCAATTCCACATTAGTGGGAAATGCGCGAAAATGGTTCAGTAAGCTTCCACGCAGAAGCATTGGTGGTTTTGAAGAGTTGCAGAAGGTGTTTCGCCTGAACTTTACTCAAAGGAAGAAGTACGCCAAAAACCCTGTCGAACTTGCCAGGGTAAAACAGCGCCAGGGGGAATCTACAAGCGCTTATGTGGAACACTACAAAGACGAATGCATACATGTCAAGGCATGTCCCGAAATACTAAAGATCTCAGGGTTCATGAACGGTGTCAATAACCCAGAACTCATCAAAAGGTTGAACGACAAGGTCCCCCAAACCTTTGATGAACTTATGAAACGCACGAGGTCCTTTATCCAAGGAGAAGCTGTTGCGGCAGACAGCAAGAAAGGCTACTCAAACTATAGGTCACAAGAACAGCCTAGGAGACAATCCATTGACCATAGTAGTAACCGGAACAAGAACTACCGCGGTCAGGGGAGCGGACAAGAGAATGACAAGTATACCCCGCTAACCAAGACTCCGAAGGAGATATTCGCAACGGAAGGCGCGAACTTCTCGAGACCCCCACCAATGCGCACCCTAGAAGAGCGGCGCGTGGGGAACGGATACTGCGACTATCATGGATAGAAGGGCCACACCACCAATGAGTGTGTCCAATTGCGCCAACTAATTGATAAGCTAGTAAAAGAAGGCAGATTGGACCATTTAGTTAAGAACATCAAGGATGGGAAAGATAAGCAAAAGACTAGGAACAAGAAAGAAGCACCCAAAGATAAGGCTAATACCATTTACATGATACAATCATGGCAGCGAAAGACTAGGCAGAAGGTCAGCCAAAATTTTTCCTGTGGAAGCGAAATTTCTTTCCCCACCTTGGCTACGGACAACGCAGGGGTAGAACCTCTTACCATCAAAATTAATGCAGGGGGTCACGATATCCACCGCATGTACGTTGATGGAGGAGCATCCGCAGATTTAATGTATGAACATTGTTTCAAGCGACTGCGACCTGAGATACGAAGTCAGTTAAGCCCGGCCATGACGTCGTTGACTAGTTTTACAGGAGAAAAGATATGGCCCATGGGGCAAATACGCCTACTAGTCAATGTTCGTAATAAGGAACACTCCACGACAGCCTGGATGAACTTTATGGTGATCAGATCCCCTTCGTCATACAATGGCATTATTGGAAGGCCAGGGATATCAGCCATACGCGCGGTACCGTCTACACCACATGGGATGCTCAAGTTCCCGGTAGAGGGGGGCATTGTTACTCTCTACAATACCACCGTACCACCTGGAGAATGTAACACAATTACATGTGAGACGGCACACATCCCAGAACAGCGCGCAACTAAAGTATCAAAACTGAGGGTCACAATTCATCCTGATTACCCAGAGCAAGAAGTATCGGCCGTGTGCGCACTCTTGCAAAAGAATCTGGGTACCTTTGCATGGGAACCAAAGCACATGACTGGGGTGCCACGCTCGATTACAGAACCCAAGTTGAGAATCCGACTGGGGTGCCGCGTAAAAGCCATTCTGGAGGAAGTACAAAAACTTGTGGATGCATGTATCATGCTAGAAGTTTATTACCATGACTGGCTTTCCAACCCAGTGATGGTCAAAAAGAGCGATGGTAGTTGGCGGATGTGCGTGGACTTCACGGATCTCAACAAAGCATGTCCACAAGACTGCTACCCACTACCAGAGATAGATTGGAAGGTAGAATCTTTGTGCGAATGCCCACTTAAATGTTTCTTAGACGCATACAAAGGGTACCACCAAATCCAAATGGCTAAAGAAGATGAGGAAAAAACGGCCTTCCATACAAGCCAAGGCGTTTATTGTTATACAAAGATGCCCTTTGGCTTGAAGAATGCAGGCGCCACCTACCAGCGATTGGTAGATAATGCATTTGAAAAATAGGTGGGCCGCAACCTAGAGGTTTATGTTGACGACCTTGTCATAAAAAGCCATACTGAGGACGAATTGGTGCGCGACATTGAGGAAACATTTAAGACACTACGAAAGATCAACATGAAGTTAAATCCTAAGAAATGTACCTTTGGCGCCACAGAAGGCATGTTCCTCGGATATTTGATAGAGCCCGATGGCATTAAACCGTGTCCGGAAAAAACGAAGGCTGTCATCCAACTTCCTTCACCACGCACGTTGAAAGAAGTCCAGTCTCTGAATGGAAAACTAGCCGGTTTGAACAGATTCTTGTCTAAATCAGCAGATAAGTCACTCCCTCTCTTCAAGACGCTCAAGAAATGTACAAAAAAGGGAGACTTTCGCTGGACTACGGAAGCAGAAAAAGCTTTTATACAGCTTAAACAACACATAGCAGCGCTTCCCACGCTAGTCGCGCCTCGCCCAGGGGAAGAATTAATTATGTACTTATCAGCGACTCATGGAGCAGTCAGCGCGGTGCTATTGACGGACAGGAATTCAGTACAAAAACCGGTATATTTTGTAAGTAAAGCACTCAATAAAATGGAGGTTAACTATAGCGCAATGGAGAAGTTGGTTTTGGCATTAGTATTCGCCGCCAAACGGCTGCGCAGATACTTCCAGGCGCACCCAATAGCGGTGATCACAGACCAACCAATCAAGCAAGTCATCTCCAAACCCGACGCATCGGGACGACTACAGAATGGAGCATGTTGCTAGGTGAGCATAACATCTCTTACAGACCACGTACTGCGGTTATGGGGCAGATACTAGCAGACTTCATCATCGAAAAACCAGATACAGATGACGCACCTTCACAAAGCGAAGTGGAACTACAAGAACCATGGATCCTATTCACGGATGGATCTTCATGCGTAGATGGGTCAAGCGTAGGCCTTATCCTCACGAATCCAGAAGGAATGGAATTCACTTACGCACTGCGTTTTGAATTCACAGCCACAAACAACGAAGCAGAGTATGAAGCCCTGATTCTTTGGATTACGCATTGCAGCTCGAATGGGCATATGCAACCTAGAAGCAAATGTGGATTCCCGGTTAGTAGCCAACCATGTGTTGGGTGAATATGTGGCTAAAGAGAAAAACATGGTTCAATACCTCGATAAGACCAAGTCACTAATCCAGGGTTTCGACAGGTTTACCATCAAACAAGTTCCTAGAGGGGAAAACAGAAAGGCGGATGCACTGAGCAAGATTGCATCCACAAGCTTTGCGCACCTGTCAAAACAAGTGTTGGTGGAAACTCTTAAGAGCAAGTCCATCTCAGAGATGGAGATATCCACGGTCATAGAGGAGCAAGGTCCTACATGGATGACTCCAATCGTTAAGTTTATAAGCAAGGGCATACTTCCCTAGGAGCAGAAGGATGCCCGACGAATACGTCGCACATCACAGAGGTTTGAACTTCGAGATGGTATATTATATCGGCGTTCATTTCTACAACCATGGCTTCGATGTGTCGGACCCCTTCAAGCAGATTACGTACTCCGAGAGATCCACGCCGGTTCATGCAGTATGTACTCAGTACCACGGTCCGTTGTAGCACGCGCCTTACGGTCAGGATACTACTGGCCTACGATGCACCGTGACGCGCGGGATTTGATAAGAAAGTGTGGCGATTGCCAAGTTCATAGACCCATCCTACGCTGACCACAACAGGAGCTAACACCTATTATGTCGCCATGGCCATTCTATAAATGGGGTATCGACATTGCAGGTCCCTTCCCTGTTGCAGCAGGGGGACTGAAATTCCTTATTGTGGCTATAGACTATTTCACTAAGTGTATTGAGGCAAAGGCGGTCGCGACAATCACAGTTAATCAGGTGAAACGATTTGTTTGGGAGAATATCGTATGCCGTTTCGGATTACGTGGGGAAATCATTTCGGACAATGGAAAAAAATTATGTGACAACTCTTTCAAGGAATGGTGCGAGAAACTAAATATTGCACAGCACTTCGCGTCAGTTAAACACCCACAAACCAATGGTTTGGTCGAGCGTACAAATCGTAGTCTGGGTGAAGGAATTAAAGCACGCTTAGACAAACACAAAGGGAGGTGGGTGGAGGAATTATCGCATGTTTTGTGAACGCACCGCACGACAATCAAAATTAGCACGGGAGACACTCCCTTTTCTCTTGTCTATGGGACAGAAGCCGTCATACCAGCCAAAATTGGGATGCCAACTATTCGTACTACATAAGTTAATGCCACAACCAATGACGATGAACGGCGTATAGACTTGGACCTGTTGGAAGAAAGGCGCGAACGCGAAGCCATATGTGAGGCGAGAGCTAATTCAAAAATGAAAGGATACTACGATGCTAAAGTTCGAAGCACCTCATTCAGACCAGGCGACTTTGTATATCGCGCCAATGATGTGAGCCATGCAGAAGATACAGGAAAACTTGGACCGAAGTGGGAAGGACCTTATGAGGTCATTGAAGCATTGGGAAAGGGCGCGTACAAACTGCGTGACATGGATGGTCGTGAGCTACAACACACATGGAACATTTGCAATCTCAAACGATGTTATCTTTAGGAAAGGCTACGGCCCAGCGCACGGACACCCCCACACTTTAGAAAAGTGCTCAATAAGTATTCGTGTATTTACATTCTGTTTTACTTAGGAAAATGTCTTTTTTCTTTTTACAAAACTTGCAAGTATTAATAAAACGTCGCGGTTTCTAGATAACTCCGCGACACATTTCACTTTGTTATATACATATTATTTATGTCTCAGCATTGTTCTTATATTATCTTTTGCCTACATATCGTGCATGTACTTATTAAAACCCACGATGGTAAAAGGATGAGTAAACCTACTAAATAAATCGTTGAGTAAGAGGGTTGCAAACCCATCAACATCGGATCATGCATCCTTGTTAAACACCTTATTCTCAAGACGTTGGAATAAGTCCAATGTGCATCCCACGATGGATGCGCAACAATGCATATTGTGCGCGTTTAACAAACTAAGAATCAAGACTCTTGACTCCTTGATATGATATTTACAGTACGCTGCATATCACACCATACACGATTATGATACAAGTACTTAGAAATTATGTTTCAAGTACATTAAATCATGATTTTCATACACGATTATGGACTTCATATACTATTCGCGTTTATATAACCGTTTGATTCTTAGACAACGTGGACGTTCTTTATGTAAAGACAGATAACTAAGTACAAACATTATAATCGCAACCACATTCGATAAAACATATGGATCAACACACATTCAACAAAAAAGGGAAATTTCATTATGGACCACAAGTTCATACATAAGGATATCTACAAAGAAGCTATAGCCTATAAACTATTACAACGCCTAAGATGTGAGCTCTCAACACAGTACGCAGCGTCCCCAACCTCTTTAAGTCTCTTCAATAGATCAGAGTCCTGGCGCGATACCGTTGCCACACTAACAGGTACCCCGTCGGATCTTGGGAGATACGCTGCGCCAAGACCACAAAGAATGGCCTTTCCCTTTACGCCCTTCCTCTTGGCAAGCCTCATGGCATGGGCATCTAAGGATTCTTTCAAAGGGATTTCCTTCTCAAGCGCAAAAGGGTTCAGGATATCGCGTGGCCGAGCAAAGATAGGCACTTGCAGCTGTGACTCATCAGGCTTCAAAAAGTAGTCAGGCTGCGCCTCTGCATCATCAGCAAGGTGGCGGGCCAAGGTTAACCCCTCCATAGTCAAACCTATGGGATAATCCTGGTTGCGCTCCAACTGGGCAATCTGAGGAAGCTCCAATAGCTTCATCTTCTCCATCGCAGCGACCATATCATCATAGGAACGCTCATTATACCCGGGCACCTGTGCGGCAGGCACTGTCAACAGGACGCTCTAATGAAGCTCTTCTATGGCCTCCGCCTTGCCACGCGCCAATGCGCACTGAACAACAGCCCCGAAGGTGTCTGTCACCTCTCAAGATTCCAAAGTGTTGAGGACATCAAGGCACCAACCATGGCTGATGAGCCACCTGCGCTCAGCAATCGTGGAAACCAGTTGAGGATATAGCTCTTCATCGTATTCGATGCTGAGCTTGCGTAGCTTCATCTCCTGCTTCTCTAGCAAGCCTCCCACGGTTGCACGAAACTCCTCCAACCGAGAGAAGTGCTCGTTCTTCCCATTCTCCAAATATTTAAGAGCCAAGAAGCAAGTAGCCTTATAATCCTCTAATGCGGCACGCTCCTGACTCACTTGGGTAAGCAACGACATCTTTTCTCCAGCAAGTTTTTTGGCATAAGAGCTCGCCACCTCTGCTTCAGCCTGAGCACTGGCCAGTCGCGCCTCCAGCAGCACAATTTGCTTATCCTTCTGCGTGCTCTGGCTATTCTCCCCAGAATACCTTGACTTTAGCTGCGCAACCAATGTAGCCTGGTGCGCAGCAGCCAACACCAGATCCTCAACAAGATGATCCATTGGCACATCCCCAGATGCCAACGGCTTGGCACCTTGGTTCTTTGGCTCCGAAAAGTCAGCGTGAAAAGGACTCGCCTCGGGTGGCGACTCCCCATAACGCTCAATAGTAACCCCAACGGTTTCAACACTGCACACAAGAGAAGAGAATTCGTGATTATTTCATAACATAAACAGGGAATGTGATAAGTGCTTCGGCGACAATACTTACTTGGGGAGCGGTCTGGCGGGGCGATACATCGTCTGAGGACGACTCCACATCAAGAATGACATGACGTTTTCTCCTGGATGAGCCTACGCCATCACCACCAGGCGCTCTCTTGCGCTTTACTCCTTGGCCTGTAACACCCCCAAATCTCGGTACAGCGGAAGACTTAATCAAGTTCTCGGGGCGTTACTATTGGATTGTTATCGCACACAAGTATAACAAAAGATAGTCATTTATCATTCAAGGCCAATCCCAAAATGGGTTATTCAAAACATTTAGTTCAAAGTGTAATTATTAGGCCCAAAACATAATTTAATAAGATAGGTCCCCAAAGTTTATCAGAGTCAGAATTGATCCTTGCACCTCGCCTTCTTGCCAAGCTTCCACCAATCACGTATTCCAAACACTTCTCAAATTCCTGAGAAATCATGCTAAAAGGTCAGCTTACGCTGGTGAGTTCATAGGTTTAAGTTCAACAAAATCATAGTGGACCTGTAAGAGTTGATTTGCTATGAAAGACCTAGCTAGAATAATACCATTTGCACACGCACAGATCCTACCTGGATCACCAACCATATAATCACTTACTCGGGCCCCTGCGACTCTAGTCCAAAGCACTCGTGGAAACCTCTAAAACAGTTGCCAACCCCGGGCTAGGTCAAGATAGAAGTCTATTCTTAGTCAGGCACGGTTAAACCTAGACTAAGGCAACAACTATCGCACATCTATCTACTCAGTCAAGCATATAAGCAAATCCAAATAGTTTTAACGGTCCAAAAACAGTAGCATGATTCTCACCCCAAAATAGTTCAAAACGTAGTTAAAACGTATATAAAAGTGGGGCTATGAAACTCACCTTAGCCACAGCAATGCACGAATAAATACTAGCAGAAGATAATAGGCAATCACGGTACAGCAATGCACTATTCACTATTGACACGACTGGCATCTAAAGTTAATCTCCATGGCATCCAAAAGATTGTACGACGAGTACAATAGAATAGTTGTGACGCAACCTAATGCGTATATGATACTCTTAAAATACAGCTCATACGATAAGGAAATCAATAAAAAGTAATGTGTTGTAGCTTTCGTGGATCATTCATGTCGTTACTTTCAAAAGTCCATTATCGTTCCCAAAAGTTCATAATTAATATCTCAAAAGTTCAGTTTTAACGTTTCGTGTGGTGGTAAGAAACATAGACGCTATGTACAACTCACGCGAAACAAACGAAGACATCGACGTAATCGAGGCATACAGACCATAACTCACGCCAAAAGGAAAAGACATTGACATAGTCAAGAAATACTTGACGTTACTTAAGCTAGTCAAAGACTAGGAAATGATGACGATTATTTATGTAACATAAATAGGTTAATTGATAAGTTTCGGCAATTTACCCAACAATTCCCAAACGTACATGTTCAATAATAAAAGACAAGTTTCCATTTATCGCTCAATTAATAAATGTTTCTCAATCGTTATTCATAATCATACAAGTTTACCCGAAATTACTTCATATAGGGTATAGTATATAGTGTACTATAACCGACACGTTCGCTTATTCCAACGTTTCCAAATCAATACGACTTCAATAAGTTATATTATCAAAATAATATTTCCACGCAAGTTTATAAAAGCTACAGGTATTACAAAATATGAGTTATTATCGTAGTAAATAAAGGTTTATAATTTAATTAAAACCGTAGTCGTCAACAAGTTTATAAAAGGTATTTATAAGACATGATCTATTATCATAGTTCATAAGGTTTTATAATAACAAAAACCGCATTTGTTGACAATTTATCTATCAAAACATCTCGTCATTAGTTAATATGAGAAAATAGAACATCTAAGCATATCACGAAACAATTATATTAAACTTGCGTCATATCTAACATACTATATTCGGTTACTTCAAAACGTTTAATAAAGTATATTTCAATATCGGTATGACTCGCATAGTAAACGTTGATCCACTTTATAAACCGTAGTTACACTTTTTAATGTTTACTAAATAATTGACACCACTAATAAGTCACGTACCTAGTTTTAGTATTTACCATCCTATTTTATAAATAACTCGCTCATTGTCCGTTAATATACGTTTCGATATTCTATATTAGTAACCTTTCACGACTCGAAATTTACCAACTCTTGCTCGAGTGATACCCGTACGACCCATTGCCATATTGTGTCTCATCCGATTGGTTGGGTCATACTTAGAATAGTGTTTAAACCCATCATATAAATGTACATTACATCATATATTGTATGTAAGGTATTATTATATATATAGTAGTGTTGTTTTCAAAATTAATGTCAATCCTTTACCATGTATATGATATTATAATCAGTCACCCAAGATCCAAACCGGGTCATTCCAATATTTACCCAGCCCGTAATTGATCCAACCCATTAGGTCAACTGTTGAGTTTGACTCACCACATAGACTCAAGTGCAACTTGACCCGGCTGAGTCAACTCAACTCACCGAGTCGACTCACTCTCAAAACAAACTTAACAACCCAAGGCCCTTTGAAGACAGCCCTTATTACCATACGAGTTTAGCTACAAATGTTATCATTCTTGTTTAATAATCCTACGGAGTTAATTATAACCCGTTTCACTCTCGTCCTGATTCAATAATTATAACATCAAGATTTCAGGCCGTGTATCAATCTAAGTCAATGGGCCACTAGCCAACCCAAACATACCCACTCGTTCATGACTGACCCGAGACCTCTTTCACAACCCGAGACTCATGTTACACAATCTGAACCAAGAAGCAAACACCACACGAAAACTATACCACACGAATCCATTAGTTCCTTTGTACCCACACGTAACTATAATACTTTTTTTTCCAGTTTTATCACCACAATTTATGTCATATCACGTTTTCTTTGAGCGTCACACGAATTAGTTTTCAAACGTTTGTAAACCTTGTTTTATCCATCCACGACTACAACACTTAATACATACATACGCGCAATTAATTTCGAAACAGAAAAATAAACATTATTAGTTAGGGTTTCGTTTTACCGTGAGAGAAAAGAGAGGGAAAACGAGGGTCGTGTGGTGTCTATTACGAGTACAACTCGTACCACATCCAAGCTTGACCCTTTATACTCGTTATTAACCAAAAACCCTAATGTCTGAATATTATATTTAAGATTGGAGGCGCGTTGATGAGTTTGAAAGCGCATACGATGCCTAACCGTGACCCTAGTAGCCTGATCTATCATCTAGAAGTGGTGGTGTAATAAAAGGAGGTCGCCGGAAAGTTGGCCGGAATCCGGTGACGGCGCCGGAACCCTAGATGGGTGGCCGGATATTGTAGTGAGAAAAAGAGTGTGTGTGTTTTGTAGTGAGAGAAATATTATGTCAAAATGAGGGGGTGGTGAGAGGTGTGTGTATTTATAGTACTAGGAGGGGCCAAACTTGCACACTCAAAGCCACAAGGACGAAAATGAAACTATCCCAAAGGACCCTAGATGAAACTTTATAAAACTTACATAATATTAAGCTCGGGACTCTTTTAGCCTAGTAAACGAATGACTCATGACACGGGAGTTACGCCAACGCTCTTAAAATATTATTTCCAATAAAAACGATATAAAATACGACTCGTAACTTAAATTAAATCAAACGATCGCTCTAATCGACGTTTCACCAATTACGACGCATCGAGGAATTTACAAGGTGTCACATGGCCTACCTCCTCTGGTTCTACCATGAGGACCCCTACGCTCTCCGCTACGTCTGTGCGTGAAAGCTCCACTCCAGGGGAGTGTACCCTGGGGCTGGGCACGCTGCGCAGAGGGGTTGCCTCCAGCACAACGGGGGAACCACCCTCCAATTCCTCCAGATTCATCTCCATGGTGCGCCAGCGTAGCATCCAAAATGGGGACTTCTCCTTCTCTCGAGAGGCGCACCCCACGGTGACCTGGCGAGGTTTTGCCAAGCGAACAACGCTGAACAAGTCCATCTCTGCGCAGCAAGAAACAAACAACAATAAGAGTTATATAAAATACAAAGGCGAAAAGAAATGCTCACACTAATAAAGCAAAGGAGAAGGAAGGACGAGCACCCACCCTGGTCATTCGCGTCTAGGAAGGTCGGCACCTCGTCAAGACTATCAAAATAGTTGCGACTGATGCCCATGTGCAACAAAAATTCCTCTGGATAGGAATTGATGGGAATACGATTGGCGTTTATCGTTTCCGCATCATCCGCGCTGTACGTTCCAGGGAGTGGGCGTTCATCCTTCGGTAGCGAACTCTGGGTATAGAAGCCGAAGCCCCATGGGAACAACGCTTCATCAACCTAGAAAAATTTCTCTCTCCAATTCCTAAGCGCGTCTAATTTATTAGTATAACACTGCAGCCGTCCTGCGCACTTAGCAAAAGAAACCCACCCGTTTGACCACGACGTATGGTAAAAGCGGCGGAAGAGATAGATGGCGGGGTTAATCGCCAACAAACGGCAATTCACCTCGAAGTTTGTTATTTTTGCTGCGCCTATACAGTGCAGTTGGGATATGTGTAGGCGATAGTAATTTAGAACGTCGCACAAGAATAAGGAGATAGGCACACGTTGATTTTCAAATACGAAAAAGCGTGTGTATACCCCCACTTTCCCTTCAGGGAAATCCGCTATCGACGCGTGCACAGCCGGAACTATCCGGATGCAGCCTTGGCGGGATATAATACTCTGAAGTGAACTCACGAAGTTCGTCCTCGGTTATATCGGATGAGAAGTCAGCTAATCCGAGAACCATGATGAGATTTCGAATGCGCACGCGCTGTTACCTTTAAAAGTTTGTGGGTTTCGTGGTTGATATTTCGAGCTTTTTTAACAATGGTGGAAATGCTTTTTACTGTGATAACCACAGTGGAAAGGAGGTGGAAGTTTATATAGGGTTCCACATCCATGCGATGATCGACATGTGGAACCCACTATCTCTAAACGTGTGGATAGGAGTTGCTGACGTGGCACACCCTCTACCCACTTTTTCACATTTTACGAAGCATATATTTGACCTAATTAGACTGGATCCACCGTATCTTCTCTTAGGCGGGAAAACTTTGAAGCTTCCCGCTACGCTCGAGGAATATATTTGCTACGGTTATTAGTCTAGCATCCGCGGGTTCCACCTAGCATACTAGACTGGGGGGGACATGATGACGTATAGTCCGCATTCGGGTCATGAACCCGACCAGTGGACACTACTAACACTCAAGCCAGTACGAGTGGGCTAACGCGGTAACGGTTTGGGCTCACGAAGGCCCAAACCCGAGGTTATTTATGGCCTTGATATCGGATATCTCTTATTTATGGGATATGTATCAACCAACCGACTTAGGCGGGATACGCCGAGGGTTGTGGAACACGAAACCAACAAGGATTTCGTATGTATATAAAGGGCATATCAGCCCTAATTAAAGGTACGATCACAAAACCTAACTCTCCACTAAACCCTAAAAACGGATTACTTACTCTCACGCCGGAGGATAATCGTGGGAGACAATCCCACGATAAGCCTAACGGTGTTTTCTGTTTTCTTAGTGCGCAGGTCTCAAGCATCAAGGTCTAATTGATACGAGAACCGGAGTCCAAATAAGGAACGCCCAACTTTTGTATTAACAGCCCCTTAAACCGAATATGTCCAAACAGGCCTTACAGTAATCCCTGCACTTAGTTTATTTGCTGAATATTCTGTGCAAAATTTGTATGTTTTGTCTCTTCAAACCAAGAAATATTAGTTGTCTATAAGTATGTCACTTTAACTAAATGCAAGCAGGTTGCATTCAAATCCAAGTTCAATCATTTATTAGCACTTTTCCTACAATATAGATATTGAACTTATATTTGTGCATGCACTTCTTTTTTCTAACTATTTTAACATTGGAAAGAAACTGCAATGGCAAGTAAAGAGCCCTTAATGACGCAAGTTGCAGACTTGCAGGCATGAACAGTGGCAATAAAGAATTGAGCTAGGTGAACAACTCTTATGTTCAGGTACTTTTTTGTCATCGTTCACTGAAATAATCTTAAACCGCAAACTCCAAGCCACTACAAATTACCACCTTATTTTAATGTGACTTGACCACGTTTATGCCCATGTATTTTGTCGTTCCATTGCAACTTATTCTAATAATAAACCTATAAAAACCTAACTCATAACAATATTGTTTGTATCGCAAAGTGGTAAACTGTTGGTTAATTTAACCAAAGGTAGGAGGTTCAATATTAAGATAAGCAAGCTTGGTTTTCAATGTAATTTTTTTGCTTTTTCTTTTTTCAATTTCAAGTTATTTTATGTAAACAATAAAGATGCATAAAATTGGAAAATAAAAAAGCAAAATAGTAATGAAACGTTTTAGTTTTAAAAATAATACTTTTGATAGATATATAAGAGGTGGCAGATTTAGATCAACTTCAGGCGTACTTTAGTCTTTCAAAACCATGGGACCTACAAAGGGCCACTCATGCTTTCATTAAACCAAGGGTAAACATATATTCCTCTCAAACTATACAATTTCAATTTTCAGTAAATAATAATAGATATTTGACATAATTTAACTGTACCGATCACTTATAGTTGATTCAGAAATATAGGAAGTAACCTAAAATTCTGCAATACATGACTCGAGATCGTACATGTTGTCGATATTGCTAAAAGCTGCTTAGGTTTTAAAGAAGATAATCTCTTAAATGTAATTAACCTAATTGCTGTCTATATTTATGACGGAGCTTTGTAGGGAAATCAGATATTTTCATGAATCTTTGAAGCTTAGAAATACGTTTCAGTTACTTGACTCTTTATTTGAATAAAGTTTTTTGGTATGAGGTGAAAATCTCAGTTACATAAAGAAGATAGTATACAAGTTGTTTAAGTACAGTTGCACCACCTTGCTAACCCGAACATGACCCGTGTTGTCACTCCAACTTTGATCTTACAATTTTTTAATGGGATACACTTGGTAGTGCTCGCTGCCGAGTAATTGCGATTTTTAAATAAAGTTTTATAACCGGTAATATGTTTTTTGTTGGGTCTAGTGAAGCCACTATGTGCAAGGTTTCTTGAAATGGTGAAATTTTTTCAATACTTCAGAGGCCATTTTTACTATGTGATACACAAAATTGCACTATTTAGAAAATATGGCAAGCATGTTGTATCAAATGGTTAAAAAGAAAACATGATGCATGTATTAGTTCCTGCTCATTGGTTTCACCATCCCAAATTGCATCTTTAACTATTACAGATCAATATGTATTGCTTTAACATTAAATTGTTTTTTAAAAGAACTTCTACTGCTTATGTAGGGTTGTACTCCGGAGATGAGATGAGCATACAACACGAAGGAAGAATGTGGTACAAAACCGACAAGAAGAATCCCTACATTGGTTGATCTTTGTGTTAAAAAAGTTGTAGACAATGTTAAGTACTTGGGGGATGTAGGGAAAACACACCAACATCTCTGGGAGCGAATTGCCATATTGTAATGTAAATCAGCTGGAGCATACCGAGGATTCAACCAAGGTAATGCCTTTCTTATGCTTATATATCCAGGAATCGCTTTGGAGGTTAGAAATCACAGTTTATTCCCTTAGCTAAATCTTATAAGGAGCTCACATATAAGTTTTTAGTTTTTAAGTAATATAAACTAGGCTGAACAATAATAGTTCCCATAGACAATAGCATTTATATAGGATTTTGCGGTCTATCTCTAACATGCCAAATGGGTTAACCTGCTTGATTCGAAGTAAACCGAATTCAAGTCAACGAATTGGAAGTAGTACGGAAAAAACTCAAGTGCATAAAACAACATAATTATTTTAGTATATAATTTTGATTATTATTGATAGTTCTTATAATCATATTATTGTAATGCTTCGGGATTGAACCCCGTTTACACAACTTGGTTGGTAAAAGGTTACCCAGGGCAATGTGGTTAAAATCAGTGGCCTAAATGTGTGTTTGAATTAAACTAACCGATCTATGATATATTTTCTTTTAACTTTAATATTGCTTCGAAAACCATGATTTACATTTTTTAGTAGTCTATGGTAGTCCAATCTCGAGGAATTATTGAAGACTTTAACTGAATGTCACAAAAAACATGGAATTGATGTCAATTCAACTGCAGTTATTGAGCTTCCAAAGAGTATCATCTTTCTCACATGCTATCACGAATACCTCATTAGCAATAATGTAAATCGATCTGTATAATATTATAATAAAATGATTGATATTGCGTTATGGTTCACCTATTTTGTTTGTCAAGGTTGGCATCCTGGAGTATGCGAGGTCGTGGCAACAATTTAGCTTGAAGTTATCATAGGCTTATAATATCTTTTATCCATTACCCGTTGTCGTATAGGAACACTTTGAAAACTAATTATAAAATGAAGAGCAGTTGCGGTTTTAATTGTTTATACAGATTTGATATGACATTGTTCTTGCGGGTTTCATTCGTACATTTTGTGATGTAAAGGAGCTCAAACATGTACAAGCTAAAGGAGCTCAGGCCTTACCTGTTGGTCAAAGGCGAGTAAGGGTATGAATGGTGTTCTCATAGTTCTGCAATAGGGAAAGAATAAACAAGCGGACTCTCCCCTTCTTTACTTATTACCTATTTTAAACGAGTTCTATACAGTAAAGGAGTTGGTCACACCTTACTTAGCGTTCAATAATGTAGAGTATATTGTGGCTGAGCTATGATTCAAATGGTCACTGCGTAAATGTTGGTGAAAAACTCAAGATACTGAATTAGTGACTATCAAGGGACGCCCAAAAAAGGTAGACTTTTTTCAAAATTGAATTATCAATTCAGTACTAAATTAGCATTCAATAAGGTAGACTTTTTCATATATATTCCAAATGCTTTCAGTATCTTCAAGAAGGTCAGAAGCTTTCCAGTTGAGCAATCAAGTTCTTTTGAATCTTATATGGTGCATCTTCAAGAAGGTCACAAGGATCATGAAGTTCCATTTGAACCTCTTTTTGCAGAGTCATATATGGTGCATCTCTTATTGGGCGGAGTCTTAGAAGGTCAAAAGGCTCTTATTAAGTTGTTTCTTGAAAGATGGAATGGTCGTGTTAGTTCCATTACTTAATCTTTATTTTCATTTGATATTGGAGGTTGTTTCTTGGAAACTAATCCCTTTTACATATGATGCTGCTGAAAGGTTTATGGATATTTATTAATATATGTATGACCGAATTCGAACTCGAGACTTCGGGATTGCACACATTACGTATGAGAATTAATGTTTAGAATAATTAATATATAAATGTTATTATTAATTATTTAGTCACGAAATAAACACTTAACGATAGTTAATATTTAACGAGTTTTGATTATCGGTCGTTAAATGTCAACGGGATATGAAGAAAAGTTAACAAGTCACGAGAAGGTTTTAGGAACCCTCTTTTGGGCTTGGTTTTGGCCGAAACTATAGAATCCCACATCGGAAACTATAGTAATCTTGACATCTACCATAAGGCTATAAATACATCCCCATGTATTCATCCTTTGGTGTACTAGATTTCAATAGAAGGCCAAACTTCTTCTTTCTTCCCTCTTGTTCTTAGGTCGACAAGTAAAACCCCATGTAAGGGATTTGCGAGTGACCTTGAGCATAACAAAGGTGTTTGGTTAATCTATTGTGATCAAGAACCTAGTTTTTCTCATTGATTCGCTACTAATACGTGTGTACAAGAACGAAGAACAAATGCAATTGTGTTTTTGGGTAATCTTGGTATTCGACTAAAGGGGTCGAAAATTATAAACCCTAATTTTAGGGTTTAGGGTTTGTTCATGGTTCTTGATATCGTGTGTTCTTGATTCGCTAAAAGGTACGCACGTTCTTTTAATTCGGTTAATTAATTTACAAGTATTATTCCTATTACTTCCGCTGCATGCTTTGATGATGTTTACTTGTTTTTATATAATTGTTATGATTAGTAAAACCCAACAGTGGCATCACAAGCCGTTAATATATTGTAATTAATTACCGAAACACATAAAAATTGAATCTTTGTGATTATTACTTGCTTTTATTGGTTTCTAGGGTTTTGAAAATTGAAACCCTAATTTTTTTTAATATGGTTCGATTACCCTTTATTGATTTAATTAGGTTTTATTTTTTGTAAAACTTGTAGAAACCCTAG
The DNA here is from genome assembly GCA_910596185.1 of Chrysanthemum makinoi. NCBI lineage: Eukaryota > Viridiplantae > Streptophyta > Magnoliopsida > Asterales > Asteraceae > Chrysanthemum > Chrysanthemum makinoi. The sequence continues at coordinate 313,880,971 of OU343224.1, forward strand.
ATTGCATGTATATTTTATGTGGTTTTAATGAATAATTGTTATGTGCCATGTATATGCGTTTCTTGGGATTATAATTGTTATGAGGAATCCATGGTGAAACATGCATGTTTTGTCATGGATTATTGTGTATTGATTATTTTGATTAATTGTTAAGTAAAATTCACATGTTAATTAGTTTGATAATTATTAAATTGGGGAAGACCTCAATATATCTAATAAAATTCGTTATGTGCTAATTGGTATATTATTGACTTTGGCTTACGCAATCGACTTGTCGATGCATGTGGCTCATCTACCTTGTAGGTGAAAGCCCTAGTTGATGTATGCATTATCTTACGCCTAGAATTATTTATTAGGTTTTATCAAATAATTTTGCATGTGGCTAATTGTGTTTTACATATGTTAATTGTTAAGTTATATGTATATTATTTGAGTTCGTTTTAATTTTTATGAAAGTGCTTTTTGTTTATATTGTATGACACGTTAGTAAACAAAAAAGGGTTTTTCGAGAATAGAAAATTAAATGGACTAAATAATGGCGAAATTTGATTTGTTTTCTAAGTATTAAATCTTGAACTTTTAATCGACTGATGCGACTGTACTAAATGGTTAGAACGGCTCACCCAAAAGAACAAACTAGAAAGGGGTTTAAAGAAGTGCGACACTTTGAAAGGATGTCTAAGGTTATGCTTCTGCGCTTACACTGATCCTCTGCCTCCCTGTACGTTCGATTGGAGCTACCTAGTATAACTATTCTATGTACGAAGCATCTTAGTGCAAAGTTGTAAGTTTCTCAACGCATCGATTAAAACTTTATAGAATTTAATCTTAGCAATTTAAAACTATGAGTAAGGTTTTGAATTTTTTTTGTTATGAAGATGTATGCATGCTTCTTCATACATAAGTTTTGATTACACATCAAAAATTGTACCCTTTAAAATTTAAGTTTATGCCATCTAATGATATGAAACACTTGAAGTTGTAATTTAGCTATGTGAGATCTTGAGCTAGATTACGATAACAAGGTGAATCTTTATGTTGTGTGAGACCTCAGCTTAAATAATTTGCAGTTTCTAAATTAGACAACTTAATTAAGTTAGTTAGTGAGACCTATAACTTAAGGCATAAGATGGGATAAAACATGCTTACATTTTGCATAATTGTTTGGTAAAATTGTAAATCCCATATTTTCTAGGAATTGAAAACTTGTTTGTCAATTATTGTTCTTCGACAATTACCTATTCTATACTTTCATCACTAGCGATCAAGCCGATGTGGTGAAACTATATGATAATGAGGGTCCTAGATTCAAGGAAAATTCTATGGTTAATATGAATATTGACCTAAGGGTATTTTATTTTCTTGAAAGATTTAATTATCGAAAATACTAAAAATTGAATTTTGTTAATTCTTTTGATTGTATTAATGCAACATTAAACCGTAAACGTGGTTTGGGCTTTGGTAAATTGATCTAGTTCGGTTTTCAAACAAATGTTTGATCAAGAAAAATTTACTAAAAGACAAACATAGACTCTTTTCCATGGAAGAAGAGTGAGACTCAATCCTATTCCTTTTCATGATTGAAAAATGTATGTTAGGAATATTAGAATTGTCTAAATTCTAATATAACTCATAGCAACTTTAATAGTTAAGAAAATTGCACACCATGTTTTCCTTAAGAGATTTCATTATCCTCTATTGGTGATTGAATTCTTATATGACATTTTGGTCAACTAGAAAACATGTTTGACATTTTATGAGTTATTAAATTAGAAGCTAGACTAACTACCGCAAAATTGGTAAAAGAAAAACTAGTATATTTTATCTAGTTGTTTTGTTTTGACTAATTGAAGGTGCTATACATCATTATGGCGATGGTAGACCCATTAAGGAAGAAATTGTATGCTCAATTTTTCAAGTTAATAGCATTGATGGATGATCCATCATCTACAAAGTAGAATACACTCTTTTACTACCTAAGTAATTGTTACGAATGGTCTTTAAAAGGGGTAACAACGTAATAGCACGCTATTTTCAATGGTTAATGAAACACTTACAATGTTGTCAAATCCAGTGGGAGTATGGTGTATTACTGAATAAGACATTATTGTAACGTTGTCTAATTCAGTGGGAGTTACAAGATTTATTATCTTGGTAGTAACTCAGATTATTTCTAGATTTTCTTGAAATAGTACATGACGTTCAAAAATGTAGACATTCAGATTCTCAAGGATAGTCATGAACGTTTCCTTGATAATTAAGTGCTCCTACATCTACTTGTAATGCTTATATATCTACGACACTATCATATTGCTCACATAAACAAACGAATATCATGGTGTTTATCTATTATATGATGTTGTTCTATGCACAAGTGGGAGAAGTATTTATTGTGTGCAAGGGAACAACACATACAAATATGATTAATGGATTCTCTTGATCGTAAGGTAAGAGATTAACGTTCTAATAAGATTGTCTTGCTTAAAGAACATGTGTCATGATTATAGCATAGACTACTTTTATGTCTTATGTCATTCAAATTATAGAAACACTTAGAAGTTACATTTTAGTTTAAGTGAGATCTTGGCTAGATTGTAATCTCAAGGTAAATCTCCACTTGCCGTGGGATCGGACGTGGATGCTTTTGCAGTTTCTTAAGTTGGACACTTCTTGGAATTGACATAAATAAATAAAGTAATTTAATACTATCTTAAATATTTATGTACTTTTAGAATGACATAAATAGATGGAGTAGTATATTAACTTGAAAATTAATTAATTGAAACCATGGTGTCGTGTTCATAATTACTTTAAATTGTAAATGTTTATGTGTTTCTTTGTAAAGTCACAAACATGAAGTCTTTTCATTATTACAAGACATATAATATAAAGTAATACGTTAACTTATTATGTCTTCTTATTAAGATATAAAGTCATTGGTGAATGACTTATAACGTATAATGAAATTATAACTGTTTATGTTTTCTTGTTGAGACATGGACATGAAGTGACTTGATTAAAAGTACTTGAGTTATAAAGCATGCAATTGGCTTGGAATTCTATTATACCATTAAGTTGTCTTAGTTGGTAAATAGGTAAGCCAAAAGGAATATGTTTATCTTACATATTGTTAGATTGTCTTACAATATTAATTCTAATGAAACACTGTATGTATATGGTATGTTAAATTAGAAGAATCAAATTTTTGTCATGTTGTTTGATTCAAGATAACTATATCTTCTTTTCTTCCAAAAGTTATCAAGGTTAGAAAATTGAGTATTGATTGGATATACTTAATAAAACTCAAAACCTAGAAGATTAATAAGAAAACATTTTAGTGTAGAATGTGATGAATCACATTGAGTCTTATATTGAAGTTCTGATTTGTTAAAACTACTTATGGAGTAGGTTATTAGCGAACAAGATTTACAAACTGTCAATGTGTTTTGTAATATCCAAAAAGGAAACAATTTAGTGTTGTTCTAATTGCTAAAGTATTTATAGATAGTCTTTAAATTACAAAAGCAAGTGGGAGTTTTGTTTAGATCTTGAAGAGATTAAAATTACAATTACAAACACATAATCTTCTGAAACAAACTAGTGAATAACATCATGAGGCTAAACATGTAAATGATAGACCTCAAGATGGTGGAATTCTCATTCATAGATCCGCAAGGATATCTCAGATATTTGATACGATGAGAAATATGAATTACAGGATTATGATAAACCTGTTAATCATAATGATATATTACCTAATATTGAATTGTGGTAAATTATTCATACTATGAATGTTAAGATGTTGTCCAAAAAGATAATCAACTTTGGAAACTTGGTTTATCTTAATAAAGATTAGTTTCTTCAAAAGAAGGAAAACCCTACTGGTTTTAAATCTTTGTGTAGAAATCATATGGACAATATTGTACATGTGTTTAATGCATGACTTGTGACGAGATTATTAATCACATTTAAGCAATTAACTGTGATTGAATATTCTTTCCTTGACACATTAAATATATAAAGATGATGATTGTCATATTTATTTTTATTGATATGAAAAATGACAATGGAATATTAAAACTCTTTCTTGTGTGATTGCTTTTGCGAGGACGATAAGTAATACAAAGGAGTTTTATGAATTCACATAATCTTTGAAAATGTACAAACTGCAAGAATCCATGAATGGATATATGCATGCATCTAGGAGATGATTCTTATGTTTAACTATTAAATCCAAGTTTTGGTTTAAAATTAAAATAAGATAATTTCTAAGTATTCCTGAAAGCTAGTGGGAGTATTATGTTTATTTTCTTTAAATCTTATATGTTGTGGGTAGTAACATTCCATCTAAAACTAAATGTTAAGCTCTAGTTTGGAATGGAACTTCACTTGAAAGATCTAGGAAATAAGACATACAACCTTGGAGTATATATTTATTGTTAGTAAACATGTGCGGTATTAAATAAATGAGTCTAATAGAACATGATATATCATTTGGAAAATGGATATGTAGAACATGAATGAAATCTCTGTTTAACACAATGATTTTTCATGTACATCATGTTATTGTTGTATCATGCTTGAATGCAAGATGATTTGACAACATTAATATCTAATGAAGTTATTAGATAACTAGTGTAATGAATATTCTAATGGAATATGTTTGAATTTAGAATTACATTCCTCAGCCTGGAATTGCTCTCAAAATTCTATTGATGAGCAATACAACAATTGTTGCGTAATTGTCATAGCCAACAAACTTGAAAGTTTGGAAGGCATCAAACATTACAATATAGATATTGAAGTTTACGGAGATTTTTTAAAGAGCGTATTGTTGTTTGTATACAATGTTGCTGGTTTAATTGAGATGACACTCAATACTAGTCATGGTAGGATTTCATCCTTGTAAATGGCCATGTGAACTAGTTGTGCTCAACTAAGAGCATAGTTGCATTATACAATAAAGAATAAGAATACTTTAAACTTTAAAATGTTTGAAAGTTTGATTGTCATAAATTGGTGGTTGAGGATGTCACACATTTTATGAAATATTATGTGGCAATATCAAGATATTTTGAATGCACACATACAAGAACTTCACTAGTTGAATTCTTGAAATAAGTATTCTCAAAATTTCGATAGATCAAAGTTAATTGAAATTATGCCTTGTCAACAAGTATGATTACTTGAGACATATTTCATTAACAAGTATTATCATGCATTGATCTATTTAGTATTTGGATAAGGGATGTTATGAACAAATATTATTTAAATGAAATAAAATATTGGTTATGTTTATTTTTCATTTTCTTAATATTATATCCTATATTTGCATGTTTAATCCGTGAATAACTTATGTTATTCTAAAAGTCCATTGTCGATCAATGATGTGGGAATGTCATTGAATTAAGACAAATCTGAGTTTTGGTAGAATATACTTAAAGTATATTGATGCGTGGGACATGCCAAATTCACATGATATTCAATGAATTGAATATAGGACAGATCCCATCTTAACATGATTGTACTTTATGGATCTTTGTCATTAAGTAAATCATGTATATTTATCCTCAGACTTGAGATACCAGATAACTGTTATGAATGTAGCACATTTGTGTGAAATAGTCTAACGCTATCCGTAAAAGGTGGTTATAAGGGCTATTTCCAGAAGTGTTGCAAAGTTCATGAGTTTTGCTTGTAGTCAAGAGAATTTGCTCATTTGAATTTGTTTCAAAGCATAATACTGTTTGGGCCCCTCGTAGGATTGTCAAGATGTTTGTAAGGCCTTACCCAAGATCTATCTGGAATACGTTCAGATGATTTGGTAATATTGTTCAATCAGATATAACGAGAAACAAAAATATTAACTTGTGAAATGACTCGATCCATATTCACAGTTAATGAAGTATTAGAAGTAAAAGGATAAGTAAAAATGATGAATCATTAAATGCTTTTTCCAGGAGACCATACTCGATTCGATCTGGGGGCATTGGCGTGTTAGGCTAGACTAAACCAATGTCATTACTATATTAAGTAATATCCAAGTGGGAGCTGAAATGTTTATGGATAATTATTAATATATGTATGGCCGAATTTGAACTCGAGACTTCGGGATTGCACACATTACGTATGAGAATTAATGTTTAGAATAATTAATATATAAATGTTATTATTAATTATTTAGTCACGAAATAAACACTTAACGATAGTTAATATTTAACGAGTTTTGATTATCGGTCGTTAAATGTCAACGGGATATGAAGAAAAGTTAACAAGTCACGAGAAGGTTTTAGGAACCCTCTTTTGGGCTTGGTTTTGGCTGAAACTATAGAATCCCACATCGGAAACTATAGTAATCTTGACATCTACCATAAGGCTATAAATACATCCCCATGTATTCATCCTTTGGTGTACTAGATTTCAATAGAAGGCCAAACTTCTTCTTTCTTCCCTCTTGTTCTTAGGTCGACAAGTAAAACCCCATGTAAGGGATTTGCGAGTGACCTTGAGCATAACAAAGGTGTTTGGTTAATCTATTGTGATCAAGAACCTAGCTTTTCTCATTGATTCGCTACTAATACGTGTGTACAAGAACGAAGAACAAATGCAATTGTGTTTGTGGGTAATCTTGGTATTCGACTAAAGGGGTCGAAAATTATAAACCCTAATTTTAGGTTTTAGGGTTTGTTCATGGTTCTTGATATCGTGTGTTCTTGATTCGCTAAAAGGTACGCATGTTCTTTTAATTCGGTTAATTAATTTATAAGTATTATTCCTATTACTTCCGCTGCATGCTTTGATGATGTTTAATTGTTTTTATATAATTGTTATGATTAGTAAAACCCAACAGTTGCGGCAACAATGGATACTATATGTGAGGGACCAACACTCTTGTCCGTTATTCTTTAGATTCAAAGCTTATAATGGATAAGTAAACTCAATTAAAGCGAATCCAAACATCTACTCAAGTCCCCATTAACACTACAAAAAGTTATCCTAACATTATTACTATGAGTTTAGGCGTTGTGATATCAATTAAATTTTTAGCTATTTTTTGCCTTAGTATTGTTTCGGTATTCATATAAGTTTACTTTTTTTGTGTTTCGAATGTCGACACGTTGTAATGCAGCTTGGGCTTCATATAATAATTTCATAACGTGCCAATAAGTATTTACTACTTATATTAATGTTGGCCAATATAAGATTAATAAAGTTATAACAATCAATAGCCTGAAGTTAGGATTTTAGATGATGACCTCACATATGAAATTCAATGAAAATACCAATGATTCTAATCTATTGTTTAATGATTATCTTAGAAGTTCCAAGTAGGAAAAAACTTTTTATGCAATATCGCTCTGTTTGCAGGTTGTTGTAATGCTATGTATTGATGGTCACATGTTGGGTCTTTATGAGCCTCTTTGAAGACCTACAAAGCAATTCTGCTTGCTTATAGAAGCTCAGTTTGAAAAGCTAGAAAATTGTGAGTTCTCTCATCTATTTTATTGCATACCGTGAATAAAATGAAAATAAAACGTACATAAACTTTAACAACATTTCAACACATGGTTAACAAATTCAACCAACAATATATGCAGTATTTGTTTTTGAAAACATTCTTTGCCTCTAGGATAGAAATATGAGACTCAAAATTGTTTGCAATCTTATGCCCCCCTCCCAATGTTGTTAACAGGTTAACAATCAAGGAGGCATTTGCGACTGCATCTACAATTACCAAGTCCAAGCTATATGGCAAACTGGTTAACAGGCAGCCATTGCAATCACACAACAAGCGTCGTGTACAAAGAAGTCCTTCATCGACTTTGATTTTTTCATTTTGTTTGTTTTATCTTTTTATCTTTTAAAAGGTTATTTATGTTATACTATTTATTGTTTAGCATTTTTTTATGTATTTATTTTTTAACATCACGTTTGTAATAATTTTTTTATGTTTAATAATAAAATTTAAAGCTAGCCGGACAATGGATGGGCCTTAGGCTAACAATAATTGGCATGACAATTATAAGCTCAGTTTTAGTGGGCTCAAAAGTATTTTCGAAGCTTTAAAATTTTATTGAACCTTATAAAGAAAAAAAGAAAAAATTTGGTGATTATCAACATCATGTTGGTTTATGGACATTTTCATAAAAAAAAATAGTGAATGAACTACACATTGTCTTTGATGTGTACTGATTAGTGTAGCTGAATTTCATATCCAGTAACCTTAACAACATCATGTGGTATTCATCTCCAGGTAATCATGTTCTTTTTTCATTATATATGATGTAAGTGTATGCTTTAGTTTGGATGAGATCCAGATAATTAATGTTAATCAATATCAGTGATTAAAGTAGTGGAGTGCTTTTGGTGTTGTGATAGTTTTTATATGTTTGCCATTTAAAACACTGTGTCAGCAATTTAACCAAGGTTATGCATTCTTCAAATGCCTAGATCTTTAGTAATCTGGTACGGTTCTAAGAATCATGTTTCTATCATGTTATATTTTTTCGTTGTTCTCGAAAAATCAAGCTTGTGCTTTATATCCTTTTCATATACTCTTTTGCGCTCTGTTACGTAGGTATGACATTGTTGGCAACCTTAATCGGGCAAAATCACTTGAATAACAACCTTTTTTTAAATATATATGTGATGGCATATTTATGACATATTTTATTTTATTATGTTGTTTTAGTATCTACATTTTCTTATGTTTAATACATTGGGCCATTATAGGAAAAATGTCCGAGATCCTCGCCTGCCTAGCCAAAGAGCTAAAGGTGCTACGCAAAGCTAGAGAAAAGAAGGTCCGAGTGTTAATATTGATTTGTTACCTTAATTTGAACAATGTAATAAAGAGATGTTTCTATCAAAGTAGATTAAAGTAAGCCTTTAATTTATTGATGCATACTAGAATGTAAGTTTATGTCCATTCTACTAAGCTCATCTTAGCATTTATTTACTTATGAGAAAATGATCCATGCAGCAATTGCACGGAAGTTTTGTGTTGTTATGTTGAAATAAGGTCAAACCAATAGGTTCATGTGTAAATCAAAAAGGGTTATTAGGCTTACATATTAGTCTATCCGATAATAAGATGCATTTTGAGCTGAATAGGAGATAATTTTATATATCTATTTGTTTTGTTATGACAATTAACAAAAGTCAAGGGCAAACATTATCTAAGGTGGGTCTTTACTTGGAACTACCGGTTTTTTCACACAGACAACTATATGTAGCCGTATCAAGGGTAAAGAGTAAGAAGGGTCTTAAAGTATCATGTTATGACAAACATGTCAAGCAATTGCAAACACTCAACTAACGTCGGGTACAAAGAAGTCCTTCATCGACTTCAATTTTTCCATTTTTTAATCTTTTTATCTTTGAACGTTATTTATGTTACATTATTTATCTTTCAGCATTATACATTTTAGCGCATTAAATTTTTACATCATGTTTGTACTACATTTTTATGTTTAATAATAAAACTTTAGTTTAGGCGGCCAACGGCCGTAGGAGTGCATATATATATATATAAATATATATATATATATATATATATATATATATATATATATATATATACACACACACTATGTGTTGAAGCAGCCCAATGGGCGGGCATGACTTATAATTATTTGTTTGTTGTTTTTTGTTAAATGAAATACATTTTTTTGAATTGTAAAACAATATTATAAAAAATTGTTTTTTTTTTTTTTTTTTTAAGAATTATAAATAATTGTATGGTTTGCGTGGATGGTTAATAACACAACATATATAATTTTTACAACATTATGGAATTTATGTATATTTGTAAAGTTGTAGATAATGAAAATGTATTAAAGTGATATAACAGTTAACTTATTTACCCAGTAAACGAAATATATATACTATTTTTTTTTAAAAATAAAATCAAAAGGCTTGGTGCACTACAATTACCATGGTGAAAGACTTAAACCCTTTCTTACATTTGGACCTCAATGCTATATTTCAGCAGCATCCCGCGAGTAAACTACCTCGTGTTGCAATTTATCAACTCAAGAGATACTTCAATAACACAAGGCTTCGACTTTATTCAGCACCGGGTTGACACTACCCAAACGATCCAACAACAGTATATAAAATTATCAGTAACACCCGATGACCGTTTTTTACTTATTCCCTTTGTGTGTGAACCCACTATAAAGAGTCACCCATTATCACAAATTGAGTTGCAAATTGAAAATACATGTATTAAAAGGGAAAAAAACTCTAACCCGCACCTTCAAATTCATGCATATCAGTCTATCATGGGAAGTATCAATAAGAATATACACTGATTTTTTTATTCCATTTTAAGAAAGCACACTAAGGTGGTGAGTCTTCAATAGACTGCGCATGAGTGCATATCATTCTTTTATCGTACTCATCTTATTTTGCTTCATGTTCGTCTATTCCTTTTCCATCTTCTTTGTCGACATCATCCTCGTCATCATCTTCCCACCCATACCCGCTATGTGAACGTGTAATTGGTGGTGGCACTCTTACTTTTTTTGTTGGGTAAAAGGGTTAATTCACCCCGGTAAAATTCATTACTCCAAAAAACGTTGAGGTACATAGGATGAGGGTGATATCCCTCACCTCAGTCCCTTAGGATACTTACAGACGCTAATATAAGAATGACACACCATTCTTATAACTTACAAAAAATGAACCTACCAATAATGACAAAACAACATAAAACATTACAATACTACTCAAAAAACGCACTTGAGCCTTCTAAATCATTATGGCGGTCCACCTTAGCTTCCATGAAGAATCCACATATAATATGTCATGAATGAGCACCCAAAGTCCACAAACCCATATCATAGGAATCCTCCAACTTACCACAAGTCTAAGTATCCAGCCATCAAGCATGTACATACAAAGACTTGTACCAACACAATGCATCCCAATACACACTTACACGAGCATAGAATCATCAAATGCAGAAAAAAAATTCCCTCCAAACATAGGCATCAAGATGACCAAAATGCTCACGAACTTCAAAGAACCACGACCATAGTGAGCAGCTCTATTCTTCAAAAAACTGCATCTCATAGCTCTTGAGCGCACCACCAACATACACGACCACGAATCTTAATAACCAAACATAGATTCTATTCTGGTCGTACCAAATAACCAGCTCCAACATACAATCCAAATAGGGTTTACACAAAACCTTATCGTCCATAAGCATCAAATACAAGCAGATCGAGGCATAAAGTTCCACCAACAAACCCTAACTCACAATTAGACTAACACCAGCAGCGCCAATGATGATACATCAATCAGTGAACCAATAATAGGGTATAATAGCCCTAACTTACAGATCCCTCGTGTCACGAACCAAAGATTGAATCCCAACGCACCAGGTTTGCTAAGATACGAATCAAATAAGGTTTAATCAGACCCAAACGTCCAGAAAAACGTTTCATGACCAGAAAATAAAACATAAACGCGCCCAGGTCATTACAATCAGATTAGGGTTTTTGAATAAGATTCCCCAAAAACTTAACTTACATATCTCCAAACCCATGTACATAACCACCAACATCAGATCATGAACATACAAGCAACAATAAACCCTAACATGGGTTAACGTGCAGCGTACAAGCTTAGACCGCCACACCAAACAGAAAAACACTAACACGGGCTTACATTCAAGATGAATATGTGTTGGAATACGATCTACTAGAAAACCAATAGCAGCGATTATATAAAGGAGTTGATTTAGAAAACCAAACTGACATGGGTGATTCACAATCGCCTTAAAACAGATTAACGAAACCCTAATCAGAAACAAACCACCATTAAAGGCAGTCGATTGAACAAAAAGTGAATTTCGGGTTTCGGAAAATCAAACAACCCACCAGCCGCCACTTCTAAGATATTAAACACAATCCACAAATCATATTGCATACCCAGGAAGGGTAGAGAGGACGATTGTGTTTGGATTATGGCCGGATTTGAGAAAAAGTGGCGGCTGGAACCTAGAGAGAGAGAGAAAAACGAATTACTTTGTTGTTTTTTTGTATTTTAGTTGATATGGTGGCACTCTTACTTCTTCCATGATCTTCAAGCTCTCATCTACACTTTGTGGGGGGAAATATCGGGTTTTCTTTTTAGTAAGTAGTACCAATATTATCGTCAATTCTTTTGTTAAAAAAAGGATATCATCAATTCTAGCTAATATGATTATGTAATTGGATATTAAATTCCGCACAAAGCCATCGATAATGGAAAAAAATTCATAGAGGGACTTGTGATTTTAATTCAAGGTAAACATTATTGTAAAAGAACATTATTGTTGGAACACTTGCTGATCATAAAAGGGTATTTCTCTGTCTGATTTTTTTGTTAATATGAGTCATGTTTTATGTGTAACTGTTATAATGGGTTAACTTAAAAAAAAACTAATATGAAACGGGTCAAACGGGTCGAGTTTATCAAACGGTTCAATAGTAATCCAAGATGTTTTCAAGGTTTTTGGACACAAAATAAAATTTAATATAAAATTTGAGTTTAATGTATGGAACTTATAATATAACATTGGCGGTATTTCATTTTAACTTGTTCACACGCGGGTTATTAAACATTTGTTGTAAAATTAATAAATTACGGATATATTGCATTATAACCCAGCGTTAAATGTTGTTCTTGTAACCTATTATAATGATAAGATGCATTATGATGCATGTATCTAACATCTTAACGCAAGCGTCTACCTAAACAACATTGTCAAGAGGTCATATATTGACATATTGTAGGGTGTTTGAGAATACTCGCTAAAAAATGCTTATTACAGTTTTATACATTTCATATGAACAAAGTCATAATTTTTAAAATGTTTATTTTAAACTGCATGCAATACCAAAAAAACCCTTTGCTCTTTTGAAAGGAAAAAGTCATAAAAATAAAGCTTCTCAAATGGGCCGGAAAATTATTAAATAATTATGTTTAGAGCATGGAAGAAATCACAAATTTTAAATGTGTTGATAATTATTTGGTTGATAGTTAAAATGTACCTTAAAAAATTAACTGGAAGCTTACTTGTTGCTCATGATTAGACAATTGCTATTGGATCAAGTATTAGATAGACCATATATTAAAAATGTGTTTAAGAGTAATTGTGAAATAGACTGTTATATTCAATTAGAGCATGATAAATACCAAGAGGAAGGGACTTAAATGACGCAGCTTGTGCAGTTCTTTCCAAGACTTAAATGATGCAGTTTTGAAGCCTTACAAATGTGCTCTCAATAACTTGTTTATCAATTTGCAACAAACATATAAGAGTTTAATAAAAAAAGTAAGGCTTTTAAAGTGTGCACTGTAGACAACAATTTTCTCCTCTTCAAGATTTCTAGCCACCTTAAAAAAACCTCCTAAAGAGGGTTATGACATATTCTTACTGTACTTGCAGTTATGGTGCGTCATCAAAAGTTTCTACTTTTTCGACTGTAAATAGTGTCCTTCGAAAACCAATGACTTTGCATCCTCAAGAGACCTTACCTCTTACCTCTGGTGACAATCACAAAAGTGACCAGAAATAGACCTTGCAACCTAGGAGACCATCAAAATTTTAAACATGAGTAGTTGCAGATAATAATATCCTTCCATGTATTGGTGTTCGAGATGCTGATCGGTTTTTTTTTGGGCCTAAAATACAAAAAAACTTTAATGAAAAGCATAATAAAGTATGCAAATATTTTTTTTAATGAAGCTAGTTTTCATCTTTACGTAGTGTTTGGGATTAGGTTTTTTTTCTACTCTTGTTGCTCAACTTTTGTGTTCTTCTACATGTTAATATTCTCTCGATATCTTTTCATTAATTTAACCATAACTATCAAACATACTAACTGTTTCTTTAATGCTTAGATTTAAAGAAAAGAATGTTATTTTCTTACATAAATATTATACATTTTTGGAATACCCATTTTCACCCGTACTGTGATTTGCCCATATAGATATCTATTGTTAGCTATGTATACTCATGGATTTGTACTTCATATGACAAAGCCGTAAAAGTAAATGGTTAAAATTGAATAGTGGATTTACCTTTGGCTAAAGGGGTGTTAGGGATTTATATTTGGAAACACAAATTATGCACTATAAAAAGTGTGCTTACCATGCCCAGTTGCTACCATGGTTCAACATGCAAGATACACACAAGTGAGAAGACTGTACAGATCTTCCAAATTGTTCTGCAAATGAAAATAAGTTAGCAATCAAATGAAATATTGAAATAACCACTTAAAAAAATTCACTCGGGTTTCAATTTACCTGAAGAGGAGTACCAGTAAGACACCACCGGCAGTAAGAGGACAACGCAAATGCAACTTGAGCACATTGGCTCTTTGAAGATTTGATGGTTTGAGCTTCATCCAACAACTCTCTATACGCATTTTTAGAACTGTTATAGTTCCAAAAGATCAACCTTCCATTGGCTAAGCAAAGCCATAGGACAAAAAATGAGTGTTCCACCTCTTGGTCTTTGAGAAGCCTTTACACACTCATTTTCCTTTCCATTTTCAATTTCACTCTCTTTGCCTAGTCTAGCAAGAATTAAAGAAATGGTCATCACAGTTTTACCAAGACCCATTGCATCTGCCAATATATGCACAATTTGACGATACCAAAAAGAAAATATCGGTAGCATGAATATATCTATACATCTTGAAAGAAGTTATAATAAGTAAAAACTTACTCCTACTCTAGCCATCTGTGTTGCTTTCGGTAACTTAGTAGTTTCTTCACCGGAGAAGATATTTACATAGATTGCAGTTGCACGTCCGTTTTAGTTCACAAAGAATAGAATGTTAATTAATGTCACCCCACTTTTCCTTTTAGATTAATTTATCTAAAGATTCCCGATATGTGATCATCGATGGTACATAAAGTTTTATTTAACATTGGAAATGTTATACTAAACCACTTAAAACAATGCACTCGAGTTTGAATTTACCTGAAGATGGGCACCAGTAAGAGGACAACGCAAATGCAGCTTGAGCACATTGACTGAAGATTTGATGGTATGAGCTTCATCCAACACCGCTCTATACCAATCAACTTTTTGAAAGATGCCATTTTCCGAATACTGAAAACAGTATATAACATAAATACTTAAAAGAGACTATCAAGCGTAGACATGTTATGTAAAATTAAATATTCAGATCGTGTATTTCTTGTCAGGGTCCTAAAGATGATGGTGTTTGTTTTGATTCAGGGAAAGTTAGATTGATAGCTTCAGAGGGTTATGAGATGGTTTGGTTTAGTGTCTAGATATTCAATAATTATCTTATATGGAGTAGGAATTCTGAGTGAAGGAGTATATAATTGTGGAAGTTAATGAAAAAGTAAAGATTGACATACTCTTTGAAGCATCTAAATGCAATTTCAAGCTCTGCAAGTTATTTAATCTCATCTTGTTTACAATGTGATTCTCAGTTAAGCAACTTATTATAAATTCTTTGCTGATAAAATCTTTGAAAGATAATTCAAATGAAACCGTAGGGGAAAATGCAATCAGAAATTCATAATAACTTATATGGGTGGTTATGCTAGTCTTATTACATCTAGGGGTGTTGTAACAGCTCAGGTGATTGTGCTTGTACCTACAAAAAAGATTTTGTATGTATTTCATTTGACATCACTTTTTTTTTTCCCTGAAATGATCAATAAATAATATAAGATATGAACCAATATTCCGCCTAATTGTCAATCTGAAGCCGAAAGAAGAGGTGAAACAGCTCAAAGGCCGAGCTAACCTCAACCCCAAAGCTAAACTAAACAATAAGTGGGATGGAAAAACTCAATTCACCCAACAAACAACAAACACCCCTTGTCAGAATTACACCCCCATACCCGAACTTGTAGACTCAAATTGGACATTGGATGCATTACATTATATAACAATAAAAAGAATGTTAAAGTTAAAGCTCATGTAAAGTGGCTTTAATAACCACGTGTACCTTATGGGAGTCTCAAAGGTGTGAAAGGGTGTTGAAAAGGTGAGCATGTGAAAGGCATTTACGACCTTAAACTCTATCTTAGTCATTTAGAATACCTAAATTACCAGGCTAACCCAAACATCTCCGACCCTAAAAACGATCATTTTAATGAGGAGCTTTGGGCACCCATCAAGTCGTACCAAGTCTAATACCATCTCAATGCCACTGGGACACTTGATGCTCCAACATTGTCCAAGATTTTTTTTGGGTAAAGGGGTTTACCCCGGTAAATATATAACCAAAAAATAATGTTAAGTACAAATGGAATGTGGCTGAAGTACCACATTAACCTCAAACGAAGAGCTTGATAAACACTAGTGTTTATGACATGCCATAAACACAAAAACCTAGCTATATTACATCAACAAACTAGGCATAAACAAGTAAAAAAACTTGTACCAAGCGAGCATCCCGCATCCAGCCACTCCACGAAGGGAGCAAGTTAACCCAGGAAGTTTGCCTCCTTAAAAACCCTTTCCAAGAAAAACCCAAAGGGAAAAACCTTGGAGTAGGGAAAAAGAGTACAACCCTTACCCGGCACTCCCTTCGTGTATACATATACTTGGAATCTTCCATTTATCCAAAATCAATCGAGACCTCAAGGTTAGCTTCTTGAACTTGAAAGTAACCAGCTTCAACCGAATAGTAGAGACAATGGTGCTAACCACTTTAGCAACAGAAGACTTCTTACGCTTGAACAACCTAGAGTTGCGTTCCATCCAAACGAAGTAAGTAGTAGCAGCAAGCAATAATCTAGAAAGGATACTACTAACCGACCGCCCCTTAGATAAAGGAATAAGAATTGTAACAATACTCAAAAAATAAATGAGAATGAGAATCCGGACCAACATTGTCCAAGATGGGCATGCCTCGTTGTGGGTTTCCTAATAAGCAAGGCCACCACCATAGCAATGGCCAGTTACATATAGTCTTTCATTAGCCATTCTTTCTAAATAGACCAAAATGGCCCAGGTCGAAAAGGCGTCTAACCTATGGTTTTGACCACATTTCCCTACCCGGTTCATGTCTCCTGTAGTTAGAGCATTTAAAAAATTGGACCACTACTTTTTTTTTTTTTTTTTTTTTTAATATATATAAAAAGTTGTATAATAAAATTTTGCTCAATGTATATGATGACTTGGATACAATATCCATCAAGTATAAATGAAAGTATGTGAGTATCTGTCCTTGCTCAGTTTCTTATACCGATTCATAACCTTTCCTTAATACGACATCAACTCGAATTTCAACTTCGGCTTTCTTAATAAACAAACCAACAACACATGAAAATTAAAATACGCTAATTATCAGCATAACGCTTATATAATGGAAATAAATAACACTCAACCTCATCTCTTGGGAAATAAGTAGCAAGGACTTCTTGTGATGTACTCTGCTTTGCCCCATTACTAACTGCAATGTTGTCGGTTGCGTATGAAATATCATTCTCCTATACATTAAGAAATGAATGAAAACATAGTTATAGTTATACATATGCAAATATCCTTTGATTGAGTTCGGTCAAATTAATAAAAAAAACATTGGTTTTACATCTCAAAGGATGGAACTTACCCTTTAGTTTCTTGTATATTGATGTTCGGATCTCCATAGTACCCGCGTTAGAAAGTGCTCCTTGTGTGACCTTCACGAATTGCGTTTAAACCTGCCTATACAATATTAAAAACTTTCATTCTTACTTTTTAGCCCTTTACTTGTAGAAAAAACATTTGAGAAAAAGAAATTGTAAATGAAAAAAAGATGAATACCTGATAAGCAATGAGGGTAAAGAACTGAGGAGAATTGTATACATGAGGAAGTTGCGGGTTTTCAACCACATCATGCATGAACCATGCCTACAATAGAAATCCAACAACATGACGCATAGTTCACTAACTGATTTCATATCAGATAAATATTATAGTTCACTAATTTTAGACTTAGACTATGGCTCCAGTGTTAATAAAGAGTTGGTATTACGCCATTAGTATATCACTCTTATCCTTTCTAAGCTATCACAGATTCACAGCATTGCATACAGAAAGTGAAACTAAGGGCATGTTAGTCATTCAAAGATTCGAGCAGTGATGAAAAAGCTCAAGTTCCAACAAATGACAGTTACATAACGGTAATATGATATTATCTATTTCAAGTGATGACATAAGAAATATACCTGATAATCTGAAAAGCACATAGTCTGGATGGTTTTAGTTGACATCCTTGAGTAATTAAAGAGTCTAGAGATTTTTTCTTCGGATTTGCCTTGTATCCTCGTGATCCAAAAGTTCCAAACAATCGCTCAGAAGGATCCTTTAGTTTCTCTGATATGATCCTTACTTTTCTGTAATACAAAGCATTGTAGCTTTTCTCCCTTATTACCGGATTCAAAAAGTTCTCTGGATTATTGCTGGTAACCAGATTAACTAACTGCCTTGCCTCGACAAGTGCTTTCTTCAACTGTATAGCCTCTTCTTCGGATACAAGCAAAGCTTGGTTTTCAGCAAACGATTCCAACAATTTGATATCTACATCTATCCCCATCACAGCATTCAAGCTGAAACTTTTCACAGAATCGCTCACTAAAACGTTAACAATGGATTCCGAGATATGAGCGAGAACATCTTGCAACACCCGTTTAAGGACCAGACCCGGCAATATCTGCTGTGCAGTGGAAAGAAGAGTTTCCAGAAAAATTATCACCTCATTTACATATTCATTTTCAGTCTGAGGCGACTCGTCAACCATCCAGTTCACGTTCTCAATCAGTGTCATGAAACCATCTACCTTCTTTTTAAGCAAGCTGCTGAGCATTTCTTCGGCTGCGTCACGTGCTTTGGTAAGTGGAAACTGCCGCCTACTCCTTTCCACCATCCTCAAAGGGATACCAGAAAGCTTTGCAGCGTGACGAAAGAAGAAATCACAGGCTCGTTCAAGAACAACCATATTAGCTGCAACAACCATCGCTTGATTAACCCCGCTAATTGAAGTACTAATAGGCTTTAATAGGGCATCATCAAGGACTTCATTGAAAAGCCGATCCAAGTACTTCTTCACAACATCATAAAAATCAAGTTGTCCGCCATGAGACATGAAACTAACAGAATCCTCGATAAACGACCTCACAATTCGACAACAATCAGGCACGGTGGATGAAAACGGTGCAATATAAGGAAACGCCGGTACAATATCAGAAGTTTGTATCTGGAAAGAAAGCACGTTCATCGAATACTCGTACTCCTTATTCATCCACATCTGCTCAAACTTATCCGCAGCAAGAGCTTCCGCAATTTGCTTCCGACAATCCGATAGCAACAACTCGTGATACTTATCCGTATGCTTATTCAACACATCAAGCAACGCATCAGCCGAGTACCTATACCTTCTCAAAGTAACACCAAGCAAACTCACATAATCCTTAATCAACAACAAATGATTCGTCGTACGCATCCTAGAAAACTGATCTTCCAACACAGAACACATCTTACTAACAGCCGTATCCCACAGATTCTCCACTTCCATTTTATTAATCAACCCACCACCAGTCCTCAACACCCGATCCTCAACTATAAAAAACCCCGCAATCTGCGCGAAAAACGTCTGATGAGACTCCAAAAACAATGCGGTCAGAAAACGTTCAAGAAACTATGGTTTGTTATAAAACAATTTATATGTCTATTGCTATTTCTAAAGTGTACTCTTAGTACATGTAATTTATAAAAGCATTTCATATAGTTATTTCAAATTTATATTGATGTTGTAGTGCAATAGCATAATTAAACTTATGCATCTTGTTAGCAAAACTGCCCATAAGGGCGAGTTTAACAGTTGAATCAACATCAACGCCGTCAAAGATTATGAGAGGGGATTTGCCCCCAAGCTCAAGTGACATTGCTTTCATGACAGCAGCTTGCATTACAACTCGTCCTACTTCACACGACCCAGTGAAACTCACACAATCGATATCCATATGAGAACTTATAGCAGCTCCAGCTATCGCTCCAAACCCCGTTACAAAATTAATTACTCCATCAGGAATGGATCATGTGATTAATAGCATTTATACATCAAATGTAATTAAATATTTAAAATGGGTCATGTGATTTAAAACGTACCAACTTAGCTAAATGAGCACAATAAAGAGTGGAAAGAGGTCATTGCTCAGCGGGCTTGACCACCATGGTGCATCCTGCAGCCAACGCCAGGCTTATTTTAAAAAAGAGCATCCCAACAGAGAAGTTCCATGGAATAATATGTCCAATGACACCAATAGGTTCTTGCAATGTTTGCCCTTGCAATTGGTTCGCTATTCTTAATGTTTTTCCATGGATTTTATCCGCTACACCCGCATAATATCTGATGAATTTATATGGTACGTTACCTGTTTTTAGGTCACATTTGTAATCATATCATACTTCAGAACAATAAAGGTTGTTCTTTATGGCATCAGGAGCTGTGGAATCATCAAGAATTAGCCCAAGAACATTGCAGCACAAATGGAGCTGTTCCATCAATAGTATGCCGAAAGGACAAGATCTTTACAGGCCACTCAGAACCTTGACCACTTCAACTATGAACCTCTTCATCAACCCATCTCGAAATCCGAAAATCACTATATATTTTATTAAAAAAAGTGTGGGGGCTTGTCATCTTAAAGCCAATAAAGCTCTTATACTTAAGCAACTTTGTAATCAAGCAAAATTGAGTTCGTGAGATATTAGATTTATCAGACACAACTAACACTATATTTATTTTTACCATAATCATATAAAAAAAAGTATTTGTAGTTTTGGATCAGGAGTGTATAAGACACAAATTTTTTGACTATTTTAAGTTTAAGTTATATGGTTTATACTTTTTTACAGTTTAACTAACCTGAAAACGATAACCATGTTAAAAGTTGCCCTAAGTCTATTCTTAATGAATCATCATCCTAAAAGTGCATATTGTTATATAATACCATACCCGTGTTTGGAACTGCGTTTTCAATATGTTTGTCTGCTGATAATACCTGAGCTGAGAAGTTAAAGTAAATATTCTACTCTATGACATAACCAAATTTAAGTTTGTAATTCTCGGGTACCTCTCTAGTCAATGGAAAATTTCCACAATTCACTTGAGCATCCTGGTTATGAACTGTCAACAGAAAATACGACCATTTAGGACGGGAAAATGGTTATACTTATTATCAATGTGTGCTATAAACTCTTCAGTCACATAGTTTTGCATAATAAGCCAACATAAAATCGTTAGGGTTTTTAAAAAAGGAGACGTACCATCACGAGCTTCAATACCAGCAACAATGGTATCACACAATCCCTTAACAACCTGATGAAAATTACAATACACGTCATTATCCTTGAATCGAAGTGCACAATGTGCTTAAACTTTTTGCAAGCAAAAATCAACATTTAATATCTTAAATATGCCAAAGGAAAATAAACCATAACAGAATGACAAAGGGAAAATAATCCATAACAGCGCACGGTCATAGAAGAAATAAAAAATGTTATGAACATCAGAAACGTATAAAAATTTTAAATAATAGATCAAAGAAACATTACACGACATGTCAAGCGTTCATGGTTGCAAACCTGTGATGAAGGAAACACAAAAATCAGTAAACGGAAAAAAAGGATATTAGGGTTTTTAAGAAAAAAATATGATGAACCGTATATAAGTTTTTATGTATATGTTTTGTTTGGTGTTACCTAAGTTGTAGGGATTCTCCTATAATTGGTTGCATAGATTTATAATTTTGGACTTGCAACATATATTCCAAAAAGTCATGTTGCCTTAGTGGTAAACACACATGTTATTCAACCAAATAACCAAGGTTCAATCCTGTTATATGAATTAATGATTACATGGCATTAAAATAAATTACATGACGTGTTATGCCTCCTGTTATATTTATATTTATATTTATATTTATATTTATATATATAGAGTGTGGTTATTGTAAAAAGTCATTAGTGGTAAAAAGGATAGGAAGGGTTTGTAGCCATAAGATATATCAATGTAAACTAAATTAATGGTTGAGATTAAATTGGGTAATTTATGACAATTTATAAATTTTGTTGGGTCATTATGTATTATTGTGAAATGAAAAAAGGATATCATGGTCTTTTTGTTATTGCAATAAACATCTGTTTTAATGAGGCATTTAATTAAAAAATTTAAACCGTTATTTTGGTAACTTATTAGTGACTTGACACATTGCAAACCTTTTTATGCCATGAGACATGATCTTATTTGTTTTCGTTAGTTTTTTTCTTTTTTTTTTTCTTCTAATTACCAACAAAAAAATGTGGGTTACATATGTTTCAACGTAGTGTCAATTTTCTTTGGATGGGTTATACATCGACACACATGAAACATTCTTCTTGCACGTATTTTATTAATATTGACACACATGATAGACTTGCTTATAAATATTAACACATAGTTTTATTAAAGTGACACATTCTTTAACATATTGGCACATTTTTATTTATAGAATGACACATTTTTATACACATTTATATATCATTTTAAAAGAGTGATACATCTTTATATATATTGACACATCTATTATTATTTACACACTTGATGCACATATTCTTTCACATATTGGCACATCATTTTAGTAAAGTGACACATCCTTTAACATATCGACACATCTTTATCAATAGAAAGACACATTTTTATACGTATTGAAACATCCTTAACACACTTAAAACATATCTATTAATATTTACACACTTGATACATACATTCTTATACATATTGACACATCTATTTAATAGAGTGACACATCCTTATATTTATTGACACACTTAAAACACCTCTATACTTTTTTGGTACACTTTTTATTTCAACTTCGTAAATGATATATCATGATTGACAACGACACACGGGTTATTGTACATGATACAAAATTAATTCATGTAATAAACTATTAATAAACTATTGACATCTACAAGTTGTAAAATACTCTAACTTTAAGGATAATGATATACAATTAATATTAGTAAAAAGTATTGATTAATTAACTTGCCAAAATCATAAGCAAATCCTTCGAAGATACTTTGTATATAAGTAAGTTAAATATCATTTCAATAGTAAATTGATACCTCATGGATTAGTTGATCATACGCTTGTATGTAAGATGATATATAAATTTCTATTAAATGAGATATAAAACTTAAATGACATGTTAAATAGGTTTAAATGAGCATTTAAAAGACTAGACGAGTACCCGCGCCTAGCGGCAGCGATGTCTAGTTTCTGCAAAGTTCCGATGACCCATAAGTTTCTTTCAACAAACTGTATTTGTAGCATTAGAGAATCGTTTTCGAATAACTACAATTTTGATGTGTGGTTACATAGCAGCATAAATATATAGTTTTTTAAAAAATTATGTGGAGTCGATCTAAGTGTGTGAGTATATTTTCTAATAGGATTGTTTTAAGTTATTAAGATTTTTAGTAATAATAGATTCAAACATTACAAAAAGCAACGGTGTTATGTAGTTGGCAATATTATATTGTAGTTTAAAGGTATAGCCAACATGTGTGACCGCTTTTTCTTGTTTTGTCAGTAATTTAGGCAGTGATAACTATTTTTTTTACATGAGTAACGTTTATCATTTGGTGTGTGGCTTTTAAAATTGTAACTTTGCAAATTGGATATCACCATATAAGATTATTTTGTACTATCAATTTGTATAAATATTTATGCATTGTTCAAAGCTATTTGTTTGAGGTACAAATAATTATCGCTAAAGATAACAATACTATTTATTTTTTGTGATTTTAATAAACTTACATAACATTATTGATACACTGGACAAAGGGCTATATAATATATATTAACTTTTAAACGACGATTCATATATGTTAGTCCCTTAAATGGTGCAAGAGCAACATTTTTTAAAATAACATTATATAAATGACAAATTACATGTGTCAAAGCAAAATAAATCAAAAACTACAATTACTTGGTCTCTCCTTTCAAAAAAAATTACTTGGTCTCTCCTTTAAAAAAACCGAGTCAAACCGATAGGTTGGGTCGAAAAAATGTCCAATTAAACCAAGTCAGCCCGCCGGGTTTGAAGCGTCCCGGGTCAACCCGGTATCGGTTTCAACAGGTCAACCCGGTATCGGTTTCAACGGGTCAACCCGGTATCGGTTTCAACGGGTCAACCCGGTATCGGTTTTAATTGGTTGTTTTTAATTTGGTAGATGTGCTTTTAATTGGGTGTACAATGTGAATAAATTATTGTACTTTTAAGTAATGAGGTGTTTTAATAAGAGTATTAATTATATTATTTATTTCTCTCTCCATTGACCATGTTTTCAACATTCAACTTTCAACATTTTTCACTTTTTCCACTTTGACCATTTTTCCATTTTATATAGTAAAGATGAGTGGTTAATTGTCTAGAATATCCCTATTAATCAAATAATAAATTTTACACTTTTAACCCTTTTTATCATTTTTACCTTCAATCACTTTTCATTTGATCCAACCTCTATATATATATATATATATATATACACTAGTGGCAAAACCCATCTGATGGACGGGTATGACTTGTTGTTTTTATTTTTAGGATTTAGTTGAACAAATATATAGTAAAAATTAATTAAAAGTTAAATGAAACGGTTAAGAACTATAATTGATGTTACCATAATCCATAAAACATCTAAAAGCAGGTAAGTAGTTTGAATTGTTTTTTTTATTTTTTGGATTTAGTATAACAAATATATACTAAAAAGTTATTAAAATTTAAATTAAACGGTTAGAACTATAATTGATGTTACCATAATCCATAATTTAAGTTTAAATCAAAGGAGGTAACTACTTTCTAACATTTTGTTCTAAACAATATTGATCATGAACATATTTTACATTTGATAATATTATTAACATTTATTATTATTATTTTGTTTTTGTTAATTATGTTTATTTACTTACTGTATATAGTTGCTTCCAGCTGATTTTTTTACCAAATTTAGATGATGTTGATGAATTTGAAATATCTGTGAATGGATTTCTGGTTGGAGCTGAAACATAAGTACACATAAAGCCATACCTTTTTGCATCCTGAAAAAAGAGGATTCTCCTTAGAAAGAATAGTGTCTGGTCTCTTGCAATCATTGCAGATGACATGGGTTCTGGGCTAGTTTCAGCATATCCACCCCGTGTATCACCAAATATATATAGGTGTCTGTGAGTTACCGTATATAAAAAGTAAGTGCTAAGAGATTACTTAGAAGTATAATTGCTTTAATGGCATCTTTATGAACAACACATATTGGTGGTTTCTTGTTATGGTTTGCCACAGAGTTGTAAACTTAGGCCCTTTTGGTTGCATGGCGTCATATAGTCCAATAACCTTCAACAAGACAAATCCAACAGATCTATAACTCGAACAACACAATGTTGCAACTGAAATTTGAATATAATTGATAGCAATGTGTGTTTTCTTATAAGCATGCACAACTTGATTTTGTGACTTCAAGTCGCAATAAATAACATGATTAATTCAAAAACAAAAATTCGAACATGGCCGTGGTTATTTATTTCGTAGATCTTTCTATTCTAGCATAGATTCAGAGAAGGGTTGGAATATATTTATATGGCTACATTTCTACTTGAGTATATTTGATAGATACTCTAATTGACAATAACTCAAGAACTTTACGTGATTAGTTTTTAACCCTAACACGTTTTCTCTCCCTTATGGAGATTTCCGGCCGCCACTTCCTCTCCAATTTCTGGCCATAAACCTCCTTTACACGTCCTCTCTACCCTTTTTTGGGTATGCAATACGTTGTTTTGGGTTGTGTTTTTATATTAAGAAGTGGCGGCTGTGTTTTTTCTTATGAATACCATTAAGAAATCTCCATGGTTAGCTGAAACCCTAACTATCCATAACCTATATTCGGTTTCCTTTGTTTTTAAGGGTCATCGTTTTTTTATTAGGGTTTCGGCTGTGTTTGTATTTTTGTGATCGTATCTGGTATTGCTTGCACTCCAAATCGGTTTATAAATCAATCTTCTCTACATGGTAGGATCAGTTGTGGTGATCTGATCCTAAACGCTAATGAAGCCTTAATTATTTAGGGTTTTGTTTTTTTGACTTGTATGTTAATCCTGATTAGGGTTATTCATTTAGAATGTTTCTGGTTGGTGATGTGTACGTGGGTTTTGAGAGAGGTGTTGTGGCTTAGACTAGTGGCCGTCATTCTTATCTGCTGGTCATGTTTTAAGGTTGATGATGTAAGTTAGGGTTTTTATCCCTATGCACGTTCTATATCAGGTATTCTCTGAATTGGTTAGAGCTGATTAGAGGCTTTCTATGGTTGTTAATGGTTATCTCTTTCACAACGGTTTGGTTTTTCATGATTTAATCGAACCTATGGGGTTTCGAATGCCTTCTAACTGTGGTTGTAGAGAATAAATATTATGGGGTGTGTGGCTGTTTTAGTGTGCATGGTCGTTGGGGATTGTTGGTTCTGGTGATGTTGAATTTTTACTAACCCGTCATGTGAATCTAGAGCGGCTACTTTGTAGTTCTGCGTAATGTCGTGATCCTGCTGCTATTATGGATTTTTTTGGCGTGATTGTGGTGGTTACGTGTTGATGTTGGTATGCATGGCATGGGATGAATTAGCTGACTTCTGATTCCTATTATTCTGTTAGTTTAATTCAATCCTATGAGGGGCTGTTTTCTGTGTACTTGTTGCTTGTTGAAGATGAGATGATTGTCACTCTTGCTGCAAATATTGGTTTTTATGGGCAGTTTAGCTGCGATCTGGGTGTTTCATCTTTGTACTTATGGACGTTAGGGTTGTTTTCACGACCCTATTTTATGGTCTTTATATCCGAGCTGCCTAGTGGTACTTAATTCTTGGCTATTATTGGGTGGTTACGTTCTATATTGTAAGTTGTGGTTTGGTAACTGCATATGAGTTCGTATTGATTCTTTCTCAACTAGACCTGGTTTTGGTTGACATTCATATCTAGAGGGTCAATTGCAATGGATCGAGAATTGGTGGGGCTGTTTTGAAGCTTCGTGTTGACATCATGTGTGGTGTTCAACTGCTTTTGGTATTAGATTGGTGCTTTTCTATCCTACCATGGGTACGGCTGCATCTGGGAAAGTTAGAGGATTCTTCATGGAAGTAGGTGGACCGCCATAGTGATTTAGAAGGCTCAAGTTCATTTCTTGAGTAGTATTGTAATGTTTTATGTACTTTTGTCATTTTTGGTTGGTTCATTTTTGTAAGTTATAGGAATGGTGTGTCATTCTTATATTTTAGTCTGTAAGTGTCCTAAGGGACTGAGATGAGGGAAATTACCCTCATCCTTTGTACCTCAACATTTTTTTGGAGTAATGAATTTTACCGGGGTGAATTAACCCTTTTACCAAAAAAAATATTTGATAGATAATCTATAATTTGTTTTGGTCTCAATTCTAGGATTTAGCAGTTCAAGTGAAAAGGTTACATCTATTATTACTTCAGAACTACTTTTATTAATAGTTAAACATGATATGCTAAAGGAACCTGAAGACTCTATGAAAGTCGAATACATGTATTCAATCATATAAAGGACTAATAAATGACTTGTGTTTGTAGCATGATAGGTTCTAGTCAAGCATGAGCTATGGTGATGTTGGCTTAATAGAAGAATATAATTGTAACAAAAATGTTATAGGCGCTTATCCTATTAGACGATGGTTGAACGAGCAAGGCGACAAAGTGAGATTGTTTTCGAATAGCCTTTTTATCTTATATATTAGAGTTACATCCCTTTTCAAGTGGTTTGTGCCATAATTCAGTTTAAGTGTTTCTTCAGTCTTTCTAAGATATATGGTTGATAATTGAAAAAGAGTGACAAGATAATATGTTACCACGAGCAACAATGGATGAATCTACAGAATGGTTAAGATTTTGAGCAAATGCTTCACTTGAGTCGCCAAGATCCTGGTGTGGGTGCTTGCGAATATATTCTCCATTCGCTTCAGCTTTAGTATCTATTAAGAAAGTGTAGAGTTAGCAATTTCCAAGGGTTGTTGTAGGTTGAGATCAGTTGGGGCGCGTGTGGCGCAATGCAAGATATAGCTTCTTTGTTTGGCCATGTAATAGTTACGGAACTTTGCTCATCCTAAAATGGTGTTGCCTCAAATAATTGCACCACAACTGAATCTGGTACTACTCCCACTGGACCTCCACCTGGAGTCGCCAAAAAGTTCGTTAAAAGTCAAAGCTTTTGTCCAAAGTCAAGTCCGTCTAGTCCTGATGCAAGTGACCAGGTTGTGAAGCGTTCTCCTGTACTAAGTTTGATAAGTGTTAAAGAAGCTGGAAAACTGTTTTCTTATAAGGAAGTTGCTTTAGCTGCACCTGGTACCATTGTGAAGGCTGGTGAACAATTACCAAAAGACCCTCCACCCGTGAGCAATGATGCAACTAAAACAGATCTGAAGAATGATGAGGTTGAAAATTTTTATAAAGAAGTAATTGTCAAGGAACCGAAAACCTGAGCCCGATAAACCCAAACAAGCAAAACCCGAGCCCGAAAAGTGTTGGAGTCAACAATCGAAGAACTTGATACTTCCAAGATTTCAAACCGATGAAAAATTGACCAAAAAAATGACGTTAAAGAAGTTGAAATTTCTGAATCAAGTCAAGACGACTCAGAAAAGTCGAGATTTCTTAGTCAGGACAAGATGGCCCGAAAGAAGTGACTGCAAAGAAATTAAAGATGAAAAAGAGGTAACCAAGAAGCTTTATGCAGTTGCACCACCGTTTAATCCATCAAACGTTCCGGTTTTTGGGTCACTTCCAATACCATTAAATGACCATGTAGGAATATTACCGCCACCTGTCAGCATACCTAACATGGTCAGAGTCAACCCAGCCCGTCGATCAACACATCAGTCAGCAACATGTATGGTCCACGTCTTTCTGGTGGATATAACCGATCCTCAAACCGGGTCCCACGTAATAAACTGGCATATGACCTTGTGGTGGATGGAATTCAGATTAGTCCTCTAAGAATTAAGAACCCACATGCAGCTGAATTCGTTCCTAGTCAACCTTGGGTTCATAACGGTAACGTAGTTTCACCCAAAGGGTACCCTCTTGTTATAAATGGGTTCCCAGGTAGTCAAACTAGTTACCCCGTGTCCCCAGTTGACTCAGTTGCATCGTCGGTTGACTCAGTAGAATCTCCATCAGTAAGCACTCAAGAAGTTGTTGCCGAAATAGAAGAAAAGAAAGAGGCAAATGTGGAAACTGTAGGTCAAACATAATCTGATCAGATAGAAGAAAAGACTGCTGATAATGTTAATGAGTCAGCAGAAACTATTGCTAAAAATGATGAAGAGGAACCAATTAAGCGTTGGGGCAATTATAGTGATGGTGGACCCGAGATAGTTGAGGCTGCAAGTTAGAAGGGTAATATTGGAATATTTTTTTTCCTGAGTGAAATGGTTTGTTGCTCAGAGGCATTGGTTTGAAGAAAACTAATGCTACGTTTCATCAGAGGTTTATGTAGGGCATGTGAAAGTCGATTATACCCCTTCTCCGCACTTCCAACAAATGTTTTGTGCAAACAAGGTCAGTGGATGAGAAGCTTCGAGTATTTGTTTTGGTAGATTGAGTGAAGTTTGATGAAAACCAATAATAGTAACTTTTTTTAACTATTATTCACCTAGAACATTAACGTCAATTAACCTTGCATACTGATTTTCTGTATGGTAAGTTGTGTACGTGCCAAAAGAAGATCGTTGTTCCCGGTGAGTATGAAGCACATGGGATACACCTGCATGTAGTAATTTTTTAAAGAAAAAAGACGTGGCACTGGAACATAACACTAAAGACCAAAACTATATTTTAGAACCAAATATCCATTTTACCGTGACATCCAGGATTAATTTTTAAGGCTCTAGTGTGTGTCATCAGTATAAATCGTTGACTGACCGCACGTTCTTAAATTGCAAGAAGAAGGGGCAACTGTATGCAATTGTGTTTAAAAATAAAGGCAACACAAAACACCACCCAATTAAACAAATACTAATAACTTAACCTACCTTTAAACATACAACATCGACGTTCATCATTCCCATGCGAACTGCTAGCACCCATATTCGGCCCTTGAGTGGCACCTATTACAGCAACAGTTCACAAAAGAAATAGTGTATGAACACTCTTCAAACCAAAATTTAGAAACACCATGTAATATTGTATACTTTCGGGTAATTTCAGGAGTTTATATGTCAAAAGAAAAGCATGAAGTTAAAGAGGGTAGTGTTAATATAAAGAACAATCATGCTAAGCTAAAACAACAGTAAGTCAGTAACAAACATATCAACAATGCATTGCAAATTGTTCAAAGAACATAATAAGATTTTTCTTGTTGGAGAAAATTGAGAGAACTGCAGACGCGAATCAAAAAAACTAACATCGTACAAATTTACTATTTAAAACCAAGCACATGTTTGTGGCAAAATATAAATTTATACCAATGATTCCGTTCCTTCTCAGACTGGCTCCTGGCTATTTCGTTGCAGTAAATCGAAAAGTGTCAAACTTCATAGATGTCCCCAAAGAATTCCCAACCATTTCCTACATTATAAAAACACCATACACATACCTCAATAAATATACCAGTAATTTCTTTTGACAACTTAATTACATGGTCATCAACAAATCAATGAAACTGCATACTATTATCAAAGCATGAAAAATATTTGTAGCTTATTTTAAAAAATTTATATGCACTTTTAACGCAAAAGGACCATTATTAAGTACTATAACGCCCAGGAAAATAAAATCACAGAAAGATATACAACTTTCTCATCCTCGTCTAAATAGGTTGAAACATCTTGTTGTATAATATCATATCGTTTCTTCCTTGATGACGTAAATGTTTGTAGAGTCCAGTAAAATTGTTCGGAGTCAAGTAAGAACCACCTTGGCAAAGACCATAGTCAAACGAGCATGTACACTTCTCCTTCTCCTCTGTGATCGGCGTTCTCTATCCTCATCTAATGACTCCTCCTTCATCCTCCTCTTTTCTTTCCTCGAGTAAGTTATAGCCATATTCTTAACTCCGTTATCAAGAGATGAAAAAAAACCTGCCGGCACAAAAGTAATCTTCAATACACAAAAAAGACGAAAAAGAAGAAGAAGAAAAGAGGGTTACGTGCTCCTCCTAATTGGTGGCTGATAGATGTTTGTAGGGCTGTTGTGCAGCTCAAAAGGCTTATGATGCTTTCGAGTCTGAAAAAAGGCAATATACATGATACCCTTTGACGTCTTATACTAAATAAATCTTTGATGTCGGATACACTTTTGTTTTAATATACGAGATGGGCCAATGTAAACCTGATCAATTGATAGACACCTTATGTTGATTCGCATTCAAACCTCATGTTACCTGTCTATAATCTTAAGTCGGCAACCACATCCCAATATTTATTGTATGAAGCCAGTTGTGATCATCAATTACTTTTCTTTTATTACATGCATTTTCTGATCAGTTGTGTCTGTATAGATTCTATCCAAATACCCCATGTGTGTCAGGTGGTGCCTTCTGGCTCCCTTCTCTTTCTTCTGATACTGCTACAACTCTTCCATCATTTTCATTGGCCTGTTTGAGAAGAAAAAAGATAATGTTAATAACTCCAAACCTATACCATTATCAAGATGTTGTAGCTCAGTTCTATTTCTAAAATTTGTTTCCTCAAGCTCAAACACAGCTTTCTGTAAGTTTATCTGCTCCTATAAAATTTCACTAGCTTCTTGGCTCAATATTTTCAACCAAGATAACTCATCATCCACTGGTCTTTCAATAGGTTTCGTGTTCAGTTGTAATTCCTTTTTAGCTAGTTGTATCTTTAACTGACTAACCTCTGTCTGTAGAAAAAAAAATATACGCATAAGAATAATATATTAATACACATCTAAATAATAAGGAGTAACTTGATTTGCAGAGTGACAAGCTTCACAACTATCTAACAAAGACCTTACCCGAAGACTGTCAATCATACGCTGATAATCTGATACACGTGTATCAACCATGCCTATACTTTTCTAGAAAAAAAAATATAAAAATTATTAGAGCTGCAACTTAATATTAGTTTATTTAACCAAAACATATGCAATATCACGTACAACTTTTACCTGGATGTGTGTTTTGATTTCCTTAGCTCGGTCTGCATATTTCAAGGTATTAACAGTGTGATGATATTGATTATCTGCTGGTGACATAGTTGCGATCATTACCGTTTGAGAATTGCCACTCAAGCCAATTTTAAGAATCCGTGTCAACTTGCTATAAAGTATTTTGTGTTAGGAAACTTGTAAGAACTACAAAAGAATATACCAATAAAAAGAGCAGTGGAAACCGTTATACTTCTACCTCAATGCTTTCATGAATTTGCAGCAGACGGTGGTGGTATGGGGCTAACAAATCATTGATTTCTTCGTTATAGATTTCCGTTGTTAATAAAGGGCATTGCAATCTAGACATACATAAATCTTTAAGCATAACGAAACCAACATATGCATGCACAAAATCTAAAAAAAGATAACACAATTTCATCATTAGGGTTTTTATTTACCTTTTTGCAAAATCAGAATGAACACAGGGGTTATATAACATAATTTCATCATTAGGGTTTATATTTACCATTTTATAGAATCCGAATGAACATAGAGGTTCTTGAGCATATTAGGGTTTAGAAAAACTTGTGGAACCGAATATTAGGGTTCTGAGAAATTAATATAATGAATGAAGGAGCTATAACTAAGGAATAGATCTGGTTAGTTTTCTAGATTTCGAATTAGTGGTTTATGTTTGTTTGGAAAGGTTTATAGAGTTTTTTTTGCAAACTATAAACCAAAAAACATTGTTGATCTAGTGGTTAGCATGGTTGTTAATGTTATGCAATGTCCCAAGTTCCAATCCAGCAACATGATTTTTTAATAAAAACCGAATTTTATACATTTAAAATTATAAAAACACTATAACATATCTGAATTTTATTAATTTAAAAATATAAAAACACTAAAATCAAATCAAATTTAAAAAAAATGCCACATGCATTCAAATGATGACATAGATTTATGACGTGGCATTATGGGATGCCACGTGGAATAATATGTGGCATGCCTCCTCTTATATATAATGTGTGTGTGTGTATATATATATATATACTAGCATGGTACTCGCGCGTTGTAGCGGCGGGTACTCTGAAATAAAAATTTTCGATGAATAATGTATTTTAGTTTATTATGTTCCATTTAACAATAAATTTACGAATATTAAGAATTTCGTATAGCCCGTGCCCGTTCGGGCTCGAACCCGTTGGCCCGTGTCTGCTCGGGCTCGAGCTCGTTCGGTCCGCGCCCGTTCGAGCTCAAGCCCATTTGGCCTGTTGCCCGTTCGGGCTTGAATATTTGTATAATGTTCTTTATATTTGTAGTAGTGAAAATTAATGCAGGAATTGTGTTTTATTTGGTTGTACAATATACTTGATAATTTGTATTTTTTATGTAAGGGGTGTTTTAATAACTGTATTAATTGTATTTATTTACCAGTTAAATAATTGACTACATTAAATAGCATTAATGTGGTCTTTTGTTGTACACTACGTTTTTTGTCTTGTACGTCTGAAAATTATGTACATTAAAGTATTGTACACTATGTTCTTTTCTTGTAAGTAGTAGTCATTATAGTCATTAATAACATTGACCACTTTAATAGCATTAATGTTGTAAGTCTGAAAATAAGTCTGAAAATTACATCATGCTTATTTTTTTGTACACTATGCTTATTTTGTTGTTAATCTGAAAATTGGTTGCAGCTATTTTACTTTGTGCTTAAATGGTTGTAATTTTGGGTGAAGGGGTGTTTTTAATAGCATTAATATTTTTTGATAGAATTTTGGTCTTAAAATGACACCACGCTTTATTTTGTTGTATAATATGCTTACTTTGTTGTAATTCTGAAAATTGGGTGCATTAAAGTGTTGTAAAGCATGCTTAATTTCTTGTACGTCTTAAAATTAAGAGTGAGGTGCATTCGTGCATTATAAGTAGTATATATATATATATATATATATATATATATATATATATATATATATATATATATATATATATATATATATATATATATATATATACACACACTAGTGGTCAAAGCCCGCCCGATGGGCAGGCATGACTTATAATTATCATTGACATAATTTACTTTAGCAAAAGAAGGCAGGTAATCGTTTAGAAGTTTTTCCAAAAAAATATATATAACATACCTCTGCATTCATATTGGTTCCATCCATATAAACCTAACCTCTGTTGTCATGAATAATTTTGCATATCTCACCGATACCCTCTTTATAAACTCCATGAATAACTTGCTAGTAAAGAGTAAGGTAACAAAACATAGTAGCAAGTGAATACCCTTCTGAATATGAGTGTTCGTTTGTATAAGCACCAAAAAATGTAACTGCTACTGTCTCAGAGAAATAATGTGCATTTAAGATACCTGACTATAAAATATGTTGTTATTCAATTATCCTTTTTCTTGTTACTAAAAGGAAATAAATAGAAAAAAGGAATCTTCTAATGCATTGTGTGCATTCACTTTCTTCTTGGATTCTTGGTCCTCACATTTGTATTTCTCAGGATCTTTTATCATCTTTTCTTTCTCTTCTAAGGAGAGCCTTTCATTTACATTCATGATGGCGAGTTTCTTGGTATTACCTATTGATAATATCTTAGTTGTGACTATGAGGATACTATTCACATTTATTTCAAAGCATTCATTGATTCCTTAAACTCCTTTTGGAGTAGGTGGTATTCCATAAATGGTGAATTCTCCCAAAAAATGGTTATCAGTAGACCACGATCTTTCCCCTTGATATACCTCAATATCTGCAGATTTCTGGTTGTCAGCCATTGTAATATATCTCTTAGCTTTCTTTGTAGGTATTGGAGAGTTTCGCGGGATCACAACACTGAATATATCTCTATCTAGTGGTACACCAAGTGATAAAGAGGTGACATACAATAGTAATATTTCACGGACACTCTTATCAATGTTACCACTTAATTTTGCAGCCATAACGGCTGCTCCATAAGCCACAGCCTCGCCAGGGTTCACCTCTTACATAGCTCTTTGCCCTAAAAAATTCCATGTTGCGCTATGTTGGACCTATAGTATTCTAGTTGAGTGTCAAAACGGCTGCGACGTTTGAACGATCTACTGCGGGCACAACCACAATAGATCCATGACTATAAGAAGCAGGCTTTTCGCTACTCCATTTATAATTACACTTAGAATATTAAAACATAAACATCGGCTTACTCAAATGTAGATATATTTTCATACCTGTTACCTATATCAGAAACAACAACAAGACGGCTCCCCAATGCATATGTTAACTTTAAGCAATGCTACAAATTACGTAAAGTATACACTTTAAAATCATATAGTTTTTTTATAACTGACCTTGACATGATTTTGTATTTCAGTCAGTGTAATATTCTCTTCCTTTGTATTCTCTATTATTTTCTTTGGAGTAGCAGCTACAAAAAGACATTATGAAAAATATGATATAGACGCATAGTTGATAAAAAATTATTAAAAAAAAAAAGCAATGTTTGGTATATATGTCAACTGACCTTGAGATCATACTTCAACAGTGAGAGCACAGAGACAAATGTTTTTGGTATTTAGAGAACTTGCGTAATCAAAAGAAAGATAAAAGGACAATATTTTTTTAACTACATTGAAACTCTAACTAAATTCACATCAATTAGTGAAGAAGAGTATAGGCATGTTAGAAATCTCACCTCGATGCTATTGGTTGGAACTGCATGCTGCTCATTCGAGAAAAGATATCAGACCTATCACCCAGCCTACTTAATTAAAATGAGGATCAACAAAGTGTGGGCGATTTGGGGATCTGGGAATACCGTATCTCACTATTCATCAATACATCACTTTAATCTTCATTTTATCTCAATTAATATGAAGATTTATACTATTCATAAATTTTATATCACTTAATCCACTACCAAACAAACCTATACTAGTTTATTTTTTAGTTTTAGTTATCATAACTGTTTGATTCACTATTCCACTTTATCCGCGCTTTTCATTTTTTTTTCTTCATTTCATCTCTGGGTTTGCTTGTTTTGGGTATGTTTCACCATTGATTTCATCATGGGGGATCTAGATCCGGATCCTTTAACTAACCCTCAACCTAACTTGATTCCACCTCCTGTCAATAAGGATGAGTTCCTTAAACCTAGAAAAACTACTCGCACTATGAACCCAGGTAATAAATCCACTATGAAATATCACAATGTGTTGAGGAATACGACTAAGGCAAATTTAATAGGGTTTCAACTAGGTCTAGCTCTAAGGGTAATGGTGCGGCCACTGATATGGAAGATTTGCAGTTTTGGGATGCGTGTATGGTTACTGAAGAAGGTAAGGGTGGTTTGGGAGATGTTGGAGGAATTAAAGGTAGTGATGGAAGTAGTGTTGTGGAGGGAATGGGTGATTTAGGAGGTTCTGAAAGTGGTATGGGTGGTATTCTGATTGGTATTGTTAATCCTTCTCTTAATAATGATATTGGTAGTGATAATTCTGCGTTTGTTAGTAATGGTTCTATTGATGTTAGTGTTACAAATGGTAATAGTAATGTTAATTTTCCTGATATCCCAATACCTGTGAGTGAGAACCCTATCTTAAATCCTAATGCTAATAGTGTTAAGACTAAGAGTTCTAAGCGGGTTAGTTTTGGGGATGTGAGGGTGCAGGGAATTCTCAAGGCAGTGTTTGATAGTATAGATAAAGGGACTGTTAGGGGTGGTAATGTTACTGGCAAATTAATTGTGGATGAATTAATGAAGATGAAGGAGGTGACTGGTAATGTGGCAATTGGTGGTCAAGATAAGTTCAATTCGGATATTAGTACTTTTGAAAAGGATGATGATGTTGTTAGTAAGTTTGAAACTGGTGAGTGTAGCAAGGGTAAGGATAAAGTAGTGAATAATGATGGTGGTTTTGTGAGGTATGTTTCATTTGCTAATGCTGTGGCTAGGGGGTTTGGAGGCAATGGGGATAATAAGCTGAGATTTGTTCCAACTATTGTCAGAAGAGGGTAGGAAGGTGGCTGAAATGGATCTGGTTCTGTAAGAGATGGAATAACACTGTCGTTGGATTTTTTGTTGGTTTCCAAATGGGCTATAGGGACATTGTTAGTCATTTGAGGAAGATGTGGAGATTGTTTCAATTGGATGAAGTTATAATGAATCAGAATGGAATGTATTTTTTCAACTCTAAGTCGAATAATGGTTTGGAACAAGTGATTGAGAACGATCCTTAGCTTATTGATAATAAACCGTTATTTGTCAAGAGATGGGAACCAGGTTTATATATGTCGAAGCCTGAAGTTACGAAAGTTCCGGTGTGGATCAAAGTTCATGAGATTCCTTTGGAAGCGTGGAATGTTGAGGGTATTAGTAGGATAGCAAGTAGAGTTGGTGTGCCTATCATTATGGACCGGATGGCTGCTTCTATATGTGAGAAACCCTATGGGAGGGCTTCTTTTCCTAGAGTGTTGGTTGAGATTGATGCGAGTGAGGGTCTAGTGGATTCGGTTGAGATCTATTATAAGAGTCTTGGGAAATCATTGAAGTTGTGGGTTGATTATGCATGGGCTCCTTCTTTGTGTGAGCACTGTAAGATCTTTGGACAATATGTTAATGACTGTGGGAAGAAAGAACATAAAGCTGATGCTGGTAATACCATGTCTAATGTGGGTTCTAAGAGTAATGGGCAGAATATGGATAATGGCAAGGGTGATGGTGAGTGGCAAGATGTGGCTAACAAAAGAAATGGTAGAATAAGTATGAATGGTAACAGATTGGGATCTTTTAGTGGTAACAACATTAGAGGAGGGATGAATGGTAGAGGTAGAGGGGGGTATTATAATAGGGGTGTAAGGGATCAAAAAGTGAGTGCGGCGCCAGTTAAAAATGTTAATAAGGCTTCTAAGGTTGATGCTAGTACTATTAGTGAAGGTAATCAAGTTGGAAGAGTTGATGAGAGTGTTGTTGCTAATAGGGCCAAAGAGAATTATAACAAAGATGGAATGTCTGGTGTGAGTGGGAATCATGATACAAGGAAGAAGGAGTCTAAAAGTAATAACAGTAGGGTTAAATCTAGCAGTGGTAATGATAATGTTAATACGATGAACAGGTTTGAGGCGTTAGCTAAAAAGGGTGACGATTATGATAGTGTTGTGGTTAATGAAGCTGTTAAGAAGAGTAATGGGAATGTGGAGCATAAGTCTGATGGTAAGAGTAGTGCTACTGTGAATAATAAGAGGAATAAAGCTACTGATAGGAAGGAATATGGGAGCAACAAGGTTGATGCTTGTTGTCGAAGGCATCTAAGAACAAGTCATGGTTGTGGCACCATTGACTCAATCACTTGAACTTTAGTACCATCAATGATCTTTCTAGAAAGGACCTTGTTAGAGGGTTACCCCCGGTTGAAATATGAGAAAGATCATCTTTATTCAGCATGCCAATTGGGTAAAAGCAAGAAGTATGCCCAAACCAAACCTGCTAATACCATCATGGAAGTTCTTCATACCCTTCACATGGATCTATGCAGATCCATGAGAGTACAAAGTATCAATGGGAAGAAGTATGTGCTAGTTGTTGTTGACGCTACTCACGGTTCACTTGGGTAAAGTTTTTGAGAAAAAAGGATGAAACTCCTGAAGTTGTCATTAAACTTATCAAACAATTGCAGGTTAGGCTTAACAAAATAGTTAGAATCATCCAAACAGAAAATGGAACTGAATTTGTGAACATGGAACTCAGTCAGTTTTATGAAAGCATTGGAATCAGTCATCAGAAAAGTGTTCCACGCACTCCTCAATAGAACTGTGTAGTTGAAAGGCAAAATCGGACTCTTGTAGAAGCTGCAAGGACTATGCTAATATTTTCAAAGGCTCCAATGTTTCTCTGGTCGAAAGCCATTGCCACTGCTTGTTACATTCAAAACCGTTCCCTAATACATACTCTTCATGGAGAAACTCCATACGAATTAGTGCACAACTGAAAACTGGATCTCTTATTTCTTCGTGTGTTAGGAGCCTTGTGTTATCAAAAAAATGATGGTCAAGATGTGGGTAAGTTGAAAGCTAAGGCTGATATTGGATTGTTCGTTGGTTATGCACGAAAGGTTACCGAATCTATAACAAAAGAACCCAAAATATCATTGAAATTATTCATGTTACGTTTGATGAGCTGACTGAGCAAATGGCTCCTGGACACTCCAGTTCTGGACCCGCACCTCAACTTTTGACATCTGGACCCATTAGTTCGGGTCTTGTACAGAATCATACTCCTGCCACTCTTTATGTACCTCCCACAGAAGAAGATTTGAAGAAGTTATTTAATCCAATGTACGATGAATACCTTGAGCCTACAACTGATGATACTCCTGCACCACCAGCCGTAACTTATCATGTTCAATACAATCCAAATGGTCCAATGGTATCCATTTCCATATTACAAGATGCTCCTTCTACTGACCATTCACCATCATCATCATATAATCTTCAATCATCATCAATACATCAAGGAATTGCAATTGATAATTCTTTTGGAGATAATCCCTTTACCACTCCTGAAGATGCTGCATTTGATAATATCTTTGCCCCTGAACCCACTCATGAAACATCTTCACCAGAGGATCCTAACTCTGCTACTTCAGTACCTTATCAACAACTACATGAACATCTCAAAAAATAGACACATGATCATCTATTGGATAATATCATTGGGAATCCTTCTCGTCGGGTATATACTAGTAAGCAACTTACGACTGATTCCTTATGGTGCTTCTTCAACTCTGTACAATCAAAGATCGAACCAAAAGGTGTCAAATCAGCAATGTTTGAGGATAGCTGGTTTAGTGCTATACAAGATGAAATCCATGAGTTTTATCGTCTTGATGTATTGGAATTAGTACCTCCTCCAGATTGTGCTATGATTATCGCTCTCAAATGGATCTTCAAGGTGAAACTTGATGAGCATGGTGACGTTCTGAAGAACAAGGCGAGACTAGTTGCTAAAGGGTATCGACAAGAGGAGGGTATTGACTTTGAGGAATCATTTGCTCCGGTTGCAAGAATTGAGGCTACCATAATCTTCTTTGCTAATGCTGCTAGAAAGAATATGATACTTTATCATATGGATGTAAAGACTGCTTTTCTTAATGGAGATCTCAAAGAAGTGGCCTACGTTAGTCAACCCAAAGGTTTTGAGGATCCCGAGCATCCTACGCATGTCTACCGCTTGAAGAAGGCCCTCTACGGCTTGAAGCAAGCTCCTAGGGCATGGTACGATACTTTGTCAAAATTCCTTTTGGCTAATGGATTCTACAAAGGAGCTGTTGATCCCACACTGTTCACCCGGAAGTTAGACAAACACTTAATTCATGTTTAAATATATGTTGATGATAAAACAAGTGTAAAACCCTAAAGTCGATTGTTCTCTCTGGTGAAAAATCCGAAACCCTAACTCTACCTCAAATCGCCATTATGCAATCCCTAACTCCTTTTCAATTACTTTAATTTGTGTCAATTATGATCTTACATTCGTGTGGGGTATAATTGTTACCAATTTTTAATAATCGCTGAGTTTTTAGGTTTCTTTTTGTCGAGTTTTTTCTAGGGTTTCGGTAATTCGTTTTTCTTCTAGCCTCGTACGTATTGATCATGGATGATTCTGGTTAGCTTATTGATGCTTTAATTCATGCCTTAGATGCACTAAGGCCTTTGACTTGGAAGATTGACGTGGATTTCCTGGTTCTTTTGTTAATCGTTTTTTTTAGGGTTTTTTAGGTTTCGTTGTTTGGTTTTCTGGATTCTTTTGGTTCGCTGCTGGTTCTGCTTGCAATATGGATAAAAGTGGTAATGCTAACGTTGATTTGGAAGCTTTGGATGCTCGTATGCAAAGGTTAAAAGGGAATGATGCTGGTAATAATGTTGCGCCTCAACCACGCATGCCTTTAAGGATTTTACGTAACCCTAACTTTGCTACATCTGAAGATAACTCGAAACTAGCTTCTGGTGGTTCTTCTTCTGCTGATCCATCGCAAGATAATTTGAACTATCGTGAGGTTAATGTTAACTTGAGTGCTAATCCTAAAGTGCAGCCTGGTGAACATGATTCGTTATTCTGGGGTGACGATGGTATTGTTACTAGTCAATATACTCAAACTGATTTCCCAACTCTTGATGAGGTTCATCGAGCAACTAAAAGTGGTAGTCAGATGGGTACTCAAGACAATAATGTTAAGGGGGCTGCTGGAGCCTCGTTGGATACTAGTCCTATAACGGGAAGTCACGTTATTAATCAAGATGATGGTAGTTTGCCTAAAGGTGATGGGATTAGTGTGGCTAGTCAAGCTGGTAAACTCAAAGGTGTAGTCACGCATGAATCCTCTAATATGGAGAGTCCTATCGTTCAATCGTCTGAAGTTGCGAAGCCATCAACTTATGTTGGAGTGGCTAGTGGCTCTCAACATGCTCAACCCCTAGGTAACCAGTTTACTCCTGCTAAAGGTAAGTCTAACTTTCGTGAACTCAAAGTTGATAATGTTTTTAAGGGTGTTGACGTGTCCATTCCTCGTAAGGTGGTTGAAAATATTAGCACTAAATTTGATAATACCTTGTATGGATATTTCATTGGCAAGCGTATTGCATTCCCAGTGGTTGAGTACTTTGTTCGCAACAATTGGGCTAAGTATGGTCTTAAACGGATTATGATGAATGCACAAGGCTTCTTTTTCTTTAAGTTTGACTCACAGGTTGGCTTGGAGACTGTTTTAGAAGGTGGTCCGTGGATGATCAAAAACAGCCCTATTATACTTAAGAAGTGGACCATGAGTACTAGTTTGACGAAAGAGGAATTAACCCGTATCCCGGTATGGGTTAAGTTACACGATGTTCCATTGCGTATTCTCGAGGATGGTATTAGTATTATTGCAACACACATTGGTAAGCCTATTATGCTTGACTCCTATACTAGCTCTATGTGTACTGATTCTTGGGGTAGAAGTAGTTTTGCTCGGTGTTTAATTGAAATTGATTCTCATGCTCCTCTTAAGGAATCTATTACTGTGGGGGTCACATACATGGATAGTCTTGGCTTCTCTTCTGAAACTATTAGGGTGGAATATGAATGGAAACCTCCTAGATGTGATGTTTGTTTGATATTTGGTCATTCTGTTGATATTTGTCCTAAGAAAGTTGTGACTGCACCGGTTGTGGAGGTAAACCAGGATGGATTTCAAGTTGTTGGGAAAAAGGGTAAAGCTAAGAAGATTGCTAGGGATAATAGAACCGGAACTGTATTTAATGGGGTCCCTGTTGGTAAAAATATGCAATATAGGCCTAAATCTGTATCCACCCCTTCTACTAGCAATCCTGTTCAAGGAAGTGCTAATACTAGTGCGGATCAGCCCCCTAATCCAAAAATGACTACATCTAACCCGGTAGGTCCTTCTACTTCACATAATGCTTCTCCTACTGTTAAAGATGTTGAGGTGAATAAGGATAACCAATCTGATCCCAAAGTTATTTCTAGTACTAACTATCCTACACCTAAAACAAGTAACCCAAATTTAGGCGCTAATGTGTCTACATCTAACCCGTTTGGTTCTCTGGCTACTGATGATAATATTGATTTAGATGAGGATGATGTGGTTGAGACTCTTTATGATGAAACTGGTAATTTGTTTGACAAATCAGGGGCAAGCACTCCTGTTCTGAATATCCCTGATGTTTAGTATCGCCTCTTGGAATATAAGGGGTTTGAACCATTCCCCTAAACAAAAAGAGGTTAAACAGGTGGTTAATGATAATAATCTTAGTGTATGTGCTATCTTGGAATCTCATGTTGATGCTTCGGTGGTGTATGATACATGTCGTAAAGTGTGTCGTCGGTGGAAGTGGACGTCAAATGGTGGTCTGTGTGATAAGGGGTCACGTATTATACTTGGTTGGAATGATGATATTGTTGATGTTATGATTATGTCTCAAACTAACCAGGTTATGCATGTTCAGGTTAATACTCGGGCGGACAGCAAAACTTTCTTCTGTTCTTTTGTATATGCAGATAATTACTATGTTCATCGACGTGCCCTTTGGTCTAATCTTGTTTGCCATGCTGGATTTATGCGTACTAGGCCTTGGGTTTTGTTGGGGGATTTTAATGCGGCTCTAAAGTTGGAGGATCATTCATGTGGAAGTTATGCTCCTGACATTGCTATGCGTGAATTCAAAGATTGTGTTCAGAAAATGGAGGTTGAGGATATTAATAGTACTGGTCTTCATTTTACTTGGAATCAGAAACCAAGAGGTTCCTTTGGTACATTGAAGAAAATTGATCGGGTGATGGGCAATCAAGTTTGCGACTTGTTTCCGGTTCGTTTGTCATATTTCAACCTTATCGTATTTCTGATCATTCTCCGTGTGTTCTGCGTATTCCTCAGGTAACTAAGCCTAAGCCTAAACCGTTTAAATTCTCTAACTTCTTGGTTCATAAAGATGGGTTTAGCGAGACGGTTACTGCGGGATGGAATAGTTCATGGTTGTGCTATGTATCGTGTGGTTCAACGCTTAAAGGGGCTGAAATCTCCTTTTCGTAAGCTTTTGCACAGTCAAGGTAATCTTCATGAGCGGGTGGTTAGGATTCGGCAGGAGTTAGATGACGTCCAAAAGGCTATTGATACAGATCCGTTTAATTCTGAATTAAGGGAGGAACATGCTCACTATCTTCTTGCATATAAGGAGGCTACGTTAGATGAAGAACGATTTTAAAGCGAAATCTAAAGTTAAATGGCTTCATGCGGCGATTCTATCTGCCTATTTTCACAATATTATTAAAAGCAAATGTGCCCGTAATCGAATTGAATTGGTTAGAGATGCAAACAATGTTTTGTATGAGGGTAATCAGTGTTGCAGTGCTTTTGTTGCTCACTATGAACAGTTTCTTGGTATGGAAGGAAATTGTACGCTCTTTGATGATTATGGTATATTCTCTAATGTTCTTCCTCATCAATTGGTTGGCTCAATGGTTCGTCATGTTACGGATGCGGAGATTAAGGAAGCTATATTTTCTATGGGGATG
This sequence comes from Chrysanthemum makinoi, assembly GCA_910596185.1. NCBI lineage: Eukaryota > Viridiplantae > Streptophyta > Magnoliopsida > Asterales > Asteraceae > Chrysanthemum > Chrysanthemum makinoi. The sequence continues at coordinate 313,925,228 of OU343224.1, forward strand.
ATAAAGCTCTGGTCCCGATGGTTACACGGTACGCTTTCTTTAAGAAAGCATGGGATATTGTGGGTGCTGAGGTAAGGACTGCGCGTGATTTTTTCATTAATGGTAAGATTCTCAAGGAGATTAATCATACCATTATATCTTTGATTCCTAAAGTGTCTACCCGTCTAAGATTAATGACTATCGGCCTATTTCTTGCTGTAATGTCATGTATAAATGCATTAGCAAAATCCTTGCTAATCGTATTAAAGAAGGTCTTGGTCAGTTGGTTAGTATTAATCAATCGGCATTTGTTCCTGGTCGTCGTATATCTGATAATATATTACTTACCCAAGAGCTTATGCGGAATTATCATAGAGGGAGAGGTCCTCCTAGATGTGCGTTTAAGGTTGATATTCAGAAGGCTTATGATACGGTTGATTGGACTTTTCTTAGGGCTATTCTGATTGGTTTTGGCTTTCACTCCAAAATGGTTGATTGGATCATGGTATGTGTCTCATCTACATCTTTCTCCATATGTGTTAATGGTGATCTTCATGGCTGGTTTAAAGGTAAGCGGGGCCTTAGACAAGGTGACCCGTTATCTCCATACTTATTTACGCTGGTTATGGAAGTTTTAACTCTTATATTGAAGAAAAAGGTTTCGAATGCGGTTGATTTTCGCCATCATTTGTGTGAAAAATAGAGAATTATTAACCTTTGTTTTGCAGATGACCTCTTCTTGTTTGCTAGAGGCCATCCGATTCTGTAATGTCATTATGCGGCTTTGGAGGATTTCAAGAACTTTTCGGTCTTGTCCCAAGTATCCCTAAAAGTACAGACTTTCTTTGTAATGTTCCTAATGCTATTAAAGCTGCTATTCTTCGTCTATGCCGCTTTGCAGAGGGTTCTCTCCCTGTTAGGTACCTTGGTGTCCCCCTTATATCATCAAGACTTCTTTATAGGGATTGCAAGGTGCTTGTTGAAAAACTGGAAGGTCGTGTGAATGATTGGCGTAATAAGTTCTTATCTCTTGCGGGTAGGCTTCAGTTGGTGAGATCTGTTTTATCTTCGATGCATTTATATTGGGCTTCGGTTTTTATCCTTCCTACTCATATTATCCATGAGTTAGAGCAGCTTATGAGGGGTTTCCTTTGGTGTCAAGGAGAAATGAAAAAGGGAAAGGCTAAGGTTTCTTGGGATTCTGTTTGTAAGCCAAAGCAAGAAGGTGGCCTTGGTATTCGTCGGTTGGAGGATTTTAACATTGCTCTTATGACTACTCATATTTGGAGTATTTTGACTCATAAAGAGTCGTTATGGGTGCAATGGATCCATTCATATAAACTTCGTGGGAGAAGTTTCTGGGATGTCCCTTGTTTGGGGGATGTCAGCTGGGGTTGGCGCAAGCTTCTTGCCATTAGACCCAAGGTTCGTCCTTTTATCTGGCATAAGATCAATAATGGGGTAACACTAACCAAAACCCTAAAAACGATTTTTTCTCCTGGCGACTTGCGATCTTTTTTTTCCCTAATTATCCGATTACATGAATGCTCTAATCGATCAGCTATTGTTTTAACTTGTTTTAATTCAGTGATTCATGCGTGATTTACTTGATTAATTCATATTATTGCATGCGTTTTTTACTAGGGTTTCTTGTCCTCGCTGATTAGGGTTTCGCAAATTGTTTTTCACATTTATCACAAATCGTAAGGTGCATGGCTGGTGTGGGTTAGTTCTATTGTGCTTTAACGCATGTCTTAACAGTGTTAGGACGTATCGATTTGAAGATTGGCGTAGTATCTTCGGGTTTATTTGAGGGTTTCGTTTTTCCGGTTCTTGTTTTTAGGGTTTCGTTTCTTCTCAATTTTTATTTGCTGGTTCTATGGCGAATAATAGTGATTGTACTGTGGATGTGGATGCGTTAAAGGCTCGTATGCAAAGGTTTAAGGATCAGGAAGCTGGAAAAGTTGAACCTTCGATTCAACCAAGATTAGCAACTAGGGTTTCGCGCAACCCTAGTCCAAATACGAGTGCTGATAGCAATATAGGGGCTGGTTCTGGTATTGATCGACTTCCCTCTCAAGGTAAAGCTAATGCTAATATTGTTTCATCTTTGTTCGAAGCTGGTACAATAGGTAGTGATGGTAAGAATTTGGATGGCTCTTCGTTTTGGGACATTGATGATTCTGGTGGAAGGAAGGATCTAAACTCACAAGAATATCCATCTCTTGAGGTTCATCTTGCATCTAAGCGAACAAACACTCCTGGTTTGGGGATGTCTAGCGAGCATGGTCATTCGGACATTAGTTACAATGCAAGTTTACCTTCTGGAGATAACGTGGGTGTTGGTAGTCAAGGAGGACGTATGCATGGGGTTCATACTAGTGATCCTTTGTCCACTGTGAATGTAGATAGGCCTGTCCAAACAGCAGAGGGTAATGTACCAACTAAGTCATATGTTGGTGCGACTAGTGGTGCTACTAGTGGTGCGAATTCGACAAATGTTAAAGGTAAATCTAACTTCCGTACAATACAAGTTGATAATGTTTTTACTGGTGTTGATGTGTCCATTCCTCTTAAGGTAGTCCAAAATATTAGCACTAAATTCGATAACACCTTGTATGGATACTTCATTGGTAAGCGTATTGCCTTCCCTGTGGTTGAGTACTTTGCACGTAATAACTGGGCTAAGTATGGATTAAAAAGGATCATGATGAATGCAAAAGGGTTCTTTTTCTTTAAGTTTGATTCCCAGGTTGGCGTGGAGGCTGTTTTAGAAGGAGGTCCATGGATGATTAAGAATAGTCCTATTATTCTTAAAAAATGGACAATGAGCACTAGTTTGACGAAAGAGGATTTAAACCGTATTCCTGTTTGGGTTAAACTTCATGATGTCCCGTTACAGGTATTTTCTGATGATGGTATTAGTATTATTGCTACACATATTGGTACGCCTATTATGCTTGATTCTTATACTAGCTCTATGTGTAATGACTCTTGGGGTAGGAGTAGTTTTGCCCGTTGTCTAATTGAAATTGATTCTAATGTTCCCCTTAAGGATTCTATTTCTATTGGGGTACCATATATGGATCGACCTGGGTTCTCTTCTGAAACTATTAGGGTGGAATATGAGTGGAAACCTCCTAGGTGTGATGTTTGTTTGATTTTTGGCCACTCTGTTGAATCTTGTCCCAAGACAATTGTGACTCCACCGGTTGTGGAAGATAAAAATGATGGGTTTCAACCAGTTGGGAAAAAGGGTAAAGCTAAGAGGAATGCAAAGGACAATAAAAGTGGTACGGGTTTTAACGGGGTTCCAGTTGGTAAAAGTATGCAGTATAGACCCAAAGCTGTTACTACTCCTTCCACTAGCAAACCTCATCAAGGAGTTGCTAGCACTAGTACGGGTGCTACACTTAATCAGGTAGATAATACTGTTGTCCCTAGATCTACATCTAATGACCCTACTGATGTGGCTACAAAGGAAAATCAACCTACTCATGCTTCACAAACGGTAAGTAATCCAATTCTGGCTCCTAATATATCTACATCTAACCCGTTTGGTTCTTTGGCTAATTATGATGATGGTGATGAGACCAAGGGTTTGGAGGATGATGATGAGGTTGAAAATGTTTTTGATGAAACTGGTAATTTGTTTGACAAATCGGGGGCAAGCACTCCTGTTATGAATGTCCCTGATGTTTAGTATCGCCTCTTGGAATATAAGGGGTTTGAACCATTCCCCTAAACAAAAAGAGGTTAAACAGGTGGTAAATGATAATAATCTTAGTGTATGCGCTATTTTGGAATCTCATGTTGATGCATCGGTGGTCTATGATACATGTCGTAATGTTTGTCGTAGGTGGAAGTGGACATCTAATGGTAGTCTATGTGATAAGGGATCCCGAATTATTCTTGGTTGGGATGATGATATTGTTGATGTTATGATTATGTCTCAAACTAACCAGGTTATGCATGTTCAGGTTAATACTCGGGCGACAAAGAAAACTTTCTTCTGTTCTTTTGTATATGCAGATAATTATTATGTTCATCGGCGTGCCCTTTGGTCCAATCTTGTTTGCCATGCTGGATTTATGCGTACTAGGCCTTGGGTTTTGTTGGGGGATTTTAATGCGGCTCTCAAATTGGAGGATCATTCATGTGGTAGTTATGCTCCTGACATAGCTATGCGTGAATTTAAAGATTGTGTTCTGAAAATGGAGGTTGAGGATATTAATTGTACTGGTCTTCATTTTACTTGGAATCAAAAACCAAGAGGCTCATTGGGTACTTTGAAGAAAATTGATAGGGTGATGGGCAATCTGAAGTTTTCTGACTTATTTCCAGGTTCGTTTGCTATTTTTCAACCTTATCGTATCTCGGATCACTCTCCGTGTGTTCTGCGTATTCCCCAGGTTACTAAGCCTAAGCCTAAGCCATTCAAATTCTCCAATTTCTTGGTTCATAAAGATGGGTTTATTGATACGGTTACTGCGGGATGGAATCTTAATGTTCATGGTTGTGCTATGTATCGAGTGGCTCAACGATTAAAGGGGCTGAAATCTCCTTTTCGAAAGCTTTTGCATAGTCAAGGTAATCTTCATGAGCGGGTAGTTAGGGTTCGGAAGGAGTTGGATGAGGTCCAAAAGGCTATTGATACTGATCCATATAATTCAAACTTACGGGATGAACATGCTCATTATCTTCTTGCTTACAAGGAGGCTATGTTAGATGAAGAACGGTTTTTAAAGCAGAAATCTAAAGTGCAATGGCTTCATGCGGGTGATTCTAATACGGCCTATTTTCACAATATAGTTAAAAGCAAATGTGCCCGTAATCGAATTGAAGTGGTTAGAGATGTTAACAATGTCGTGTACGAGGGGAATCAGGTTGCTGGTGCTTTTGTTGCTCACTATGAACAATTTCTTGGTATGGAAGGAAATTGTACTCTTTTTGATGAGTATGATATATTCTCTAATGTTCTCCCTCATCAATTGGCTGGTTCGATGGTTCGTCATGTTACGGATGCGGAGATTAAGGATGCTATATTTTCTATGGGGGATGACAAAGCTCCTGGTCCCGATGGTTACACGGCTGCTTTCTTTAAGAAAGCTTGGGATATAGTGGGTGTTGAGGTAAGGACTGCTGTTCGTGATTTTTTCATTAATGGTAAACTTCTAAAGGAGATTAATCATACCATTATATCTTTGATTCCTAAAGTTTCTACCCCGTGTAAGATTAATGATTATAGGCCTATTTCTTGCTGTAATGTCATGTATAAATGCATTAGCAAAATTCTTGCTAATCGTATTAAAGAAGGCCTTGGTCAGTTGGTTAGTATTAATCAATCTGCATTTGTTCCTGGTCGTCGTATATCTGATAATATTTTACTTACCCAAGAGCTTATGCGGAACTATCATAGAGGAAGAGGCCCTCCTAGGTGTGCGTTTAAGGTTGATATTCAGAAAGCATATGATACGGTTGATTGGACGTTTCTTAGGGCTATTCTGATTGGATTTGGGTTTCACTCCAAAATGGTTGATTGGATCATGGTATGTATTTCATCTACGTCTTACTCCATATGTGTTAATGGTGATCTGCATGGCTGGTTTAAAGGTAAGCGGGGCCTTAGACAAGGTGACCCGTTATCTCCATACTTGTTTACGCTGGTTATGGAAGTGCTAACTCTTATATTGCAGAAAAAGGTTTCGACTGCCGTTGATTTTCAGTTTCATCATCTGTGTGAGCAACAGAGAATTATTAACCTTTGTTTTGCAGATGACCTCTTCTTGTTTGCTAGAGGTCATCAGGAGTCTGTTAATGTCATTATGCAGGCTTTGGAGGATTTCAAGAACTTTTCGGGTCTTGTTCCAAGTATCCCTAAAAGTACAGCTTTCTTTTGTAATGTTTCTACTGCTATTAAAGCTGCTATTCTCCGCCTATGCCGTTTGCGAGAGGTTCTCTCCCTGTCAGGTACCTTGGAGTTCCCCTTATATCATCAAGACTTCTTTATAGGGATTGCAATGGTGCTTGTTGAGAAATTGGAAGGTCGTGTGAATGATTGGCGTAATAAGTTTTTATCTCTTGCGGGTAGGCTTCAATTGGTGAGGTCTGTTTTATCTTTGATGCATTTATATTGGGCTTCGGTTTTTATCCTTCTTACTCGTATTATCCATGAGTTAGAGCAGCTTATGAGGGGTTTTCTTTGGTGTCAAGGAGAAATGAAAAGGGGAAAGGCTAAGGTTGCTTGGGAATCTGTTTGTAAGCCAAAGCAGGAAGGTGGCCTTGGTATTCGACGATTGGAGGATTTTAACATTGCTCTCATGACCACTCACATTTGGAGTATTTTGACACATAAAGAGTCTCTTTGGGTACAATGGATCCATTCATATAAACTTCGTGGGAGAAGTTTTTGGGATGTCCCTTGTTTGGGGGATGTTAGTTGGGGTTGGCGCAAGCTTCTTGCCATTAGACCCAAGGTTCGTCCTTTTATCTGGCATAAGATCAATAATGGGAAGGACACTTCGATTTGGTTTGATATGTGGTGTCCGTTAAGCCCGATTCGTAATTTACTTACTGCTAGAGATATTGCACGAGCGGGGTTTAATTTATCTAACTCGGTTTATGATCTTATTGAATCTGATGGTTGGCGATGGCCATTGGATTGGTTATCTCGATTTCCATTGTTAGATGCTCTCCCGGTTCCTACTCTAAATGATATTGATGATGGATTATTATGGCGTAACCTGGATGGCAATTTTAGTTGTTTTTCAGTCTCAAAGTGCGTGGGAATCTCAAGCCTAAGGGCTGATTTGGTTGAATGGTGTAATGTTACTTGGTTCTCTCATTGTATTCCAAGGCATGCTATACATCTGTGGCTCGCTATTAAACAGAAGCTAAAGACTCAGGATAGGATGCGCCAATGGGATGTTGGTCCGGACGTTAATTTGGCCTTGCTTAGATGCCCGCTTTGTGAATTGGTTCCGGATTCTCATTCTCATTTATTTTTTGAGTGCCAATTTTCTATGCAGGTTTGGTTTCAAAGTGAGTTTATCTCGGTATGGATGCAGTCCCACCTTCGTTGGAGAGTATTGTTACAATTCTTATTCCTTTATCTAAGGGGCGGTCGGTTAGTAGTATCCTTTCTAGATTATTGCTTGCTGCTACTACTTACTTCGTTTGGATGGAACGCAACTCTAGGTTGTTCAAGCGTAAGAAGTTTTCTGTTGCTAAAGTGGTTAGCACCATTGTCTCTACTATTCGGTTGAAGCTGGTTACTTTCAAGTTCAAGAAGCTAACCTTGAGGTCTCGATTGATTTTGGATAAATGGAAGATTCCAAGTATATGTATACACGAAGGAGTGCCGTAAGGGTTGTACTCCTTTTCCCTACTCCAAGGTTTTTCCCTTTGGGTTTTTCTTGGAAAGGGTTTTAAGGAGGCAAACTTCCTGGGTTAACTTGCTCCCTTCGTGGAGTGGTGGATGCGGATGCTCGCTTGGTACAAGTTTTTTTACTTGTTTATGCCTAGTTTGTTGATGTAATATAGCTAGGTTTTTGTGTTTATGGCATGTCATAAACACTAGTGTTTATCAAGCTCTTCGCTTGAAGTTAATGTGGTACTTCAGCCACATTCCATTTGTACTTAACATTATTTTTTGGTTATATATTTACCGGGGTAAACCCCTTTACCCAAAAAAAATGATCAATAATGGGAAGGGCACGTCGGTTTGGTTTGATATGTGGTGTCAATTAAGCCCGATTCGTAATTTACTTACTGCTAGAGATATTGCACGAGCGGGGTTTAATTTATCTGATTCGGTTTTTGATATTATTGCATCTGATGGTTGGCGATGGCCATTGGATTGGTTATCTCGATTTCCATTGTTAGCTGCTCTCCCGGTTGCTACTCTAAATGATATTGATGATGGATTATTATGGCGCAACCTGGATGGCAATTTTAGTTGTTTTTCAGTCTCGGGTGCATGGGAATCTCTCGCCTTAGGGGGTGACTTGGTTGAATGGTGTAATGTTCCTTGGTTCTCTCATTGTATTCCTAGGCATGCTATACATTTGTGGCTCGCTATTAAACAGAAGCTAAAGACTCGGATTGGATGCGACAATGGGATGTTGGTCTTGACGTTGATTTGGCTTTGCTTAGATGCCCACTTTGTGAATTGGTTCCAGATTCTCATTCTCATTTATTTTTTGAGTGCCAATTTTCTATGCAGGTTTGGTTTCAAAAGTGCGGATTTTATCCCGGTATGGATGCGGTCCCACCTTCGTTGGAGACTGCTATTCGTTTTATTCCTTTATCTAAGGGGCGGCCGGTTAGTAGTATCATTTCTAGATTATTGCTTGTCGCTACTACATACTTCGTTTGGATGGAACGCAATTCTAGGCTGTTCAAGCGTAAGAAGTCTTCTGTTGCTGAAGTGGTTAGCACCATTGTCTCTACTATTCGGTTGAAGCGGTTACTTTCAAGTTCAAGAAGCTAACCTCGAGGTCTCGATTGATTCTGGATAAATGGAAGATCCCAAGTATATGTATTTCTCACGAAGGGAGTGCCGGGTAAGGGTTGTACTCTTTTTCCCTTCTCCAAGGTTTTTCCCTTTGGGTTTTTCTTGGAAAGGGTTTTTAAGGAGGCAAACTTCCTGGGTTAACTTGCTCCCTTCGTGGAGTGGCTGGATGCGGGATGCTCGCTTGGTACAAGTTTTTTTACTTGTTTATGCCTAGTTTGTTGATGTATTATAGCTAGGTTTTTGTGTTTATGGCATGTCATAAACACTAGTGTTATCAAGCTCTTTGCTTGAGGTTAATGTGGTACTTCAGCCACATTCCATTTGTACTTAACATTATTTTTTGGTTATATATTTACCGGGGTAAAACCCTTTACCCAAAAAAAAAATATATGTTGATGATATTATTTTTGCCTCGACCGACCCTAATGAATGTGACCGTTTTTCTAAAGAGATGGGCTCTAAATTTCAAATGTCAATGATGGGACAAATGTCATTTTTCTTAGGATTACAAATTTCTCAGAATCCCGGAGGCATTTTTATTAATCAATCTAAATATGCTAATGAAATATGAAAGAAATTTGGATTTGATTCTTATGACCCTGTTGACACTCCCATGGTGGAACGAACTAAACTGGATAAGGACCACTCAGGGATCCCGGTTGATCAAACTAAATATCGTAGTATGATTTGATCCTTGATGTATGATAAGGTTTTAAAATGTACCTTTTTGAGGGGTCATTTAAGCCCTTATTTGATCACTTTTGTATCCGTTATTACTTAATATCGTTCCTTTTCACTTTTTAGGTCTCTTGAAGGCAAATTGCTGTAATGGCACTTATTTGGACGAAAAGGCGCGAACATACGAAGAAAATGGCCAAAGTCAAGAATCGAGACACTCAAAGCTGCTGAATGACAAGGTGACGACGTCACAGCTTATACGCGACGCCGTCGGAGGATTCTGTGACGGGACAGAAGCCAAAACTCTTATTTTCAAGTGACGACGTCAAGTTATAAAAGAGTAGGCCGTCGCAACTCGACGGCCTAGATTTGATCCGCACGGCCGAAGCTAAGGAGGACTCACAAGCACAAGGTGACGCCGTCGCAAGACTAACGTGGCCAAGACGAAACCCTAATGACGGCAATCCGACGGCGTCACAAAACATAAGGTGACACCGTCGCATATGTAATCTTATATATAGAATCCGAATTTTTCAGTATTAGTGTGTTGTCTTTTGGAGTAAAAACCTAAACCGAACCAAGGCTGTCTTGTACAGTATTTTAGGGTTCCAAACCCTATCTTACATCAAGATAAGTGCTTTACTTCATTAATACAATTATGTCTTTGATTATTTGTGCGTATGCTTGCATGTTCTCCATGTCCGGCTAATTTACTTGTGTGTTTGCTTAGGGAATATGAAACTTAATTATTGAATATTGATTGGTTGTCTCTTATCTTAGTTGATTAATGATCTAGTAATGCGATAGGTCATTCGTTGTGTACTTAATGCTTGATTAATCTTTGTGAACCTTAGGTTATAGCACCTTGAGCGGTTGTAAGCTAAATTATCCAAAGAGGCCTTAGAGTAAGAGTTTATGATCCCTAGTGGTATTTTGTAGACGAGACCCTTTGGTAACTTCAAAGAGTTAGGAATAAACGCATACCCTATAACTTTAGACACACAACGCAATTAAGAATAAGGACGTGCCAATTCAACCACCAATAGGAGATAATTAAGGAGTAGTAAAACCTAAGTAAACACATCTTTAAACTATCATACGAGCACACAATAATTAGACATAGACTACATACACCTTAGATTAGATAATTAGATAAGTAGAGTAATCGGTAGCAATACCAACCCCCCAAATCCAAACCCCGAGATTCGTACTTTTCCATTTCCAAAAAAAAACATAAAAAAGATAAAAAAAAATAATCTTCCTCAACCTCAACCTTAGCGTAGTAACTTCTCACTAGCATTCCTATTCCCCTAGAGAACGATATCAATACCCGTGGCTTACCCTAATACTACACTACAACGATTAGGTTCACTGCCTAGGGTGTTATAAAACTTGCTCGAAGAAAAGGAAGTTCCTTTGACCCCGAACGACGTGTGTAGCGTTATCAAATTTTTGGCCAATAGCCGGGGAATAGAATAGCAAGTTAGTAGTCCACCTCGTTTAGGTTTCTTTGCTTGATTCCTATCAAGTAAATTTTTCTCATTTTTAGCTTCCTCATAGTCTATCCCCCTTCTTCGTGACCTTTGTTCGTAACACCATCACTTTTCATCATGGAAGGTGATAACCAACCACCATTCATCAACCTACCACCAAATGACCCGCCAAGAGCCCATACTCTTGGTGAGCCCGTACTCTTGGTGAATACTCGAGACCAAGCCACCTAGGCTATAGGAACACCATTGAGCTTCCCGACCAAGCCCAAACTACGGCCCTGCGATCCGACACCATTCGGTTGGTGCAAAACGGATGTGCATTCCATGGACTTCGCTCCGAAGATCCAAATCAACATCTAAGGGATTTCCTTAAAATTGTCGATTCCATCGACCTTGATGCTACTACTCGGGAGACCACGCGCCTGCGTCTCTTCCAATTTTCTACCGGACCAAGCTAGTAATTGGCTTGAGCGACTTCCCGCCGGCTTCATCTCAAGTTGGGATGATCTCGCCTCTCGTTTCCTTGCTCAATTTTTCCCACCGGGGAGAACCACTAAACTTAGGCGAGATATATTAACGTTTCAACAACTTCAAGGCGAATCTCTCTACGAAGCATGGACTCGATTCAAGGACTTACTTCATAAAGTCCCTCATCATGGCATTGATCTTTGGCTTCAAGTCCAAATCTTTTATGATCATGTCAACTTCCCCACCAAGCGATCCATTGACCAAGCGGCCGGTGGAAAACTTAGTGATCTCACCGGGGAAACATCATGGGGTATAATAAAGGACCTTGCTCTCTATGACAACGAAAGTTGGAATGACCCCCGTGAGTTGCCCAAAACCGTTAAGGCAATCTCCTTGCCTCCCATTGACACACAATCTTCCGACCGTAGGATGATCGAACTTGAAGATCAAGTCAAATTCCTAATGATTTCCTACGAAAACCCTAAGTCTTCACGCCATGTGAACAAAGTTTCTTCTTCGTGTGAGCCGCTTTATGATCCTCATAACACGCGCACTTGCACCCGATCCCCCGAACATGCTTTCGTTGACTACGCATCCTCGCGTGTTAATGGAACGGGAGGAAGATTCCCTACAATACCCGGACCTAGGAATTTCAATGAAACCCGAGAAGCATGGAAGAGCAAGCCCGACTTCTATTGGGGACAAACCAAGGAATTCACTTCCAATGATTTTTCATGGCCCCCACCCCACGGTCCTAACCAACAAAACATCGAAGGGATGTTGCAAAACCTAGTTGCAACCCAAGAAGCCCAATTAGCTAAGCTCTCGGACCGCTTTAACCAACAACAAGCCGAAATGGATAGAAAGATAGACAACCTTTTAAAAGCCATGACCAATAGTGATAGGAAGGTTAATGCTATCTCAACTCCCGAGCCTTCCGGTGTAGAGATTAAGGACCCAAGTAAGTTAGCTAAGCATGTCCAATTCGTCAATACCATCGCCTTAGTAAAACCTAATAGAACCAATGATGAAGAGGACCATACACATGAGACTAATGAAACAACCGAGGAAGTAGATGAAGTAGACAATGACTATTTCAATAAGTTTCCTACGGAAGAAGAGCTATCTCGCCACCCTCACTTAGTACGTGACCTTCGTCACATGTATGTTAGGAAAAGCCCTAGAATCAAGTTTGGGAACCCTTGGAATCTTAACATACCATGTTGCATAGGACACCTTTTCGTGGCAAAGGCATACATTGACCGCAAATCCCCAATCAACATAATGACTAGCACCTACTACAATTGGGTAGTGAAAAAGCCGATTCCAACTAGGCAAGACCCCGATGATCCTTGTGTTAGTTGCAATTTTCTTGGTAGAGTTAAGGGATTGCCCCTTTATGTAGGTAGTTTCATGTTTCCTACGGACTTCATAATTGTGGATGATATTAGCACGGCCATAGACCCTAGCTTGTCCCACGTTATTCTAGGAAAATCTTTCATAGAAAACACCGGGATGACTTATGATCCTTCATTAGGAATAGTGCGATTCAAGGATGAGAATGACGACATAGCTTACCAAATGCCGTTCAAGATTGAGAAGTTCTCATCACTCTCTAATGATGAAAAGGAACTTAAACTATCGGTCTATTATAGGAATGAGGAGGATAAAGAAAAAGGAGTACATTATGTTATGGCTAAGATTTTCGGATTCTATAAGGACTACTTGAACCTAGGACCGAAATATAGGACCAAGTGGGGAGAAGACGAACTCTTAGAGAGGTGCATCATAGGGCACTTTTACAACATGGAATCCCCCAATAGAGACCGTCATGAGGAAGGAGATGACGGTAATGAAGTCACGTGAGGGCACGACTACGAGTCTAGCTACAAGACTCTTAAATAAAGAAAAACGCTTCGTGGGAGGCAACCCATGCTTAATTTTTTGCTTGTTAGTGTCATATATCTTTTATTAATTGTTTACTCTCATGTTTAAATTTGTAAAAATGCTTTATTTTGTTTTTAACCTCGTCTTAATTGCATATAAAGGTATTTTACATAAAGGATAAGTGTAGGGAGGATTACACACGTTTTCAAAAGAAACGTAAACATGAGAATAACAATTCATTAAAAGAAATATATGTGTGTTTGTTCGAGTCAAATGCTTGTATCGAGTCATAATGGATGTTTTGCAAAAATTTTACCAGATTCTAAAGATGTAAATTTTCCAGAATTTTTCCAGAAAATCGCAGACCAGTTTTTGTCAGGATAACTTGACGGCGTCAGGATTGCAACCTGACGGCGTCAGGAAGGAGTAAAAACAACAGATTACTTTTTTCTCGTTTTCTGAGCTACTTCTGAATTTTTGGAATTTTCCAGGTCTTAATTTTCAGAAATTCTGTAAACATCCATTCCACAAGCATTATATCCTAGTTTAGTAGAGTCTTATATATATTATTACCGCCGATTTTACGCGAAGGTTTCGTTGTTTTCTTCAAATGTGCAGGTTTCATTTATCAAGAAGAAGAAACAAAAGATTGGAAGGAGCTTTTCACGCACACATTCTTCTTGGAAAGGATTTAACTTCTACTTCACACACGGATCCTACCGAGCTAATCAGGGGAGTACTAGTTTCTTTCGTTTTTCATTACCTTCCATTATCATAACTTTGATACTTTCGGGGAACATTGGGGACAATGTTTAGTTTAAGTGTAGGGAGGGAAAATAAAATGGGAACTTTGAAACTATGCTTATCCTTGATTATTTGCTTTGTCCAATTGCATTTGTGTAATAAACTATGAGAAAATGTCGGTAAGGGTAATTTTGGCACCAAAATTTTAATTTTTCATGACATATAAGAGTGGGCCATTAGTCTTAATAAAGCGTCTCACGGATAGGAAGTTGCATGACTAGCACAAAAACCCTTTACCACCTAAATTCCACCCAAAATGTGAGGATCGCCCTTAGATTAGTAGGAATTAAAAGCATTCATCTTCAATGCTTAGAGTGTGAACCGGTAGTATATTGGATTCTAGAACTTGTTTTGTGATGCATTCCGAGATCGCTAGTAAGACTACACTTGTGTAGTTAGGAATAACTAAATGATAAGAGGCATTAGGATAACCCTTGTTTGATACCCGTAATATAATTACTTCTTCCACATCGGTTGAGTAATTCCCCCACAACCTTTGCATTGTACTCATCTTTAGTACACGATACCCCTAGTTAACCCCTCAGTGCCTATCCTTTTCGCGGTTCTCGTGATGTTTCGGTTTTTCCGGAATATCAATGAAGAGCATTGTTTACACCCCACCCCCAAATATACACCCAAATCGCCTTAGCCTACCCTTTATGCACTCACTTTTAGTTCATTATTATTATCACCCTAAACCCTTAGTTCAATTATCTTGTTGCTTGCATGAGTTGCAAAGTCGAGTCATATCCTTTGTACACAGTTTTGGGACGATTGGGACTCATGGGAAAAAGTTAAAGTTTATAAAATGATTGAAAGGGAACGTTAATTTCCCTAATTTGCGTAATAACATACCCCAAGTGTTTTGATCTTTTCAATTCGGGTCAAATTAGTGTTAGAGTAATAAAAACTCAAGTGTAGGGATGTGCCTATAAGTCCCTATCATTTTGATATTACCGTAGAGGATGGTAGAGTAAAAGTGTATGGAAAAAAAATTGAAAAAAAAGAAAAAAAGAGAAAAAGAGAAAAAGGAAAAAAATAGTTTGATTAAAAAAAAAAAAAAAACAACATACGGGCTACCATCCTACATCTATCCTTTAAATTTATGTTTGTTTGTTTCAGTGAGCTAGAGTCTAGAGTGTCAAGTCTTGGCTTAGCAACGCCATTCTTCGTATACTTGCAACATAGAGATATTTGACTTGCCACCACTAAATAGCCTATCCCACCAAACCCTTTGTTTCCCTACCGTAAGCCTAATATTACAACCCTTTAAAGACCTCTTTGATAGTATTTCCTAGCTGCTTACGCCAAAGCGATGGAGGTTTGATCTATTCTCAAGCCTATGGTAATTTATGTACTAGGACCGATTAATGAGTGTTTATCTTCCATTTCCAACTTGTTATATTTCATATACACCCGAGAGATGTGAGTATCCAAACACCCCATGTGAGGTGCTAGTATGTAATTCCGTGCTTGTTATGACTTTTGCGGGCTTATATGTGTTGTGGACTGTTTTAAACCAATGCTTCATGACCCCTAACTTATAAATTAATTGGCTAAAAGCACATTTGCTTGAGGACAAGCAAATACCAAGTGTAGGGATATTTGATAAGGTTTTAAAATGTACCTTTTTGAGGGGTCATTTAAGCCCTTATTTGATCATTTTTGTATCCGTTATTACTTAATATCGTTCCTTTTCACTTTTTAGGTCTCTTGAAGGCAAATTGCTGTAATGGCACTTATTTGGACGAAAAGGCGCGAATATACAAAGAAAATGGCCAAAGTCAAGAATCGAGACACTCAAAGCTGCTGAATGACAAGGTGACGGCGTCACAGCTTATACGCGACGCCGTCGGAGGATTTTGTGACGGGACAGAAGCCAAAACTCTTATTTTCAAGTGACGACGTCAAGTTATAAAAGAGTAGGCCGTTGCAACTCATACGGCCTAGATTTGATCCAGACGGCGCCGGTTAAGGACTACTACGGCCACAAGCACAAGGTGACGCCGTCGCAAGTCTAACGTGGCCAAGACGAAACCCTAATGACGGCGATCCCACTACGGCCACAAAACATAAGGTGACGTCGTGGCATATGTAATCTTATATATAGAATCCGAATTTTTCAGTATTAGTGTGTAGTCTTTTGGAGTAAAAACCTAAACCGAACCAAGGTTGTCTTGTACAGATTTTAGGGTTCCAAACCCTATCTTACATCAAGATAAGTGTTTTACTTCATTAATACAATTATGTCTTTGATTATTTGTGTGTATGCTTGCATGTTCTCCATGTCCGGCTAATTTACTTGTGTGTTTGCTTAGGGAATATGAAACTTAATTATTGAATATTGATTGGTTGTCTCTTATCTTAGTTGATTAATGATCTAGTAATGCGATAGGTCATTCGTTGTGTACTTAATGCTTGATTAATCTTTGTGAACCTTAGGTTATAACACCTTGAGCGGTTGTAAGCTAAATTATCCAAAGAGGCCTTAGAGTAAGAGTTTATGATCCCTAGTGGTATTTTGTAGACGATACCCTTTGGTAACTTCAAAGAGTTAGGGATAAACGCATACCCTACAACTTTAGATACACAACGCAATTAAGAATAAGGACGTGACAATTCAACCACCAATAGGAGATAATTAAGGAGTAGTAAAACCTAAGTAAACACATCTTTAAACTATCATACGAGCACACAATAATTAGACATAGACTACATACACCTTAGATTAGATAATTAGATAAGTAGAGTAATCGGTAGCAATACCAACCCCCCAAATCCAAACCCCGAGATTCGTACTTTTCCATTTCCAAAAAAAAACATAAAAAAGATAAAAAAATAATCTTCCTCAACCCCAACCTTAGCGTAGTAACTTCTCACTAGCATTCCTATTCCCCTAGAGAACGATATTAATACCCGTGGCTTACCCTAATACTACACTAAAACGATTAGGTTCACTGCCTAGGGTGTAATAAAACTTGCTCGAAGAAAAGGAAGTTCCTTTGACCCCGAACAACGCGTGTAGCGTTATCAATGTATCTAACTACCAGTAGACCTGACATTCTGTTCGCTGTATGCATGTGTGCTCGATACCAGGCTAAGCCTACTAGAAAGCACCTTGAAGCGGTTAAACGAGTTTTTCGGTACCTCTAAAGAACCATTAACATGGGACTTTGGTATCCGAAGGACACCACCATGTCACTAACAGCCTATGCAGATGCTGACCATGCAGGGTGTCAAGATACTCGTCGATGTACGTCAGGAGGTGCTCAGTTTTTGGGTGATAAATTAGTGAGCTGGTCGTCAAAGAAGCAAATGATTACTTTGATATCTTCTCCAGAGGCTGAATACATTGCCATGTCATCATGTTGTGCTCAAATCTTATTGATGAGATCCCAACTATCTGACTATGGTTTGTGTTCAACAACATTCCTCTGTACTGTGATAACAAAAGTCCCATCGCTCTCTGCTACAACAATGTCCAACATTCAAGATCAAAGCACATTGACATTCGACATCATTTCATCAGGAAAAAAGTAGAGAAAGGTGTGGTTGAACTCTACATCGTAAGGACTGAGTATCAGTTAGCAGACACCTTCACGATAGCTCTTCCAAGAGATCGTTTTGAGTTTATCCTACCGCGACTCGGCATGCAGAGTCTGCAGCCGGAAACGCTTAAACGTCTTCAGGAAGAAGATGAGGAGTAAAGGAATTTCTTCACCTATTCTTTGTAAATATTTTTTCTAAAAGCAAAATAAAAAATTATAAAACCAACAAAAAGAAACTAGAAAAATATAAAATCATCAAAAACCCATAAAAATCAGAAAATTTGAAAATTCCAAAAATATTGTTTTTCTCAAGGCATGTCTTCTAGTATCGATAACATCTACGGTCTTAGAAATGTCATTCAATAATGGGACGGGACTTTAGATGAAGTTTGAGCCGGAGGTGTAAATAATTTTCAAAACATGTCTCAAAATCATGGTTTACAATTACCTCAGATTATAACCCGCGCTCAAACACTTGGCTTACTGTCATCTTAAGCAGTAACCCGGGCTTAAAATCATTTCTTGCGGTTATTTCGGACTGTAACCCGCTTTTAAAGAAAGGAAAGTGCTGTGCTAAATCGATTTCTTTAAATTTCGAGCACTTTTCCTAAAAACAATAAATAAGAAAAATTTATTGACAAAAAGACGAATGTTCCTTTACAAATGTTTTTCATTCTAAAGATTCTTCTAAAAAATATTTGTTTTCGCATGGTGATAACCTTGTTTGAAAATAACTCGGACTTAATTTTTGAAAATCAGCTGGACTACATTTTGTCAAAATCTTTGTAACTCAATCAACGACTGCGGTCATTGATTGAGGGGAAGAGTGATTTCAAATTTCAAAAATGATATTTTCAAATAATTGGTACCAATAAGAGCATGTTATAAACATTTGGTACAAGAGCAAAATATTTTTAGCGATGACTAAATATTTTCTAGTGGTGACTAAATGTTCAGTCTGTACTTTATAAAGTGGTGATTAAAGGTTTGGTGTCATGTGTCAAGGTATAATATTAAAACGGAGTTACGGTTCAAAATTTATGATTTTTCAAGACTCCAAAACATCTTTTCGATACCTGACACTAAAAATCTTATAAAGCCAAAATATGGTCCATATCAGTTAAATTTTAAAACAAAGTCTCATCTCTCCTCAAAAGGTTTTCTAAATGATTTAAATCAATTGGGATCACAAATATCAAAGGGTTTGAAATTTTTGATCGGTGGAGAGAAAGTGATTTAAATATGAAATCTAATAAAAGGTGATCGTTTTGACTCAAAGTGCAGGTTCTCTCTCATATTTGCCAAACTCTTTCAAATATCCATGCACATACTGAGGGGGAGCGATTAAAAGAAAGCCACATCTTTCCCCAAAATGTTTTTTAAGTATTTAAATACTAGATTTGATCGGGGGAGAGATGGTGATCATTTTAGAAAACATAATCAAGACGAAACCATGAGACAAGAGTAATTGGAATGTAGTTAAGGAGGATTGTTGATAATGTGATAAAGAATGGGAGCTTTCATTCTAATCTAACCTTCTAGTTTTTCTCACACTTTATTGAATCCTTCCTCCATGTGCCAAACGATTTCTAATACACAATGAACATGTTGAGGGGGAGCATTTCTAAATGATCAAAAATATTTAAGGTACAAAATGCTTTGATATTATATCACAAGTACCTTCATTGATTTTTCAAATGGTTTTTCATTTGGTTTCAAGGTGGAAAGAACTGTACCACAAGACCGACCATTTTACTTTATGTATTCGAGTTATAAGGATGTTAAGGTTAGGTATTAGTTCTCATGATCCCGCCAGAGCCGGAGGGATCTACCCAGGGACAATCCACTAGATAGTGTAAAAGTCCTTAGGTATATTGAAAAAATGAGAAAAGTGAGATAAGGGAAGAGTGCCGACTGAGATAGAGCTAGAACTGGAATAAACCCAACAAGGTTCTAGGTAATGAAGTCTCGGTAAGCACTGAAGGGGTTGAAGAATGAAAAAGAAATGAAAAGTGAAAAGGGTGAAAAGAAATAGCCCTCCAATAATTCAACCTTAGGGCAGAAACCGGGTTCAATACATATACTGCTGGTGATTACTAAGGTAACGCTGGTATTGAATACAAGACGTCATGGACCCAGTGACGCACTACACTAAACTTCCCAAGCCACTCAATTTCTCTTAAAAGGACTTGTTTCATTCTCACGGGGAACCTACATAAAAAGGAGACCTTCTCCCTAGTCTCCGCTCAGGAAACCAAAGTGCACAATTGAGTCTAGAGCCAAGAGATCATCACAATAAATCTCATTAGGACACATAATTCATGAAAACTTGTTGTTTCACACATTGTGAAAAGTAAGAAAATATATTGATTGACGGATACTTTTGAAAAACCTTTCGATGTGCTCTACATTTATTTTCTCTTAGCACATCGAATGAGCGTTAATTTATCAAACAAAAGTATTTATGATTGAAAATCGATCTTTCTTAAAAAACTTTCAGTGCATTGCTAAATTATTTCTCTTAAGCAATACGCGAATTTTTTTCAAATCATTTTTTCATCAATCAGTGAGTCTCAATTCGCTGGTTCACTCACTCCATGTTGTCTACTTTGGGACGCTCCGGTTTGAGAACGGCTAGATTGAGTTGCGAAACCCTGTCAAGGAGATTCTTAGGAATTCTACCTGATCACAGGCAGTATTTATACTGATCAACGGGGTACCAAGGTTCTTGCAACCCTATTCAACAAAAGTGAACAAAGACACTTTCGTGTGTTTTATTGCTAACTGTTGTTTGCAGGAACATCGGACAGTTGCAACTGATCACAATTGAGAAGTCAATCCATAACCACATGCTCACACATCACACTCACGTTTAAAGAAATCATGATAAGTTCGCCTCTATGCTATTTTGCTCTGATATCAACAAGTTATGCTTTCGCTACGCTGATACAAATATCATGATACAACTAAGCTTCAGCAACACTAATGAAAAGATGTCATGATCCAAAACTGTGAGCATATCGGTCCAAAAGTCACTAACATCACACGAAGGCAACACAACAAAGGATGAGTCAAGAGATTTATTGTGGCTGATGATCTTGAAGAAAGCTCAAAGATCACCAAGTCGTAGATCAGTTAAAGACCTCCACTGAAAGTACAAAGCATGCGGAATTTGAAGAATCAAAGATTACGAGCTTCAGAGTAAAGAACGTATAATAGGATTTAGAAAATCCTATTAGGGGAGATTGTTAGGATTTAGAAAATCTGTAAGTTAAAGACTCGGTCACCTCAAGTATGTGTAAGCATTAGAAAGCTCATAGTCTTAGTCATTTTTTTTTGGTAAAGGGCTTAACCCGGTAAAATATATTCCAAAAAAAAAACGTTGAAGTACAATGGATGTAAGTGAAATCCTACATCACAGCCCGTTACATGGGCAACAACATGCACATCAAGTGCAACATACAAAAACCCTACATACGAGTGACATACCACTCATATGAACTACCCATGAAAAAGAACCGGCTTCTTCATACAACCACTAAGCTAAAAATACTACCCAAACACATGTATCACTTGTTTGTTCCAAAGTATTCCAGCTTACTTCATTCTCAGACGCACGTGAAACGCTTACACACAACTTCCAATGCAGCCACCCAAGTGACTCATGTATAACCTGCGTATATATGCATCAGCATACACGCAACTTCCATAGCAGCACATCCACACCAACATTCAGCACGAACATAGGTGAGTACGACCGCGACCAAACCATCACCCCATCAAAAAATGACTAGGCAAATGGAACAACCAGAATATGCAAGTCTAAAGAAACTTAACATATTCATCAACATAACTCATCCATAGCATCTATGAATAGTTGATCATCCAAGCCAATCCTTGTGAAAGATCTGTATGTGATAACAAGGAGTGACATTATTAGTAGTTAGTTAAGTAACGTGAAGGACGGACGGGTCTTTACCCACTGTATACCTGATCCACAACCCGTAGGTGGCGTATTTGTAAAATACTATAAATACCCTTTGCCTCCCAAGGCAAAGGGTGGAGCTTCATAATATTACATCACTTTCTCTCACTAGAAGTTCCCATTTCTATCTACTTTCTCTCTCTAAAACTCATTTAGGCCGAATTCTTGTACTTGTGTTTGTGTGTTTATGATAACCAATATGTTACAAATACAATCAATGTTACCACACTAAGTTGTCTCCTTATCTTACCGTACTTTGTAGTTTCCAAGTCGAAAACTTGATTGTTCCTTTGAGCTTTTCCTTCAAGATTCAGAATATATTCTTTAATGGTAATATCAAATTTTCCATTATTCTAAAATAATATCTTCTTGTGCAATAAAGGGGTGAAATAACACAGCAAAGCTCAAACAAAAAGCGAAAGAGCAAACAAACAAAACCAACAAATGCAAGAAAAAACGCAGAAAAATACAAATATACAAGCAATACAAATATATAACAAAGTTAGTCACATAAAAATAATTTAATGTTAAAAACCTAAATTAAAATACTAACAAATACGCAAGTATTAAACAATTCACTCCCTAGCAGCGGCACCAAAAACTTGATGTATTTCATTGTGTATAGGTATTTATTGTTATCAAGTTTTAATATTTATATTTAGCTGACTTAACCTATAACTAAAACTAACGAGCAGTATACCCAATCAATGTAGCCGAGTTGGTAAGTAGAGTGTTAATCATTAAGATTGAAACGTTAACAATTAAATATCTATCAGTATTTTAATCCTAAAGTTAGTCTAATTAAACCTATTCTAACGCAAGGGGGTTTCCAACCTATAAGACTGGCACGATTGTGTAGATTAAGTGAAAACTGTAAAATAAAAGTGAAGACAACAAGACACACACGTATACAGATAGAAAACAGATAGCAATAAGAGGTCAAGCGATATTAAGGAAGATATGCTCGTGAATCATTTAGTTATATATGATGAGTACTAAATAGGCACTTTCTCTATGGCTGCTTAGTATGTAGGGTACTAAATTACCTAGATCTCTTGTAAAAGTCCTGTCATGACTAATTAGAAATCTGTGTTAATCGTTCCTTAATGATAATTAGTTAAATTATTTATCCCGTTAGGGCTTACATTAACTATGCAAAGATGTCAATGAAGTAATTGTGCTAGCCGAGTCGACAAGGCACGATAATCAAGAGGTATCAATTCTTACACACAAACATTAAGGGAAATAAAACATCATATAATCATTAATGCAGGTAGTATGTTTAATGTAAATCTAATGAAAGAAAGAGCACGATAACCAAACAATTAAAAAGTACTATGATAACATCAAATAATCCTGAATTTTTGTGTCAATTTCCCCCTGATTATGCTCATATTTTATGTCATTTATATGGATTTATGCTTTTATTCCTTTGTATTTCACTTTCAGTTAAATTATGAGCATTGGAACTTAGAGACGCGGATTTTGGAGATTTTCCTAACAGTTTATGATAGTATGCTACTTATGAAGAAGCTAAGGCGTAACTCATTCTCTCACATTACGCCGTAGCTAGTGTTTTATCTCGGATTGCCTACTCAACAACAATTACGACGTAACTCCCAACTAAGGTTACGCCGTAATCATCTAGGTCATGAAATATTTCACGCCTCCATCAACTATGCCGTAATTCCTCAAAAATCATTACGCCATAGTCTACTTAACGAGAGTTCTGTTTTGAAGTTAGTCAAGTTACGGCGTAACCCACATCCATTATACGGCGGAGCTGCTAACCACGGCGTAACCTTTCGCTAGTGTTACACCGTAGTCTATTTAATGAGAGTTACATTTGGAGGATAATTAAGTTACAGCGTAACTCTTAACTCATGTTACGCCGTAACTATGATCGTGCCTATAAATACAAGCCCTAAATTATGCATTTCACATCATTCACTCACAGCTCAAAGGCAGAGAACGTGAAGAGGGTTCCAAAGGCAGATCATATGGAGCATACGAAGCCATCTCCAAGGAAGGAATCACTCCATATCAATAAGCATTAGCCATCATTTCTATCTTTTACTTTTAATTCATGTCTTTCATTATGTTAAACATTGAATTCATTATTTCTTTTAATATGATTGGCTAAGCACCTTTGGTGCTAGCTTAGTTATGATTCCTTGAAAGTATTATTTGTGTTTTCATGCTTCCATATAATTGTTTCTAGTGTATGCATGCATAGTTTGATGGTAGTTACCCTAGCTTCGGTAGTTTTGAAATGCGGTCGGATCTGGTTGCTTAGGAGAATTGACCAAGTGACCCTAAGTAGGTAGGTAGAGTTTCGAAGGGTAATAATTGACCAACTGACGACCTTTCCTCTCTTGTGCGAACTGACCAAATGATCACCGGCCGTCCGGATGAACTTAAGAAGTTGGGGATGAGTGTCTAAGATGCTAGCGCCGAGACACTCATTATTTCTAATCTTGCATGTAGGGTACTTAATGACTTGGCATGGGTAACTTAAGACCCTCGATTCCCCAATGGGTAAACCTTTGACGTCGAGTAGGAGCCTTTGTTGATAGGTTAAGATGAATTGACCAAATGCTGTCCTAGCGACTTAAACCCCTACTTGAATCAATTGGAAGTAATAAAACATAGACATTACACGATAGGATGATTAATTAGGTTAGCACACTTTCTCTCTATTGATCACAACCTTTATTTACTTTACGCGTTTTATTTCATTTCTTAGTTTAATTAATCATTTCTATCTCAATCCAGTTAAAACAAGTGACACTTAGACTTAATAGGATCCTCACTACATAGCTCTTGGGAACGACCTCGGCTTTACCACCTTCTATACTACGCACGATCGGGTTCACTGCTCGTTAGTGCATTAGGTAGCCCTGAGGTAGACGAGAAAATATAAATATTAAATCCTGGTCGGAAATCCTACATCAGAATTTTGGCACCGCTACCGGGGAGCTATATTAGGATTTTTGTTAAGTCTTTTATTTTTGTTTTGGTTCATATTAATTTTTGTTTTCTCATGACCTTCTTTAAGTTTCAGGTACCATGGCAGTTGTGGACATTGATAACCTCACTCTCGAGGAGTATCTTGCTATGACTCGGGATGAACAAGGGCCAGGGCTCGTTAGGCCGGCTATTGGAGTTGAGGTCCGATTCGAAAACAAGGACCAGTTTATGAGGGAGCTGCGTGCTAACCCATTTTCTGGAAATAGAGACGAAGAAGCTTACGAGCATGTGGAGAATGTTTTGTACATCGCAAGCCTCTTCAACATCCCAGGTGTTTCTCATGATGCGTGTGAAAACTCCTAATTTCAGGTCATTTCTCAAACATTGATAATTTCACTATTCATCTCGGGAATTTACTATTCACTGATTACTATTCATCATTACTATTCATCATTTTTGAAGTCGGTTTGAGACTCTGAGAGGTTATTTCAAAATTTTACTATTCACGAAACACTATTCATTCCCGGAGAAAATCACTATTTATGATTCACTATTCATCATTTTTCGTAAACTGGGTTTACGAGTATCAAATACGCGTAACCTTGAGGGTTAAGCTGCGCATTCATGGAAAATCATTGAGAACATCACATATAGACTAGAGTTAGTTTACATATCATCAGTAACATCATCATCATATTAGTTCATGCATGTGTTTGCATATTTCATTAACGTATATTTTTCTATTAAATAAACGCTATCGCACGATCATTTATTTTGAATAATTGATCCGACACTTCCAACAATTGTCCTAATATATTTTTATACTCATTTTAAGACTATAAAAATTATATTATTAGTTTACCCGATGATTTGAATTTATTTTGTATATAAATTTTTATATATATATATTTACGACGGTTTTCAGAATTCAATTCGATAAATATTTATTCACTCAATACTTGCGAGAAAGGTATTTTTATAATTTTTATGACTTCGATATATTTTATTTTGTTCCGTTAAAATCGATTTCTAGTTAACGCTACACTTAAAACCTAATTATATTTACAAACTACACATTATACTTACACTTAAATTCATTTATACATCAAAAATACATAAACCCTCCCCAAATACCCCCTTGGCCGACCACCCCATGAGTCACCACATTTATAAAAGATCTTGGCTAAGTTATACACCTATACACATTACTTGCTAGATATTTACTTTCAAAACACATACATTACACACATTCAAGGTGAAGTAAAAATTAAAACTCTCTCTTTTCCTCTCTACTGTTCGGCCAAGACAAGAAACCAAGGAGAAAACATAAGATTTTTCAAGATCAAGTGATAATCTAAACCCTAGTATACTTCTATATAAGGTTTTGGAATAAAAACCAAGAAGTATTTAGGAAACCTAGTTACTTAAACCTCATCATAATACTTGTAAGCTTGTTATAATTTTTATTACTCTTTCATATTCATACTTGAGTTATTTTATCATTTTAGTAAGAAAACATGCAAGTATCATATGTATTTATACCACTTTTAATTGTTTTTATTACTTATTATTAGTAAAAATATCCTATAATTATCCCCATGAAACTTATCATTGTTTATGAAGTTTAGGAACCCATGACACCCTAAGAAGGTGTATGGTAAGTTTAGAATAGATTTGGTGTTGATTTGAAGTGATTGAAACAAGTATTACGCTAGAAAAATCATTTTCGACAACTTAAAATTAAGGTCTGACAGTTTTTACAAAATCTGGAAATTTTGACAGGTCATGAATTATTTTGGGCTAGGTATTCAGGAAATATACTTTAAAACGAAACCGTGGTCGCTTGAACGGGTTAAAACGGATTTATAACGAAGAAGTTACGCTATTTTCAAGTTTTGCGACGAAACCCTTTCAAAAATAAGTAAGTGTTAAGGGTTATTTTAAGGGCAAAAATGAGTTTTAAACATTTTCTAAATGAGTCGATTTATCAAAAAATATATTAGTATATATTAACACGAAACCAAGGATATATAAAACGTATAAAACGGACTTATAACGACTAAATTACACGCATTTTAAATAGGGTTGTCGTAACTATTTTTTTTCACAAGTGATAACACTACATATTTTCTATTAGTCCAAAATGGTTATCGCAAGTGACCATTGGAGCCGTTTTTCATATCGATAGAATATTTTTGAGAAAACGATGTCTTCAAGTAAAAGTGAGTTCGCCTATTCTATTTTCCAAAATAATCAATCGTTCGTCAAACGGAGTTGTAACGAATAATTGTGACAACCCGTACTATCAGGTCATTTCTCGAAACGATTTATGCTTCACTATTTCAACATTTATCGTAAACTTGGTTTACGTGTTCCAAATTCGCGTAACCTTAAAGGTTTAGCGGCGAATTCATGATCATATCATCACGTTCATTTCATATGGACTAAGATTAGTCTACATTCCATTGACATCATTTGCATCTCATTAGTTCATTCATGACATTTCATTTCACATTTAACGCGTAATTTTTATATTTAATAATCGTTATCGCGTGAGTTATTATTTTGAATATTTAACCCGTTACTTTCAAAAATGATCCCGATGTATTTTTATACTTACATTAGTTCATAAAAACTATATTTTTAGTTTTCCTAGTGTTTTGAATTTATTTGGTACATAAATCGTTAAAGTTAAATTATTACGACGTGTTTCTTAAAAATTTTACGATAATTATTTTATCACTCAATTTTCACAAGGAATGTATTTTACAATTTTTATTACATTCTATTTTGACCTATTAAAAACTTACTTGTACCAAAAATTTCCATTTACCTTACAAGATTCATTTAATTACTCAATACTTACACTTTTTCCTTATAATTACACAAATATACTCAAGTTTAACAAAAAAAAAAAATAATATATTGAAAGACAAGAAGCCCCAAAAATCCGGCCCTAGGGAGGGTGGTCAATTAATTGATGTATGGTTCATTTATTTCATGTCTCTACAATTATACATAAGTATTACTTGAACAAATTTTTCTCATTCATTCATTTCACAAAGTTCATTCACCAAGTATTAGCAAAGTTTATTTCTCTCTTGTTTCCTCCATAACCGCCACTACAAGAGCTCCATAGGGATCAAAATTTTCTCAAGATCAAGTGTTAATAACAATCTAGTTATCACTCTTTATAAGGTTTTGAAATAAAGACCAAGAGTGTTTAGGATTTACCTTGTTACTTTCACCTCATCATTTTCATTTGTAAGCATGTTACTTTCATTTTTCATGTTTCCTTATTATTTCATATTCATCTTTTCATTTTTGGAGCAAGTATGCATGATATGTGATTTATACCATTTGTTTTCATGATTTTAGAGTATATATACATATTTGGTCATCCTATAAATATTCCCTTGGTATTCTTTGGTCTTGATGATGTCTAGGAACCCATGACACCCTAAGAAGGTGTATGGTAGGATTAGATTAGCTTTGGAGTTGATTTGAAGGGATTAGAATAGGTTTTGTCCGAGAAAAACTATTTTCGATAATTATATATATTGTTCTGTCCTTGTTTTGGTTTTCTGGAAAATCCGACAGTTGGTACGAAACTTTGGCCTTGATATTTAGAAAATATACTTTAAAACGAATGCGGGTCGCTTGAACGGATAAAAACGGACTTATAACGAAAAAGTTATGGATTTTACAAATTTGTCGACGAAATATATAATTTTCTGAATTTTCAGCATACTATTTTAGTTTGTCTGGTCAAAACGAACCTTAAGCTTCACAAATTATTTCGACTTATCAAAAATATATTTTACTACACGGCTAAGGGGACGATAAAACGTAGAAAACGGATTTGAACGACAAAGATATGCATTTTTCATAAACTTGGCCGAAACTCATTTTTCAGACACAATAGCCAAAATCACCAACTTTAACCCCAACATCTTTATGATCGAGACCTTTTGGACGAAAACCTTGAACCTGAAACTTCTAGATTTTTATACAAACTTTCCAAAACCGTCGAGTTCGTTCTCTAACGATCGACGTACACCATTTTACGACTAGTTTTCCAAAGCCATTTTTGGTAATTTCATGATATTTCCGACGCATATGTTTTTTTTACGAAAAAAAGTGAAAATTTCACTATAAATCATTACGAAACCATTGTAGGATGACATTTGACGTAAATACCTGAAAGTCATTTTGAATGGTCAAGACGTCAAGAGAGTATTTTTCGACGATAAGTATTATTTTCAAAACTCGTAAATGGTATAAATAACATACGAAATGCATGCATAACATTACATTGCAACTCATTACATATCATATCATTGGTAATAGGTCCAGATTAAAGTTTCACATTATACCTCGGTGTACTCACTTTTGTCACCGCCTCAGTTTACCAAGTGAGTTTCATGGCCCCTACTTTTACTTGCTTTCATAACTGTTTTGGGGGAGATACATGCTCAAACTGTTTTCATTTACTTTCACAAGTACTTTAACTTTTATAAGGATTCTCGTGAGTTTTCATAGCCCCATTTTCAATTGTTTGAAACTATTTTGGGGAGACATGTTAACTATTTTCACAAGTACTTTATATTATTAAGGATAATTTCTATCATGATCACCATTGTTTTAAACCGAATGTTGTACTATATTAATTGTTCTTGTTTATGTGCTATTGTTCTACGTCGAGTTAAGTGCTATTGATTATGTGCTATTGTTCTACGCCGAGTTAAGTGCTATTGATTATGTGCTATTGTTCTACGTCGAGTTAAGTGCTATTGATTATGTGCTATTGTTCTACGTCGAGTTAGGTACTATTGTGAATTCATTTGACGATTTCGATTTGAACATAAACTCTACATATTCTGGCAGTGGGTTGTGAACACACAAAGGTTAAGTTTTGTATGGGCGGACTTGGGAACTGGAAGTGATACAATGCCTTTGCTACATAATCGATTTTGATAGTCTTTACATTTCAACGATTTACAATGCCTCGTTGTGAGCAAACGATTTTGAAAGGCTTTACATTTCAACACAAACTCTATGAACTCACTCAACTTTTGTGTTGACACTTTTAGCATGTTTTATCTCGTGATCAAGGCATTCACTTCATGGCATACATTTGGACACATCATGGAGTTGGTGGTGACACGCGTCTCACTTGGTTTTACATACTTTAACACATCGTTTGAATTGTAACAAACTTATTTCCGCACAAGTTGATTTTCATTTGGGACCTACTTTGTAAACTTGATTGTTTTAAAATCAAACATGTATTCCAAATGGCTACTTTAGCCGAAGCTTGCTATGTAGAATTCAAGGTAATATTAATTTGTGACTGGTAACTACATTATCATAGCATTCATCATTTCATCATAAGTGCATGTCAATTTACATGCTTATATGCATATTTTTCTTTTCGAAGTTATTACTTTCATTTCATATCGATCGTCACATGGATGCCCTTAAATTCCCATCCCATTATCATTTCCTCATACTCTAACGTGGAGAATTCCTTGTCATTCCCTATCACAAATTTTTTTATATCAGCTGATTCATTATCGATAACGACGAATGCTGAGATGAACCTTTAAATAGGGCGAAGTCACTCTCACCCCTTTGTTTCATCACTAACATGTCGAGTTACACGTTACTAACACATTAAGTCACTAAACCATTATACACTTGAAGCACTTACGACACCTCATAACCCATCTTTTCGAACCCGCTGATTATTTTGAAAAAAATAACCTCAAACTTACCATTTCTTATCACATCTCTTTGGAGTGTTTATTATTAACATCAGATTTTGCTACGCCTCATTTTCTTGTTTTGAAGAAAATATGGCACCGAAGAAAGCTACAGTTGAAATGACCCAAGCAGCTATTCAAAAGTTAGTGAATGATAGCATAGCCGATGCTTTAAGAGTCGAAGGGAAATAATGACGCTGCCATTGGCTGCAATGCGGGCCGGTCACTAGGCTAGCTCACGCTATGGAAATGCGGAGGATCCGGAGTTAAGAGATGTTGTATAAGGAATTCAAAAGTGGTGCCCAACGAAGTTTAGGGATGAAGGAGCCACGGCTATGGTACGATGGTTTGAAAAGTTGGAATCCGTGTTTTTGCTTTGTAATTGCCCGGATGATAGTAAGGTCAAATTTGCTACAAGTACATTACTCGATGGAGTGTTGTCGTGGTGGAATTCATATGCTCAACCGATTGGAATGGAGAATGCTTTCAAGCTTACTTGGGAGCAATTAAGGGTTTGGTGACTAAGAAGTTTTGTCCTCGCATCGAAGTGAAAAGTTGAGACGGAGTTCTACGAATTAGTAACGATTGGGTACGATATTGACACATACATTCGGAGATTTCAGAATTGGCCGCTTATGCCCGCCGATGGTATCGGATAACGGTTGCTAGAGGTTTTATCTGGGACTCCGAAGTTATTCAAGGAAATGTGACTGTTTGATCCACAAACAATCGAGGAAGCTATTGGGTGACTCAAAAGCTCATGGCGCCGGTAGTGAAGAGAGGCACCAACACCAACCAAACCAACAACAACCCCAACAACCGCACCAACTACAACAATAACCAAAACAACAACAACGACGATAACCAAATCAACAACAACAAAAGGAAATGGGAAAACGACCAAGGAGATGATAACAACAACAACCAAAACCGTAACACTAACCATCATCAACAAATGTAATGAAGACAAGAAGTCGCCAGGTCTATGTTGCCGCACCAACAAAGGGAAGAGCTTATGCAGAAACTTACCATGATGCCACCAATGCACGCTACATCATAATGGTCCATGTGGTATATGTTTTAACTGTCACAAAGTAGGACACCTTGCTAAGGACCTGTAAAGGGCAAGACCATAGTTACATGCTTCGAGGGGAACAAGGACACTATCGAACCAATGTCCTCAAAACCAAGGTCAACCAAGGTGCTCATGGGAATGTATATATGTTGGAAGGAGGAGGAGAGCCGTCAAGGTATCAACGGAAGACTGAAGAAGTTCGAAACTAACAGTCTTATTTCTCCTTATGTACTATGTCGTATTAAGTTTATGTTTTCCATCTTATCCGAATCTTTATAACCTAAGATGTATTTCGTTGATAAACCACTGTTGTAAAATATTCTCATCTATCGTACTTTATTTTCTTTTCGATTTGTTATCATTTACGAGGATTTCAATTCTTTTACTTTAACTATCATTTTAACGACACTTCTCCATGTCTTCTCTCCTCGATGTTCATCACAATTTTAACATCAGTTGACTCAACACCAAACAACATATGAGTCGATTAGTCCAAGCATTGCATAGTTACTCCTAAATTATACATAGCCCGATCACCTATGTCTAATTCAGGAAGAATCATGCAATGAAGGGAGTAGTAGGCTTATATGTGTAAGCAATTCGAATCGAGCCAAATTTTCAAAAGATTTTCTTCAAACCACTTGTTTCCGCTTTGATCCGCGTGACGCTTCTTGTTTGATGAGTTGCAAAGATCGAGCTAGAGACAAGTTGTTACCTAAACCGATTTAACCTAATCGTATGACGCTTGTTTGATGAGTTGTGGGATTAAGTAAAATCGGTTACCAAAAAGTCTTTTGAGGGTTTTGCTCGAGAATGGGAAGGTTTGCCTCATCAAACCCTAAACCCGTTAGACCTAACAACGATTGAATTCTGTGGATTCCTTTTTGATGGGCTTAATGTGACAACCCGCACTATCGGTCATTTCTCAAACGATTTATGCTTCCCTATTTCAACATTTATCGTAAACTTGGTTTACGTGTTCCAAATTCGCGTAACCTTAAAGGTTTAGCAGCGAATTCATGATCATATCATGCTCATTTCATATGGACTATGAGTAGTCTACATTCCATTGACATCATTTGCATCTCATTAGTTCATTCATGACATTTCATTTCACATTTAACGCGTAATTTTTATATTTAATAATCGTTATCGCGTGAGTTATTATTTTGAATATTTAACCCGTTACTTTCAAAAATGATCCCGATGTATTTTAAACTTACATTTAGTTCATAAAAACTATATTTTTAGTTTTCCTAGTGTTTTGAATTTATTTGGTACATAAATCGTTAAAGTTAAATTATTACGACGTGTTTCTTAAAAATTTTACGATAATTATTTTATCACTCAATTTTCACAAGGAATGTATTTTTACAATTTTATTACATTCTATTTTGACCTATTAAAAACTTACTTGTACCAAAAATTTCCATTTACCTTACAAGATTCATTTAATTACTCAATACTTACATTTTTCTTATAATTACACAAATATACTCAAGTTTATACATTTAAAAAAAAAATAATATATTGAAAGACAAGAAGCCCCAAAATCCGCCCTAGGGAGGGTGGTCAATTAATTGATGTATGGTTCATTTATTTCATGTCTCTACAATTATACATAAGTATTACTTGAACAAATTTTTCTCATTCATTCATTTCACAAAGTTCATTCACCAAGTATTAGCAAAGTTTATTTTCTCTCTTTTGTTTCCTCCATAACCGGCCACTACAAGAGCTCCATAGGGATCAAAAATTTTCTCAAGATCAAGTGTTAATAACAATCTAGTTGTCACTCTTTATAAGGTTTTGAAATAAAGACCAAGAGTGTTTAGGATTTACCTTGTTACTTTCACCTCATCATTTTCATTTGTAAGCATGTTACTTTCATTTTTCATGTTTCCTTATTATTTCATATTCATCTTTTCATTTTTGGAGCAAGTATGCATGATATGTGATTTATACCATTTGTTTTCATGATTTTAGAGTATATATACATATTTGGTCATCCTATAAATATTCCCTTGGTATTCTTTGGTCTTGATGATGTCTAGGAACCCATGACACCCTAAGAAGGTGTATGGTAGGATTAGATTAGCTTTGGAGTTGATTTGAAGGGACTAGAATAGGTTTTGTCCGAGAAAAACTATTTTCGATAATATATATATTGTTCTGTCCTTTTTGTTTTCTGGAAAATCCAACAGTTGGTACGAAACTTTGGCCTTGATATTTAGAAAATATACTTTAAAAGCGAATCCGTGGCCGCTTGAACGGATAAAAACGGACTTATAACGAAGAAGTTATGGATTTTACAAATTTGTTTTACCTAAATATATAATTTCTGAATTTTCAGCATACTATTTTTAGTTTGTTCGGGTCAAAAACGAACCTTAAGCTTCACAAATTATTTCGACTTATCAAAAATATATTAGTTTACTTCGATACGAAGCTAAGGAGATATAAAACGTGAAAACGGATTTGAAACGTTAAAGATATGTGCACTTTTTCATAAACTTGTCAAACTCATTTTTCTGCACACAATTAGCCAAAATCACCAACTTTAACCCTTAACATCTTTATGATCGAGACCTTTTGGACGAAAACTCCTGAACTGAAACTTCTAGATATCGATACAAACTTTCCAAAACCGTCGAGTTCGTTCTCTAACGATCGACGTACACCATTTTACCACTAGTTTTCCAAAGCCATTTTTGTAATTTCATGATATTTCCGACGACATTGTTTTTTAATGAAAAGTGAAAATTTCACCATAGATCATTATAAAACCATTGTAGGATGACATTTTGACATAAATACCTGTAAAGTCATTTTTGAATGGTCAAGACGTCAAGAGAGTATTTTTCGACGATAAGTATTATTTTCAAAACTCGTAAATGGTATAAATAACATCTGAAATGCATGCATAACATTACATTGCAACTCATTACATATCATATCATTGGTAATAGGTCCAGATTAAAGTTTCACATTATACCTCGGTGTACTCACTTTTGTCACCGCTTCAGCTTTACCAAGTGAGTTTCATGGCCCCTACTTTACTTGCTTTCATAACTGCTTTGGGGGAGATACATGCTCAAACTGTTTTCATTTACTTTCACAAGTACTTTAACTTTTATAAGGATTACCGTGAGTTTTCATAGCCCCATTTTCAATTGTTTGAAACTATTTTGGGGGAGATACATGTTCGACTATTTTTCATAAGTACTTTAAATTTTTAAGGATAACTTCTATCATGATCACCATTGTTTTAAACCGAATGTTGTACTATATTAATTGTTCTTGTTTATGTGCTATTGTTCTACGTCGAGTTAAGTGCTATTGATTATGTGCTATTGTTCTACGCCGAGTTAAGTGCTATTGATTATGTGCTATTGTTCTACGCCGAGTTAAGTGCTATTGATTATGTGCTATTGTTCTACGTCGAGTTAGGTACTATTGTGAATTCATTTGACGGTCACTTTGAACATAAACTCTACATATTCTAAGTAGTTGGTGAACACACAAAGTTGCAAGTTTTGTATGGCGGGACTTGAACTGAGTGGATTTACAATGCCTTGCTACATAATCGATTTTGATAGTCTTTACATTTCAACGATTTACAATGCCCTCACGATAAACGATTTTGAAAGTCTTTACATTTCAACACAAACTCTATGAACTCACTCAACCTTTGTGTTGACACTTTTTAGCATGTTTTATCTCGGGTATCTAAGGCATTCACTTCATGGCATGCATTTGGACACATCATGGAGTCGTAGGATCACAAAGGCTCACTTGGTTTTACATACTTTAACACATCGCTTGAATTGTAAACTTATTTCTAAAGTTGATTTTCATTTGGGACCTATACTTTGTAAACTCTGATTGTTTTATTAAATCAAACGATATTTTCCAAACGACACTTTAGGTCGTTCAATATAACCGCGATTGTGATGCTATGACAGTCAATCCCCAGGAATTCCATTCCGCTGCAAAACAGGTAATTTGGGGGTGTGACAATAATATGCGGTCACTCAAACTTTGCCGAAAACTAACCTTAAACATTATTTTTAGTCCGACTACCCTACTTCATCTATATTTTTCTCTATGATCGAGACTTCTATGATCAAAAGTTAAATGCTAAGACTTTTAGATATTGCTACAAGCTTTCCAAAACCATTGAGTTTATTTTCTAACACCCGATATTCACTATTTTACGACTAGCTTTTCGAGGCCACTTAGCCACTTTCACGAATTATCAAAGTACATTATTTTGCGATGAAAAACTATAATTTCTTGATAAATCACTAAATGACTATCGTAGGATATCATTTCAACGTAAGTACTTGTAAAGTAATTTATAACTTGTCAAGACGTTATAAACTTATTTTTCGACGATAAACTTTATTTTCAAAATGCACAAGTGGTATGAATATCATATTAGAATCATATCATTCATAATAGGTCGCGGTTAGAGATTGCGCCACATTTCAGTGTACCCACTTTTGCCATCATATCATTGTATCAAGTGAGTTTTCATAGCCCCGTTTTACAAGTTTATACTTTATTTCAAACCTACGGGGGAGAATACATTGCACATCATTTTTATTACGATACCAAGTATATCAAATTCATTACATTGCTTAAGTTACTTCATTGCCAATTAAATGTCCCCATTTCATAATCATGAACCGTTAATTCCGGAAGAAGCGAGGGTGAGTGAATAGATCTATTGAGGGTGACTCCTCCATCCCGGGTTGGTGGATTACAACTGGTCAAACGGATGCATTTCATTTAATATCATAATTTGAGTTGTTTGGCAAAACACTCTATTGGGGCGAACATCATGATCAGCCTAGCTTTATTGTCATGTGCTTATATCACTTGTAACATTTTTATGTGACATATTTGTCATACATGGCCTATACTTGTGGTAGTCGATACAACATTTTCATAAACTCTATGAACTCACTCAACCTTTGTGTTGACACTTTAGCAATGTATTTTCATGTATCTAAGGCATATACTTCATGGCATGCATAAGGACTTATCATAGAGTCGCAGACGACGCTGCCTCTACATGGATTTTATGCATTTTAAAACATCGTTTGGATTGTAACAAACTTATTTCCGCAAATGTTGACTACCTTTTTGGGACCTATCTTTTGTAAACTCTGAATGTTTTATTGTATCAAATGATGCGTTTTCCAAACGACACTTTAGGTCGTTCAATATAACTGAATCAGATGCTATGACAAGTCATCCCCCAGAATTCCATCTATCAAGAAAACAAGTATTTTGGGGGTGTGACAATGCGGTTATGCTTCGGGTTTTCCCTATGATACTTACGGGGTTGGCTAGATGATGGGTTGATAGACTTTCTAGTTGAACCAATGACACGTGTAATCTTCTGAAAAGAGCTTTCATTCAA
>OU343224.1:313961925-314024083 GCA_910596185.1 Chrysanthemum makinoi
TTTTATTAGACGTCCGTGGGAAACTTGTGGCACATTTCGCACATATTAGCTACGGTCAAAAGTATGTGGCAAATTTTTGCTCCATTACTCACGAATTTCACACGGTCTTTTTTTATAAAGTAACTATTTAACCGGACTGTGGGAAATCAGTGGGTACTTTCCCACATATTACCTACCAATTTAATTAATCTGTGGGAAATACGTGTGTAAATACCCACGGATTTCTCACAGAAAATATCATTTTTATGTTTATCATTTTATGTTTTGCCTACTTACACATTCCCACATTACTTAGTATGTTTCCATAGTGTTTGTAGTTTCATATTATATGTGTTTTTCTATTAATGGAACTATTTATGCCAGTATCACAAGTGTATGTGTATGTTTAAGTATAACCCCATTGTATATGCGTGGATATCTACACGTATATGTTACATATCTTTGTTTATGGTCTTCATTGTATCTATAGATGTTTTATATCTAGGTATATGGACGTGTATATGTGTGAACGTGCAACTATATCAAAAAAGTTAAAGAAAACAATTATATTCGTGGGAAATATGTGGGTACTTTCCCACAGATTACCTACCAATTTGATAAATCCGTGGGAAATACATGTGTAAATACCTACGGATTTCCCACAAAAATACCGTTTTTATGTTTATGCATACTTACACATTCCCACATTACTTATTATGTTTTTATATGTGTTTTTAGTTTTATATTATATGATTTCGTTTATTATTGTAACTATTTATGTGAGTATCATAAGTTTTATATTAAAAAAAATGCACCCAAAACACGAGTTTTTGACTAACTAATTGTCTTCAAAAAACATATTTACCTCTGTATATCTTATTTAAAAATATTGACTATTATATAGTGTTACTTTCCAATTTTGATAATATAATTCATTTTTTTATTTACTTTTCATTAAAAAAAATTATAAGCCGTAAAGAAAACGAAAGAACAAATCATGAACTTTACTACCTTAATTTGCTCATCGTTACATTATATAATGATTCTTCTACTGATGATCTCTACTAAATGTAAAATCTTATATTATGTGTAATGCGTTAAATCATTTAGACGTCTCCAAGATTAGTTGTAGAACTTCATGACGCTCGTTAGGCTAACCACACTTGTCGGTCACCATGGATCGGTTGAGCGTGGTCATGGATCGGTCGAGCCATTGTGGTACATTTGGTCGTGTAAAGGAATACAAACATAAATCCATATAAATGACATAAAATATGAGCATAACCGGGGGAAATTGACACTAAAAAGTCAAGACTATTTGATGTTATCAATTGAATTGTGATGGGAATGAGGTGAAATTTCGGATTTCGACTCCAAAAGCAAAGTCGTGGATAACTCTCTTCCGGTTTCATGGCTTTTTCAATCATCAAAATCGGAGTTCGTATGAAAGAATTGTGACCAAAATGATGTAACTATGTCAATATATGATGTGTTATCATTAATTCGTCCAATACGGGTTGTGGGAAAATCGTGATTAAGGTTTTGCTAATCATTGGATCGTTCTCAAAATTGAATACTAGCTTACATACACATAACTCTAGAATTTGACAATTAAGATTTGCGATTGGAACACAATTACATAGAGCGTATTGCACATGATTGGACTACCTTTAGAAATGTTGGTTCGTGTTTATGGTTCGTACCAAACAGAAAAATCAAGAAAAAAAAGCCAATCCGAAAAATCTAAACTGATAGAAACGAGTCTGAGCCCGAGCCTGACTCGAGCTTTATAATTATAAACGAGCCAACCTCTGGCGGGCTCGGACTCGACTCGTTTCCACCCCACGTATCATTAAAAGTATAGACCGTACATTTGGTTCAGGTCATAATTATAAAGCACATGCTTACAAATTGTAAAAGTAAACTTTACATTATACCAGTTAGGGGTGTCAAATGGTTTTAGGTGGTTTTTCAATAAATGAAGCAAATTTTGGGTTGAAATTAACATGTAACCCGATAGAACCAATTCGATAACCCGCAACCTGATACCTTATAGGATCGGGTTGCTAGTTAGTTTTAATTTTTTTAAAAACCCGATAGACCTGATCTGATAAGCCTCAAACCAACCCGATAACCCGATTTACACCTCTAATTTGCCCGTAATACTTTTTACATTTTTCATAGTATCCAAAAAAAAATTGAGAGCGGGTAAACGAAAATTGAGAGCGGGTAACGAAAATTGAGAGCGGGAGAAAGAGAGAGTAAAGGGACATAAAGAAAATAAACCCTAAATCTTATCCCAATTAGATCTCACACTGCCGCTTTCTCTCTTTTATTCTAACCCGAGGTATAATCCAATTATTTTTTTGCTCACATTTAAGTGTTAATTTCTTCTAACCCTAAATCGTATGTTTAATATAATTTTAGATCTATCTATTGGTAATTTTTCTTGTTAATTTCTTGCCCAATCTCTTAAATTTGTAGCTAGACTTGTTCGTGGCTTGTTGTTTGATGTATTTAAGTGTTTGTTAAGCTTGATTTGTGTTTCTAAAACCTACTTGTTGTAGTATAACGAAGTTTAGATTTAAAGTGTGGGGGTTTTTTGCTTATGATATATTGTATGGTTGTGGGATATGTGTGAGTGTGTCATTAGCCACTATGCAGCAGGTCATTGTGTTTCATTGTTCAATTGTGTGTACCTTCTCTTATTGTTTGATTGTGTTGCTATGTATTCTTTGTTCTTGGTAATAAAAAGTGTTTTCTTTTTGAAAGAACAAGTTTTGATATGTTGTTTGTTGCTTGGTCTTGAAAAGAGGATATATGTGTTTTATTCTTCCTCGAATAGGTGTATTAGTACAGTACGTTCTTGAAGTCGTTTACGCTAGTTCTCTTGTAAATATGTAGATGTAGTAGATAGTTTTTTTTTACTCAAAGGGCATGTCTTTGATTTCATTATGCTAGTTCTCTTATAAGTTGGTATATATAAATTTCACACTGTTTACCAAAGAGTGTTGTGTGGAAACGTAAAGCGTGGGGGGGGGGGTGAATACGTTACCGTTTAAAAACTTTAGATCTTTAGTATCAAATCGCTTATGAAGCTTGTTATAATATGAAAGTACCAATTATTGTTTGTGACTAATATAAAGCATGGTAAACCAAGTTGTCACACAATCATGAACATCAAACCACATCACAAACAATAGTATAGTGCAAGTATAAAAGTAAAGAGATAAAGAAAGGAAAGTGCAAACCGAACACGAGGATTTATAGTGGTTCGGTCACGGATCTCCTTTCCGCCCTACTCCACTCCCCGAGTACCCAACTCGAGAGTTACTTCACTAAATCAACAAGCTCCCTTCTCGGCGGAGAAAACCTTACAATCGTCGCTTACACTTTTTCCGGTACAAAGCTAAATATCGGGTTCTAGTTCGAGGTAGAACCAACCTAACGTCGCCTATATAATATTTCCGACACTAAGCTAGATTTCGAGTTCTTTTACAAGGGTACAACCACTCCCAATATGTTTTATGGCCCAACATAACAAACCTTGTGTTTTATGGCACAAACACATAAACCATCTAATCTAGTTTGGTGAAAGTGTTGTTATGATGCAATGATGTTTACACTAATGATCCATGACACAAATGTCTAATGGATATGAATGACTACTTCTAAATGAACTTCCATTGATAGGAAGCCTTCATGATGAAGATCACAAGTTCCCTAAACTTGTTGTGATAGATCTTCAGCTTGTGGTGAGTGGGGATGGCTAGATCTCCAAGCTTTCCTTGGTTGATCAATGTAGAGTATGCTTACAACAAAGATGAATGTTAGAAGCATTATGATCATGATCATTAGGGTGTTTAATGTATGTTACTACATTGTTAATGATAGATCTAAATGTATGCAAGAAGGTGGAGAAGGTGTGTTTTCAAGTAGTGAAGAAATGAGAAAACAATGGGCTTCTATTTATAGGCAAAAGGGGACAGGAGCGTCTACGGACCACGGTACCTAAAATCCAAAAGGGTTCCGCCCTTTATGCATTTTGGTGCCGTGGGTGCCTGACAAGAAATCTAAAAAATCTTTCTTCAAATCTTTACAAGATTTTACCATATTTTACCAAGATCACATTTGTAAAATAAAATATATTGAGTGTCAATCTAACCAATATATTCAAGAGATCTTCCAAGGATTTCAAAGATGATGCATGCCATGATGTAACATGTATTTCCATTTTAGATTAAAATGTTTATCAAAGTAAACTTGTAAAATGTATTATGTAACTAGTTAATAAAATGTCTAGTTACCTTTTGAAATACTTGTGAATGCAAAATGTAAAATGAGGTTCTAAATAGAATGGTTAACCTATTAAAATACTTAGTGACTCTAAACGTATTTTAAACATTCTATATGATTTGTTAATGGGTTTGATCATAATGCCACATAACAAACATGTGCGAACCTGTGTTGTAACATACGAGGACTTGAGACATCGAGAGGTGTTGAATGTATGTTGAGACAAATGTAATTACAAGTAACTTGTACATTTTACGTTATGTATTACAAGTTACATGTTTGTCATCAATCAAAATCAACGAGACTGTATAGATTAAATATCATAATATTTGCACTAACAATCTCCCCTTTTTGATGATGACAAATATATGTAAACGTAATAGAAAGTAAAATGTTAAAGGTTACTTGTATCCTTACTACCTTTACATTACCTTCTCCGTTTACACTCTTCTCCCCCTTTTGTCGTAACAAAAAGGGCGTGTCCTTGGAGTTTAACTTCATTTCTCCCCAAAAAGGCGAGCTTGCATCATTCCTAGTGAAGTTAAATCGTCTACTTCAATCCGTTCCTTGTTAGGTAGCGGATCCATGGATCAAATAAAGAGGCTTAACCTACATCAAGGTTAGTTTTATGCAACAAAAATTATGAGAAATATATGAAAAAGAAAAATTCATAGCAATGTTGGCCTATTTTCTCCACTTTTTATCGAAGCATAAATGCTTGTTGAAAAGTGAGAATGATGCTAAATGCGTGCATGCTTCCCCTTGACGGTTGCTCCCCCTTGTTTGAGGCGTCAGAGTATGATTAAAACCTACAAAACAAATATTAGTGCAAAACTATATTCGTCTTTGGACGAGTAAGTGATATACAACAAAGTGTATATGAGATGTATTCAGTAAATTCTTGACGGAAGCTCCCCTTGCTCTAGGGCGTCAAGATGAACCTTCAAAATAAATATTAGTATAATAGAAGCTTTGTCTTTTAGACAAATATGTTATATACAACCAAGTGTATAGACGATGCAATATGAGTGCTTAAAGGACATTCCTCCTTGTTCTAGGGTGTCAAGAAGCACCTAAAATAAGAAAAATAATTGATGCAAACTTCATCCTTGGATGAGTAAATTATATACAATCGAGTGTATATGATGATGAACCTACAATGAAAAACATTAGGGCAATATATTTCATCTTTTTCACAAAGAAAAATAAGATGTATATATGTGATAAATGATATAATCAAAGATCTCATGAAGTGTAGTCTCCTAATTACAATCATAAGAAAAGTGAGAATATAATATGATAAAAAGCCTACAAAATAGTTCCTAGAAAGAAGATATGAAGTCTTCCACCGGTGTGCCACTAGTGGTGCTAGTGTTGGTGTCGGTTTACTAGTAGGATTCATGTGGTGATGGTAGATGACTCGAGATTTACAAAAGTAAGTTTTCGCTAATCCATGGTGGTGATGATTAGTGAAAGTGGTGATGGAAGGTGGTGGTGATTAGGTAGGAAGCTATTAAGGAGTTAGAAACTCATATGTATAGCAAATATAAAAAAATATGGACTCTTGCAATCCTTCGTCATGTCAAGTGACCAAAGCTAAGAGAAAAAAAAATATGAATGGACATTGCATTTCAATGATGCATAAGGGTTATGATTTGAATGATTTATTGATGCTAACAACCTATTGTTTTGAGCAAGATCTCATATGCTTCAACAAGAGACCAAGAGTAATCAATAATGCGTTCTATCTAAGAATATATTAAAGTGATAACATGAAGATAAATTCGTTCATTGATTGACACGAATTATAAAAATGCCCTATTCTAGGTGACAATGGGAAAGGTAGTATTAGCATGGTTTTGACCGACATGGATGATTATCACTTTGAAAGGAAGTGAAGACAATATGGAAAATACTAATAATAATAATGAGTACGTATATGAGGATGAGAATGACATCATATAAGTGAGAGTTGGATGGACCAACGTGTTGGAAATGGATGTTTTGATTAATATATCGTTTGCACTGACAATGACATGCATGATATATGTCAAGAGAGAAAAGGATAAGATCCTATGATGGTGTTCTAGATAGTGAAGTTGTAAGGTGCTAGTTTTAAGGAAAATCCTAGATTAGTTGATTGTGGAGATGAAGAAGTTTGTAAAACACATGATGTGTTTTTCACTTGATGAGGTATTGGTGCAAACTTGTGATAAAAGTTAAAAAGGTTGAACTAGTTGTGGTTTCGTGAACTGGTTTTAGCTAAGTGGTGTTTGCCTATGTGTTGGTATTTTAGAGTCTAAGAGACATAAATTTTGACAAAAAACAGTTATGTGAATGGATTCTCCATTTCTCTAAAATTTGACAAAACAATGACAAAACAATGTGAATGGATTTCTCTCCCCCTTAATTGGTGGACATCCAACATAATGTGTATCAAATATGGAATGACAACAAAGTGTTTAGGAGGTTATTTGGGTTAACGAAAGAGATGAGCTTAGTGATGTTTTTCCGGATGATGGTTAGCATACAATGAACTTCATCCTTAAAGTCACGTACCTCTTCTCGATTAATACGAGATGATCGTATGATGAGGCATGTGGTTTCCTAATAGGAAGTGAAGAGGATTAGAGTATTGTTATAACTAAATAATGATGGAGGTGATTTTTGGAAAGCGGAAGCAAAAATGAGATTTGGAAAGAGGTCGGTTGAAAGACCAAAATGCAAAGCCAACCCTCTAGAACTTAATTCTATATGCTTTTAAACTATATGCAAGTGTAGGGGTCCCATAAAGCATAGTACTAATCTACGT
The DNA here is from genome assembly GCA_910596185.1 of Chrysanthemum makinoi. Taxonomy (NCBI): domain Eukaryota; kingdom Viridiplantae; phylum Streptophyta; class Magnoliopsida; order Asterales; family Asteraceae; genus Chrysanthemum; species Chrysanthemum makinoi. The sequence continues at coordinate 313,969,013 of OU343224.1, forward strand.
AGCAATAAAGGGGATTATGCAAAATGAGCATATAAAAGTTAAAACCAATTGAGATAACAAATAATTTGTTATCAACCTACAAAACAAATTTGTTAGTGACAAAAGATGTTAACATGATAGAAATCAAATGATAATATATTATATAAGCAAAGAACAACACATTGCACTTAAGTAGACAAGAAATCACCATACAAGATAGCATCAAGACAATCATATTATGCAAGAATACAACTTTATTCAAGACATTTCATTTTGAGATTATTTTGTCGTTAGACTTAGAGTATAAGCATACTTGGCTTATAAATTAACACAACAATCTATGTGATTAATTTGTAAGATAAAAAGGCTTCTAAAAGTTTGTCATACCAAAAGCACTTTGACATATTATATGTGCACACGTAGCAAAAAATTAGTGTGACAAGAAGCAAAAGAAACAAGATGAAAGATTCATGCAAGCCATGTTTAAGACATAACAATTTGGAGCATGTATCATTTAGATCGTACTACACATAGATATAATGAATGCCAACTAATAGCTTTCAAACACAAATATATCATATCAAAATTATCACATATCAAAATGACATATTATGAGTTCATAAGTAACATGTTAATCATGCTAAGGATAATTCAAAAGTAAGTATCATGCAAATAAAGTTTAGGTTTTAAACGTTTAGTAGCATGAAACAAGGATACAAGCATTATAAAAACCGTACTAAGGTTTACACATTTGACTAGTTATCAAACACTAAGATAATGTCAAATCAACTTATCATATCAAACAAGAACATGTAATCAACACATGTAAGTGCAATGCAAGTGGTTTTACTAAGGTTTACACATTTGACTAGTTATCAAACACTAAGATAATGTCAAATCAACTTATCATATCAAACAAGAACATGTAATCAACACATGTAAGTGCAATGCAAGTGGTTTTAAAAGAAAAGTCATATATACTACTTGTTTGATTAGTATTCCTAAAGCGAGGCAAACTATCAATGTTTTAACACTTACTTTAGGCAAGTATAGGAAAACAGATTTTTCAAGTTGGAGAATGAATATGAGACTATTACTAGCGGTGCTCAATTAAGGCTAAACACGACCATTTTTACGGGTGATTCCACATACCCAACTTCTCTCCCGGAAGCAATTCAACCGTTAGGTCAAATTGAGTTTCTAGTGCAATAGGTTCTCCAGTAGTCATTCTCATGTTAGAAAGATGGGAATTCCTACTTTTGCCTATTAAAGTGTATAAACGATGATAGTTTAACAATACTTGGCTTAATGTGACTTGACTAATATGCAATATAACTAAGGTGATGAAGACGTCATGTTATACACATGAATTTTAACAATGGTGTGTTTGATAAACAATGTGTTTGAATCTTGTGTTTAGAATCTAAAGTTGTTCAAATTACAAAGCTAATTGTATGATCTAATGGATGACATCTTTTATGTTGAAGTGTATACTTTGAAAGTGATTTGATACTATCTAAGACTAGGGAAGTGGAATATGTTAAACTAAGAATGTTCTCAAGAAAGCTCTTTGGAACTTTATTTAACAAGAATCTAAATAAGGTTACCAACTTCAATAGATCATGTGTATGTTCTAGAGATGTGTAGTTTTAACCTTGGATGTGCACAAGGTTTGAGCAAGGTTAGGTTATGATGTATGCTTGAAAGGAAATGGATACAAATAGTATCTTTCAACAAATAAGATTATCGCATGGGATAAAGTTATCATGCTTATGAAAATAAGTATGACAAGATGAATTGGATACGTTAGTTCATAGAACTTGTAGATGTTTGTTTCAAGATCATTTAGCCAATGAGGTGCAATGAAATCTCTTGTAGGCACAATATCCTTTTGATGAATACTTAGCATGATTTCTTAGGCATAATGTTTTTCAAAACATCATGTTTTCCTAAATGTAGATATGAAGCCAAAGGATAGTCCCATCTAAATAAACTTGGTCTCAAGATTATATTCACTAGATGATGACAAGAAGAATTCACTCGAGTTTCTTATGTATACTCCTCAAGAGTCATTGTTGCTTGGGGTGTATGATGTTGGCTTTGAGATTGCATTTTAACATATGTTGTTAAAATATTGATTTAAGGTTTAACAAAATTTATGCGAAGTTTAACATGACAAAGTATTACTAATACTTTGATAATTTGTGAAGGTAGTACTACTTATACCTAGTGGAAATTGACAACAATACCAAGAGCACCATGCTTATTTGATAGTTGAGATTCTAGCCATAATGAATTATCTAAGTCCTTATATGTAGGAAAGGATGTTTGAGTTTGTTCAAACATGCATTTGATTCAGTACAAGTGTTGGACACAAGGGCTTTTTGAGCAATACACTCAATGAATTCAAATGATAGTAAGGATGGTGGATTGGTTGATCTAGGTGGTAGGTCTTCTAGTGTATCTAAATAAGGATGTGGTGATGTAGGGGTTTGTTGTGCTATGGGAGTACTTAGGTTGATTATTTGTCCATAGATGTTGAACACACAAAAGTACGGATACTAATTCTTATGGTTCATTGGTTGCTACAACTAGTGGGTGAAGTGCTTGAAGTTTTGGTTATGTCTATGAAGCTTAGGGGCTGAGGTATAGGTTCACCTTGAAAGGGCACCTTTGATTTAAAGGATGCTCTTGGAAGTTCATGAGCAATACGCTTAATGGTGCCAAAAGATGGAAGAGGGATAGTAGGTGTCAAAGAGGTATAAGTGGCACAATGGGTTGTTTGTTTTGGATAAGTGTTTCAACATGTGTTGTTAAAATACTTGGGTGTTGATTTTTCGGATATGACTTTTAATGACTACAATCGTAAGTCGCATATACTTGAATATTTCGGATGAAATACTTAAGTTGTCAATCCTAATTTGTTGAGATTATAAAGCTTAGATTGAACTTCAAGGATAACAAGACTTGATAGTATGTCTTTAACATGCGTGTGAGTTATGACTCGATGTAAATACTTATCGTCTTGAAGGATGACACATTATTTTCATGTTAACCAAGTGAGGCAATACATGTAGATACAAAACAATATCTATAGTCATATGATAGACTTGTGTATGATATCTTTGCAAATAATGAGTCTAGATTTGTTAGTCTCGGTAAGTCATCTAAGTCATCCCATAAACGGGTGAGGAGATGTTGGTGGTGTTGCACAAAGTACAAGTTTTGGAGACTTTGGTTGTGAAGGTGTTTTGGATGGTTGTGAAGTAGTCATAATGATGGGTGATTTTGGTGGTGGAGTTGGAGTACTTAAGTTTAGAAAGTTCACATCTTGAATGGGTGATGAGATGTTGAGAGGTAACGAGTCCGAAAATGAAGAGTTCAAGTTTAATGAAGCAACACGATCGAATGCTAATCCTAGTGTTTTCTTAAGTTTATTTGAGGTTGAGGATTTAGTCATTTTGACTTTGCTTAAAGAAATGCTAAGCTTAAGGAAAAATAACTTGATGTAGGTGTGAAAATGACCATCTGAACGTGTCGATTTATGGAACTAAGGATTCACGGAGAGATGTGTTTTTTTGATGTTAATCCATACAAAGATGGTAGTTTCTAATGAGATGGAAGTGTCTAAGATCATGTCAAACATCCTAAGTTAATCCATTAAGGATGTGTTGAGTGAAATATGAAAGATATGCATTAACAAGTATCCTAGAAACGAGATTTGGTAAATTAGATTGAGGGATTTAGTAAAATTCAACAACTTACACAGTAGGATCCACGGCACCATTTCTTTACACAGGCGGAACTCTTAAATTGGTGCCGCCTGGTCCGCTTGTACAGGTATGGCGGTACCAAAATGCATAACGAGGCGGTACCAACGTTTTGGTGCCGTCTGATCCGTGGACACCAGAAAAGTTCACAGACCCATTTTTTAGGTGTCGGGGAGTTTTCCGAAACCTGAAATTTTGCTTAAAACATGTAACATTAATTACTTCTAGTTAGGAAAAGTCGATAACACATATACAAACATAGTGGAGCATAGACTTTGACCAAGGGCTAACGATTTTCACATAAAAGTGAAAATGGGTAAAATTTGATAACACACTTGTGCTATCCCCCTACATAAACCGGTTAGCATACAACATTGTTTTAAGTCATATTATCATCCTACAAAGTTAAAACAAATAAATTACATCATACAACATTGTTTTTGTCCTTGTACCAAACACTCTCTTAAAACCTCTATTTTTCAAAGTACTTGACTAATTTACTTGGTACTCATTGCTAAGCGAGTCATGACATTTCATAAGTTATGTGAGATGTTAGTATAACCTATGCAAAGGAAGTGATCTAAGTCTATAAGTGATGGTAAAACAATTTTCTAACTAAGTGCACAAAATCTAGCAAATGTCCTATTGTGCATAAACAAGAAATCGTCAAGCAAGTGAATAAATAACATGGCAAGATTGACACTTTTAATATGCAAACAAATAAGTGTAAACAACAATTTGAAAATAAGCAAGCAACATATATGCAAACAACATAAACTAGTGGTCATTTAGCATAGCATAACAAGAAAAACACTTTTCGTCATTTATCGTTTAAATGTGATGATGTTACCAAGCTTGATTAGTATTCTTTAAACATATTACATAATTATTTAGTTTCAAAATAAATTATATCAATGTTCTAAGAATACCATCTTAAATTGCTTGACTCGAAAATTTAAGTTTTTATGTTAAAGCGAAACTTAATATCTTGGACATACTCATAGTATTTGGTCTATTTCACTTATTTAAATTTAGACTCAGACCATGAGAGTATTTTTAAATGAAAGTAGACTCAATTCCCTTTAAAATGATAGGTGGTTCGACTCCTACGGACTTACGGTTAATAAGTTATGAAGTTTTTAGGTTGGCAAAAAGCTGCGTCTTTGTGCTGAACCAAGGAACCAAAAGTTTACAAGGAAGGAGCCCTTTTTTGGTTCCGCCCAATCCGTGGTCTTCACAGAAAGTTGAAAAATGTACTTACTCATGGCGAAAAAGTGTAGGACTTACTAGATTTGATAGAAAAATATAATACATATTTTGTTTATTATTTTTACTAATGTGACTTATCTAAACATTTAACAACAAAATTTCTAAGTATAATTAGGAAAACATTTTTCATATTATATTTCGCTTCAATGGTAATTTGATAAATGGATCGTGCTCCATTTTAAAAACCATTTGTTTTGAAAATAAGAGCTCAGGCTCTGGTACCAATTGTGAAAGCGTAGAGGGGTGAATACGTTACCGTTCAAAATCGTTAGATCTTTTGTATCAAATCACTTATGAAGCTTGTTATTATATGAAAGTATCAATTATTGTTTATGACTAATATAAAGCATAGTAAACCAAGTTGTCACACAAGCATCATCATCAAACCACATCATAAGCAATTATAAAAGTAAAGAGATAAAGAAAGGAAAGTGCAAATCGAACACGAGGATTTATAGTGGTTCGGTCACGGATCTCCTCTCCGCCCTACTCCACTCCCCAAGTACCCAACTCGAGAGTTACTTCACTAAATCAACAAGCTCCCTTCTCGGCGGAGTAAACCTTACAATCGTTAAACACACTTTTCGGTACAAAGCTAAATACCGGGTTCTAGTTCGAGGTAGAACCAACCTAACATCGCCTATACAATATTTTCGACACTAAGCTAGATGTCGAGTTCTTTTCAAGGGTACAACCACTCCCACTATGTTTTATGGCCCAACATAACAAACCTTGTGTTTTATGGTACAAACACATAAACCATCTAATCTAGTTTGGTGAAAGTGTTGTGATGATGCAATGATATTTACAATGATGATCCATGACATAAATGTCTAATGGATATGAATGACTAATCTAAATGATCTTATTAAATAAGAAGTCTTCAATCAATGAGGATATCAAGAGATCTTGAATCTTCATATGTTGATATGCTTTGGTGAATGAGGATGGCTAGATCTCTAAACTTTCCTTGGTTGATCAAAATGTAAAATATGCTTACAACAAAGATGAATGTTAGAAGCATTATGATCATGTGATGGTGAGGGTTAATGATGTATGCTACTACATGTTTATCTATAGATCTAAGTGATGAAAGAATGTTAGAGAGAATATATGTTGGAAAGGATGAAGATATGAGAAAACCATGGGATGGTATTTTTAACCAAAAGTGGTAATCAAAAATATAATAATTTATTAGATTTGATATCTTAGAATATCTTCTAAAATCTTTCCAAAATCTTTTAAAGATTTAGATGACACTATGCATGAGGTAATAAAAGAGTGTTTTCCTTTTTATGAAAAATACATTTAAACAAATGTATATACTTATTAAAAAGGTAAGTTACTTGTAAATAAAATGTAAGTAACCTTTTGTAAAATAAAATATCTAGTTGAGTGCTTGTCAAAATAAAATATATTTTGTCAAGTGTAAGTAAACTTTAGTACTTGTATGAATATTATAGTTAGTTTACTTGTACAAATAAAAGTATATATTTGTTAGACATTTTACAAAAGATGTATTTGTATAAAATACTTGTGAATGCAAAATGTAAAATGAGGTTAGAAATAGAATGGTTAACCTATTAAAATACTTAGTGACTCTAAACGTATTTTAAACATTCTAAATGATTTGTTAATGTGTTTGATCATAATGCCACATAACAAACATGTACGAACCTGTGTTGTAACATACGAGGACTTGAGACATTGAGAGGTGTTGAATGTATGTTGAGACAAATGTAATTACAAGTAACTTGTACATTTTACGTTATGTATTACAAGTTACATGTTTGTCATCAATCAAAACAAACGAGACTGTATAGATTAAATATCATAATATTTGCACTAACAGTTTCCATTTCAGCGTCTCTTTAGCTCAATGCTCGTATTTACGAAAGTGGAAAACAATGGAAAACAAGCGTAAATCCATATAAATGATATAAATACTTGAGCATTATCGGAAATTGACAATTAATATTCAGGACTATTTGATGTTATCACATATGTAAAATATAGCCACATGCATAATTTGTTCAATAAAACCCTAATAATCAATTCTAAGTTTAAAATACATGCATATATTAACTAGGGTTTTCACCTACTAAGGTAAGTGAGCCACATAAATTGACAAATTCGTTAAGTAAGCCTTAGTTAATCATATACCACATTGCACATAATTGAATTATTATTAGATATATTGAGGTTTTCCTCAATTTAATATATATCAAGCGAATTACATGTGAATTCTACTTAATAATTAATCAAATCAAATCAAATCAATAATCCATGGCAAAACATGCATGTTCTACCATGGATCCCTTATAACAATTTTAATCCAAATATACGCATATAATCATGGCACATAACAATTATTTATAATAACCAAATAAAATATACATGCAATCATAGGGTTTCTACAAGTTTTACCAAAAATTAAACCTAATTAAAAAAAGGGTATTCGACCCAATTTAAAAAAATAGGGTTCCAATTTTCAAAAACCCTAGAAACCGTAAAAAAAACTTGTAATAATCACCAAGATTCAATTTTTATGTGTTTCGGTAATTAATTACAACGTATTAAAAGCTCGTGATGGCCACTGTTGGGTTTTACTAATCATAACAATTATCAAAAACACATAAACATCATCAAAGCATGCAGCGGAAGTAATAGAATAATACTTGTAAATTAACTAACCGAATTAAAAGTATATGCATACCTTTTGCGAATTAAAGAACACAATAGATCAAGAACCAAGGAAACCCTAAAAATTAGGGTTTATTATTTTCGACTTAACCCTAAGTCGAATACCAAGAATCTCCCAAACACACTTGTATTTGCCCTTTGTTCTTGTACACACGTACTACAATCGAATCAACGTGAAAAGCTAGGTTCTTGAATCACAAACAGCCAAACACTTGTATTTGAGCTTGGAAAATTGACCCCTAAGATGTTTAGGGTATGTGTACGATCGGCCAAGCACAAAAGAGAGGAGAGGAGAAGAAGTTAAGGTTATTAAGTGGTCAAAGATTAATTAGAATGAATACAAGAGGTTTGTACTAATACTAATGTAAACTTGATGACCAAGTTAGGGTAGGAATGGGTTTGGGAACCCATTCGACCGGCCATGTAATCCCCAAGGGGATTCTAGATCCTTCCCGACTTATATTTTCATCTCTAGTCCCTTAACTTCACATTTAACAACCGTTAGTTAACTACCGTTAAGTACTAACATTCGTTAAGTATTATTTGTGATTAGTAATTAAATATAACATTTATAACATTTAATTATTTTGTGGAATAATTAAATATAACATTTATATATTAATTATTTATAACATTGATTCTCATACGTATTATGTGCAATCCCGATGCCTCGTGTTTGAATTCGGTCATACGTATATTAAAAGTATCCATAAGCCTTTCAATTAGTGCATCGGCATACTCGGACAACGCATGAGTATCGTATTCATTTATTTTGTTGAAGGTTTGTATACAGAGACACGATACATCCTACATTATAAGCTAGAATAAACCACAATCATCGCATTTACATTGGGAAGTTTATATATCAAGAGTTTTCATACATCACCTAAATATTAAAGTTTATGATTCCATGTATATACCAATCCTTTACTAGAAACATATTGTCATGTTCATTGACAATATGGCGAAAAATATATTTGCCTTTTTGCCATTTGGTTAAGTTAAGGACATTAATAATAGTGAGGGACTTTATTTTAGAAACCATCAATCCCCTACTTACCAAGGGACACCTATCAACCGTTGGATCAAAAAACATTTTTTAATGATAAAAAACACGGAGGGACTAATCTTGTCAAAACGTGAAACTTCCTCCAACCACATAAACACAACACAGCGTCATTTTCATGGAAAAACAACACGCATCGCTTTCTCTCACTAAAATCTCTCACTAAAAACAAACCATAACAATCAAAATCACCAACAATTAACCGTCAAAATCAAAAAAAAACACAAAAACGCATCAATCTTCAACTGAAGAAGAAAAAGCACAAATAAAATGGATCAAAACAAACCTACCAACTCAGCGAAGGTACGAGAAGCTTCAAACTAATTATTTAGATGTTATTTATGTATCTCTACTGATTTTATACTTATTTATGAATGTTATTGCCATTTATGAACATTTTTACGTATTTTTTTCTTTGTATTAATGACATGCAATTGATGATTATGTATTTATTTGAGATTTTCTTTGTCATCTTTGTAAAAGAAGAAGAAATTTATCAGATTTTCTTTGATATTAGATGTTTTAGGTGTCATCTTGAAAAGCAGGTTGTGTAGATGTGGTAGTGATTTGATAGTCATAGTGGTTTAGTTTTGATACTGGTAGCGGTGGTGGTAGTGGTAGTGGTGGTGGTGGTAGTGGTAGTGGTGCTGGTAGTGCTTCAGTATAGTGGTAGTGATAGTAGTAGTGGTAGCGAACGTCGATTTGACTTTTAGCGTTCTTTGTGATAATGGATATGTTTTTAGCTTGTTACAAGTATAAATTTGATGTAACTTATGATGCGTTTTTGAGTGTGAAAGAAATATTTTATGGTATATCACTAGTGATAAAAACAGATGTAGTGATAATTGATTACTTGTCACACGATTAGAGATAATGTAGCACGATAACGGATACATTTTAGTGTTTTGTGGTAGAGGTGGTGGTTTAGTTATGACTTTTCGTAGTCGTAGTGTTACTAGTAGTGGTAGTGGTAAATGCTGATGGTAGTGATGGCGATGAAGAAGCGTGACGCGGATAACTTGTATATTTAATGGTATATCACCGTGTGATAAAAGCGGATATAGTGATTTTTAATTGTCAATCAGGTATAGTGGTAGCGATAGTAGTAGTGGTAGCGAACGTCGATTTGACTTTTAGCGTTCTTTGTGATAATGGATATGTTTTTAGCTTGTTACAAGTATAAATTTGATGTAACTTATGATGCGTTTTGAGTGTGACAGAGAAATATTTTATGGTATATCACTAGTGATAAAAACAGATGTAGTGATAATTGATTACTTGTCACACGATTAGAGATAATGTAGCGCGATAACGGATACATTTTGAGTGTTTTTTGTGGTAGAGGTGGTGGTTTAGTTATGACTTTTCGTAGTCGTAGTGTTACTAGTAGTGGTAGTGCTACTGATGGTAGTGATGACGATGAAGAGCAGAGCGGATAACTTGTATATTTAATGGTATATCACCAGTGATAAAAACAGATGTAGTGATTTTTTTTTTTTAACTTTTATATATAATTGTATATTTTTGATAGTATAATTGTATATTTTTGATACTATATTTCAAATACATTTTTTATTAGAATTTATAGTGTCTTTTTGTTTTACATAACATAAGACATTAAAATTTTGATTTTGAGAAAAATGTAGAAGATGATATTTACGAGCATCTGGAGACAATACAAGCTTTAAACGGTCAGTTTTTGTTTGCTAAATAAATCTTTAAACATAAAAATTGCAGACATTCTGTTTGTTTCTTAAAAAAATTTTGTAAATGCAGTTTTGTCGACAAGCAAATTTTTGAGCATATCTCCAGAGATTCAAAAGGAAAAAAGTAAATTCCAACATATAAGCATGACTCCTTTAGAAAAATATCAACTATGATAAACCCTGTATGTATGCGGCATACTTGTTTTGACATTTAGCCGTGTTATATCACCGTGATACAAATTGATATGACATACTTGCAGTAGAATGTTATAAAATTGTATGACGCATAAACATTCAGAGTTTATATTTATTAGCAATAAATATTCATGAAAACTTACTTGGGATTTCTTTTGTGCGCATTTGAATACAAGTCTAAAAGAAATCAAAAAGAAAATAAGCAAGAAACAAACTCCAATTCAAAAAAGCACCATATCAAGAAAAAAACAACCAACACCACCCCCAGAAACAACACAAACACCAACACCACAAACAACACTACCACAACAGCAAACATCTACACCCTCACCACATAAAACAACCACAAAATACACAAAGTCATCGATTAAAAATACACAAAAGACACCCACAAAACAAATAACAACCATTCCACAATCAAGGCTTGTCACACCAATAAATCAAGCATCACCAGAAATAACATCACCATAAAACACACCAATAACAACTCTAGCAACCATAGAAACCACACCAACACCACCAACACCCGGCGACACCATCCGAACCAACACGAAACAACAACCAAAACAACACCCGGCGACACCCCAAGAAGCAGTCAAACCCAAAGAAGCAAAACCAAAGTTGAAACCCAATCAACCAAAGAAAAGAAAAGAACAAGCAACAGATTAACCAGATTCTTTGTAACAAGAACGACATCAAAAACAACAAACCGAAAAACAAAAGCAGCAAGAAAAGGAAGAAAGAGAGGGAAGACAAAAGGCGAGGAAAGAGAAAGAAAGAAAAAGAAGGAAGAAAAAAAGAAAAAGAAAGAAGAAGAAGAAAAGAAAAAGGAAGGAAAGGCAACAAATCAAAAAAAAGAAGGAAACGAAGAAGAAGAAGAAAGAAGAGGAAACGAAAAAGAAAGAAGAACAAAGGAAGAAGGAAGAAGCAAAGAAGAAGAAAGAACATACGAAGAAAGGCAAGGAAAAAATGGAGGTGGAAGATGAGGAAGAAGAAGAAGAATATGTCATTCCATTCAAGTCGTTGAGGGCTAAAACGACTGTCCAGCCGTTTTACGATGCAACACATTCGTTGAGCCCAGAAAGAAGGAAAATGGTCATGGCAATGGGATTTGGAACACGATTGATTTCCGTTGCAAAAATCCCTGGAAAGCTGCCCTACTTCATATTGACACATATGGATATGGAAAAGATGCAAATAAACTTGCCAAATGGGGGTGTCATAAAAATCAAACCGAAAACAATTAGGGAAGTTCTAGGGATACCAATGGGACCGAGACCACTTTGCTCGGGACCGAAGGGATTGGGATGGCGTGTTTATGAAACATTTTATGGCACAATTCGGGAAAAAAAGGATAACAACAACAACATTATCAAAGGTGATTCAGAGTCTTGAAGAAGCGGACTTCACCTTCCGGATGAATTTCCTAATCTTTGTTTGCAACTGGGGAACTGCTATAACTGATTCGATCTTTGAAGTATCCGTCATCAAATTTCGATGACACGGAGGAAATAACGCAGTTGATTGGTGCTCATACATTTGGAACTCTATGAAATTAAGCAAGGAAGGATGGGATGACTCAACAACGGAAAATTGGTACTATGGACCACATGCAGCATTCACGGTAAGTCAAGGTTATCTTTAAAACAAATATGATGTAGGGTATCACAAGTGATACTTTAAGTTAATGACATATAAAATGTATTCTATCACGGTGATATTACAAGTTGTTTTTTAAAAAATAGATGCCATGTACAATATCACTTGGGATACTAAAAAAATATTAATCTACCACTTCTTTTAATAAGTAAAGGTTTTAATGAATGTTTTGTTTTCTTGAAAATAGCTTATCTACTTGCATTTCACAAAGTTCGATGAAATGGATGTGCCAAGAAAATGGCCACCATCGAGAAATTGGAATACAAAGCTGATTGAGAAAAGGCAAGACATGGAGATGGACAAGGGAGGGTTTGGTCATGTCATGGTAATTGAAGAAGAGGATGAGAGTGAAGAAGGAGATATCGGAAACGAGAAAGAGGTAATAATTATAATTAATATGAAAAATTTGAATATATCACTAGTGATAAAATACTTATAATTGCTTTATTTAATTAAAAACACAGCAACTATATGAAGCTGTCGAAGAAAAGTTTGAAAGAGTTTTGAATGAGAAGAGAGAGTTAGAAAATTTTATAAGGGTAAGCATGGAGATATACCCGGGAGATGAAACAATAAGGTTATATGTAGAAAAATACAACACACAATTCCAGGGGAATTTTCAAATAGATCAAAATGGTAGAGTGATTGATAATCAAGAAGGAACGAGCAGAAGAGATGGAGGAGATGATGAGGCGAATCTTGAAGGAGGAGGAGATGATGAAACTGATGATTAAAGTGATGATGAAAGTGATGATAGTGGTTCTTTCTTCCTCAGTAATGAGGATGATGATGATAGCAAAGGAGGAAATGGAGAAGGAGGAAACAACGATAAAGAAAAACCACAAAAGAGACTCCTGCGAAGCAGATAAACAACAGGTTAGATAAATATAATCTAAAGTATTTATCTGTATACAATATCACAAGTGATAAATTTTTACATAACAAAATGGTAAAAATACTGGTGAGAAGAAGCAATTGCAAAAAGAAGCGGTGAGAAAAGCGAAAAAAAGAAGCTCGAAAAGCGGCAACTGAGAAAAAAAGAAAGAAGAAGAAGAAAGAAAGAAGCGGAAAAGGTAATATCACAAGTAATAAACTCTAAATATAACAAAGTCATACAATACAATACTTTTTTTTTTTTAGATTTTATTTATTTATTTATTCTTTAATTTTTTATTAATGCAGGTGCAAAAGTACAAGCGACAAAAGAAGCGGAAGAGGAAAAGAAGCTGCGACAAAAGTAAAAAGTTTTGAAGCAGCCAAAGAAGACGAAGAAAAGAAGCTGCAAACAAAAGCAAGAAGCGAAAAAGCCATTTGCAAAAAGCCAAGATAGAGCTGAAAACAAAAGAAAATCGAGGAGGCTACAAAACAAGCTCGGGAGAAAGAAGCGAAAAAAAGGAAAGTTAGCGTAAAAGAACTTGCCAACAAAGAGCAAAACAAAAAGGTTAAAAGACTCTCAGATATACCAATTTAGTGATATTGAATCGCAAACATTAAGAATGAATGTGAAATAAATCACTGTTATTGTTGTCAAATGTCTTGTTGATGGTTAGATTGTGGATTGTTTATATGACTAAAAATAAAACAAAATAAGCGAAACAAAAATAATCTCGTTAGACATAAACTTAAAAAAACAACTTGCACAACTTTTGCATATCTAAACATTATTAGATGCTTAAAAACAGGCTGAAAAAGAGCGATGCAAAGAAAAAAAAAAACAAGCGGTGAGACACAAGAAGACACAAGAAGAAGAAGAAAGGGCTAAAGTTGCACAATTTCAAAGCCCAGAAATTCAACACAAGGCATTCAGGACTCGAGAAAGATGTTCTTTGAACAAAGCAACAAAGAAAATGAAAAGAGGGAAGGAAAAAGGATTGCTAAACCATCAGTGTACTTGAAATCACCTTATATGAACAAGAAGGCAGACACAATGGAACCGTTAACGAGTGCGAAACAATGCTAGCTAACAACTTATTTTCGATGGAAGGAGATATAATGTAAGATTTCAATTTCCTGTTAGTATTAAGGTTATATTATTTATCACAAGTGATATGCTATATTTAAGAACCTAAATTTTATCAACTGTGATATTAAAAAGCAGAGAAGGCGTATTCAATGATGGCAAGGGCACACCGTACCAAGAATAGTAATGCAATCAATTGCTCTTGTAGGGCTTGCTAATAGAAAGTCGGTGATCGATGCATTAAGCTTGTATTGAATCATGAAGAGAGAAAGAACAAAGTTGGAAAAATGAAGACAAGATACTACTTCCCAACAGATGCAGTGGTAAGATATAAAAACTTCCAAAAAAATGCAATAATATATCCATGCGTTTCAAAATTATATAATATGTATTTTAAATTATCTTGAATCTATTGTTATCATACATTTTGCGGAGATTGAAGAAAGTAAAAATGAAAAAAAAGCAGATTGTGACAATTTTGAAATCTTGATGAAAAACTCATGGCCTGAGGAAGAAGCAAAACGGAAATTGAAAGATGTGAAACTTGTCTTCTTTCTGATAATTGCTCACGACCATTACTATGTCATAGTTTTCAATCGGAGAACAACGATGTAATCTTGGACAACGGCATTTGGATGCGCCTACAAGGATAAATACAAACCCAACTTCGATTTTGTGGTAAGCAATGTGCAGAACCGAACTCTGTTTAAATACTTATATCAATAGAGATAAATTGTAGCAAGTAATATTTTGTTAATTTGCAGAAAGCAATTCTTGTAAATTACCTGATCAAGGCTTCACACCCAATCCTCAATACAATGCTGAAAGAGAAGCCAGAAGCTGTGTTAAAGATGAAATGGAGGACAAAGGATAACAAGATTGATTGCGGCTTATACATGATGATGCATATGGAAACATTTGAAGGTGAAGCAGGACCAAGTTGGAAGCCAAACATCGTTGATGAAAGGAATCACAGATATGATGAACAAATGACAAGAATGAGGATGAGGTATGCAGCTAAGATACTGTTACATGAAGTGAATCAAAAGAGTCAATTGATGTCAAAATATGCAATCAAGTTTCTTTGAAAAACACAACCATGATGAGAAGGAGATTCAAAAGGTGGTTGAAGAAGCTATCGGGGAAGAAGATAGCTGAAGAAAACAAGCATTGAATCTATTTAATGCTATTACAAAAGAATTTACATTTCATTTTTAAGTATTTAGATTTCTAAACAACGTAGATGGATTAAAGTAGGTTTAAGAATCATATGCAAAAAAAATAATAGTAGGAGTTTGCCGGGCCCGGAATGTGACGGACAATGTCCAAGTTTGGGAAATACCTAAGTAGATGGGTGGATCTATTAGGTACCTAAATCACATTCCACGGTGTGGGATTGAACTACATTTTGTTTTGGATTTTGCATATTTTAGTTGCATTTTACATTTTGTTTTGCATTTTAGATGCAAGTAGGACTGCAGGCCCGAAATGTGACGGACAGTGTCCAAGTTTGGGAAATACCTAAATAGATGGGTGGATCTATTAAGTACCTGAATCACATTCCTTGGTGCCAGAGATTGTACTACATTTTGCTTTGAAATTTGCATCTTTTTGTTGGAAATGCAGACGTATGCTTTTAGATGTATTTTACGCTTTGTTCTTGATTTTAGATGGAAGTAAACACTTTTGGGTAATATGAATATAACATTGCTTATGTTCTTCTGGCGATATATGCATGTATCTATCACTATATATATTTATCTTTGTTGGATAATTCATAGAAGATTTCGCTACTCAGTTACCTTTAGTTTAAATAAATTGAATTGGTGAACCAAAGATCAGATAAATTTGGGATTATGATGAATTTTTTTTCAAAGTGTAAATGATTTATTTGCGATACTTTGGTAAATGATAAGATGATTTGCCAAGGCCTTGCTGTCCTTAAGCGTGTATATCAAATTAAGAGATTGATTATTTTTGCAATGACATACTCTGTGAAAACATGTTAAAACTGGTAAACAAAAACTAGCCTACCAACAAAATTTAGATCTTGAGTCACCACAAAACTAGCCTACCAAACAAGATTTTCTTTTTCTCTTTTTTTTTTAAATGTATCACTTGTGATATTAGAACATATCACCAGTGATATAAGTAAGGATTAATTACTTCCAAAATGTATTTTGAGATGTGAGCTTGTATGTCGTTGCTGTGAAAATTTTAGATTGACTTCGTATAGACAAGCTTTTCAAAAAATGTATTTAATTGTTTATCACAAGTAATATAAATTAAAAAAGCAAAAAGTTTACATAAAGTAAAAATAGAAGGACTGAAAATGTAAAGTTCAATAAAATAAAACCCAGATCTGAAAAAACACACACACAAATAAAAAAAAACACACACCAAGAATCAATCCTTGAAAAATAAGCGACGAACCGTTGAACCAAATTCAAAAATACATAAACATGAAGGAATCGCAACCTCAATAAGAAAAGGAAAAACAATCTGTTGAAAATATGGATAACGGATGCGACACTCATTTCGATATTATTTAAATATTAATTGAATTTTATTCTTTGTTTGCGTATTTTATTTGAGTTTTATATGCATATTTTATATATGTTTTGCTTATTTTAAGATGTCTTGAAACAATGATAAATTACAGAATATATTTAAAAAAAAAGAATGAAATGATTGTTCAAGATATATGTAATATACCAGTTTATCTTCGTGATTTAAAAAATATGTTGAAGACAAAATTTTATGCTATTGAATTAGAAGTTACAATAGCTTACTCATGACATTGATTGTTAGATGTTTACAATGTAGAAACTAAGATAGTTGTAGTTTTGGGATATTTATAAATTGAGGCACATTGTAGTTTGATTGTAGTTTGATTGAAGCTCAGCTAACCGTTTTGGGCTTACAACTTCATTCAAAATGCATACTGAAAAGAACTTAGTTTATACATTTTGAAGTTGTAACTACTTTGAGTGAACTTGTAAACTAAGGGACATAAATGTGACTGTTTTGGGATCGTTGAAACTTTTTTTGGGCTCATTATAAAACAAGGTGATTTGGTTGTTAACATGTAGAAAAAGAAACAAAAAGGTAGTTTGGTTGTTAAAAACGTCTACCCAAATTTGGTTAATTTGTAGATTCAATGACTGTGAAATTGCCAAACAATGTATAACTGGATTTGCTATTATACGGATGAACGAAACCAAAAAGAAGAAAACAATTAGCAAGTAAGAAAAAACGTTTTAGAGATTTGCATCAAAAAATGGAAGAAAAAGAAAAAGGGTTGGAGGAAAAAAAGAAGATGATGAAGGAAGAAGCAACAAAATTAAAGCCTGAGCAAGAAAAAGAAGAATCGGAAAAAGCTACGAGCAGGGTATATGAAAAAGTGTTTTGCGATAGTTATGTGAATGCTATATCACAAGTGATAAATGCTAAAATATCACAAGTGATAAATGACAAAAAAATTTATTTTATTATTTTATTTTTACTACCGGATGCAAAAGAAGCTGGAAAAGAAGATTACACAAAATGAAACAAGAAAAAGAAAATCCTGAAAAAAGAAAAAATCTGAAAAAAGCTACTGCAAAAAATGATAATAAAGAAGATAATCGTGAAAGAGAAAAAAGGAAAAGGAAAAGAAAAATTGGTGAAATGGAAGATGATGTAAACGAAGAGATTGAAAAGATTCAAAAAAAAGCGAAAGGTGTACACAATAGTCAAGGGAAGGGCATCAGTTAAGCCACTTTTTGAGGCAATGCGTGGGTTAAGTATAGAAAGAAAGAAGGTTATAACACAAATGGGTTTTGGAGACTTGATAGAATTCCCAATAAATGAGATACCGACAAAGCTTGCCTTCTTTGTGGTAGACAGCCTCGACACAGAATCAATGAACCTTAGACTTCCAACAGGGAATTTAAAAATATCTCCAAAAAGTGTGCATGAAATTCTCAGACTACCAAATGGATCAAGGACGCTAGAAAGAGATGAAGGCCAAAGACAATACAACGATAAATTTGTTGAAGAATGGAAAGATCAATTCAAACACGAAACAGTTTGACAACAAATGCCATATCAAAGGAGATAACAAAACAACAAACACTGATTTCATGTTGGAATGAACATTTTAATGCTTATTGCAAATACATTGGGAGGATCGATAAAAGGTCATTGTCACAAAACGGTGTTGGAAGCGTGTTTGAAGGAGATAAGCGTGAAAGATATAGATGGTGCGGATATATTTTTGATTGTGCAAGGTCAACAAAACATGATTGGTGCGCAAGAAGAATAATAGGACGAGAGGTTGAGTATTACGGCCCAATTACATTCTTGATGGTAAGTAATAAATTTTAAAATATTTTTTCTTCCTAACATAAAATGTTATGAAAATATACATTCATTGAACTGATAAAATTGTTGATGAAACAACTTGCATATTTACATTACACAAAGTTTGATCAAATGAATGTGCCGAGAAGAATACCAGCTCTAAAAAGTTGGAACACAAGCCTGTTAAAAAGTAGGGAGATTACGAAATTGATTTCAACAAGTACTTTGGAATGGTGGAAATTATAGGAGACATGAATAAAGGCGAAGAAGATATTCAAAAGCAGTCGATTATAAAAAAAAATTAAGATATTTGTTATGTCCTATCACAAGTGATAAAATAAATTATGCAAGATATCACTTGTGTAATACAAGTAAAATATTAAAAAAACACAAAAAACAATAATATCACTGTTGATGATGCATAACTAATATGATCTTAAATTTGAAATTCAATCACAGGAAGTGTATGAGGATGCTAGAAGATAAGATAGAAAGCATTTTGAGTGAGAAAGAAATGCTAGAAGAAACAATTAAAGAATACGTATGTAAATTCAAAGGGATGAAAGGCGGCAATTTAGAGAAAGAATAAAAAGATTTTAGTGAACGGATGATTGTTTCAAAGGAAAAAGTCCATTCTTATCATCAAGATCTAAATCAACATCAACAGAGTCAAGCTCCATCAAATTTGGCACAAGTGATGATGAAGATGGAAATAATGAAGTACAAAATCCATTTGCCGGACAATATACAGAACACGGAGATGAAAATGACGAATCAATGATAATTGATGATCTTGTCAAAACGATGAAGCAAACGACCAAAATGGAGAATCAGTCTATAATGAGAATGAAGTTGCGCAAGGTAGTGGAAACAAAGACGCAAGCAATACCAAAAATGATGAAACCGATGAAAACAACAAGAATAGACAAGAAAAGGATGAAGCTGTGGGAAACATTGATGGGAACAGTAACAAAAGGGTGAATTTGAAGAAAAATGAAGGGAAAAAGATGAAACAAACAAGGTTACAAGTCAAAAAAGTAATGAAGAAGCTAAAGATCAAAGAAAACCTTTTGATACTGATGATGATATTTTTGGAGATTTACTAAACAAAGCGATGAAGAATTTAGAAATGAATTGAGAGAAATACAAAGGCAACAGGCCAACATGGATGCAAAACGAAATGAAAAAGTGAACAGAGATATGCGAGAAAGTGAGAACCGTAGAACCTTAAGAAACGAGAAAAGTGTTGAAGAAAAAGAACAAACAGGTCCATCTTCACAGAGCCCTAGTTCCGTCTTTATACCAGGGTCTTAGCCAAGCTTTGATCTAGGATTTGATAGCCAGAATGCAGTCAAAATCAAGTGATGAAGAAAAACAATATCGGTGCACGAAATCTCCTTACATGAACAAGAAGGTCGGCACGACAAAATCTAACAGAGGTGGAAAAACTCTTGGCAAGAAGCATCTTACGTATGCAAGGAAGCGGCGTAAGTTTATATTTAAAATTTCAATATCTAATTTATTATGGTTATCACTTGTGATAACAAAACATATATTAGTTTCTTATATTTATCAGTGATACAAAAACATTTACCTATATACACAGTTCCTTATACTTATCACTTGTGATATTTTGAACAGAGAACAAGTTTTAAGTAGATCGATAAAGGTTTAGGATTAATGAGAATGAATGTTCAATCACTAACGCCAACCTTGAAAATTGAAATTCCTGTGATAGATACCTTTGTTGATATCCTAAACTACGAGGAATTGTTCTCAGATAGAAAGATCAAACGGCATTACTTTTATACATCAATGATGGTAAGATAAATTTTTATATAAAACGAATGTATTTATGTATTAACTTTTATTTAATAATAATAATAATAATAATATTTTTTTTATTAATTGTCAATTAGCTACGAGAGTATTACAAGATAAGCGAATTGTTCACTTGATAAAGTAGATAAGCAGTATGATATGTTTGAACACTTGATTGCTATTAGAGATGGAAGAAGACACAAGCATACTCAAATTTGATGATATTAACTTGGTATATTACATTACTTATATAAATTAATCAAGAAACTTAGTATATAATTTTAAATTTAATACTTTTTTCATGATAACATGTATTCTTCCCAATAATAGCACATGGACATTACTATCTAATAGTTTTCGAAATCGTTAAAGGAACATTTGTCATAATTGACAATTTGATTCGGATGCAACATACGAAGAAAAGTACAAAGAAAATTATGAGTTAGTGGTAAGAAAAATTATTTGATTATTTATGTTTTACCAGTATAATATCACAAGGGATACTTGTCACAATTCTCAATTTTTGGTCATTTCTCAAAACAATTCATGCTTCACAATTTCATCATTTATCGTAAACTAGGTTTGCGTGTTCCAAATTCGCGTAACCTTAAAGGTTTAGCGGAAAATTCATGATCATATCATCACGAACATTTCATATGGACTAAGTTTAGTCTACATTTCATTAGCATCATTTGCATCATATTAGTTCATTCATGACTTTTCATTTCACATTATCGGCGTAAATTTTATATTAAATAAACGTTATCGCGTGAGTTATTATTTTGAATATTCAATCCGTTACTTTCAAAAATGATCCCGATATATTTTTATACTTACATTTAGTTGTAAAAACTATATTTTGAGTTTACCTAGTGTTTTAAATTTATTTTGTATATAAATCGTTAAAGTTATATTATTACGATGTTTTTTCTTAAAAACTACTCGATAATTTTTTATATCACTCAAATTTCACAAGGAATGTATTTTTACAATTTTTATAAAATCATTATACTCTATTTGATCTATTAAAAAAATTTACTTGTACCAAAAAGTTACCATTTACCTTACAAGTTATCTTTTTACTTACACCTTTCACTTAAATCTTTTAACAAACTATACAAGTATATACTTACACTTTATAAAAAAAAAATTATATTGAAGGACACAATTCCCCAATAACCGGCCTTGGAAGGGGGGAAGTCAAGGGTTGGTAAATTGTTTCTTACATATCTTGATTTGTACACAAAGTTACTTCATTCATTCATCTACTACAATAATTCATAAGTTAGAAGAAGTGTTTCTCTCCTTTTGCTTCTTCTCCAAACCGACCTCCATAGGAGTGTATCAAGAAATCATCAAACTTTTCAAGCTCAAGTTTAATACAATCTAGATCACACTCTTGTTTAGGTTTTGAAATAAAAACCTAGAGTGTTTAGGTTTAACCTTGTTCCTTGCACCTCATCATATTAACTTGTAAGCATATCATTTATAATTTTTCATATCTCCTTTTCATTTCATAAGTATCTCTTCATTTTTGGAGCAAGCATGCATGATTTGTGTTGTTTATACCATTCTTTACATGATTTTTAGATATATATATATATAAGGTCACCCTATAATTATCCCCTTGGTATACTTTGGTCTTGATGATGTCTAGGAACCCATGACACCCTAAGAAGGTGTATGGTAGGATTAGATTAGTTTTGGAGTTGATTTGAAGGGATTGGAATAAGTTTAGTACGAGAAAAACTATTTTCGATAAGTTATAAATATGTTCTGTCCTTGTTTTGAGTTTCTGGAAAATCCGACAGTAGGCACGAATTTTTGGCCTTGATATTTAGAAAATATACTTAAAAACGAATCCGTGGCGCAAGCGGAAGCAGTTAAAGCGGAGTTATACTTGAAGAAGTTATGGATTTTACAAGTTTGACGACGAAATATATATTTTTTACGAAATTTCAGCATACTATTATTATTTTATGCGAGTCAAAAAGCAGCCTTAAGCTTCACAAATTATTTCGACTTATCAAAAATATATTAGTATTATACTTTATCTGAGAAGCTAAGGGCGTATGTCGTAGAAAGCAGTTTGAAGCGACAAAGATATGTCGTTTTCATAAAATTGCCGTAACTATTATTTTACGAAAAACTATATTATTTTCTGAGACAAGTGTTACGGTAACTAAAAGCGTCCATGTTGAGGGCTGTTTTTAGCGAGGATGTGGAACTTTTGGAGCGAAATGTCTTCTAATAAAATCAAGATCACCAAGCATATTTTCAAAAGCGATCAACCGTTTGTAAAGCGGAGTTGTAATAAATTATTTATGGATGTTTAAACTTGGCCGAAACTCATTTTAACCAACATTTTAGCCAAAATCACCATCTTTAACCCTTATTATCTTTATGTTCGAAACCTTTATGGCGAAAACTCTGAGAGGCTGAAACTTATAGATTTGATACAAACTTTCCAAAACCGTCGAGTTAAGTTCTCTAACGTTCGACGTGCACTATTTTCACGACTAGTTTTTGAAGCCATTTTGTTAATTTCATGAAATTCCGAAGCGACATTGTTTTACAGACGAAAAGTGATAATTTCGATAAATCATCTGAAACTATTGTAGGATGACATTTTGGCGTAAATACTTAAAAAGTGATTTAAGAATGGTCAAGGCGTCAAAGAGTATTTTTAAATGATAAATATTATTTTCAAAACTTCATGCAAATGGTATAAATAACATCACAATGCATACATAACATTACATCATAATTCATTAAGTATCATATCATTCATTTTAGGTCGCGGATCGTTTCCGAGCCTCATTTTCTTGCACTTCATTTTGTTAGCATATCAATCACACCAGGTGAGTTCGTAGCCCCACTTTCTATTACGTATTTGTCTTACAAACTCTTTGGGGAGATACATGCTCAACTACTTACTTTCACTATCACAAATATTCTAAACTTTGACATATTCTTTGTGAGTTCTATAGCCCCACTTTCAATTGTTTTATACTACTTTTGGGGGAGATACATGCTCAAACTATTTTCATTTACTTTCACAAATGCTTAAACTTTACATACTCTTGTGAGTTCATACCCCCACTTTTACTCGTTTAAATTCTTACAAACTATTTGGGGGAGATACATGCTTAATACTTGTTTCACTCTTGCGAATACTCAAACCATTTATACAATTGTGTTACAATATACTTCTTATACACTTTGGACATTATGTGTGGTTTATTGCGATATGTGCCTTAATGTGCTAAACTAGTTTTCAATTATGCATCAACGTACAAACTTTAGCAACTGTGGTTAACTCTGCGGGGAGCGGTGCAGAAGGTATTGATAGTACTATCGGTGGCCTTACCCTTGTGTCCTTGATGAGCGACACGGGGTGAATATAATCTGTTATTCAATGCAACACAACAAACAAGTTAGACTCGTCAAGAGGTTTAGTTGGCTACATACAAGAATTAGTGGCTCCAAATTAAGTTGTTGGAAGGCTATTAATTTACAAACATCCCAACATGAGTGTTGGAAGACCCTTAATGGTGACACATATACTTTTAACTACTATGATACATGCATACATGATTGACATACTATTTTTAGCGATTGGGTTGTAAACACCACAGGTTGCAAGTTTTGTATGGTAGGGACTTGGGGAGTGGATTACGATGCCTTTGCTTGAACTAATTTAAATGACCAAAAACTTTGCTTTGTTACATAAGCGCTCTTTTAAGGCTTTACTTGTTAACCAAACTCTATGAACTCACCAACCTTTGTGTTGACACTTTTAGCATGTTTTATCTCGGGTATCTAAGGCATTCACTTCATGGCATGCATATGGACACATCATAGAGTCGTAGAGGTGACGGCCCGTCTCACATGGGATTTATACACTTTAAAAACATCGTTTGGCTTGTATCAAACCTATTTCCGCATACCTTGATTTTCATTTGGGACCTACATTTTGTAAACTCTGATTATTTTAATAAATTAAACGATGTGTTTTCCAAAGCGACACTTTAGATTAGATTGATATAAGCTGTAACTTTGATGCTATGCGGTCCTCCCCAAGGTATTCAATTCAGCTTGCAAAAACACGTATTAATTTGGGGTGTAATGATTGGTATCGAGCATGGGTTTATAGAGAACTAGGTTGCATCATTGACCCTAGACTATAACCACATCATCATAGCATCTCATCATATCATTATAAGTGCACATTCTTTATACATGCGGACTTATGACTCAACACCAAACATCATATGAGTCGATTAGTCCAAGCATTGCATAGTTACTCCTAAATTATACATAGCCTGATCACCTATGTCTAATTCGGGAAGAATCATGCAATGAAGGGAGTAGTAGTCTCATATGTGTAAGCAATTCCGTAATCAAGCCAAATTTTCAAAAGATTTCTTCAAACCACTTGAGTTTGATCCGAGTGACAATTCTTGTTTGATGAGTTGCAAAGATCGAGCTAGAAACAAGTCGTTACCTAAACCGAGTTAGCCTAATCGTATGGCGGAGTTCTTGTTTGATGAGTTGTGGGATTAAGTAAAAATCGGTTACCAAAAAGTCTTTTAAAAATTTTGCTTGAGAATAAGAAAGCTTGTCCCATCGAGCCTAATCATAAGGGAGCATGTCTTTAGAATGAGATATAGTCACGACATATGCATGAGCATTGACATAATCATTTAGACCATACATGAGCATAAACTTTTAGAACCCTTGTCGAGGTTCGAACCATAGTATCATCGATTGAATCACGAGGGCGTGATTCCTCACGACATGGGAAGAATGTCACAATTCTCAATTTTTGGTCATTTCTCAAAACAATTCATGCTTCACAATTTCATCATTTATCGTAAACTAGGTTTGCGTGTTCCAAATTCGCGTAACCTTAAAGGTTTAGCGGAAAATTCATGATCATATCATCACGAACATTTCATATGGACTAAGTTTAGTCTACATTTCATTAGCATCATTTGCATCATATTAGTTCATTCATGACATTTCATTTCACATTAATCGCGTAAATTTTATATTAAATAAACGTTATCGCGTGAGTTATTATTTTGAATATTCAATCCGTTATTTTCAAAAATGATCCCAATATATTTTTTTATACTTACATTTAGTTGTAAAAACTATATTTTGAGTTTACCTAGTGTTTTAAATTTATTTTGTATATAAATCGTTAAAGTTATATTATTACGACGTTTTCTTAAAAACTACTCGATAATTTTTATATCACTCAAATTTCACAAGGAATGTATTTTTACAATTTTTATAAAATCATTATACTCTATTTGATCTATTAAAAAAATTTACTTGTACCAAAAAGTTACCATTTACCTTACAAGTTATCTTTTTACTTACACCTTTCACTTAAATATTTTAACAAACTATACAAGTATATACTTACACTTTATAAAAAAAAAAATTATATTGAAGGACACAATTCCCCAATAACCGGCCTTGGAAGGGGGGGAAGTCAAGGGTTGGTAAATTGTTTCTTACATATCTTGATTTGTACACAAAGTTACTTCATTCATTCATCTACTACAATAATTCATAAGTTAGAAGAAGTGTTTCTCTCCTTTTGCTTCTTCTCCAAACCGACCTCCATAGGAGTGTATCAAGAAATCATCAAACTTTTCAAGCTCAAGTTTAATACAATCTAGATCACACTCTTGTTTAGGTTTTGAAATAAAAACCAAGAGTGTTTAGGTTTAACCTTGTTCCTTGCACCTCATCATATTAACTTGTAAGCATATCATTTATAATTTTTCATATCTCCTTTTCATTTCATAAGTATCTCTTCATTTTTGGAGCAAGCATGCATGATTTGTGTTGTTTATACCATTCTTTACATGATTTTTAGATATATATATATATAAGGTCACCCTATAATTATCCCCTTGGTATACTTTGGTCTTGATGATGTCTAGGAACCCATGACACCCTAAGAAGGTGTATGGTAGGATTAGATTAGTTTTGGAGTTGATTTGAAGGGATTGGAATAAGTTTAGTACGAGAAAAACTATTTTCGATAAGTTATAAATATGTTCTGTCCTTGTTTTGAGTTTCTGGAAAATCCGACAGTAGGCACGAATTTTTGGCCTTGATATTGAGAAAATATACTTTAAAAGCGAATCAGTGGCAGCTTGAGGCGGATTAAAAGCGGAGTTATAACGAAGAAGTTATGGATTTTACAAGTTTGACGTCGAAATATATATTTTTCTGAAATTTCAGCATACTATTATTATTTTTATGCGGGAGTCAAAAGCGAGCCTTAAGCTTCACAAATTATTTCGACTTGTCAAAAATATATTAGTATACTTTATCTGAAGCTAAGGGCGTATTATCATTAGAAAGCGGTTTGAAGCGACAAAAAGATATGCCCGTTTTCATAAAATTGCGTAACTATTATTTTACTAGAAAAACTATATTATTTTTACGAGACAAGTGTTCGCGGTAACTAAACGTCCATGTTGAGGGCTGTTTTTAGCGAGGATGTGGAACTTTGGGCGAAATGTCTTCTAATAAAATCAAGATCACCAAGCATATTTTTCAAAACGATCAACCGTTTGTATAGCGGAGTTGTAATAAATTATTTATGGATGTTTAAACTTGGCCGAAACTCATTTTAACCAACATTTTAGCCAAAATCACCATCTTTAACCCTTATTATCTTTATGTTCGAGACCTTTATGGCGAAAACTCCTGAACTGAAACTTATAGATTTCGATACAAACTTTCCAAAACCGTCGAGTTCGTTCTCTAACGTTCGACGCATTACACTATTCGACTAGTTTTTGAAGCCATTTTTTGTTAATTTCATGAAATTTCCGGCGACATTGTTTTCTGACGAAAAGTGATAATTTCACGATAAATCATTACTGAAACTATTGTAGGATGACATTTTGGCAATGTAAATACTTAAAAGTGATTTAGAATGGTCAAGGCGTCAAAAGAGTATTTTTTGTCGACGATAAATATTATTTTCAAAACTTCATAAAATGGTATAAATAACATCTGAAATGCATACATAACATTACATCATAATTCATTAAGTATCATATCATTCATTTTAGGTGGCGGATCGTTTCGAGCCTCATTTTCTTGCACTTCATTTTGTTAGCATATCAATGCACCGAGGTGAGTTAGCCCACTTTCTATTACGTATTTGTCTTACAAACTCTTTGGGGAGATACATGCTCAACTACTTACTTTCACTATCACAAATATTCTAAACTTTGACATATTACTGTGAGTTCTATAGCCCAACTTTCAATTGTTTTTTTATACTACTTTTGGGGAGATACATGCTCAAACTATTTTCATTTACTTTCACAAGTACTCTAAACTTTTACATACTCTTGTGAGTTCATAGCCCCACTTTTACTCTTTTAAATTCTTACAAACTATTTGGGGGAGATACATGCTTAATACTTGTTTCACTCTTGCGAATACTCAAACCATTTATACAATTGTGTTACAATATACTTCTTATACACTTTGGACATTATGTGTGGTTTATTGCTATATGTGCCTTAATGTGCTAAACTAGTTTTCAATTATGCATCAACATACAAACTTTAGCAAGCTGGTTAACTCTGCGGGAGTCGTAGGCAGAAGGTATTGATAGTACTATGGTGACGCCCCACCCTTGTGTCCTTGATGGCCGCGACTTTTGCAGGGTGAATATAATCACATTATTCAATGCAACAAAACAAACAAGTTAGACTCGTCAAGAGGTTGATTGGCTACATACAAGAATTAGTGGCTCCAAATTAAGTTGTTGGAAGGCTATTAATATACAAACATCCCAACCACAGTGTTGGAAGACCCTTAATGGTGACACATATACTTTTAACTACTATGATACATGCATACATGATTGACATACTATTTTTAGCAGTGGGTTGTAAACACACAGGTTGCAAGTTTTGTATAGGCGGAACTTCAGGCGAGTGGATTTCACGATGCCTTTGCTTTTTGAACTAATTTAAATGACCAAAACTTTGCTTTTGTTACATAAGCGCTCTTTTAAGGCTTTACTTGTTAACCAAACTCTATGAACTCACCAACCTTTGTGTTGACACTTTTAGCATGTTTTTATCTCAGGTATCTAAGGCATTCACTTCATGGCATGCATTTGGACACATCATAGAGTGGAGTGAGTGACGGCAGCGTCTCACATGGGATTTATACACTTTAAAAACATCGTTTGGCTTGTATCAAACCTATTTCCGCATACCTTGATTTTCATTTGGGACCTACATTTTGTAAACTCTGATTATTTTAATAAATTAAATGATGTGTTTTCCAAACGACACTTTAGGTCGTTCGATATAACTGTAACTTTGATGCTATGACAGTCCTCCCCCAAGGTATTCAATTCCGCTGCAAAAACACGTAATTTGGGGGTGTGACAATACTAGTCTATAATTGACATTTTATATTATAAATTTCAGAGGGCGGTTTTTGTAAGACACTTGTCAACATATGAACATCCAGCAGGATATGAAATGATGCATCAAACACAGAACCGAAATATTAAAGATGGATTGGCAAACAAAAGCGAAAAAGATAGATTGCGGTTTGTACATGATGATACACATGGAACTCTACGAAGGAAAAATTGGATCAAAATGGCAAACAGGCATTCTAAAGGAAACACACAAACAACATCGAATTGGATAGAAAATATGAGATCAAGATACGTAACAAAGATGTTGCTTCATGAAATGAACGAAAAATGGAAGATGATGTCAGACTATGCATTAAATTTTCTTGCAGAGAACAAGGACGAAAAAGAAGTGAAGAAGCTTGTCAAGGAGGCAATAAAGAAAGTATCTGAGAACTAAACAACAATTAGTAATCCTCTTGACTACTTATTAATCTGATGGCGGAGACTATCGTTTTGTAAAACAATTATCTTTATCGTTGTCAAAGTTGTAAACAATGATGATTTCTATTCAGTTGAAAGATTTTGGAAAATCAGAATTCAACCTTGCTTTTGTTAACTTTATTAAAGTATCCAAATGTAAGTAAATAACATGCCATAACAATATAATAGAACTAGATTAACAAAAAAACTTATATCAATTATTCAATAAAGTCAAAAAAAAAGTAAACTCATAAAAAGGTATAAGCATTTCATCAATTTTGTATTCTTTATCACAAGTGATAAAAATGAAAAAATGGAAGAAAAGTAATAACAAATAGAAAATCATCACAAGTGATAAAATTGGATAAGACATAACGGATAGGCGCACCTCAACCTCAACCTCAACCTCCATGTCCTCTATTGCGATTAGGCTGCGCATGATGACTCCACCTCAACGTATACAAGTACTCCTTCAGCAAAGTTACCGCCTACTTCACATTATTGGTCAAATATTTACCTTTAATGCGGACAAGTAGCCTGTTATGTTCGTCGACCCACAAATCTTGCGCGACTTCTTTTGCTTCTTGCTTTTATCAAATGCTTTCTCCGTCCACCCTTGATCGGCTTCCTCATAAACCCCTTATTGCTCGCTTTCGATGGATTTTAACATAAATTTTAGTAGGCTTCTTTATACCCATAAACTCTTCAACAATTTCAAAAACATTACGGGAAGGAACAGTTGGCAAATCAACCTCAACAGGTTTTCAACTTCTTGACTTGTCTACAAAAGAAGTCAACTTTCCTTTATTGTTACTCATCATATGAACACACGACTCAACTAACCCAGTTGCCTCAATTGCAAGCCTCTCTATTTCTTCATTGTTCTGACCATAACGAGCCTTTTGCCTCCTCAAATCAGCAGGAATCAAATCCCTTGACCAAGCGCCTCGTAAATCGATGCACGGGATAGAAACAACCTTGGAATTCTTGAACACACAAAAGATGTGACGACACAAAATAACACATCGAACAAACAAACAGTGACAACAATGACAAGCAACTAAACCATCTACTTTGTTATACAACACCTTGATCAAAAAAATATATATATAAACTTTTATGAACTTTAATTGAATATATCACAGGTGATACCTCATATAAAACATAAAAAGAACATAATATCACAGGTGATATTAAAAAGAGTATCACAATATCACAAGTGATACTAAAACAATAACAACTTTTATTAACTTTACATGCATAATATCACGTGATACGGATATAGACTTATAAACAAAGAAAGTAATGGATAATATCACCTGTGATACTTTAAAAAAAACTTGTAAAACAAAAAGAAATGTACCTTGTACTCTCCAATGTCTTTTTGATACAAATTAAGCTCTTCCTCGGTATTATCTGAAGTACTTTCATCATCAACCACTCTTGGTACAATCTCGGCATCGGTTTTCCTCGGATATAACGAAACATGCAACCCACACCACAACTTTTAGACTTGATAGAACATAACCATGAGCGGCAATTATCTCTTTCGAACAAGAACAAAGCGACTTACGAGTATAAAACCTTCTTTGCATGAATTTCAATTGCTAATGGCGTCAACAAACCAGGAAATGAGTCAATCGTTGATGATCTAATCTTTCTTGTATGTATCTCTGTTTCTCCATTGCAGACTCATAACATACCATGAATTTAACAAGAGTAGAAGTAGGAGGCGTGAAATGTGAAAAAAACGAGTTCTCACTCTCTGACCTAGATGTGGTCCTCATCAGGTCCACATAGAGGAGAATCAACAAAAAGCAGGAATCCATGGCCTACGATCCTATACATCTTATTCAACCACTTATGATTTAAAAGACCAAATTCAACCATCAACTCATTCCATCTCAACTCAAACTCTTGGGGCCAATATACATGTTCCAAACAATCTTGTGAAATTTATTCTTGAAATCAGTATCATCATAAATTCTCGATACAATCAACTTGATAAAAAAGATAATCATTATAGGCGGCAAATGAAAAAAGTATCACAAGTGATACAATCCAAAAAGTGCCACAAGGGATACAACAAGTATCACAAGTGATACAATCCAAAAAGATGCAAATATCACAGGAGATAAAAGATGCAAAATATCACAGAGAGATACCTTAGACGGAAGCTTTTGCATGATATGCCACATACAAAGCATGCTTTGAATCGGGAAGAACTCGTTATAGCCTTCCGCATTGCACCATCTTGATCGGTAACAATGATATTTGGAGAACGAACAAGCGCTTTCTTAAATGCTTGCGGTAACCAAACATAAGATTCGTAGTTTCATTCTTAAGAAGACCGGAACCAAGTCCAGATCTCCTATGATTATCTATTGCGATAAAGGCACGAAAACCATCCGGTATCCGGAGAAATAAAAAGTATCTCGGTGATAATATATACAAAATGTAGAAAAGCAAATGAAAATATCAAAAGAGATACTAAAAAGGTTCAAAAACATACTTGTTAGTTTTGTATGTGGCATCAAATGAGACGATATCGCCAAACTCTTTGTAATTTAGTTTAGCAACTTGATCAGTAAAAGAGTCCAATAAGCTCGGCGTTCTCAACAAGATAATCAAAAGAAGTCGATGTAATTTCATCCGATCTTCCATACGGTTAATAAGCATTTGTGCATCACTATCTCCTATGAAACAGTTTATACCGCGGACTAGATTGTTAAACTCGGTCTACGTACCATGAACAAGTCTTTGAGGACCCTTTCAACCGGTATACAAACTATGAGCTCTAGTAAGCCCCAATATTATAATTTGAAACTTTAATTATAAGCAGTTACTTTCGGTGTATGTTAGCTTCCTCTCACTCTTGGACAAATGCTTATACTCAACACGATCTAGCTCATGATTATGTTCCACATCAAACGTAGTAAGCCTATATTTTCTACTACTAGGCACCATATGAAAAGCGCACGTGCTTTGCAACCCGGTAATTCTAAAGTTTGAAGTCCTCACTTGTTTGTCACCTTTCTTAGGAGCTACGTATTCAAGCGAATTTTCTTTGGGCACCCTTCCCTATTGCAAACTAAATACTTCTCTTTTACAAATCAATCCCTTAATCTTTTAAGGTAGACTTTCTAATACCAAATCACGCCTGAAGCATATCTCATGTACATACTAATGCAATCCTCAACATGAATCATAAACACTAAACAAAAGCTGGCAGCACACTAGCGAAACTCTAGGAACCCAAAAACCGATCCACCGGGAGTATCAATAAAATCATGATGAATAAAAGATGAAGGAGTTTTCAAACCACTAGAAGCTGTAAAGAAGGTGATAAAACACAATAACTTCAAAATTCTCTTAAAATATCACTGGTGATTCTATACATTATTTGAAATATCACTGGTGATACTATATGAGATGATTGTACAAAAAAATACTAACGAGAAACAAACAACACATCCAATCAAAAATTAACAACTTATTTAAAAGCAATATAACATCTACATTAATATACTTAAGCACTATCATAAAAAAGCACAAAACCTATAACTTCGAATTGATGAAACATAAATTGACAACAAACTATAACTCAATTTGGTCAATATATGCAACAAGCTACAAACACGGCTATTCTTCTTAAACATACAACATCTACTTAACAAATCACTTCCAAAACACTAGATTTAAGACTACTTTGACTACAGACAAAAGCGCTTCCAAGACAAAAAACACTAACAGTACAACTATCAGCACCAAACACTATCACTCTTCTTCATTAGAATAACTATGCAACAAGCTGCAGCAATAACTGACCTACTCATAGAAATATCGAGAACATCGCGTAAGAAATCAAGTACACTACATTTACGATTATTTCGGTCGTTAAAAGCTTAAAATTAGAAGCAAATTACTCTAAAACCTTAATTAGAAAACAAAACTATCATCAACTTCAAATATCTTCTTTGAAACTACACAAATTAAAGCGAACAAAAACAAATAAAACTAACGGCTTATATAAAAGCAAAATCAAACTAACTGACTTCATGAATAAGCAAAAACCTAACACCCGACTAAATATCACGAGGTGATACAAAGCAGTAAACTAACATTTGAATAAAAAGCTTAAACACCTTAATTAAACAATTAATTAACAAAACGACTAAATTAATAAGCAGTTAACATAAAAAAAAGCGAATTAAAGCGAAAACTCACATGATGCATTATCATCAATGTTAGAAGCACAAATTGAACTCGTAACATCTAAATCAATTGAATCTTCTCAACAGGGAACTACATTAAGATCAAGTATCTCCATTACGCAACATTAAAGAAGATAATTCAAATTGAAGAAGATAATGAAGAATTGAAGAAAATAATGAAGAATTGAAAAATTACCGGTGGGATAAAGTGCGGGGCGTGTGCGGAGATGGCGGTGGTTGTGCGGTGATGAAGGTGGAGGATGTGGTGGTTGACTTTGGTTGTTATGATTGGCGATAACGTTTTATGGAGGGAAATCCACAGCAGAGAAAAGTGTGTGAGAAGCAGTGATGAATGAGGGAAAAAAAATAAACGGAATATATATTGGGGATAAAAAATAGGTTAAAAGGTTTTAATCTTAGATTAATTACAGTCATTAGATCAATCCAAATAGAAGGTAAGGATTTGTCCTTTGATAAGCACCAAAATAAAAGTATGCAAATGAAAATTCCTCTGATAATAGTAACCTTTTTATTTAGTTTTCACGACCCACCCATCACCATCCATTAAAGCCCTTTAACAGCTATATTCCAACAATTCCAAACCTTTATTTATTACCCCAATCAAACACATCATTGGCTCATTCATACTCAAACTAGCCGCGCGTTTGCTCAACGTAAATTCCACAACCACTCTTTCACAATCAATATTCTTTAAAAAAAAAATCACATTGCACCTTACACTATTCCATTGTTAATTAGTTCATTGACTAGAAAATGCTAACCATAATTAGAATATTGATCATAAACTTGAGCTATGATTAATTTATAACCGTCGAAACGAAATATGTTCTTAACTTGCTATATTAGAATCTTAACTATTTGGAGCCCAACAACATCGCCAATTCTTTGGTTATCATGCGAATTATTGTTTTTCATAGAATAAAAATTTAGTGGTTATGAGTGTCATGCAAGAATAAGTTACAAATCAAGATTTTGGTTTACCTCTTAATGAGAAAACAAGTTTTGACCACCCATTTATGAGGTAATTCTGTTAATATTCTCTATTGTAATTCTTAAGTCTAAAATGAATAGAATAATGCTAAAAGCTATTGTCTATGCCTTTGAGGCTTTAATTGAATGGTAGTAACCATTATGATTATAAGCTGTCCGTGGCCATTCAAACGAACGACTTTAATTTTAATGAAAGCTAAGAATGCTTTTGGTTGGAGAAAAATTTATAAATTTTCTATTTTTAGTTTTGTAAGAAAAAAAATGATAAAATTTTTCACAAAACGTAAAAAAATATGTCTATATGACATTGTTTTCTATTTTGAATAAAAAAGGGGGAATTAGAACGAAAACACAAAAAATGTATTTTATAGTTTTTCTTTTTAAGTTTGAAATGCATGTTTGTAGAGAATATGTTAAGAAAAGTTTGATTCTTTATCTCTATTTTATTTATTTTTTACAAATATTTAATAAAAAAAAATAGGGTATTCTCTTTCGACTAAACACATAAACAAAATATCTCCAAATTTACATAATCGCCAAAGGTTTAGATATTTTTATGAAGTAAATGCCACCTAATACTCCCCCAATCACTCCTTACCAAGTTACAGCTATGTTCCAACATTTTACAGCCGTTCTTTACCATAATCAATAAACATCGGCACGTTAATAGCACTTGCCCTACATTCTACAGCATGTTCATGCCCAAAAACCAACTTTTTACCGCAATACAGTGCAAGTAAAAACCTAAAAACATAAACTTTAGTTGAGAATAATCAATTAAATAACAAATACTAATCGAGCACTAGCTACATTAGAAAAAAACTAAAACTAAAAAAATGACTATCAAGTTTTTTAGAATAGATTAAAAACAGCGACAAGTCGCTTTTTTCAACACGGGTTTGTTTCAGGAGGAACAAAGAACCCTGCGTCTAGTTTGTTCCGACAAACTGGACAAACAGGGTTCTTAGCTAGCCAAGTATCCGCGCATTGCAAATGAAAACCATGGTTACAACCAGGAAACATCCTAGCTTCTTGTTCAGGCTCCACATCGTCCAAACACACAGCACATTCATAGCCTAACACCAAATCTTTCCCTTTAGTAATAGGTAACTTTTCTAGCTCGGCTTTTGATAAGCCATTTTCGGTAACAGGCTTTGTTATCGTATTCGGTTGTTGTTGATGATAACGAGCCGCGTAACATAGCAAACAAATGTAGACAATAAAAACGAGACTCATGCCAGCACATGGGAGAAATAAGGCTAGGAAAACTGATAGTAGCATGATGTTTTGTGTTGTGTGTTTTTTGGTGCTTGTGTTGTGTGTGGGGGAATGAAGAGAAGTGTGAGGAGGGTTTTATTGAGGGTTTTTGTGTGGGCCCACGGTAAGTTTCATAGGAAAGTGGTTCAAAATATTAAAGTACACCTCAGGATGTATGATGTTGTTTGTAGTAGTACACAACTGGGGGAGTGCTTCATTTTCTGTTATTGGTTCTTTACTTCTTTTACTGTGATTTTGTGTTTCAACTTTCAAGCTAGTATTGGGGTATTAAATGTTTGCCATAAAGCCCAAGATACTTTTAATTTAAAAATAATTACTAATATCAACCAAATAAAATGCTATTTTATCAATTGTTACTCAAAACCCCACCATTTACAAAACCGTTTAATTTGATGCGCAAAATGCTCTTCGGCCTCTTCCTAGACATCAAAGTATAGGTAGCCTCTTCTCGTTACTTTATAAATTAATTATGATGCTCTAGATAATTTATCAATTTTATTAATATATAGTGTACAAATATGGATGAACATTTGTTTTTATAAACCATTTAATATAGTGCGCAAAATGATCTTTTTGAACACCAAAATATAGGTGACACATTCTCATTGGTTTATAAATTAATTATGGTGTTTTAGATATTCACCATCTTTTTAAATATATGGTGCGGAGTATGAAGAAACTAACCTTTGTTCCTGCTAAGGTTCTAGCAAACACATCTAACTACGTAAAAATTCTAGAGTTGTTTAGTTATAAGATCCAAAGGCAAATCTGTAAGTTTCAGTTCTTAAAGTTAAATTCGCACCGTTAGTCCTTTTTCATTAACTATTTGCACTAAAGGTCCCTGTTTCTAATAAAACTAACGGAAAAAACTTTTCTAATATACTATAAGAAATATAATAATAGTTTTTTAGCTAATATGTAAATTTTGAGTTGCTACATAAGAGTACCCATGATAAGGGTCCCAAGACACGTCAAAGACCTTTGGAGGACGCGTCTTCGTTATTACACCCTCTAGCATGTGTTTTTAGCACGAAATTACAAGATCCGATCTTGTACACGATCGAGTTGGGGAGCGTTTTGGGTGCACAGAAAAACAAAGCCAATGATTCATTTTTTGGCCGTTTGACATTTAAGTAAAAAAAAAATAGTTTTATATAATTTATCCCTAGAAATACCCTAATACTATTTTATTTGTATTCACGTTTTCAAACACATTTTTTCTTTATACACTCTACATCTAAAAACAATGTCTTAAAAAACTCTCAAAATCAAAACACCAAAAACACGTCGCCGACAAAACCTTCCAACGCCTAATTTTTCTTTTGGGTCACTCACCAACCGTTAATTTTAATCCACAAATTTTGTATACGAACCACTAGAACAATAACAATAACAACCTACTTATCCGAACAATCGTTCGTATACCAACAAATGTACCAACGGCCAACAATTTTTGACGTCCACAAATGTTTGGCGATTCATCGTCAATACCAACGTACCAATTTCAAAGTTCTCAATATTATTATCCGGTTCACTCTTTTAATGTGGATGACGTAGAAGATTTGAATCCATTTTTTTATAGTCAACAGTATTCTTCAGCTCAAACTTTGGGTGGTCCATCCAAACCAGTTCAAGACGACTCTCCCGTCAAAGAAGTGATGGTCGTAAAAAAGAAGGTGTCAAAAAAACATCAAAAAGGCAAGATGACTACAAAAGAAGACGGTAGAGTTCCATGGAACCAAGCAAAAGAGTTAGCATTGTGTAAAGTTTGGATCAACACGTCCGTAAATAATGCCAAAGGGGATGCTCAAAATAGTCATGGGTTGTGGATAGATATACTAGAATAATTTGAGAAGGAAACGGGGAAATCGAGAAGATTCTACGAGGCCCTCAACTGCAAATGAAAATCGCAGATTCGTCCTAAAGTTGGTCAATTTTCCGCGATTTACGATAATGTAAAAATCAACAACATAGTGAGTTATGTGACCAAGGGGTGTTCGATAACGCAATATCTGAATATCTTATGACTTATGGTCAAAACTTCACACTTGTTGAGTCGTGAAAACTTTTGAGAGAACACAAAAATTGGCAAAAGATACAAGTGCCAAAATTTTACAAAACCAAAGTTGATGCAAACAAAAAATTAAAAACATCTTAAACCACTTCATTCAACACATCAGACTCAACCCATGGTGGTTTTAATCTCAACCACGAAGCGGATGATTCAAGGGAGGAAGAGGTTCGGGAAGTTCGACCAATGGGCTGAGATAAAGCTAAGAAAAAAGCGTCATCCTCATCAGTTTCATCAGAATCTTCAGCTGTTGCTCCCGCACCATTTGCTGATATGTTGGTCAATAAATGAAAAAACGTCCACCCGAGTCTTTTTTCCAAAAAGAAGGAAGACCGGGACTTTTTTTTTAAAACAAAGCAACAACAAATAGAAATGGAAGAAAAGAAGTTTCAATAAAGGCAAGAAGAAATTGAGTTACAACGTTAAATGTTCACCTTTCAACAAGAAAAATAACACAAAAAAGACATTTTGTTATATCTTAGTCACGATGACCATTTGACCGGAAGACAACGAGAAACAATGCTGAAGATGAAGTAACAAATAAAGGAGAAATATAATTTAGACTATTAGTTTAAATTTCTAATTTTTATTGTAATATTTTTTATTTGAATTATTAGAGTAATGTTTTTGTAATTATTAATGAAATTTTAATCTTACTGTTTAAAAAAATGAAAATGAGAAAAAAAAAATAGCGATAAAATTGGTTGTCTTATTATATTAATTTAATGTTGAAATTGGTTGTAGAGAAAAAGTTAATGTGAAGCTAACTTAGCGATGTTAAAAATATTTTTGGTGTTGTCTTACTAGCACTAGTCTAAGAGCACTAGATGTCATGGAGCCGTCTTCTTTGGTTATGAGTGAGAAAGAAATCGCCATAGTAATAATTTTTTTTCTCATACATGTCGAATCCATCACATGACAAAGCTTGGCCACTCTCTGGTGACGCCGTACACAATTGAAAAAGAAAAAGAAAAAAGAAAACATGAAAACGCAAGCTACGGTGTGCAGGTGGTGTCATTCGGCTGCATTTTCCGAGATGATCTCAGCCAAAATAGTTGTAAGTTTGTAACGCACTTAACGGGGTATGTGATCATTTCGTGAAGAAGCATTGAGAAAAATAAGAAAAAAAGTGACGTGTAGCGTGAGAAACAGGAAAACCTTACGAAAACAAACACTTGAAGACTGACATTGTTTTGTTGCTTCCAAAATTTAACGGCGCTGACCACCCCGTTAAAAGTTTAAAACTTTTTCTTCGTAGTATAATGCACTAAAATATGCCACTAACGCTGTGCCGTTAGTTTATTTTAAGTTTGTTTGTATGTTACGCGCCGTTATTGGAATTGCTTTTCCAATATTCCCACTTTAATCTTCATACAAATATTCATGCTACTTTTAAAACTCCAAACACAATATAGTGGTGCTTTCTTGTAGCTTGTTTTTTCTTGTATCAAATGTATATATTTAAGAATACTGTTTGCAGAAAGCATTGATAACCAAGAATGCTAGCAGGCCTCTAAGAACAAATAAAAATGCTGAAACGATAGACTAAGCTATACGGCACACGCTCAAATCATTTAAACAAAGGCACCCAAGAAGCAACGCCTATGAGATGGAGGAACCAAAGAAAACTAAGATGCAATCATTCAACCAATGCTCGCGGGACTAGAATCAATTATTTGATGAGAATCTATTCTTATGAGCCCGATGTGAAACCCATTGAAGAGGCAAACTTTGCACCGAAGCAACGATATCCTCATGATGAATCGCCTCCTTCTTGGAAGTCGCATAAAGAATTTCAACCTGATTTAACCATATGTCTTGTATACTAAAAATATGACTTAGGTAAGCAACCGATTGTGAATAAGTTCGGGTTAACATATATCAACCTTATAACACCTAACTAAAAATGATACTCCGTATGGAATGAAATTAACCATTTCTCTCGAGTCTTGGACTTGGGCTTGTTTCTTTTTTTTTCTAGATTAAATGAGTGGGCCCTTTTTTGTTAATGAGTCTTAATGGGAAGGAGTATCTTTTGCTTTCTCTCCTCATATAGACCATATAACAAAAAATGAGACATATTATATGTGTGTACACTATCTAAGTTAAGTACAAATTTCGTTAGCATTAAAAGCACCTTTTTAGACTAAGCACTATTGAAGGTGGTGGACCATCGGTGTTGGTGGCACCACACGTGAAACCCCAAAAAACCAAGCACTATCGCACGCGGTGGGTACATCTTCATCCTTTTTGGGGGTGGCGACCGCCAAACAAATACCAAAGAAAAAAATATTGTCAAATTTTTCGGGCCCTCAACGTTAAACATTTAGATTTAAAATATGTTAAACTTTATTATTTTATTTACTTATAAATACTCTCATACCATATACGCATATTCTTATTCTACATTTATATTTACTCTCATTATATCATCTTTTGTACAAAATGCCTCAAAACACTCAATAATAAGACCCCTAAAACAACGTCAACAACCAAACATTCAAACACCCACTTCAATTTTCCGTCTCTATCCTTCACCACGGTAAACATCGTCGTTTATGACAATGAAAAGATTAGACCATGACACCTCTTTTGAGATCAAAAGGCAATTAAGAAATGGAAATGCAACAAAAGAAGTACGAACTAAAACAACAAATGTCTGTCATGCAACAACAAAAACAACGACTAGATGATGAATTGTGCTATATGAGCTCTGTTGATTACTTCACTGGAATCCACCTCGAAAAGGTGTTGCAGATAAAGCAAACAATCAAGGAGAAGTATAATTTAGATTCTCATTTTATATTTTAAATTTGTAAGTTTATGTTTTTAATTATTAATGTAATATTTTTAAATTATGAATAAAGGTTTAATCTCGTTTTTAATTAAATTTGTTAAAAAAATAGGTTTTGTGGTGGGTTTGGTAGTGACCATAGCACCTTAAAGATGGTAAGTTGGGTGGTGTGCTAAATGGTGATGTAGCGTTGATGTGTAGGCGATGAATTTGGTAACCATAACGAGTAGTCTTATATTTGGGGTGTTTGACTAAGCGTATGAGTTCCGCTTATGCTATGTTATATAAGCGGCTTATTGCTTATAAGCTTATTGCTTATATATCGTAAGCTTATAAGCTCATGCTTAGTGTTTGGATTAGCTCATGTTTAATAAACTTATAAGCTCAAGTGTTTGGATTAGAAGCCAAAGCAATCTGTTAGATATTTGAATACTTAATTACAGTTTAACCTGCTAACTTTTTTTCACTCCTATTTACTCCACACTCATAGATACATATATATATAATCCGGATCAATTGAGAAGGTTTTTATTTTGAGAAGGTTTTCAAAAACGATAGATTTTTAACTTTGATTCATGTTTTTCAAGCGTAAAACTCATTTTAATGTGATTAAAATTCAAAATGTGTAGAAAAAATTTGAATCAATGTTAAAATCTCATTTTAACGATATATGTAGAATCTTGAATCATCGTACAAATTTAATGAATCATCATCATAACACGATTTTAACAATGATTTGTGAATCAAATTTGTGATTTATAGATTCGATTCACCAAAAATGATGTTTCACACAGATCAAATCAAAAACATGAATCAATTTGTTCAAACGAAGATTTCTTAATCTTCTCAAAATAAAAACCTTCTCAATGGAGCAGGAGATATATATATATATATATATATATATATATATATATATATATATATATATATATATATATATATATATATATATATAAGATTAAACTTAACGTTGTAAAAATGATATCCAACTAAAATTTAACAAGTGACACTCTTCTTAAAACAAAAATAATTTTTTTTATTAATTACAACTAAAATTGTTAAAGTTTCAATAGTTTTTTTTTTTTTAATTTATGAAACCGAGGTGATACACTTTGATTAGAAGTGAAATGTGTATCAGGTTTTGGAATGTTTATTAGTGTAATATGTATTAGGTGTTTCACAAATCCAAACTCACGTATCATTTGGTTATTAGTCGCTAAAATGTTAATTTGTATTAATATATTATTTTTTGTGTATTATTGCTAAAATTGTTATTTATAAATCATTTAGTGGTTTTTTATACTAGATCTTCTTTGTACAACTTTAAGTTTGATCTCACATTAACTATATATATATATATATATATATATATATATATATATATATATATATATATGAATCGGATCGATTGAGAAGGTTTTTATTTTGAGAAGATTGAGAAGGTTTTCAAAAAAGATAGATTTTATTTTGATTCATGTTTTTCAAGCGTAAAACTCATTTTAAAGTGATTAAAATTCAAAATGTGTAAAAAAAATTTGAATCAATGTTAAAATTCTCTCGATTTTGCGATATCGTAGAATCTTGAATCATCTGTACAAATTTAATGAATCATCATCATAACTTGATTTTAACAATGATTTGTGAATCAAATTTGTTATTTATAGATTCGATTCACTATAAAATGATGTTTGCTTGTGAATCAAATTAAAAACATGAATCAATTTGATCAAACGAAGATTTCTCAATCTTCTCAAAACAAAAACTTTCTTAATGGAACCGGATATATATATATATATATATATATATATATATATATATATATATATATAGGGTAGAGTTAAAAATAAAAGACAAATATCGTAAAAAGAATAAAAAGAATATATTTTTTTAAATTCTCAAAATTCGAAAAAATTTCACAGATCGGGTATGTTGGTGCATAAAACTTTTGTGAAAACATTTTTTTATAATTTTGAGTTTTTGCTCACGTTTTTAATGCACAAAAAGCGAATTTTGATCAAAAATTTTTGATGCACAAAATTTTCAACTTGTTTAGTTAGATCTTTGATGTTATTTTGATGAAAAAAGTCAAAAGAAGTTGGGTGCAAAAACCAATTTTTGATGCTTGCAAAAAGACGATTTAATGCGCATCACGTATTCTTTCATAATTTGTTTTGGAAAAAATATCCACTTTTAGAAGCGTTTTCACAACTTTTCATACACCTTTGAAAATGTCAATACCGATCTTATGAAATTTGTTGGGAATTTTTCGAGAACTTTTTTTGAATTTTTTTTTTTTTATCTTTTTTTACGAATATTTGTCTTTTTATTTGATCTTTATCATATATATATATATATATATATATATATATATATATATATATATATATATATATATATATATATATATATATATATATATAGAACCTAGATCAAATAAGATCAAACTTAAAGTTGTTAAAATGAGATCAATCTAAAATTTGACAAGTGACACTCTCCTTATAACAAAAATAATTTTTTATTAGCTACAACTAAAAATGTTAAAGTTTTGATAGATTTCTTTTTAAAATTCTGAAAACCTAGGTGATACACTTAGATTAGAAGTGTAATGTGTATCGAGGTTTTGTATGTGTATCGATTTTTGGAATATTTATTAGTGTAATGTGTATCGGTGTATCACTAATTCAAACTCATGTATCATTTGGTTATTAGTTTCTAAAATGTTAATTTGTATTAAAATATTATATTTTTGTGTATTATTGATAAAATTGTTATTTATAAGCGTTTAGTGGTTTTTAGACTTGATCTTATTTTTACAACTAAGTTGATCTCACATTAACCCTCCCCTATATATATATATATATATATATATATATATATATACATATATATATATATTAAGGATTAGGTGCGGATTTCTTTTTTTCGTGCGGATGTGCGGATGGATCTTGACCACCTATTCCATATCTAACTTCACGGTACCAATTGACTATGTAAACGACTTTTTTATTTACTTTTTTCTTTTTGGCCGATCCTTACTATTGCTATCTTCTTTCATTTTTTTATTTTTTTTCAGATTTTTCTGAGCATTTTTTTGTTTTTTGATTATGAGACCTACCATGATATTAACGATGTTATGAGACATACCGTGATATTAAGTTTTTTTTACATGTAAAAATGAACCGTGATTTTAAAAACACATGATAGTTACTATGATAATAAGAAAAAAAATTAAAAAAAAATGTTTTACATGTAAAAAGAAGCTGCGATATTAACATTTTTATTGAAAAAGTTACTTTGAAATTAGTAAAAAACTTAATATCATTGGTTTTTTTATTGTGATATTTAAAAAAGCGTACAATGATATAAAAAAATCAAAAGAATGTATGATAGTTACAGTGATATAAATAAAAAATCATAGTATCATAATACCTTTTAACCATGAAAACGATTCTTTTTTTAATTTTGTTTCAGCGATTCTTAATTATTTGTTATCTTCTTTCTTTTCTTAATTTTTTAAGATTTTTTTAAATTTAAAAAAAAAATTACCGCGATATTACCCACACCATCCTTACTTAGAATCTAATCCGCACCGAATCCAAACATGAACCCTATATACAAAAGTTACACATACAAATTAATGTTGCTAATGAAGTTTTGCCTATGCTTTCGTTTACATGCCAATGTTATGAGGTTCCGTAGGGAACCGAAAGCTAATGAGGTTCACCCTTAAAATAATGATTCTCAGCCTAATAAGACCTTTGTGGAATCTGTTAACTATAGGGATACTGAAAAAAGATCATTCGCATCTGTGTTGAATGTTAGGAGAGTTAATCTTGGCAAAACAACTGACTCATCTCCTGCCATTGTGCTTGATGATTTGTGTATTCTGGAAAGAGATTTGTCATGTTCTTTAATGAGGAAAATAAAGGACATAAACGCATTGCCAAATCTTTATGTAATCTTTGCCAATGAAGGATTTGAGCATGTTAACATCACATATTTGGGAGGTTTATGGGTTCGTATTGATTGTGATTCTTTATCAGTCAAGGAGAAAATTAGTAAGCATGTTGGTGTCGCTTCTTGGTTCAATGAGCTTATACCAGCCAGT
This sequence comes from Chrysanthemum makinoi, assembly GCA_910596185.1. Classification (NCBI taxonomy): domain Eukaryota; kingdom Viridiplantae; phylum Streptophyta; class Magnoliopsida; order Asterales; family Asteraceae; genus Chrysanthemum; species Chrysanthemum makinoi. Next base: position 314,013,869 of record OU343224.1, read on the forward strand.
AATGCATTTGTTAGTCACGAAAGACTTGTTTGGATCTCTGTTGAAGGTTTGCCTATTAAAACATGAACTCGTAACACATTTGATAAAATTGTTACTCTATGGGGTAAATTGTCTGATGTGGAAGCTGATGATGATTGTTCGCTGCCTTTTAAGAAGTTATGTGTGATTACAAGACCTAATGTAGTAATTAATGACAAGATTAAAGTGATTGTAAAAGGGCAGGTATATTGGATTCGTGTCAAGGAACTAGAAGTTTGGACACCTGATTTCAACAATGATTTAAATGATAATTCATCGGCTGAGGGGGATTTGTAGATGGTGAAATGGAGCATATAAGTGAGATAAAAGGGAGTGATTGTGAGTCAGTTAAAGAGACTGAGATTGTTAGGTTCCCAAATATGCAACACAAGTATCAATAGAAGAGATAAGATGAAGAAGAGATCGGATGAACAATATCCAACACACACACACACGATATAAAGAAAGGTTAGGCGTAGGAGTGTGTGAAAGAGTAAATTGAACAACCAACCCTCAAGTGAGGGTTATTACATAGTATTTATAGGAGAGGGAGCTAGGGCAACACTCCTAGTCCCTTCCTTTTCCTTATTGGACTAGGCCTAGGCTTATGGGCCTTCTACATAAGCCTAAGGCTAATTACTAACATAAAGGCCATATTAAGCTAACTATTACATATAAATTACTAACACTTGATTAAGGTTTAGGAGTGATTCCAACAATCTCCCCCTAAGTGTTGGTGATGAATACTAACGGTGAAAGTCTTTGATGTAATAGTAGCTTTGGCGTCTTCGACATTCTTCTTTCTTGTGTTTGAACAATCTCCCAGTGTAGAAATTGTTTTCTTTAGCGTTCTACTTTGGCGTCATCTTAATCTTTGTTCTTTGATCATTGTTCTTTGTGATGGTAGTGTTAGTATGTTGTTGTTTGCGCATCAAGCCTGCCTCAGTGCCTTCCTTGCTCTAGTGTCTCCACGTCATTCTTCAACATGCTCACTTGCAGCTCTTTGGCGTTGTATTTGATCTTGATGAAGTTCTTTAAGTCTTTAAACTTTGTAGATTCTTTGATTTGGCGTAGAATCATTACGACTTTTGTGTTGCCTTTTCGAGAGAACTTCCATTAGTGATGATGTTGGCATGAGCATGTGAAGAATCTGCACGATCGATCCGCTCAAGAGCTTCCATAAGAAGTAAACATAGGAAAGGTTAGTAATAAGCGGATACGGCACTACAAGTTCGAACCGAGAGTGTTAACGGCATAGTGTGAAAACACAACTCTAATTCTCACAAAGGCCGTTCTCGAACCGAGGAGTCCCACAAGTGAGATAACGTATGTACGGAAGTACATCTACGGTTGAGATGAGTCGATGAGGTACACGGCATCACACCTCTGACATGTAGACGTTTGAGACACTATGGTGTCACGAGTTCAAAGTGACCTGTATTTAGGACTATTGATGTTGACCCTGGCGGGGAGTTTCCATTCAATCGAGGATCACAATTGTGAACCTCTCATAAATGTTCTCGGCCGTTGCTAAGATCGTGAAGGACTCGATAGTGTACGCTTGATGTTCTTATTGTTGAACACCAAGTGATGAAATGTCAAGTGTACCTAAGAGATCTTTTTGATGAATCTCGTGGCTCTAGACTCAATAGTGCGTTTTGGTTTTTCTAAGCGGAGACTAGGGAGAGGTCTCCGCTGCAATACCGGCAATCTCTAGAAAGCGGAGTAGTTCACGTAGGGTTCCACGTGAGAATGAAACAAGCTTCGAGAGAGAAACTTGAGTGGCTAAGAAGGTTTGAGTGCATCGTCAGCGCGGGTCCATGACTTTAATCTTCAATACCGGCGTCATCAAGTGACAACGATGTAGCATATGAATTGAACGATTATACGCCTAGGTTGAATAATTTGGAGGGCTATTTCTTTTCACCCTTTTCTTTGCATTTCTTTTTAATTCTTCAACTCCTTCTTTCTCAGATTCTCATTTTCTCCTTTTTACAATCATACCTAAGGACTTCTAGTTCTAACTATTGGTAGTATCCTTGGGTAGATCCATAAAACTCTGGCGGATCATAGACAGGGTTATTTCCTAACCTTAATCTCACTTGCATAACTCTATTGCCATAAAACCATTTTCAAAATTTCTAAGTGAGTGTTTGTGAATGAAAACATTTTGTACCCTTGTGAGAGTTTTATCTTTTAGCATAAATACTCCCCTCACACGTGCTTAATAGTTAAAGCCAATGTACGATGAGAGAAGAGTGCGCACTTTTGAATTGATCGACTCAAGATAGACAATCCCATGAGACAGTTCGTTGAATAGTTAAAGATTTACATTGTCAGTTTTTAAGTGACAACTAGCTCTAATAACTATCTTGAAGGTGTAGACAAACCTCGAAGGTTTTCAAACCGTCAAAGATCATGTCTACCGGGAATTTCGAATGGTACATTCTACTCGGACAAGTCCTTTGCTGACATCACTAAATTAGCATATTAAATCTTGGGACAAGTCTTTTCGAGTTACTAATGGTTAAGATCTCGTCAATTCGTTGGTTAAGTCTATAGCACAAAGATTCATTTGCAATTTCACAACATATTTCTTATCACATAAATTTTCTCCCCTCAAAAATGGCATATAAATGTTATTTTTGACGAAATGTTGAGAATAAATATGACCATTTTGAGTTTTATGGGAAGATGACCATTGTGAACAATTTGTGAACAAAGTTTTAATTCAAATACTCCCCCTCAACAAGTGATATAAGCGGTTGATGTTTTGAAAATCATAAGGGGAGTATTTCTTTTTGAGCAAAACCTTGAAAAGTGAAAGGTTTGATAGGTTTTACTCAAAAGTAAACTTTAAACTTCTTTTATAAGGATTGTGGCGCAGGCGTACCACGGGGTCCTTTATTTACAAGGCGGGTTGTACCTTGTAATTTGTGCACAAGCCATAGACATATTAAATCACACATCCAAAATATTATGAAATAGAAGCGTTCAAGGGTACGGGGTCCATCAATGTTTCGGGGAATCTTGGCGAGCGTTGATAGCAGTGAGCAATCTGGGATGACCGCCTACAAAGCTTTCAAGTGTCACGGCGATCCCGCCGATACAACCTTTCATCAATCATGGTGATGATCCTCTTCACATCCCTTCTTTCCTTAGAATTCCATCGCTTTTAGACCCAATTCCTTCATGAATATCCTTCAACCTATAAGCTAATCCGTCCATAACCTTCTTCAATGTGTGATCCCCAAACTTGTGAAGATCGCTACGCCATCAAGCGATTCGTAGTGTTTCACTAAGGTAAACCACTCAGAAGGGTTTGCTAATGAGTGTGTATAGTGAAAGTTGGTTGATGTCGGGGAAGATCTAGGTGGAGTGAAGTTGACCGCAGTGCGATATGATTCAACTGCGAGCTAGAGATCTTCTACCGTTCTTTGATGACTATCGCGTCGATGAAGATAAGCAAGGACTTGATGAATTCCGCGTTGTACTTGATGGAAATGTCTCATGCGACCACGCTTTGGTAAGGTACATGTCTTCAATGTCGTTGAGAGAAAAATTCTCAAAGTCCGCTTCAGAGAATGCATAATCTCTTTCGTCTTGCCTTTTAACCACAATATTCTTGAGAAAAGTGTAGTCCATTTGTACGAAAGATCAACATGTTTGATGGAAATGATACTCTTGATCGAACACTTCATGTTGAGACTTACGAACTGGCGACACGTAGTAGATTCTTAACGTTCCGGCCAATGGTGAATCCCATACGATTGCATCGGTCATACTCTTCCACATTGTTGGAGAACATGTGGTTTGCTCTTTCCTCGATGGCTATACAGTTAGAGTATATGGCTGCCGGGAATGGAAGTGTCGATGATGTAGCGTATTTCCTTGGACCATCGCCACCGTGAAGAAGAAATTCCAAGTCTTTGTTGAAGAAATATCGGAATGGAATCCTAGGTTGATCTCTTGGCCAATTGTTGGCGAGGTTTGGACCGGTCGGTGTAATATGGATTTGTCCGTTTGGTGAAGTCGATGTTTATTCGGTTGAGCCAATCCATGTTGTTAGACATGGCTCGTGCTATATTATCAAGGTGATACTCAACTTATATAGCACTTTCCGAGTATCTTTTAGCGGTTGAAATGCTTCATTCTTGATTCGCTTCAACTCTGATTCGTCATCTTTTTTACACGGATTTTTCTTGATAGTTTAGCATGCTCCAATGTGTACATTCTGTAACCTCTTGACCTTAGGATGGGTAGGGAGTGGAATCAACAAGCTGAGAACCATTCAAATTCGGTATCATCCTCGTCCGGCCATGATAAGGCGTCGGTCATAGGCTCCTTTTTCTTCTTTTTTTCTTTGCTGGTTGAAGATCGGTTTTCTTAAATTTGTGTGGAGATGGGTTGTTGTTGTGGCTCAGGGATTTCCTCATCGTCACCACCCGTATACTCAAAGTGATCAGGTTTTGATGCGGGGTGGTGTCTCGGAATCTGAGTTTTCTTGCTGAAGGCGAGGAGGAAATCTTTGTTGAGTTGGAGTCCTTTGAGGTGGAGGCTGCATTGAGTCTTGAATGGAGGATGATTCACGGACTTCTTAGATGCGTTTGGGCTCGTTATCCTTATCGATCTTTGTCTTCGCATGTCTCTTGAGCGTTTAGGCCTTCAGACTTCTTCTCTGTATCTTTGACTTGAGTTGGTATTCGGCAATGCTTCAAAAATTTAGCTTCGGTGGGAGGCAAGCGTTGCGAGCATTTCGACATTTGAGCTACTAGCCAGGTTACCAATTCATCATCGAGAACATTGTGAGTTCAAGCGGATTGATGCTCAAATTCATTGAGTTGATTTCATGGCTTGCTTGGCTAGATGTAGAGATTGGATAAACTTATGCGGTATACATCTCCTTTGTCGTTTAGGAGCGACCTCCATAAGGAACTTGTGAGAATATCCTTTGATCATCTGCGTCCATGCTCCGCTTGAAGATCATCTTTGAGCTTCGGACATACTCCCTTTCAACTTGCATCTTGTCATTCTCATCATGAAGATCCGTTATCGTCATTAGAAAATTCAGCTTTTGTAGAGTATGTCTTTCTTCGGCTTTGAAAGCTTTGGCGATTAGTCTTTGCATGAGAGATCCAAGATGTAGTTGGCTTCTTCCAACGATCTGGATGTGGATCTGGTTGTTCCTTTTGATGGTGGTGGTGAAGAGTGAGAAGATGAATCTGATGATGATGAGATGTGAGGAGACTTCGGGTCCTTTGGTGGCTCGAAGTTTCTTCCTTTGACGTCTTGCGAGGACTATCTAGAAGAAACTTATCATACTCATATCTTCTTCATTTCAGACTTAGCTTTTTCATCGGCTTTGGCTTTAGTGCGGCTTCTTCATCGACTTTTTCCTTCTCTAACTTCTCAGATTCTGGTTCTTCAATGTTATAATCAATAGAATCTTCCACGAGCTTTTGTTGTTGCTCAAGGTGGTGGCACGGATCCACATCGGGTCGATTAACGCATCGAGGATTTGGTGTAGGTTGAACTCCACCACTTGATCCTCAGGGGCCACCCATTTGATCTTTAGCAAATTCTTTTGCAACGTGTTGGAGTCTAAGAATTTGAACTTTTCTTGTATGTTGCATCTTGTTGCTCTTCATCTGATTCTTCTTCTTCTTGTTGCTCAATATTTGGAGTCTTCCCTTTGCCGTGTTAATTTGGTGGACTAGGAGGTTTAGGTACCGTTGTAGTGTCATCTTTAGCAGTTTTAGAGTAGAAAATCTCTTCATCGATCTTGATTACCCTCCGAGTCCTCGTCAATTAGCTTTCTTTGCGGTTCGGAGCTTTGTTTGCGGGAATAGGAACAACTTCCTTGGCGGGGGCCCTCTTTTCGTGGAGGATTCCTCTGGGGAACTTCCTCACGACTCGATGCTTGCGGCACTTCCAACACTTCCTCTTACCTTTTCTTGTAGGCGTACGGAAGATTTTTCATCGAGGAACCAACTTTGTTCTCATCCACACGCAACCAAATATCTTTTATAGAGTAGAGTACTTTGAGTTCATCCGAGAGAAGGTGATCCGGCAACACAACACCTTGTTTCTTAGTCGTTGACTCCTTAAATCTGACTATAGAGTAGGTTGAGACAACATATGCGAGATTCTGGGGTCATTGATTCTTTTGGGGATATCGGGTTATACCCAAGTGCTCTCTGGATCACGATTTAGTGTATCGATGTAAGGAATCTTTGAGCCAAGCTTTTTGAGCAATGTCATCATGTCATCCCAAATCGAGCTTCAACCAGATGTGCTTCATGTGATCAGAGCCCAAAAGATTTGCAGTTCCATGAGCTTGGGATGCTCATAGCCCATTTATCCGCGACCGAGAAATGGATTTTGTGATGATGATATAAAGGGTTCTCCAAGGTGAGGATGTTCTTGAGATCCACGTGAGAATGCTTAATGATAACCCACGAAGCTTCTTCGTACCCAATATTGATCAAGTTGCAGAACCGTCTCTTGATAGGTGCGGCGAGAGAATTCGATTGGTATGATGTATGTCGAGAATAGGGAAAATTATAAGTTTGGCAGGTGCTTGTGATTGGCGTCACCGTCCGCGGCATTTTGACCTTTGACCATCGCATTGTATTCCGAATGCTTTGTATGTAGATTTCGGGCAATTAAGCGAGTTGGTGAGCATGTTAAATAGGGATGATTCTTGAATATCCCTTGCAATGAGACAAGAAGATTCGAAGCGGTGAGAGTTTCAAAGTCAACTCTGAGATTGTTCTTTCCAATCTTCATAGGATAGCCATGTGGGAAGATATCGGCAATGGTGAGGACATTTGGTGCATACATTCATTTGGCGACCATGTCATGATCCGAAATAACATTAGCCAAAAGAACCAACATATCGAAAGACATAATGTTAGTCAACAGAAGGTTTTATTGTCTAATTATTGAATGAGCAATGTCAATGATATTCTGAGTCCAAAGTCACTTGTTTGTTCAATAGTCCAATGGCGTCGCGATAAGTTTAAGTGAGTTAATTAACTTTAAGTTTTAAAGTTTATGCTATCACCTATTTAACACAACATATTGAACGTTTAAGCTTATTAGTGACATTATTGGTTTTGTGACATTATGATTTATTTATTTACAAGTTTGCCGCGGCGTAACAATTCATAATGAAGGTTTGATCAAGGCTTATGCGTAGAAATGGTAGCTTATCGCATTAGCGGGAAATATACGCGTAGATGCAAGCATGCATAGGATCCTTACTACGCATAAGAAATATGCAGCGTAGGAAAAGGGACCTTATGCGTAAAGCTTAGCGTGGCGTATATAAAACCTACGCGCAAGTATATAAAACCTTGCAGCGTAAGGACCTTGAGTAGACCTTAGCGTAAGTCCTTTGTTTACACATATCCTTCACGGGGATAGCGTAGTCCCTTTGTAGAACCTTAGCGTAAGATTTCTCTTCACGCATAACATGCTTTCGCGTAAGGTGATCCTTATCGTAGATGGTTAACAACCTTGATTACGAGTTTTCACAGTAGCAAGCACGAAATAACATCACCATAACATCAATAGCATTAACATTCATTCTACAACAGTCATGGCATGAAACTCATCAAAGCGGTTTATGCGTAAAAGTCTATGCAGCGTAAACCAAAACCCTAATAGTTCAAAGATTAGCGTAAGGTTTTAGCCATAGGATTTGCACCAAAGTTTTTCCGGTAAGTCTAGGAAGCCTATAGAGTTGTTTTATCCAAGTTTTAACATCAAACAAGTCATGAATCAAAAATACCCAAACCATATGAACATAAACCCTAAATTTCAATGCTTTCATTGTTTATGTTTTACGGGCAAGTTCAGGTTTTAATATGATCAATTCAACTTTAAAACAACCTATTACAACAATCTTTATTACCAAAAACGTTCTCATTTGAAAATACCCAAAAGCGACTCATGAACCTAGTTTTGAAAAACAATCAATTAATTTTTACGGGTGGATTTTGAGGATAAACCTAGTATCATTGATGTTATTGAAACGTTTTGACATACATATTTTAACCACAAACATACACCATGATTGTGTTCATACGCTTATGCGTAGAACACATAATCACACATATCTCACGTTTTAGCCGTTGGATTTGCATAAAATCAAAACCCTTGCTTGTAATTACGTTTAGATTACGAAAACACTTACAATTTGAGGATAAAAAACGGAATGGAAGCTTGAATATTAAGTAGGTTGAGTTTGGTATGAGTAATAAATGTGTAGTGAAAGTTAGGTGGAGGTGTTTTTATTAAAATAAATTTAAGCTTTTGGCAGTTTTAGTCCCTCCACCTTTTCCATTTTCATCCAAAGCCTTTTAACTTCCATTTTGGTTACCAAACAAAAAATTTAATGTAAGAAACTTGTGGCACTCCCCTCGACTTAAGAAATAATGAAAGGTTATAAATTTTAGTCCGAGGAGTGTTAGTGAACAAGAAAATTTACCACCATTGATAAAAGAAACAACCGGGATAGGATAACATGCAAGTACACAATTATTTTGAAATAGTTAAGTATTTATTTTCTCCCCCTCAACACTTGATCGGAAAAAATACTGAATTTTGAAAGATTTGAGTGTTGATGGAAGAGTTGTACTTGCCATGTTAAAAGAAATATAGATAGAAGAATATTTTTGTTGTTTTATCTGATTTTATATTTTGTATTTTGTTTTTGAAAAATATTTACAAAAGAGGTTTTGGTGTTTGGCTGGTTTTAAGAATGTTTTAAGAGTTCATCTAGTTCCTCTTGAGTCAAACACCTCATACCATTGATTGGACCAACTCATTAAACCTAGCGGGAGCTAAGGCTTTGGTGAGAAGATGCGCTTGCGTGGTATTACGTACCCACTTGATATAATTCAATGATACCACATTCGGTTCTTGATGAAGTGATATGAAGATCGATGTGCTTTGATTTGATCTTGGCGAGTTGCATGAGATCGCAATAGCACTCCGATTGTCCAGATATATCGGTATTACGTCAAATACGTAACCATAGTTTTGAGTTGTGTTCTCATCCAATGACTTGAGCAAACCGCCAACATGGCTACATATTACTGCCGGTTGAGGACTGGTGTACAATCCGCTTCTTCGATTGCCAAGATACCAATTTGTCACCAGAAATTGTAGTGCTCTGAAGTACTTTTCGATAGTCTAAGCATCATGCGTGGTCGGTCACGAAAAAGATTAGTTCAAAACGAATCCTTCGGATACGGATCCCCTAATTAATGCCCTTTGTATCGGAGGATTCTTTTAGCCTCTGAGAGGAGGGTTTCATTGGTATGTGATAGCAAGGATAAGCGGCAAAGACAATATCGGTCTCTGGTACATTAGATACATGAGAGACCCAATAATACTACGATATTTGGTGGGGTTAACCAATTTCCCATGCAAATCAGGCGTCGGCTTCTTGGTATGTGCCATTGGTGTGGCATAAGTATCACAAGTATTCATTCAATTTGTTCAATTTCAAGGGCATATTTGGGTGACTCAAAAACCTGCGGGTGATTGATGAACTTGTAGTCCTAGAAATTGCTGTCATGGTGTTTCATTAGTTTGGTAAGTTGTTGGTTAATAGTGGGTATGACGGGTACAGGATGGTTGGGGAAAGCAGCGGGATCAACGGAAATCATCTAAGGCGCTGACATAAAGCTGTTTCTTCGGTTGACCATTCGAGCGGTTTGGCGATCCATCTGAACCGTTATGTTCATATGAGTATGGCGCTAGAAATATCGAACGACCTCAAGGCGAGCAAGCTGGAGCAAATGATTCTTCAAAGTCAATACCCTCTTCTGTCTCTATAACCCTTAGCCACGGGCGTGACTTGTTTTACGATGACATTCCATTCAACATCAATTTGTTTTCCAAATCCATTTAGACCAATAGCGTAGACCCACGATGGTCTTTCAACGGTTCCCACTTCAAGGCGTTTGAATTTGTTGAGTTCTTCTTGCATGGATTCAATCCAGTTATCTTTTGTCATTGCATCCTAAATGTTTTTGGGTTCGGTTTAGCGGTGAGTGCATAAATGCAATGTTCATGCAGTGTGAAGGCGTTGTCTTATAACGGCCGGTTGATTGGGTTGCCAAGAATATTTTCGAGGAGGATGGTCTTTTGTACATCGATGTGTAGAGGTTGATGTTTGTAACC
>OU343224.1:314024183-314120050 GCA_910596185.1 Chrysanthemum makinoi
AAAATAGCCCATCATTGCAGTGTCTATCGATTAGTCACCCCGACTTCTCGACCCATGTTAACCTTTGTTGCACTCTACCTTTAGTGAGATACCCTGATACAACCTTCTCGAGCCATTTGTTTCATTTTGTTCACCCAACATATTGTTATAATTCATTACACCTTAGCCTACCCCGTAGTCCTATTTATAAGGGAAGTCATTATTTTCCTAAGTTCAAGGTTCAAGTGGAAAGGTTCTGAATCACGCCTTTGACACATATCCTTAAAGATTATTGAAGACCCCCCAAATTCTCATATTGTTCATCTCAAGTGGGGGGATGTTATGTTATTAGTTATGATTCAAAAAAATAAAAAAATAAAAATGATGATGTGATTCGGAAAAAAAATAGTTATTGTTACTCATTTGTTTGTAAAGTGCGATGTTATAAGCACTATTGTTATGAGCTTACTATAGATTTAGTGTCGAGGAGTCCACCTCGGTCACATTTGAAGAATGAATTTGGAAGTGTGTCCATCATGACGTCATCTAATGGCACATCTACCTGATAATATCGTGATCCTAGCTTTCTTAACTTCAAACTTGAACTTTGGACCTAACGTGTAAGTGTGATGACTTAGTTGTAGATTTAGACTATTTGCTTGATTTTATTTTACATCAATTTTATCCCATGTCTTATCCTACCCTTTAGTCATGAAGCGTGTCTAGGTGATGCAACAGCAATCTGTGTCTTGGCCATGGATTTGGTCATGTATCATTGATTTTGTCCACTTCACCGTGACATGTTAGTAATGACAAATCACCCTTAACCTTTGTCGTGTCTACCCATATTGCCCTCGAGAATTGTTTAGTGCTTAACTCTAGTGGTGGAGATTTGTGTAACCACCAAGCTTATGATAGAATACATGCTATGACTGTGCAATGAGTCCCCAAAATTGACACTTAGAATAGTTGAGAGATTTGAGTGTTTTGTTCCCATTTCGTGAGGTTTTCGGCTTTGTTTTATTCTAGCATAAGGGATTTGTAAACTTATATTTTTTAGGTAATGGGAGATATCTTTTTAGGAATCTATCTAATAAGGTCTACTTGAGGGAAAGTATGCTCAAGTTGGGGATATTTGATAACATCAAATAACTCAATATTAAGTGTCAATTTCCGATAATGCTCGGATTTTATATCATTTATATGATTTCATTTATTTTTTCCTCTATTTCACTTTCGTGTAAATTACGGTATTTGAGCTAAAGAGACGCGGATTTGGAGACTATATTGAAGATAAATGATAATATGCTCATTTTAAAAATGTTACAGTAACTCATCTCTTCATTACCGCAACAAGCGCGGGCTCAAAAACCAACTCAACTAAATATTACGCCTAACTCCCCTCCAGATTACGACGCAACCAACTAGGTCAAATGAGGTTCTGCACACTGCAAGTTACGCGAACTATTTTCCCATTTACGCAGAATCAGATTTATTGAAGATAATGCGTAACTCCTTCCAAATGTTACGCCGAACCAGATTTTCGCTCAAATATCGAAGATAATGGTGTTACGTTCTTAACATAAGTTACGCCAGAACCATATCTCGTGATAAATACCGCCAATTTCCAAAGATTTCTAATCATCCCATTTCACACACAACATCAGTTGAACGTGAGTATAAGGTTGAAGGTAGATCTTAGGGAGTATACGGAGCCATCTCCAAGGGAGAAATCACTCCCTTACGATAAGCATTAGCATTTTATCTTTTCTTTACTTTCAATTCATGTATTTCGAATGTTAAATATTGAATTGATCGCTAGTTAATGATTGCTAAGCTAACCTCCTGTGCTAGCTTAGTTATGATTTCTTAATTGCTTTGTTTATATTTACATTGCTCCGATAATTATTTCTAGTGTATGCTTGCATAGTTTGTTGGTAGCTACCCTTGTTTCGTAGTTTTGAATGGCATGAGTGCTAATTACTTAGGAGATATGACCAACCTGACCAAGCTGTAGACTGAGCGGGAAGGGTAAGATATGACCAATCAAGACCCTTTTTGCAGCATTTGACCAACCGATCACCTACCGCTTGATGAACTTAAGAAGTCGGGGATGAGTGTTTAAGATGCCAAATGCACTCATTGTTACAAATCTTGCATGTAGCAGTACTTAATGACTTGGCTTAGTGGGACTCTAGAACAACCTGGATTCTCGAATGTTACCTGACATCTCCAAGGAACCCTTTGTTGATAGGTTAGGATCTAATCGACCAAATGCCCTAGCTTACTTTGACCCCACTTGAAGTAATTGGAAGTAATTAAACATGAACTTAGTATAATAGGATGATTAACTAGGTTACCACACTTCTCCCCTATTGATCACAACCCTTGCCTCTATTTGCTTTCTTATTTTCTTGTTTTAGTAGTTAATCATTTCCACCATAAAAATCTATTAAAATCTGTGACCTGCACTTAGTTTAAATCCCAACACATAACCTTTGGGACGACTCGTTTTATTGAATACTACACTACACATGACCGAGTACACTGCCCATTAGTGCATTAGGGTAGACCATAGGTATAACAAGACAATATAAATATTAAAACCTGGTCAGTAAAACCTGCATCAGGTGGTCTTTGCATAGATTGCCCTTCTTTAAAGTTTTCGGAATCCATGGATCATTTCAAGTTTATAAAATAAAATATATTTTAGAAATTCTTGAGCAACGAGGCTCTGGTACCAATTGTGGAAAACTAGAAGGGGGGGGGTATAGTTTTACCGTTTAAAATCTTTTGTTAATTCAAATAAACCGTAAAAATGTTTATTCATATTTAGCGATCTCTTTGTGTTTTATTGATAACAAATATAAAGTTATCATAAGTAAAATTATAAAGATAAATGTTATTTTTATAAAGTATATACATTTGGTCATTTACATAAAATGTAGTAATAATTCATTTGTTGTAATAGTTTAATAGAATGGATATTATCCAAGACCCATGACCCATACCCATGGAGCAAATCCATAACCCATAACCTAATACCCATGACCCAATGTCTAGATACATTGTACCTTGTTGGGTACCCAAGGCTCATACCCATGACCCGGTTTGCAACCCAAAACCCGGACTGGTACAACCCAATTTTCCGGATCCCTTGGATTGCACTGGACGGATCCCCCAAGTGAGGGATCCGTGGGAACCGGGCTACAGTAGAGATTTTTGCCTATAAATAGTGAGTCATTTCTTCATTGTTACTCACCTCCCTTCTTACAAACTCTCTCATATATTTCTTCTCTCTTCTAATCTCAAATCTCTTGATCTATCTAGTAGTTCTTCTTTCTTTTGTTGTGATTCTCATATAGGTCCTTCTTAAAGGCGAGATCACGAGATACTACAAGTCATCCAAGCAAGGGGTCCTTGATTGATTTGTTCCTCCGCAAGATTTCTGTAGCAAGATCTTGTATTTCATATTTCACATAGTTGTTGTGTAGGTTTGGTCCGCCAAGTTAAGGACTCGGTATTTAGATTTGTACCGGAAAAAAGTGTAAGAGACGTTGTGAGGCTTCTCCGCCGTGTTGAAGGAGCTTGTTGACATAGTGCTTGAACTCTCGAGTAGGAGACTTGGGGAGTGGAGTAGGGCAAGGAAGGTGTCCTTGTAGCCGAACCACTATAAATCACTTGTTTCACTACTTTCTATCATTTACTTTGCTTGCTTTCATTACTTACATTAGTTATTGCTTTATGCTTTCTATCCATCCATACGAATTCACATAAGATCTAATCTAAAGTTTTTGAAACTAAATTTAAAATCAGCAAAACTATTCAACCCCCCTTCTAGTTTTCCACAATTGGCATCAAGAGCTAGGTTTACAAAAGTTTTAAAGTAAATTGTATTTTAAAAACTTTTAGATCACAATGAGTTTTGAAAATTATAAAGAAGAGCAATCTATGCAACGACCTCCACTACTTGAAACTAATGGTTTTATTTATTGGAAAAATAGATTTGAAACTTATGTGAAGTCAAAAGATATTGATATTTGGTACATCATTGTTGAAGGTGACTTTCAAGCCACTACAAAAGATGATAAAATTGGCAACGAAATAAACATCCCTCGTGAATGTCTCACCGACGATCAAAAGAAAAAGCTTTCCAAAAATATTGAAGCAAAAATGATTTTATATAATGCTTTACCCAAAAAGGAATTTGAAAGAATTTCTATGCTTAAAACCTCTAAAGAAATTTGGAATTCTTTAGTTGTAACTCATCAAGGAAATCAACAAGTTAAAAATTAAAAAATAGATTTATATGTTCAACAATATGAACAATTTTCAATATCGGATGAGGATAGTATAGATAATTCTTTTGCTAACTTTAATACTATCATTACTTCATTACAAGCACTTGATGAGTCTTTGTCTAGTCGTAATCATGTCAGGAGATATCTAAGGGCGCTTCCATCTAAGTGGAGATCAAAGGTAACGGCCATCGAAGAATCCAAAGACTTGTCAATCCTCACCTCACTTAACTCATAGGCAATCTAAAGGTCTATGAGCTTTTCCTCGCTAAAGACTCCGAAGCCTCAAAAGAAAAGAAAGAGAAGCACAAATCTCTTGCCTTAAAAGCTAAGAAGGTCTCAAGCGATGAAGAAACCTCTTCGGTGAGTAATGACGAAAAATACGCCATGGCGGTAAGGGATTTCAAGAAGTTCTTTAGAAGGAAAGGAAGATATGTCAAGCAACCATATGACGACAAGAAGGGGTTCCTGAAAGGCAAAGTGACAAGTGAGCTAACGCGACATGTTTTAAATGTGGGGATCCTAATCACTTCATTAGTGAGTGTCCCAAACGTGACGAACAAAAGGCATTCCTGTGGTTCGTGGGAACGAGTGAGGAGGAGAACGAAGAAATTTGTCTCATGGCAAAGGACTCAAACGAGGTATGTCCTGAATCTCTTTATTATAGTAGCTCATCGTAGAGATAATGAATCATTGCATCATGAATATGATAAACTTTGCAAAATTAGTCTAAAAGTAATTAACAAAAATAAGATTTTGAAAAACAAAAATGAACGTTTAGAAAAGGAAGTGATTGAGTTAAAAGATAAATTAAAATGTTTAGAAAAGGGGAAGAAAGTAGATGGTGAATGTGAGCTTTGTGTTCAACTTCAAACGTTAGTTGATAATCTTGATTCCAAGATTGCTAGAATGAGTACTAATAGTCTTGATATAATACTTGATAGTGTTAAAATGGGAAATAATCAAAAGGGTTTAGGTATTCAGGAACTTAATGCATCAACTACAGAGATTTAAGAAACACAATTCGTTAAAGCAATTGAAAAACAAGCTACTGTAGTCACAGATCCCTTGAAAAAGGAATCGTCTAGTAAAATCCAGGGATCCGTGGGTCTGTACTAGCAAACAGTAGAAATAATGTAGTTACATCATCTAGAACTGACTTTGTTATTGTTAACAAGAAGAAACCAACCCACGCTAACTGTTAGAAATGTCAAACAACCACCTCCACTAAAACAAAATCAAAGTTTTATGAGAAACAAAGGTCCATCGTTTTCTAAACCAAACACATTTATAAGAAGACCAAATAATGTTTATCCGAGAAGTAACCACCATCAAATGGAATGGAATCCTAATGTACAAAACGGTTTTCCATTTCAAAAATTTACACCATGGAATGCTTTCTCACCTTTTCCATATATGCATAACATGGATGAAATGTATAACACTAATGGACCCATGAACAAATGGGGACCAAAATTTTGAGTTAATTGTTTTCTTAAGTGTGCTTAAAGGTCGACCTAGATCCGGATGAATGGATCAAGGATAGTGGGAGCACGAGGCACATGACCAAGAACAAAGACTTGTTTTCCACATACGAACCTTTCAATGGAGGAAATGTGGTATTTGGTAATAGCAAGAGCAAAATCATCGGTAAAGGTACAATTTCTCTCAAATCTTTAACCATTAACGATGTGTGTTACGTAGAAAACCTAAACTTCAACCTTCTAAGTATAGGACAAATATGTGATAAAAAGTGCAACGTACTTTTTAGTGAAACCGATAGTAAAATATTGAAAAATGGTATTACTATAGGAAGAGGCATTAGAAAACATGGAGTTTATGTCATTAAAATCGGTAATGAACCAAAAGACAAACTTTGTCTTACTTCTATGGATGATACTTCACCTATGGCATCAAGATGGTCACAATATGCTTAACTTCTTCAATCGCTATCATCTAAAGAACTAGTAAGAGATCTACCAAATTAAAATACGAACATCATTTTTGTGATGCTTATAACGTAGGAAAGCATGTCCATGCTAGTCACAAAGCTAAAAATATGGTCTCTACTACTAAGTGTCTAGAACTACTTCATATGGATCTATTTGGTCCATCCGCTATTCAAAGTTATAGAGGTAACTTCCATACTTTGGTTATAGTGGATGATTACTCTAGATACACATGGACTAAATTTATAAAGAATAAAACTGAAACATTTGATAATTTTGAAATATTAAGTAAGAAAATCCAAAGACAACTAGGAAGTCCTATAGTGTCTATTAGAACGGATCATGGTAGGAAATTTGATAATGAAGTGTAATTTAGAGCTTTTTGTGATGCTAATGGTATCGCACTCCATAATCAAATGGGGTAGTTGAAAGGAAAAATAGAACCCTACAAGAAATGAATGGCCATGATTAATGAGCAATCTATTCCTCAAAATTTTGGTGCAATGCCGTCGACACATCAACCTATATACTTAACCGTGTCCCACTAGACCATTATTAGGTAAAACTCCATACGAAGTTGTTTCGAGGCAAAAGCCTAACGCTAGAACACTTTAGAGTCTTTGGTAGTAAATGTTTCTTACTTAACACTAAAAATTACCTAACTAAATTTGATCCTAAATCAATCAAGGTGTCTTTAGGTTACTTCTAATAGTAAAGCTTATGTTATACTTAATAAAGAAACAACAGAAGGTTGAAGAATCCTTAAACGTAAGATTTGATGAAAGTCCACCTAAACCTCACCTAACCTTTGTCATGATGAGATAATCAAAGTACATAGAAATCAAGAAAAATATAAATAAAGAAGATGAACCATTAAACAATGAAATCATAAATATTAAAGAGTCTAAAGATCATCTTATAGAGAAGGTCATAGGAAAATTAAATGAAAGAACCTTAAGATCTCAAGTCCAAAACCAAAGTAGTTTATTTTGTTTTGTCCCAACCATAGAACCTAAAAATATGCAAGAAGGCATAAAAGATGAAACTTGGGTAATGGCTATGCAAGAATAGTTAAATCAATTTATTTCTAATGATGTTTGGACACTCGTCCCTCCACCTAATAACCAAACCATAATCGGAAAACAAGTTAGATGCAAACCGTGTAGTGTCTAGAAACAAAGCTAGACTTGTTGCCCAAGGGTATAATCAATAAGAAGGCATAGACTTTGATGAGACCTATGCTCCTGTGGCTAGATTAGAATCTATAAGAATACTTCTTTGCTTATGTTTGTGCTAATGATCTTAAGCTTTTTCAAATGGATGTTAAAAGTGCTTTTGTAAATGGCTTTATTAATTAAGAAGTCTATGTAGCTCAACCTCCGGCTTTATCGACTAAAAACCTAAACACGGTAATAAACTATAAAGAAAGCTCTTTCACGGTCTAAAAACAGACCCAAAGGCTTGGTATGATAGACTCAAATCATTTTTTAATCAAAAACAACTATACCATGGGGTTATTTGATAATACACTTTTCACAAAGAAAAAGGAATCACATATAATTATTGTTCAAATATACGCGGACTATATTATATTCGGATCGACTTGTTAAGACATGTGTGATGATTTCAAAAATCATGGCGATGAGTTTGAACCGAAAAGGATAGAGAACTAAGTTTTTTCTTGGTCTTACAAATCAAACAACTAGAAGATGGTGTCTTCTTTAATCAATCCAAATACATAAAAGAAATTTGGTTTAGAAGAGTCAAAACCCATAAGAACACCAATGTCATCCGACATCAACTTATAAAAAAGATGAAGACGTGAATTCGCTGATAACACAAAATACCGTGGCATGATTGGTAGTCTTCATCTTACGGCTAATCGTCAATATCATTAGTGTTTGTCATGTACCAGGTTTCAAGAAGACCCCAAAACTTCACATCTAGAAGTCAAAAGAATATTTAGATACATTAAGGGTACTACCTCAATTGGGATTATTGTATCCTAAGGGAACGGGTAGAAACTATTGTATATGCGGATTCTCAATTCATGCAGTGATTATGTTGACCGAAAAAGTACAAGTGGTGTATGTAATTTTATGGGATGTTGTTTAACATCTTGGTTCTCAAGAAGCGATTGGCCATATCAACAACCGAAGTCACAACATGCCTCCACCCAAAAAGCATGCTAACAAACACTATGGATGAAACAAGCGCTAGTTGATCACGACATTCATCTAAGTGACATAGCCATTTTATGCGACAAAAAAGGAGCTATTGACTTAAGCAAGAATACGGTGTTGCACTCTCGCACCAAGCATATAGAGATCCATCGTCACTTCTTAAGAGACAATGTTCAAAAGGGGAACATTTATATTGAGAAGGTATCATCCGAAGACAACATCACACTGCCCTCACCCAAACCGCTGGAAGGAACAATTCAACTTGATTCGTCTTGGTCTTGGTCTCATGGAACAATCATCGTAATATATTTCTCAATTCTACAAGGTATGTAAACGTTAGCCTTACCTTCTTTCTCCCAGTCTAGGACCCTATTTCACACACACACCACAAATAATACGGGATTTTCAAACTAAACTTCTTTTTTATATATAAGAAACTGTCTAATACTTTCTAAAAGGATACTCTCCCCATATCACTTTCCTAAAATATTCTCACCGCCTAGGACAAACCTCATTATTAATACAAAGTAAAACCTGCTATTGTAGATCATGTGCTCTTTGAATGCTAAAGGGAACACATAACTAAAATGTTTTCGGGTACATTCATATAAGAAAAATGAATTGAGGAGCACTCGGTTATCTCACATAATAATATGCTTTTTTCACTTCTTTGTTTATTTTTTCTTTAGAAGTCGAGATAACCGCAACTCCAAATGGTGTGCATATAGGCACACACTAGGCACCATTGTTTCCAAAAAGAAATTTTTGAACTGCCTAAGTTCATCAGTACCACGGATCCCAGCTTTTATGCTGGACGGATCCCTAAAGGATCGGATCCGTGGGACATAAGCATAATTTTTTCTTCTATTTTTCTCACTTTGGCTAAAAACCTTCATATTTTCATCATTTTAGCTCTTTCACTAATGAGTATGTTACTAATCATTAGATTTAGTCCACATTTTGGTTTTATCATTCATTACAATGCATTATTTTCTCTATAAATAAAGTTCCAAAATGCTTGCATATCCATCACTCTCAACCTCACGAACAATCATCATCATGTTATCCTCCAACATTGATGAACCACCTAGTGAAAACAATCCTTTTCAAGAAATCCAAAACTTCATCCTACCACCTTCCGTAGTGCCACCACTCAAATCTAGAAGAACCGCACAGATTAGCATCTGGCCTTGTTGTTTAGCTAAATCATTGTCAAAAAAAATCCATCACCAACTACTCATTCACCACCAAATAATTCCATTGTAGCACCTCCATCATCTCCTACAAGCTCATCACCACCTTCACCCACCGAGTCTATACCTAAAATCACCCTATCGGAACTCCTTAAGACTCCAAAACCAAACCCACTACCCGTGTCTAGTCCACCACCCAATCCATCCAAAACCAACAACTTAAACCCGAAAGAACTAGTCTTTTTAACACCACCAACATCTCCAAACACACTTTACAAAGATCTTGAAACTTTACCACCTTTAGCTCCCATTATCTTACAAGAACATCTAGGTTCTTATATTCCACCACTCACCAACATCATGGACTTTGATCCATATTTTCCAACATGTCCATCACATAATTCGCCTTCCACAAATCATACTTACTCAAAAACCATCCCCCAACAATATTCTCGCCATTTACATTGCGAACATTGTCAATCTACTAGGGAATTTGTAATGGAAATAAGGGACGAGATGCGGTTCATACTTAACCACATCCTGATCGTGACAAGATCATCATCACTAAACCTTATATCTAATCCATATGAAAGAATGGAAGGAATGATATTACTAGCTTATCTATTTTTTTTTCTTTGAGTCATTTTCAAGAATAAACCCTGTTCTTAGTCTTACATTTTGTATATGGCTATATACCACTACACTTTGGTATTTTAATACAAGGCTTTATTTACATACCTTGGCTCTCCATCTTGTTTCCTCGTCCATAAGATTATATTACATGTTTCTCTACTAACACTCTTTTGTAGGTATTATATTTTCCCTCACTTGACGCCAATTCTGGGGGAGCTACCGCCAGAGGGAGCTAGTGCTTTGTGGATCATACTTATTTTTATTGCACACTTTATTTCTTCGTTAGGTTCGCTTTTTGTTTTGACAGAAAGCGGGAGAAGAAGTAAAACTTACATATTCTTTCAAAACATACACCTAATCTTAGGTTTTACTAATCATAACATTATATTTTGTCATAAAAAAAAGGGAAAGATTGTTAATACAAATAAACCGTAAAAACATTTATTCATATTTAGCGATCTCTTTGTGTTTTGTTGATAACAAATATAAAGTTACCATAAGTAAAATTATAAGGATAAATGTTATTTTTGTAAAGTATATATATTTGGCCATTTACATAAATGTTGTAATAATTCATTTGTTGTAATAGTTTAATAGGATGGATATACCCATGGAGCAAATACATAAACCATAACCCAAAACCCATGACCCAATGTCTAGATACATTGTACCTTGTTGGGTACCCAAGGCTCATACCCATGACCCATGACCCATGACCTGTTTTGCAACCCAAAACCCGGACTGGTACAACCCGCTTGTCGGATCCCTTGATTGTACCGACGGATCCGGCCAAGTGAGGGATCCGGGAACCGTGCAACAATAGAGATTTTTCCGGAGCAAATAGTGAGCCATTTTTCATTGTTACTCACCCCTTCTTACAAACTCTCTCATATATTACTTCTCTTCTAATCTCTCTGATCTATCTAGTAGTTTTTCTTCTTTGTTGTGATTCTATATAGGTCCTTTTCAAAGGTGAGATCGCTTAGATACCACAAGTCATCTAAGCAAGTGGGTCCTTAATTGATTTGGTCCTCAAAGAAGATTTCAGAGCAAGATCTTGTATTTCATATTTCACATAGTTGTTGTGTTATAGTTGTGTTGGTCCTCGCCGCTTTAAGGACCTCTGGTATTTAGCTTTGTACTAAAAGTGTAAGCTGACGCTAGGCTTCCCACTGTCGGGGGAGCTTGTTGACATAGTTTTGAGCTCGAAAGTAGAAGACTGGGAGTGGAGTAGGGCAAGAATCCTTGTAGTCAACCACTATAAATCACTGTGTCACTACTTTCTATCCTTTACTTTACTTGATTTCATTACTTACATTACTTATTGCTTTATACTTTCTATCCATCCATACGAATTCACATAAGATCTAATCTAAAGTTTTTGAAACTAAATTTAAAATCGGCAAAACTATTCAACCCCCTTTCTAGTTTTCCACATCTTTTTTTGAAACTTAATTGTAAGATAAATTTATATTGATCAAAGATATGTTAATGAAGAATAATATGCAATCAATATATAATAAGTAAGTAAGGAAAGAAACAATCAAACCACGACAAGTTGTTTATAGTGGTTTGGTCTACAAGGACTCTTTTTCCTTGCCCTACTCCACTCCCTCGAAGCCCCCAACTCGTGAGTTATCTTCACTAATCAACAAGCTCCTTAAACCACGGAGAAAAACCTTTACACGCCGCTATAAAATATTTCTGCATTAATAAAGCTAGATGTCAGTTCTTTTATAAAGGGTACAACCACCCCTACACACTATATATTTTGAGGACTAAAATACTAACCACCACACCTCGTGAGGTTTAAGATGGTTTGGTACAACAATGATGTATGAACAATACTAGATCACACAACAATAAAACAAACAAGCCTTCCAACTATTTGTTGAAGCTTGATTATGCCTTGATCTTCTTTGCTACAAAAAATGATCACTAGAATGAAATGAACCGAAGTTAGATGTAATAGAATGAGAGAATGTATGTGCTTTATGCTAAGAAGCGATGAGAAAACAACTTGGGTTGGCTTGCTATTTATAGGCCAAATGAACAGCAGAGCCACGGACCACGTGTAAGATATAGGATTTCACAAACACACTAAACTATAATCACAATGGGGCGTTCAAGTATGTTTAGAGAGAGAAAGTTCTAGAGAGAGAAAGAGAAGAGAGTTGGGAACTATGTGAAACAAAGAAAAATGGTATTGAAAACAAACCCTCTACCTTGGGAGGTAGAGGGTATTTATAGTGTCTTACAAATAAACGCCACCTACCGGCCGCTGGATCGTGCATACAAGTGGGTAAAGACCTCGGTCTCATCTCTCCCGGTGTTACATAACAAACTACTTTCTAACATAACATGACTAACGACTATGAGCTTCTATCTAATACATATACTGAGGTAAGGTGACCATTTTAATGACCAATTTTCTAATTCCTAACAATCTCCCCAAGGTAGGTCACCTCAATTTACAATGAATACAAATGTGATATTACATTAGATTGTTCTAGGATTATTGATTAAGTTCTTTTGCCCGTAAGCTCATAGTCTTTGATTCTACATGTTCGCGATGTTTGATAATTTCAAGTGGAGGTATTTAACCCATCCACGGATGATGAGTTTTGAGGCATAGAGATCATCACGAAACATGAATCTCACTCTTTCCATTGCGGTGTTGATATTATGTGATGATGTGACATTTGGACCCACATGCTCACATTCCGATCATGATATATCTCATCGAGTAGCGTAAGTTTTTATCGATCATGATATTTTGCAAAGATAAAGGTAGGCATGGAGTGAAAGAATCGAGTGCCGAAGCACTTATCATGATTTCTTTGAGATGAATGAGAAAGTGAGCATGCGGCTATGGATTGACCGCTTCATTCATCACCAGAACGCTCCCAAGCACTGGCCATACAACAAGCTAGGCATTAGGCGTACCTAAAAGTGTCTTTGATCACTTCTGAATCGAGGTACACGCCCACTGCTCTCTGCTGATCAAGAATAATTTCCGTGATCGTGCATAATTCAAGAATTTCTCCTTGACAGGTTTCGAAATCGCTTTAGCTTTTTCAAACCGAACGCCTCAAAGAAGACAACACTGAGTGAGTGAACTAAATAATTGAGATTCACTGATTGATGAAAAGAGATTTGAAAACAAATGTATCGCCAATAGAAATTTTAGCAATACAACGTTTATAAAATCAATTATCAATCATAAACACCTTTTATTTTTGAAATATTAGTACACAAATACGTGCTAAAAGAAAGAGTTTTAAGCACAAAGACCGTTTTTCAAAGGAATCCACAATCCATAACCTTAACTGTGATTGATTCAAAAGATTGAATCGCCCCATTATTTCCGCTCGTTATCACATGGTTGATCTATTGATAGATCTCACATGCCACCCACCAGAGCTTATTGGATGTGTAGGCTCCGTAAGGCTTTCCATCTTCATTGTGAATATGATTGCATATCACCTGATGTTCGCAATACCACAAGTGTAATTGTAGGACTCATAAGATATACTCTCTTTCCACACAGTGAAACAGAGTCTTCATTGATCGTGTCCTAATGAGATTTATATTTGATGATCTCGCCGCCTAGACTCAATTGTGCATAATTTGGTTCCTATGTCGAGACTAGTGGGAGAGGGCCTCCTTCTTCAATATCAACAAACTCTAAGAGAAAGTCGATAGATAATGTCGCATTCCCAGAGAATGAAACAATTCCTTTAAGAGGAACTTGAGTGGTCTCGAAGTTTGTAAGGCATACCATCACCATGACACCTTTGTCTTCAATACCAAGTTACCTTTAGTAACCACCAAGAGTATATGTATTGAACCTGGCTTCGCCTCTAAGGTTGAATTCTTTGAGGGCTACTTTTCACCTTTTCACATTCCATTTATTTTTCATTCTTCAATCTCAAGCTTAATCAGACTTCTTCATTACTAGAACCTTGTTGGGTTTATTCTAGTAACTAGTTTAGTCTCAAATCAAGACTCTTCCCATTTCTCACTTTTCTTTTATCATCATACCAAGGACTCTACACTATCAGTGGATTGTCCTCGGTAGATCCTCCCCTCAGGCGATCATGGGAACAAGTACCTAACTTAATCATCCTTATATCACCATACATAAAGTAAAGTTACGGTCATGAGGTATTGTTCATCCGCCATTGGTACCAATTGAAAAACTATTTTAAAATCAATCCGCATACTTGTGATATATTATCAAAGCATTTTGTACTGTTTTTGATATTTTAACAAGAGCTCCCCTCAACATAAAAGGCCAAGCATCATTTTAATGGAAATAATTTTCATCTTGAGGGTTATTTGCATCTAAGAGTAGTTATTTAAAGAAATGGTTTTCAAAATAGTTTTTCTCAAAGATGTGCATAGAAATTTGAAAAATGTTTTGCACATATTAGGAAAAGAATGCACATTGAAAAATTGATTACGCTTTCAAATCTGTGTGGTTTAAGATAGATGCTCCCCCTCAACATGTGCATGGAAAATTTGAAATCGTTTGGCACATGTGGGAAGGAGAGTTTGTACATCCTTATAAAACCATGTATCGAATTATCAGTTTTAATCCAATTTAAATCACAAATTCTCCCCCAATCACAATTATCAAATCATTTGAGAATTGTGATCTCTATAGATTTAAATTGATTTTGAAAGCTTTTAAGGAGAGTGGTGACTTGATTATGAAAACGTTTTAACTGTTAAGGATCGGATTTTGAGATTTTAAACCCCATTGATTAAACATGCATGATTATCTTTTGAGAACAATTGAATGACAAATACCCTTTTGATTTAATTGAAATATTCTCCCTCAATCAATGACATAAGTTGTTGATTGAGAGATAGATATTTTGACAAACGCTAAGTCCGTATGACTTTCAAAAATAGAGTTCGAAGTTATTTATCAAAGTATTTGTTTTGAGTTAGATGACAAATATTTTCAAGAATCATTAGATCTTAAAAAAATATTTGAAGGATAAACATTTGTCTTGTTGATGACAAACATTTGTTTTAAGAATCGGTAATGAGATTTGAGAAATAAGATAAAGCGTAGCTTTGTTCTTTACTTTTAAAACGGTTACCGAAATGACAAAAGCCACCATTTTCCACCTCCTTTTTTTTTTTTTTTTTTTTAACAAAAACTATGTACATTTGAAGAACATCTAAAGACCCGTGACATTCTTTGAATGTCAACACAAAGTCCGTAGATGATATCGAATAAGGAAAAACATGACAAAATAACAATATTATTTTTCAAGATTTCATAATTTTTTTTTTTTTTTTTGAAAGTTTTATATTTTTCTATTTGCTTTTTGAAGGTTTTGTAATTTTGTATTTTGCTTTTCGAATAGATATTTACAAGAGATACATGAAGGAAAAAACTTACTCTTCTTCCTCAAGACGCTTTGAGTGTTTCAGTTGTATTTCTACACCAAGTCGCGGAAGGATAAACTCAAACGTTTCTGGTGAAGATGTCAAGCAACCGGTATTCTCACAAAATAAAGTTCCACCAATCGCTTTCTACTTGCTCCCCATGAAATGATGTCGATGTCCATGTTTTTGTTTTGAGTGTTGTACGTTGTTGCATGAGAGAGCAATAGCACTTTTATTATCACAAAGATGAGGATTTTTTGAATTCAAAGCCATAGTCGATAATCGGGATCTCATCCAAAGGATTTGAGCACAAATGATGATATGGTTATGCATCAAGGTAGAGGAAATAGAAGTACTCATTTGCTTTGAAGACCACTACAAGCTTATCACCCAAAACCGAGCACCTCCGCACGCATTTCGACATTTGACATCCCGCATGATCGATTCTGATAGGTCAGTTAGTGACATACCGGTGTCCTTCCGGGTACCAAAGTCCCATATTGATGGTTCCTTGGAGATACCGAAAGACCCGCTTAACCGCTTGTGCTTTTAGTAGGCTTAGCCTGATATCTAGCACATGTGAACAAATAACAAGATGTCGGTCTACTAGTCGGAGGTACATTAGGGATCCAATCATACCACGATATTTCGCTTGATCTACCATGATCCCCGAAGGTCCTCATCTAGTTTAGTACGTTCTATCACGGGAGTGTCAACAGGGTCACTAGAATCAAATCCAAATTTCTTTAAAATCTCATTTGCATATTTAGATTGATTTATAAAAATGCCTTCGGGACTTTGTGAAATTTGTAATCCTAAGAAAAATGACATTTGTCCCATCATTGACATTTGAAATTTGGAACCCATTTCATTTGAAAAGCGATCACATTCTATCGGGGTCACGAGGCAAAAATAATATCATCAACATATATTGAACGTGAATTAAATGTTTGTCGACTTCCCTGGTGAACAATGTCGGATCAACTAGTCCTTTGTCAATCCAGATAGAATAAACTTGATAGTATCATACCATGCCCTTGGAGCTTGCTTTAAACCGTAAAGAGCCTTCTTCAAACGACAGACGTAGTAGGATGCTCGATTCACAAAGCCTTCGCTAATATCGATACTAATTTCTCTTTAAGATCTCATAAGAAACCGCCTTACATCCATTTGATAGACTACCATGTTCTCTTTCCAAAGATAGCTAAGAAGATTCTCATTGCCTCGACATTTATAAATGAGCAAATGATTCTTCAAAGTCAATACCCTCCTCTTGACTATATCCTTTTGCAACCAATCGAGCCTTGTTCTTTAAAACATCACCATGCTCATCAAGTTTCACTTTGAAGATCCAGTTTAGAGCAATGATCATAGCACAACTGAGCGTGTACTAATTCCCATACATCAAGTCGATCAAACTCATGAATTTCTTCTTGCATGGCATCAACCACCGCCTTCATTCATGGCGTTTTAACATCTTTTGGTTCGACCTTAGAGAGTGCGGAGTTGAAGAAGCACCATAAGGCATCGGTTGCAAGTTGTTTCTGTGTGGATACTAGACGAGAGGGGTTTCCAATGATGTTGTCCAATGGATGATCATGTGTCCAATTTTCGGTGTTCATGTGGTTGTTGTTGAGGAACTCAAGTAGCAGTCGATTTCTCCCGGCGAGATGGTTCTAATGATGATTCAGAGCAACTATGTTTTCAAATGGAGCATCTTCTGAGTAGCAAAGGGATTAACTCATCATGGATGCCGTAAACAATTCCATGATGTACATTCGATGATTGATGATTTGTTGATGAGACAGAGTGATCAACGCAGACGCTTTGACTTAATGATATTGAGACCAAGGGTTGAATTCATTCACAGGATAGGAGTCCGTAATGGAATTGTCATTTCATCACGATTTGGTTCATAGTGTTCATCAAACATTGATCAAACAATTTCAAATCATCTTCAAGGAGGTACATAAGGAGTCACTGGAGAGGATTAGAAACAAGAGTAGAACCGATAGGACTACTTGATGAAAGTGAGATGCGGGTCCAAACCGGTTTGTCCCGAGCCATTTGACCGTCACCATCACTATAACGGAATTGTTTCCATGATATTTCGGTTCTCTTGTTGTAGACAGAACCCTTCTTGTTTGGTGCATAACCAACAAAAACTCCAATATTCCGCTTCATTTTAATTTACCTAAGTCTTGACCATTCGTTGGATAGCACAAAGCACCAAACACACGGTAGAAGAGATCAGTTTTCGCTTATGAATAAGTTCATATGGAGTTTTTCCATGAGAGGTATGAATAAGGGAACCATTTTGGGTGTAGAAGCAGCGGCAATGGCTTCAGCCCAGAGAAACATTGGAACCTCTGAATAAATTAGCATTGTTCTTGCGGCTTCCACAAGAGTTCGATTTCGTCTTTCAACTACACCATTTCGCTGAGGGAGTTCGTGGAACACTTTGATGACCGATTCCAACACTTCATAAAACCAATTAAGTCTTTGTTAACAAACTTTGTGCCATCATTCTGCTCAACTATTCTAATGTATTGTTGAGTCGAACTTGTAGTCGCTTGATAAATTTGATGATGACATCCGAGTTTCATCCTTTGTACTCAAAAACCTTACCCAAGTAAATCGAGAGTAGTCATCCACAACGAACTAAAAAATGTATTTCTTCCCATTTATCGCTTGTACTCATTGGTCCGCACATATCCATAGGGTATGAAGAACTTCCACCGAATTTGTGGTTTTGGTTTTAGGCATATTTCGTGCTTTTACCCAATTGGCAAGTCAACAAATATGAGATTTTTCATATTTTAAACTGCAAGCCTCCCACAAGATCCTTTCTCGAAAGGTAAGGTTAATGGTGCCAAGTCATGATGAGACGCATGCATGCCATAACCATGACTTTGTTTTAGAAGCCTTTGACAGCGATTGGAGAAGAATTCATCATGTTCTCTAGAGATGGTGTATAGGTTAGAACCACGGTTCCTCTTAAAAGTTCCTTACCATCAACTTCTAACGAACAAGTATAGTTTCAAGGCCACTTCTAGATCGTAATCACGTAATCAACCATTTAAAATAAGTTATGACCAAGACCTTCACGTAATATACCTCGAGATAACACTATCACCACAACATAATTCCATAACCCATAATAGCACCAAAATGATCATTCCAATCTAACAAATTCCATGAATTTACTCAACGGTTCATGAGCCGCGACCGTCTCTAGTCATGGTTTCACTGAATCCAAGTACCACGCAGAACGATTTGAACGATCCGCAATTGAACACGCATAAGAATGGATAATCGATAATTGGGATCCCCATGCAAGAATGGGTTCCACTTGGTTAGTAATAAAGGATTGGAACACCCACATCAGAAGTAGAAACAATAGAATCATTAGAAATAGATGTAGTGCTAGTGTCCATATTTGACATATTCAAAGTGTGTTCACTTCTTAAGGGAATAGTTCTACCAAGAGGGCATCCATTTTCGAGGGCATTGTTTAGCAGATTGAGGGCGTAATCGATTAACCTTATGGCCAAAAGGTATCCATTGATAACCTATCTTACTAAATGTTCTTCCTATGGTTTCCACCGCTTTCTAACTTTCTTTCGCCTTTGCCTTTAGCCTTCTTAGCTTGATTTTTAGCATTAACAGCTTTTAATAGGGCGCTTGACAAAGATAGACAAAACATTCACACCACAATCATGATTAGTAAATAAACAACGCAATCATCATTACATGTTTGTCAAAAGTATAATTGTGATTAATTACAAGACGCTTTAGAGCTAACACTAGAATCAACACGCATCATTTTATTCAAATCGCTTAAGGTGATCTTCTACTTCTTCCACTCAACATTCCTAGCTTCAAGGTCCTATCATTCTTGGTATTGCCCTGGAGGCTTTGACCCGCTTGCTTTTATGTCACCATTACCTTGTAGAGGGAATTATGGGAACATTAGTTGGTTGATCTACTTTTGCATTCTCAACTAGACGCAAGGATCTAACTACTTGAAGGCACATTAGTGTTCACTCTCCTAACACCTGGGCATAGAATGGTATGAATGCTTGGCACTAGGCATAGAACAAGGCAAGGTTCCTTTCGCACCTAAGGATTTAGGACATGTTGCAATTAAACATTCTAATGTACCTCCGAGATCGCTTGGCCCCAATGCAAGCAAACCCCGATCTCTATCAAGAGGCTTATTTATGAAATCCTCTTCCACAATCTCACTGAGACATTCTAGACTATCCTTAAGGTGAGCACAATAGTTATGAAACACAAGTTCATTATTCCTAAGATGAGGAGAAATGTATTTAATCAACAAGATATTTGGTACCCAGGATGACTTTGATGCATTATTCTCATTAAAACAAGTGGCAGCTTCCCATCTACCGACTCCTCGATTCTCAATTTCTTTTGTAAAGACGTTATTTCTTCGTTGTTTTGGTCACCTAAATCTCATTGAATCATATAACTCTTTAAAGTGTTCTAGAAAACTCTCGTTTTCCTTTTGTAAGGCATTAACTAAGTTTTGAAGATGAAAAGTTTGAGAATACGGAGAATCTAAAGGAGGAGGCATTTGGGATCCAAATACATTGTTCTTTTCACCCTTAATTGAGAGATTTGGGCTTTCAAACTCTCCTGATCGTGTTACAATGAGCTCTAATATGTTCATCACGCTTATAATTTCAAAACTCAAGATCAAATTCATGAACATCCAAGGAAGTTGTCTTGATATTTTTGAGGTTTTAACAATTTCTTTCAGATGTTGATATTTTAATTGCAAAGCAAGATGCTCAACTTCCAATTTAGAAAATTGTTTTACCAAAGCATCATCATCCTGCTCAACTTTATCATGCAGTTTAGAGTTAGTTTTTTCAAGCTCAATGACACCATCATGGGAGACTTTCGAAAGCAACGATAATTCATGAAATTGAGAAGCATTAATGGAACAATTTGTAGTAGTGTAAAACACATCTTGAGCAATACATTCATAAATAAGATTCTCATTCAAGGTATGCAAATTCTTCCTCTCAATCTCATTATATTTTAATTCATAGTCACTAACCTCAACAATCATCGATCAAATTCCTTTTCCATTTCTTTAATATCTAAGTCCATCCCCTTTTTAAGACTCTCAAATTGACCTTTAAATTGTTTAAAGAAAGGCATGATCTCAAGTAAATAGCATTCTTTAGTTTGCTCAAAACCCTTTCCCCTGCTATCCCAAGCTGGTGTGATCCTTTTCTTATAAGTTTTCTCAAAATCAACAAATAATTGAAAGATAACATATTGACTGATTATGGTCTTGCTTTTAGTGGCAATAGTTCTAGGAACTAAATGCATTGGTGTATTTGGAGGATACACAACAAGGCATTTTCCCAGTGGGAGGTTTGTTACAACAAGATTCTCCTCGCTTTTGCTTATCCATATCTTTCTTCCAAAAAAACTGCTCTTAATTAGTTTGAGGCTTAAAAATGTTAAGGGAGATCCAATTTTCCTTAGTGTAATCATGAGGTTTGATAGTTATGTTTTTCTCTTTACATGTAGGGTTGTTGAGTTTCTTATCCATTTTCTCCCTAGTGACTTCATCTGATTTCTTATCTTCCTCAAAGGCACTCAACTAGGTCCCTAGGTTTGTAAGGTCTAAGGATTCATTACCATCATAAATAACCTTATGAGCTCAGCCTTTTTAATGACCCTCTGATTTGGTCTCCTCAACAAGTGGAATCCTATGCTTATCGATTAAGACTCTATGCTTAGTGATCAAGTGAGCGCCCGAATGGTATTCCCTTGTACGTACAACTTATTTTCAAGCTTGTTTTTCAACGTTTTTAGATTGGAAAATCATTCAAAAGTTTTGATTCCTTAGCATTGAATTCTTGCTTAAGCATTTTAACATTTTCTTGAAGTTCTTGTTTTTGCTTAGCGCTTTAGAAAGCTTTTCTTGTAAGGAGTTTAACTCTTGTTTTAAAATTTCTTCTCTAAAATTACTTTTTCTAATTAAATGCATTTTGTCATCATTTCCAGCCAATGGTAGTTAACTCAAACTTAACGTTGTTCATAAATTTCAACTTGTTCTTTATAGGCATTCGCCGTAGAGATAACAATCATCAGGCACATGCAAAGTGTATTCATCAAAACATACTCATTATCGACCGCAGAAGATTATTGCTTGGTACAACCTCACTTTCACTTTGCATCACATATTGATCATATGGGACAATATTGTTATTACCCTCATCATATCATATCTCATTCATAAGTTTCAAGAGATTGTACTTTATTATGCATCTTTTGCTCATCAACTTCATCATATAGTTTTAATACCTCTAAGATGATTGATTCTTTGGATGGACCAAACTTTGTTGTGATGATGAGACCTAGAGAGACCATTGAGAAATGCTAGCCATAAAATTGTTTGCAAGAGGGTTCATCATCGACGCCGAGTCGTATGGACACCCACTTGGAAGGCATTCCATGATTGTGACCTATCTCCAATTGGATGCTCATCCACATCAGCATCATAGGTCTTGGCATTGCCCTCGAGAAACAACAACCTCTTCATCACAAAGCAAACACCATTATCCCAGCTGTACAAGCAACATCTTGTCTCCAAGTACTCTACATTTTGTGGACGCTGAGATGTGTAGCCTAGCAATGTGTCCCTCACCACCACAGCTGTAGCATTTGACAAAGCTTTCCTTGTCCTTGATTTGGATTTCTTCCCCGACTCATTTGCTACATATCCCTACCAACTCCACCTCTTCCTTGATCATACCGCCTTTCTTGAACTGGTTGCACCACAACCCTCCCATCTCTCGGATGTAGCTTGATTGTGTGAATTGGATGTCGCTCGAGGTTGTTGTGTGGGAGAGAGTTCATGTTTTGGCTGAGAGACACGTTGATTGATGAAGTTTTCCATGAGAGTGTTTGAGTCGGAGGCTTATATGTCGGATCGTGATGAGCTTGTAATTACCATTACCCATGGGTATGACTTGAGATGCTTTGGTGGTAATAACAACATTGGTGTAGAAAGTCAGAGAATCATTTGGTGAGCTGATTCTCCCCGATTGGTTTTCAACCGATCCGAACTTTTTCAAACATAGCATGTCTGTCATTCTGAAGAAGAAATGCATACAATTGCTCATAGTTTGTATTCTTTAGTCCTTTGTTATCACGTAAGACAAATTTGTGCTACTCTGATTCATGTTGTTTACAAACTTTGAATTCAAATTTAATGTTGACATGGTCATTTTGATGTTCCTCATGTCATTCACAAGCTTATGGAATCGTATGTACTCATAGACACTCTCATCCTGTTTCATCTTGAAGTGCTCAAAACTCATCATACAAGTTGTGATTCTTTGTCTTCCTTAGTTAACTCGTAACCGTAGAGAAGCATCTTGACATTATCCCATTGCCTTAGCTTCAGCTTTGTGATTGATGAGCTTGTAGATATCCTTTGAAGACCATGAAGTATAATGTTGGAAGCCCTCATGTCGATCGAATCTCTTTTTCTCCTTATCATTAACCTCATCACGCCTTTGGTCTCTGTCAATCCAAAGATCATTGTTCCATCAGCAAAGATCAATTATGCTCTTGTAGTCTCAACTGATAAGGTCCTTCATCATTGACTTAAGTATGTTGACTTCGCTTTTCCCAAATAGTACAATCGATTCGCTGAGCCCATGAGTCATAATCAGTTCTATCAAGCATATAGTGGATCTAGTATCCATCCCGCCGCTTGAACGTCTCAGGTAAGAAACAATAGTTGGAACGATGTTTTGCCATGATTACAAGTTCTACGAGATTTTACAAATCTTTGATTAAACCGGGAAATTGATTCTTTCAAGGGATTTTACTAAACCAAAAGAACAACCGTAAGAATGTAGCACGAAGAAGTAACAAGTCTCAATAGACAAGTGGCTAAACATCAACCGCTTAATTATCAACTCGCTAAACAATCAACTCGCTTAAAGAAACAATTCGCTTAAGGAATCAACAAGCTATAGCCAAGTCGATATAGAGACAACTCGCTTAATAGCAAGTCGCAAATGTATTGTCTCGCTTTAACCACCAAGTCGCTAAACTAACTCGCTAGCTATACAACTCGCTAATAGCCAAGTCGCTTAGAACTCAAGTCGCTTAAAGAAACAACTAGAACCCAAGTCGCTTAAAAGGTCAACTCACAATAGCCAAGTCGATATGCCAACTTCGATCCAAGAATCTAAGCAACTCCTTGGAAGAAACAAATATCTGAGACTCAACTCGCTTTGTACAAAGTTCACAAATAACCACTTTATCAATCAAAACCAACCAAACCACAATGATTTAAGCCTTCAATTCCAAAACATAAACACGGACAGATCCTAAACACAAAAAGTACAAGCAAAATTCAAACTTTAACACTAGAATTTGTCCAAATGATTCAAACTCTCTTAAACACTTAATACCCCAAAACCTTATGAAATCCACCAAAACAAAGAGCATGAAAGATGAGTGATCAAACCATGGCTCTTGATACCAAATGTAACATATTGGATTTCATAAACACACTAAACCATAATCACAACAAGTGCCTTAAGTATGTTTAGAGAGAAAAAGTTCTAGAGAGAGAAAGAGAAGAGAGTTGGGAACTATGTGAAACAAAGAAAAATGGTAATGAGCTCCAACCCCACCTTGGGAGGTAGAGGGTATTTATAGCTGCCTACAAATAAACGCCACCTACCGGATCGCATATTAAAGTGGGTAAAGACGCGTGTCCTCCACGGTGTTACATAACAAACTACTTTCTAACATAACATGACTACTCACGAAGCTTTCTATCGAATACATATACTTGAGGTGACCGACTCTTTAACGACTGAATTTTCTAATTCCAAACACCACGAAACAAAAAAAAGGGTTTCGCCCTTGTTATTTTTTGGTTCCGTTGGTCTGACAGTAAAGATTACAAAAATCATTCCAAGATCACCCAAATCTAACCAAAATCATGTAAGATATGTAGAGTCCAAATCTAAACAAAATATTCTATGAAATCTTCTAAAGATTTCCAATGTGATGCAATCCATGATGTAATATGTTGTTTTCTATTTTTAGAATTAATATGTTAAAAGCAAATACATATGTAATGTTATGTTTAAGAAACTAAGATATACTTGTTCTAAAAATGTTGATGCAAATTATGGTTTAGAAAGGTATCAATGTTAATTGATACATAACTAATCAAAATATGATAAGATGTAAATGCTTAAGTGATGAAGACTTTATTTACGGAAAGCTTGTTTTAATGTCTTATTAATCTTGACAAGCTTTATACTTTACAAAAATGAAATTTACTTTGTCGTTAACGAAACTAGGTAAAGATCATAAAATATAAATAACGTTTAATAACGATATTTGTATTAACAAACTGGTTTCTGATTTAAGACCATAACGATTTCTGATGAACAATGAGTTTTTCATGTATTAAATTTCTGACGGGTTCTAGAATATTGATAAGGTTTTAAAATGTACCTTTTTGAGGGGTCATTTAAGCCCTTATTTGATCATTTTTGTATCCGTTATTACTTAATATCGTTCCTTTTTACTTTTTAGGTATCTTGAAGGCAAAATGCCGAATGACACTTATTCGGACGAAAAGGTCCGAATATACGAAGAAAATGGCCAAAGTCAAGAATCGAGACACTCAGTCGAACTGAACTGCGGGACGGCGGTCAGTGTTAATCGCGACGCCGCGATCACTTTTGTGATGGCTCAAGAGCCACATTGCTTATTTACAAGTGACGGTGTCGCTTTAAAAGAGTAGATCGTCGCAACCTCAGACGCCTAGATTTGATCCAGACGGCGACCGAGATGCGGGGACGCGGTCACAAGCATAAGGTGACGCCGCCGCAAGACTAACGTGGCAAGACGAAAACCTAATGATTTGCGACCCGACGGCGCCACAAATTAAAGGGTGACGCCGCGATATGTAATCTTATATATAGAATCTGAAATTTTTAGTTTTCAGTGTGTAGTCTTTTGGAGTAAAAACCTAAACCGAACCAAGGCTGTCTTGTACAGTATTTTAGGGTTCCAAACCCTATCTTACATCAAGATAAGTGTTTTACTTCGTTAAATTAATTATGTCTTCAATTACTTGTGTGTATGCTTGCATGTTCTCCATGCCCGGCTAATTTACTTATGTGTTTGCTTATGGAATATGAAACTTAATTATTGAATATTGATTGGTTGTCTCTTATCTTAATTGTTAATGATCTAGTAATGCGATAGGTCATCCGTTGTGTAGTTAATGCTTGATTAATCTTTGTGAACCTTAGTTTATAACACCTAGAGTTGTTGTAGGCTAAACCATCCGAAGAGTACCTTAGAGTTAAAGTTTATAAATCCTAGAGACTTTGTAGGCGATAACCTTTGGTAGTTTCAAAGAGTTAGGGATAAACGCATACCCTACGACCTTAGACACACAAAGCGATTAAGAATAGGGACGTGACAATTCAACCATCAATAGGAGATAATTAAGGAGTAATAAAACCTAAGTAAATACATCTTTAAACCATCATACGAGCACACAATAATTAGACATAGACTACCCTCACCTTAGTTTAGATAATTATATAAGTAGAAGTAATCGATAGAAATACCAACCCCCAAATACAAACCCCGAGATTCGTACCTTTCCATTTCCTAAAAACATAAAAAGATAAAAAATAATCTTCCTCAACTCCAACCTTAGCGTAGTAACTTCTCACTAGCATTCCTATTCCTCTAGAGAATGATATCAACCGTAGGCTTACCCTAATACTACACTACAACGATTAGGTTCACCGCCTAGGGTGTTGAAAAACTTGCTCGATGAAAAGGAAGTTCCTTTGACCCCAACGCCTGCGTAGCGTATCAAGTTTTTACGCTATACTTCCGGGAATAGAATAGCTAGTTAGAGTCCACTTCGCTTAGGTTTCTTTGCTTGATTCCTATCAAGTAATTTTTTCTCAATTTTAGCTTCCTCAGAGTTATCCTCCTTCTTCGTGACCTTTGTTCAAAAAAACCCATCACTCACCCATGATACGTGTCTTCCACCAAGATTCTTCACACTACCCATTCCCAATCCCAAAATTGAGGACGCAATCCCACAAAACCCTTCACCCGTTCACCACTTTGGAAATCGCCTAGGGCATAATGAGATAAATTGGCAACAACAAAGTCCTTTCTATGACTCAGATTCCGATGAGGAATTTGATTATGGTGAAGCACTTGACAACGGGAAGGTCATTGATGAAGTTAGTTTTGAAATGGAAGAAGACCCCTCCCAATGTTTTGACCATAGGTGTAGAATTGAGAAAGATGGTCCCTTTAACATGCAATTCCCTTGCAAAATAGGATTAGAAGGGTTCGATGCTTACTTGAATTCGTTCTTGCCTTTGAACTTAATCTCAAAGGACCTATACAATAAAATCAAGATGAATGAGTTAACTTATCAAGGGAACAATGTTGTTGAAGCAGTCACTTATTTGCATGTGTTTGTTGGAAGTTTTGCTTATTTGGTAGAGTTCATGGTCTTAGAAGACTTAGGAGAATTTATTGATAAGGACCTCACTCAAGTAATTTTTGGAAAACCTTTCAAAAGAATGACTAGGTTGAATGAACGGATGATTGATGGTCTAATTACATTCTCTGATGAAGTTGAAGACTTTATCTACCAAATGCCACGTGCTCATCCTAGGTTTAAGAGTATTGAGGCGTGTAATAGAATGACCCATATTCCATTTCTTAGTGAAAGGGATAAGCAAAGTGGACTTAGGTACCCATATGAGAAAACTAAGAGGTATTATAAAAAATGCCTAAAGTTAGGAGATGATTACAAAAAGAATGAGAGAACATTGGAATGGCTTAGGTGTGGGCACGTAAGCGTGCACGAGACCACGTAGGGGAACAAATACGAGTCTAGCTACAAGACTCATAAATAAAGAAAAGCGCTTCGTGGGAGGCAACACATGCTTAATTGTTTGCTTGTTTGTGTCATATATCCTTTATTGATTGTTTATTCTCATGTTTAAATTTGTAAAAATGCTTTATTTTGTTTTTAACCTCGCCTTAATTACATATAAAGGTATTTTACACAAAGGATAACTGTAGGGAGGATTACACACGTTTTCAAAAGAAAAGTAAACATGAGAATTTCAATTAATTAAAAGATATACATGTGTATTTGTTCGAGTCAAATGCTTGTATCGAGTCATAATGGATGTTTTGCATGAAATTTTTCCAGATTCTAAAGATGTAAATTTTCCGAATTTGTTCCGAAAATCGCAGACCGCTTTGTCAGATAACCGACGTCCAGATCGCAACCGACGGCCGGAAGGAGCAAAACAACTGCTTTTTCTCGTTTTCTGAGCTACTCATAATTTTTTGGAATTTTCCAGGTCTTAATTTTCCAGAAATTCTGTAAACATCCATTCCACAAGCATTATATCCTAGTTTAGTAAAGTCTTATATATATTATTACCGCCGATTTTACGCGAAGGTTTCGTTTCTTTTCTTCAAGTGTGCAGGTTTAATTTATCAAGAAAGAGATACATAAGATGAGAAGGATCTTTACACGCAAACGTTCTTCTTGAAGAAAGATGTAACCACCAATTTACACGGATCCTACCGAGCTAATCAGGGGAGTACTAGTTTCTTTCGTTTTTATTACCTTCCATTATCATAACTTTGATACTTTCGGGGAACATTGGGGACAATGTTCATTTAAGTGGGAGGGAAAATAAAAATGGGAACTTTGAAACTATGCTTATCCTTGATTATTTGCTTTGTCCAACTGCATTTGCGTAATAAACCATGAGAAAATGTCGGTTAGGGTAATTTTGGCACCAAATTTAAAATTTTTCATGACATATAGGAGTGGGCCATTAGTCTTAATAAAGCGTCTCATGGATAGGAAGTTATATGACTAGCACAAAAACCCTTTACCACTTAAATTCCACCCAAAATGTGAGGATCGCCCTTAGATTAGTAGGAATTAAAGCATTCATCTTTAATGCTTAGTGTGTGAACCAGTAGTATATTAGATTCTAGAACTTGTTTTGTGATGCATCCCGAGATCGCTAGTAAAACTACACTTGTGTAGTTAGGAATAACTAAATGATAAGAGGCATTAGGATAACCCTTGTTTGATACCTGTAATATAATTACTCCTTCCACATCGGTTGAGTAATTCCCCCACACCTTTGCGTTGTACTCATCTTTAGTACACGATACCCCTAGTTAACCCCTCGGAGCCTATCCTTTTCACGGTTCTCGTGATGTTTCGGTTTTCCAGAATATCAATGAAGAGTATTGTTTACACCCCACCCCCAAATGTACACCCAAATCGCCTTAGCCTACCTTGTATGCACTCACTTTTAGTGCATTATTGTTATCACACTAAAACCCTTAGTTCAATTATCTAGTTGCTTGCATAAGTTGCTAAGTCGAGTCATATCCTTTGTATACAGTTTTGGGACGATTGGGACTCATGGGAAAAGTTAAAGTTTATGAAATGACGGAAGGGAACGTAAATTCAAATTCCTTTTATTTCATGAATAATGTACTCCAAGTGTTTTGATCTTTCCAATTCGGGTCAAAATAGTGTTAGAATAATAAAAACTCAAGTGTAGGGATGTGCCTATAAATCCCTATCCTTTTGATGTTATCGTAGAGGATGGCAGAGTAAAAGTGTATGAAAAAAAAATCGAAAAAAATAGAAAAAGAGAAAGAAAAAAAATAGAGTGTTGAAAAAAAAAAATTTGAGAAAAACATACGGGCTACCATCCTACATCTATCTTTTAATTTATGTTTGTTTTTTTCAGTTATCTAGAGTCTAGAGTGTCGAGTCTTGGCTTAGCAACGCCATTCTTCGCATGCTTGTAACATAAAGATTTTTGACTCGCCACCACTAAATAGCCTATCCCACCAAACCATTTGTTTCCCTACCGTAAGCCTAACATTACAACCCTTTAAAAGACCTCTTTGATAGTCTTTCCTAGGTGCTTACGCCAAAGCGATGGAGGTTTGATCTAGTCTCAATCCTATGGTAATCTATGTACTAGGACCGGTTAATGAGTGTTTATCTTCCATTTCCAACTTGTTATATTTTATATACACCCGAGAGATGTGAGTATCCAAACACCCTATGTGAGGTGCTAGTATGTAATTTCCGTGCTTGTTATGACTTTTGCGGGGCTTATATGTGTTGTGGATTGTTCTAAACCAATGCTTCATGACCCCTAACTTATAAATTAATTGGCTAAAAGCACATTTGCTTGAGGACAAGCAAATACCAAGTGTAGGGATATTTGATAAGGTTTTAAAATGTACCTTTGAGGGTCATTTAAGCCCTTATTTGATCACTTTTGTATCCGTTATTACTTAATATCGCTCCTTTCCATTTTTAGGTATCTTGAAGGCAAAATGCTGGAATGACACTTATTCGGACGAAAATGCGCGAATATATGAAGAAAATGGCCAAAGTCAAGAATCGGAGACACTCGCAGCCGGAACTGAAGGGACGGGACGTCTGTGTTAATCTGCGACGCCGTCGATCACTTTTGTGACTACGGCTCAGAGCCAAATTGCTTATTTACAAGTGACGGTGTCAGGCTTTAAAAGAGTAGATCGTCGCAACTCGACGCCTAGATTTGATCCAGACGGCCGAGATCAAGGGGACGACGCCACAAGCACAAGGTGACGCCGTCGCAAGACTAACGTGGCCAAGACGAAACCCTAATGACGGCGACCCGACGGCCACAAATCATAAGGTGACGCCGTCGCACATGTAATCTTATATATAGAATCCGAAATTTTTAGTTTTCGCAGTGTAGTCTTTGGAGTGAAAACCTAAACCGAACCAAGGCTGTCTTGTACAGTATTTTAGGGTTCCAAACCCTATCTTACATCAAGATAAGTGTTTTACTTCATTAAATTAATTATGTCTTCAATTACTTGTGTGTATGCTTGCATGTTCTCCATGTCCGGCTAATTTACTTGTGTGTTTGCTTATGGAATATGAAACTTAATTATTGAATATTGATCGGTTGTCTCTTATCTTAATTGTTAATGATCTAGTAATGTGATAGGTCATCCGTTGTATAGTTAATGCTTGATTAATCTTTGTGAACCTTAGTTTATAACACCTAGAGTTGTTGTAGGCTAAACCATCTGAAGAGTACCTTAGAGTTAAAGTTTATAAATAATAGAGACTTTGTAGGTGATAACCTTTGGTAATTTCAAAGAGTTAGGGATAAACGCATACCCTACGACCTTAGACACACAACGCGATTAAGAATAAGGACGTGACAATTCAACCATCAATATGAGATAATTAAGGAGTAATAAAACCTAAGTAAATACATCTTTAAACCATCATACGAGCACACAATAATTAGACATAGACTACCCTCACCTTAGTTTAGATAATTAGATAAGTAGAAGTAATCGGTAGAAATACCAACCCCCAAATCCAAACCCCGAGATTCGTACCTTTCCATTTCCTAAAAAACATAAAAAGATAAAAAATAATCTTCCTCAACCCCAACCTTAGCGTAGTAACTTCTCACTAGCATTCCTATTCCCCTAGAGAACGATATCAATTCCCGTGGCTTACCCTAATACTACACTACAACGATTAGGTTCACTGCCTAGGGTGTTGAAAAACTTGCTCGACGAAAAGGAAGTTCCTTTGACCCCGAACGCGCTGCGTAAGCGTATCAAATATACATGTGAAGGATTATGTTTGTTTAGAAAGAATGTACAAATCCAATTTTGTAGATTTACATTTAGTTTATGTTCGTATACCAAATTTTTTTTAATATTTACGTAATTATAGATATTATTATCCTAAGAATGGGTTAGGTTTAATTTTTAAAAAATCACAAAAGTTTATTTAGATGAAAAAGTGTCATATGTAAATTTTGAAAAGATATACTATACAACTTTAGAACTTATTACGTTACATAATTTAAATATTGAAAAGATACTGACGAAGATAACTACGATTTTTAAAAATTTCTAAACATGCATCTTATATTTGGAGATGATTCTAATGGAGCAATTTATTTTTATTCTATTTTTAACGGGTTAGTTTTATCAACAACTTTTTTTTTGCTAAGGATATAATTTTATTAGTTAAATACACCATCAAGAAAACAACAATAGCATAAATACAAAAATTGAATATGTTTATCTATTTCTTGACCGTTTTCTATTGAACGACTGATTTCTGATTTGAGACCATACAAATTTAAAACTCTTCACGTAACATAATTTAAATATAGAAAAGATATCGACGAAGATAACTATGGTTTTTAAATTTTTTTAGAACATGTATCTTGTATTTGGAAACGATTTTGATGGAGCGAATTTCTTTTTATTATATTTATGACGGGTTAATATTATCAATAAGTTAGTTTCTTTGTTTCTGATTGCTCTGGGTTACTAACGAAATAATTTTATTAGTTAAATACATCATCAAGCAAAACAACAATAGCATAAATATAAAAATTCAATATGTTGAACCATTTCTTAATCCTCATCTGTTCTGTTGAGCGATTGTTTACTGATTTAAGACCATAACGGTTTCTGATGAACAATGAGTTGTTCATGTATTATATTTCTGACGGGTTCTAGATAATACATGTGCATGATGTTGTTTGTTTAGAAAGTAAGTACAAAGTCAAATTTCAGGTTTTATCTTTAATTTATGTTTGTATGCCAAATTTTCCTTCTAAAGAAACATATGTGATTTTATTAAAAATTAAATCCAATCTAATTCTTAGGATAGTAATATCTATAATTACGTAGATATTTAAAAAACAAATTTTGATGTAAATGAGATTTAAGAATTATGTGTGTGTTTCTGTTTGCATTAGAATGAATGGTTTGATTCAAGATTATAAATTTATATATGTATTTATTAACCCAAAACCAATCTAACAGAAATTGAACCTAACATCTCGTGCGTGAACGAGATCTAAAACTAATATATTACACACTTTTTTAAACCGTGTAAAAAAAAGTGTGGTAAAATAACATTTTTTTTGTAATGTATAATATATGCAATTTTTAAAGTTTTATTATTGTTCTATTTAAGGGTGAGCATACAACCTGAACGGACCAGACCGACCGTCGGACTGACCGAGACTGGACTGGACCGGACCGGACCGACCATTTTCGGTCCGGTCCGCGGTCTCGGCTTTTGGGCTAATTCGGTCCTCGGTCCGGTCCGGTCCGGACCAAAATCGACGAATTTGGGCTAATTTGGCTTTGTTGGACCGGACAGACCACATTCGGTCCGGTCTCGGTCTAAGATTTTTCCGGAAATCGGGTCTCGGTCCGGTCTGGTTTTTAGACCGTGCACAACTGCACACCCCTAGTTCTATTTAGACTGTTAGATTTTAACCATTTTTTTTAATACTTTAATAACATTGAAACAATATTAAAATTTTTAATAAGTTTGAAAATTATCTCTCATGTCATAATTGAAACGTTGACAAACCATAATAATAATAGAGTGGAAATTTTTGTATCTTATTTTATTCTTTTTTTGTCACCGGTCGTGTATTACACAGGTTTTAGGAGCCGTTTGGTTTGTATATAAGTTTGGGTTTATGATTTTATATAGGGATACACTATTGGAACCCTCCCTATGATGTCAAATCATAGGGAATATTCCCTTTGTCCCTCACTTTTTTCAGTACAACATAGTTTTTGTCAGTTTCTGTTCCGTATTTTTGACAGTTTTAAGCGTTTGACTTATTAAACTTTATATTTACTGTTCCGCATTTTCAGGTTTATAGCTTTTTGATATAAACAAAATTATAAAAATAAAAAAAAATAAATAATAAAATAAAAAAACTAGGAGGGTCCTAATAAAAACTAAGTACCGTCCTAATAACTCATCCCTTTATATAAGAGAAATAAAATATAAAAAATGTTTGTTTTATAATGAGGCTAAGAATAAAATAATAAAATTTATATTATTTTAAGATTATAATGAATATAAAAAAACTGTGCAATAATAACACACCAATAATTAAAATGAAACATGTGGCTTCTAAAATTCTAGATTATTAAACGAGCTCTTTTATTTCTCATTTATTTTGAAAACCAAAAAACAGCCTATCAAATTGGGTTTTATCAAAAAATGATTTTAAAGAGTCAATGTTGTACGGTAATCCTAACCAAATGAAAAATGATTGTTGGACCTACTAATCATGCCTACAAATGAATCTAATGATTTGATTAGTTGATTTAAAAAATTGATTGGTGAAAATTTAGAGAAAGTAAGTACTTAATGCAATTGTACAAATAATTTATGCATTAGGTATATATTTAGGCTTATGTTATAGGTCTAAATAGCATAACTCTACCCAAATATACCAAAAATTAGTTTTTAATCCGAGTCCCAACTTATTAGCCTAAACCCTCTAACAAACTGCCCGTTAAAGTATTTTCCCCTTAAAGTAGAGCTGTAAACGAACTGAACGTTCAGTGAACATTTCATGAACCGTTCGGTAAAAAGTTTGTTTATGTTCGTTTATTTATTAAATGAACGAACATGAACCATATTTTACGTTCGTTTAGTTAAATGAACGAACATGAACAAAAGTCGCGTTCGTTCATTTATGT
This sequence comes from Chrysanthemum makinoi, assembly GCA_910596185.1. Lineage (NCBI taxonomy): Eukaryota > Viridiplantae > Streptophyta > Magnoliopsida > Asterales > Asteraceae > Chrysanthemum > Chrysanthemum makinoi. The sequence goes on from OU343224.1 coordinate 314,058,512, forward strand.
TCGTGAACGTCCGATTATGTGCTCGTTAACGTTCGTTTATGTTTATTTATTTAGGGGGAATTGCATATATATCCCTACAAAAGCTCAAAATTGCGTATATATCCAACTTAAACTTATAATTGTATATATATATCCTTTCAAAAGCTTAGAAATTGCGTATATATCCAACTTAAACTTATAATTGCATATATATCCTTTCTAAACCTTCGTAATTGCATATATATCCTTCTAAACCTCTAATATTATCATATATATCAAATAATTATTTAATAAAACTTTAAACTCTAAATTATGATAATTATAATTTTAAAATGGCAACAAACACATTTGGTTTAAGGGTACGATGTCTCGGGGTTAAAATGAATGACCAAAAACAATATATCAAGAACATGTTTAACCTCACGAAAAAGATCACCTTATCTCATATTTAATACGAATACATGAAGTAAACTATCAAATATATCATGGTTGTTAAATAATATACATCACAGACAAAATGTGTTTGCAATGAAAACGTTAACGTATATACTACTGCCAACAAGTTTATAAATAAAGAAAACACATATTTAAGAAATATTTTTTATATAATTATAATTGTTATGTATTCGAGAGAGTTGCAAATTTAAATTAAATATTTATTTGGATATATATGACATATTTAAGGTTTACGAAGGATATACATGTAATTCTATGTTTAGATTGGATATATATGCAATTTTTAAGCCTTTGGAAGGATATATATGCAATTAAAAGTTTAAGATGGATATATATGTAATTTTAAGCTTTTACAGGGATATATATGCAATTTTTCCTATTTATTTATATATATTCGTATATCATATTTTTTAATTGTATAATTTTAAAATTAGTTTGTTTAAACAAAAAACCACTTATAAAATAATATATCGTGCATAAATTAGTAAAGTTTATATTTGTTTGTCTATCTATGTTCTTTTATATTCGTTCGTTTACCGTTTGTTAAGTGTCTTAATGAACAAACATAAACGAATATGAACAACTCATTTTTTTAATAAACGAACGTGAACAAAAAAATTAATCTGTTTAAATGTTCATGTTCGTTTATTTGTCCGGTTAAAATTAAATGAACAAAACTCTGTTCGTATTCGTTCGATTCATTTACAACCCTTCCTTACGTATTGTATAAAGCAAAAACAAAAAGCAATACCAAACGCCCATTAAAATTTTCTTACTTCACATATTGTATTTTTTATCTATTTTTTTTTCCTGAGCATACTTCACATATCAATTTTCAAAGAAAATTTATAAGTTTGGTCAAACCGCCAGTCCCCCCTTTCTCCGGCTACAAACCACCACTCAATCACCACAGCCGCACTTCATGATCCTCTTAAACCCTAAACCTTAAACCCTATGTGGTCCCCACTGACCAAGCTAACTCCTTACCGTTATTTAACAACAACCAAACACCTTTTAACTAACACACTCAAACACATCTCATCACTTGCACACTTAACAACATACTCAGATACATCATCAGATGAAAATAATAATACCCTTTTGACCACTAGCCCTGTTAACCAACCCAACAAATTTACAGTCATTGAAACCTTACATAAGTTAGCTAAAAAACCCAATTTAGCATTATCTTATATGACCCATTTAAAAGATTGCACCTTTGAACATGATGTTGTAACTTATATGGCTATTGTTAGGTTGTTGTGTAAATGGGGTATGGATATTAAGTTGTATTATGTGTTTCTTGATGTTGTAAATGATAAAGATGGGAGCTTTTTTAAGTTTAGTGTTGAAGATTTAGTCGAGGTTTTGTTAGAGGAAATTAAGGTTTCGGGGAATTTGGTCAAGGGTGTAGATGTGTTGGTTAAGGTTTACGCGAGTTTAGGAAGGTTTGAGGAGGCGGTGGATGTGTTGTTTAAGGTTAGGAGAGGTGGGGTCGTGTTGAGTACGCGTACTTGTAATTATTTGATGAATCAGTTGATTGTGTGGGAGAAGTTTGATATGGTTGAGTCGGTTTATAGGCAGTTGAAGAGGAAAGGGTTGGTTGCGGATGTGTATACTTACGGGATTTTGGTTAAAGGGTTTTGTAGGAAAGGTTGTTTGGATGAAGCGGAGGGTGTTTTTAAGGAAATGAAGGAGGTCAGAGTGGAGCCTAATGCGTTTGCGTTTGGTACTTATATTGACGGGCTTTGTTCAAATGGTAGAGTTGAGTCTGGTTTGAAGTTAGTACAAAGTTTGCGTGAGTCGAATGTGGAAGTTAATCTTTATGCTTATAGTTCTATTATTAGGCGTTTTGTTAAGGAGTTGAAGTTGCAAGAAGCGGAAAGTGTTTTGATTGATATGAAGAATGCTGATATTGTCCCTGATGCAGTTTGTTATTGTGCGTTGATTCAAGGGTATTGTAAAAGAAGGGATATTATCAAAGCGTTAGCACTTCATGATGAAATGATTTCAATGGGTATAAAAACCGATTGTGTGATTGTCAGCGCAATCATGCAATGTTTGTGTCATTTAGGTATGTTGGCTGAAGCTGCATACCGGTTTATGGATTTTATGGAATCTGGGGTTTTTCTTGATGAAGTGTCTTTTAATATTGCGATTGACGCTTTGTGTAAATTAGGGAAAATAAACGAGGCTATGGCACTGTTACGAGAGATGAAAAGTAGGAAAATGGAACCAGATGTTATGCATTATACCACTTTAATCAACGGGTATTGTCTTTTAGGAGAACCTTGGAGTGCGTTTAATATTTTTGAGGAAATGAAAGAAAATGGATTAGAACCCGATGTAATCACTTTTGATGTGCTTGTCAGCGGGTTTTCAAAAAGCGGTCTTTTTGATGAGACAATTGGTATCTTAGATAATATGCAAGCTCATGGTTTAGAACCCACGAGTGTTACACATAGTCTGGTTATTGAGGGATTATGTAAAGGCGGAAAAGTGAAAGAAGCCGAACTGTTTTTCAGTACTTTTGAATATAAAAGCTTGGATCTTTATGCTGCAATGGTGAATGGGTATTGTGAAGCAAACAATACTTCAAAAGCTTATAAACTTTGGTTTAGTCAACACGAGCTTGTTGTGAAAAGGGGTTCTTGTTTGAAACTTCTAAGATGTCTTTGTGCAGAAGGTGAAACCAAAAAAGCTCTCACAGTATTTCAAGCACTCGAATCATCAGAAAACAGCTCTTGTAACATATTGTATAGTGAAATCATATCTATGTATTCCCGTCTTGAAGATATGAGGATGGCGAGGTGGGTTTTTGATAGAATGATTAAAAACGGATTGATACCAGATGCTGTAACCTACACAATGATGTTAAACGGTTATTGTAGGGTTAATTGTCTAAAGGAAGCTTATTATCTTTTTAATGATATGCGAAATAGGGGTATAAAACCTGACATTATTACATATACGGTTTTGCTTAATGGAAGTCGTAGAAGTGATGATGTGTCGAAAATTTCTAGTGAAATTGAAGAAATGGGTTTAAGTCCTGATGTTGTTTGCTATACGGTTATGATTGATAGGCATTGCAAATCGGATAATTTACGGGAGGCTGTTTGTTTATTTGATGAAATGTTAGATAAAGGTCTTCAACCGAATACAGTGACATACACTGCTCTTGTATGTGGCTATTGTTCTCATGGGTATATGAATAAGGCTGAAACACTTGTCGATGAGATGATATCGAAGGGTATACAGCCCAATGAGCGGACAATGTTAGCTTTAACAACTGTGAAGGCCAAGAAGATGCAGTTTAGGCCTTAATGTAACAGGTTTGAAAATGTGAATATATTTATATTAGATGGTATCATCACACACGAAGTTAGAAGTTATGCCAATAAGTATACCAGCTTTATGAAACTTCGTGCTGTTTTATTTGTCACGAAGCACCTATGATTACTGGAGGATGATACGGTTGAATAGTTGGTTCACCTTGCTTGTGAGCATTTATGCACAATCATGGTATGCCTAATTTCTCATAGAAGTAGTTTTTATTTTTCTTAGTACATGGTTTTCTCATATTAGTTAAATGGAATTTTGCAGAGGAACAGGGCAATCGACATGAAATGTTATTGCTTGGATAGCGTTGGGATTTTGAGAATGTGACCAAATATTTACTCGGAAAGTAACTACTGAAAGGTAAATACCACTTCTATACGTCTTCTTATTTTAAGTTCCTAAGTTTGCTGCATGATTATAAGTTCCAAACAATCCCTTGATTACCAAGAAGGCAAGAACAAGTGCATGGATTATCACTTAATTTTGGGAGGTGTTTAGCAAATTAGCACCAAGTTTCATTACCTAATGACTAACTGTCGGTTAACATGTTTTTAAAACACGCATAAAGATAGTTGCATGTGGTCCTATTCAGGCTCTATGAAATTGTGGGTATGCTTGCCTTTTTTCCTTTAGAGCTTATTAAATCATAAATGTCTATTTGGTCATGCACAAGAGGTTTAGATTATCTGTTTTTTTTCCTTTCTGTCTTCTGGTTTTCTGACTTTTGTCTAAATAATCGCCTTGTGTTTTCCCTTTTCTATATCTCTCAAACAAATCACAAGTTTGACATGTTAAATTCTGAATAATAGCATAGCTGATTTTCAGATCGCATGCGACTGTACAGAGATTTTTGGACAACCCTATAGTAAACAATTGATCATTTTGGTAGTTAATTAAAAACCAGAATGAAAAGACCAATTTGCTTAGATCCGAACACTGAAAATCCGATGCGTCTTTAAACCGATCGCAAATGGTTTCTCAGACCTTGAAGCTTCCTACTTCGATCTGGGTGAGGTTTTAGCCATAACTAAAGCGAAGAGACCTATACTCACCACTAATGTTCGACCCTGGTATTTCATTCGTGGATTTGCAACATTACATTATTCTGTTTGTAGCTTTTAGTATACAGTCATTGGTTTAACTGCTTAGAGTGACAAACTTTTTAAGCATCATGTTTGAGTAAGATACTGGTTTTAAGTCGGAGGAACTATAATCAACTCATACTCTTATCTTCTACCGGAGGAAAATCTGTTGGCTTGTAAAGTGGAGCTTAGACACAAACCTCCTTTTTTAAGAAGTATTATCTATTACAGTCGGGAAAAGTTACATGAAGGATACTAATGAGGTCACAGACTAAAGTGAATCTTATAAAAAATGAATAAGAATCTAGCATCTATATGTACTTTTCCGCTGTAATAGATACGGTACTAGGAAAAAGGAGCTTTGTGCATAAGCTTCATTCTGGAAGCTAGTTTTGTTCGCGCTTCTTCTAATAGTGGATAATGGGCCGTTGTAAGTTGCTGAACAAATCACTTTTTACCAATACATAGAAAAGCGACATTGATCTATCATATATGTGACGTAAATAACAAGGGTCCCAATTTTAGGGGTGAGTCTTAGGTTCGGTTCGGTTTTGGCTTAAAGCCACAACTAGACCGTCGTAGTTAGCATTAGGCTCCTAGGAACAGTTTGGGGTTGATCTTTAGGCTCTTTCAGTTTTCTGATCTTGGTGAATTGGTCCTCAGGTTCTGGTTTCTGGTTAGCAACCATATGATCCTTTGTTTAGACTAGGGAAGTCCAAAAGTACTCACACCCGAACATCTGATGTGAAGTGTTGGTTATCCTGATTATGTTTCTAGTTAGTTAAAAGGACTCTGTGATTTCATCAACTTAAATTGCCCTTTTGACTTTTTAGGTCAAATATGTGTATCTTTTCTACTTGCAGCGTGTAGCCGCACTCCAGAAAACCAGACTTATTTTTCTTGAATGACGAGTTACTGAGATGGTCGAGTATTCGATGGAAGGTTGGTTGTGATTATGAAGCTCTAATTCAAGATGCTAAAGAACTTGTTGCTTTTAGAAAGAAATGCCTTTTTATCACGTGGATCCTCCACTTGTGTTTCTGCTGTAAATATTCAATTTGCGAAAATTCGGTTTGAAGGTTCTTTGTGGCTGGCTTTTGAGCTTTTAGGCCCAGTTTCCACATACCATATCCAAGTTTTGAGCTAGGTCTATTGTAAATATTCTCAGGGTATTTGATTATAATATTTAAAAAAAAAAAAAAAATAGTTATTCAGAAGGGATTTGTGGATATAAATCGAGGACGTACATTTTCCTGTAACTCCAACAAGAGGTAGGCTAACTATTTCTTTCAGTTATCACATACATTACTCAGGGATAACTTGACATGTTATATAATTTCACTAGCCTCATGATGTTACAGTTGTGTTATTATTGGTATTAATATTTGTTGTAAGCTTACCCTCTAATTTCAAGAATCTCTCAGGCCTCATCCACAAGTAACAAACGCAGCCCCATGAAGACTTAGTATCATAACGGATAACGCACAATGTGTATAAATTCTTTACACAAGCAGGTTGCTCGACCACTAATGAAATCGTGGTGTTTGCATTAATTCTTTTGTCTTGTGGTCATTAATGAAAAAAGGATTACAATCCTGCAAACGCCTATGTGTTTCACCTCCTTCATACTAGATCAAATATTATAACTATGAATAATGTTTTTTGGATTATTTTCCCACATTTTGTAACCACTTTATGTTAGATGTATCTCTTGCAGAAGTATGATCCGTCATAGGAAAAGCGTGCCAAGCACAACTTTTTGTAATATATTTTTATATTGACTTCTTCTGGTGAATCAAAAGTTTGGTATACTAAACTCACATTTCACTTCCAATTTTATGTTCAAGTGTTCAACCCGCGGGGCTTGGGATTCTCTAGTTAAGTCTCAAGTTCAAATTAGTATTATTTTTTTTGGAAACTAGCATGGTACCCGCGCAAAGCAGCGGTCTCAGAAGCGATGTTGTTTAACGATTTTTTAATTTTACACTTTTATTGCAAATATTATTTAACGATACGAATTGCGTGGGTACCAAACGAATTTTATTTTGACATCTATTTATTTCTTGGTATATTTTGGTGAAAGCTAGAATTAAATTTGATATCTTAATTGAGTGGTAAAAGTAATTTTTATACTCTAGAGGTGATGTACATCTATTTGTTGGAAGTAACTTTCATACCGAGCGAACACTGTATATGTATTTGATTGTTGAGATGGAAAGCATAAATGGATGGTTGTCTAGTGGTTAGGACATTTGCTTTCACCCAACCCACCTGGGTTCGATTCCCGCTGCTACAAGTTTTTAAAATTTTATACACTTCCCTAAGTAGCAAGTGTGTTGGCTGAAAATTTTAAGCCTTCCATAAATAAATGTCTCAAATGCCTTATATATTAGTATAGATACTCAAGTTCAAATCCTACCGGCGGCAACTTTGTGGCTAGCCTTCTAGTGCCTGTCCTTCAGCGCATATGTCTCTGTGAGGTCAGGAAAGTGAGGACTTTGAAAGTAGTAGGTCATGGTTTTAATCTCAACTTTTTCCATTCTGCATGAAACAACTCGATATTGTTTGAAGAGTGTGAGTTGACACCCATGGTATAGTGAGAGGTTTCTCCGCTATTCAGCTAAGGGGGTCTTTGGGATTGCTTATTGAAAATAGATTATGCGTTTTAAAAACGGATAATCAGATAATCAGCTGTTATAAAACGTGATTCTGAAACATAGTGTTTGGATTTGATTATGCGATTTGAAATCGTAATAATCAGATAATCAGTTTTTTAGTGTTTGGCAAATCATATTGTATAATTACTTAAAAGAATAAAAAGACCAAAATAGACATCATGAATATCACGTGTCACATACTACTTTGTGGGAAAATGGGAATAACCTTATCACTACCACAACTCTTTTTCCTCCTGTTAATACAAATAAGCCGTAAAAACGTTTATTTATATTTTACGATCTTCTAATGTTTTGTCGATAACAAACGTAAAATCATTTTAACGAAACAAATAAAATACGTAAATGGTTTGAACTAATACTTTATAACATATTCACATTTTCACATAAAACACTAAAACAAGTATAAGTGATTTTATGATTCAAGTAATACATATGTACAACAACTAGTGTTTACATATTTGGATAAAATATACACATAACTAGCATGTAGTATATTGGGTAATATAAATGGGTAGAAACCTAAGTATCACAACACATTGGGCAAATACATTGAAGGCCAAAATGCATATTAGTACCCTGAATTTGGTTAACCGGGTCTTCTAGTACCCTGAACTCTTAAGGGGGTAGGATAGTACCCTCAACTTGGATAATTGGATACCTTAATACCCTCACTCAGTTTTACTCGGTCACATGATTTTCACGTGACTTTTTATGTTAGTCTTTTGACAAGAATAATTAAAGGAAGTTATTAAAAAATTAAAATCAAAATAAAACACAGAAACCAAACGACGACCTACCCATTCCAAGGCTTTTTAATAATTAAATATAGGATTTTTACACCTTGCTGGTGTTTGTGTTTTTTGCATTGTTTTTCTTTTCTTTGAATTCGTAGTCTAACTCCACATATATATTGATATAGAACAGTTGGGTAAACTCTTGTGTGTGTTTTTACTTTTAACTTACAACTTGGATGGGAAATCTTAACATAGCTCGACATTTGAAAAAATAGGTCATATTTGAGTTTCGATCTTGGAATTTTGAGGTCTGCTATCCTTTTCTAAAATTTTACTAAATATTTACCAAGCTTTGTTTTGTGTTACTGTGTTAGTATCAGTAGTCTTGGACACAAAATAGAAGTTGAACGAAGGGAATATTTGTTATTATGCTTTTTAACATTCTATATGTATACACTCTTTATGTAGAATGGATCATAAGAACAAAGGAGATGAAACATGTGAGGAAGAGGAAGGGTATAGTGAAGATGATGGGTCTAGTTCAACAAACTAACGAGAAATTCATGTGCAAATTATGTGAGTGGGTTAAATTAAATCAGGGTACTAAGGAATCCAATTATCCAAGTTGAGGGTATTATCCTACATCTTTAAGAGTTCAGGGTACTAGAGGACCCATTTAACCAAATTCAGGGTACTAATATACATTTTGGCCTACATTGAATGTAGTTGGGTACAACCCAAAGCCCATAACCCATGGATCATGACCCATAACCCATTGCATGACATCATGCTTGTATCATACATGGATGATATCCATAACCTATGGATCAACCCATACCTAAGTGACTAAGTGCAATGCACTCAAAGATACATTGTATCTAGCCAAAGATCTATGGTTCAACCCATGACCCATGACCCATGACCCATGACCCATAACCAAAATACCCATGGGCAAAGAGGAGCGTTCCACGGATCCCTAGCTTTGTGCTAGCCGGATCCCAAGTGGAAGGGATCCGTGGGATCCGGGGAACAGGATTTTTTCTCTATAAATAGTGAGCCATTTCTTCATTATTTCTCACCCCTCTCTAACACACTTTCTCCCCTGAGTTAAATCTCACTAACCTTAGATCCAAGAGATCTATGTTTGTAGTTTTGTTTTTGTGTGATCTTTTAGGTTCCTCTTAAAGGCAAGATTACCAACTTTGAAGTCGAGCAAGCTCAAGTCCATGAGTTGAGTGTTGAAGACACTTTCTCCCCTGAGTTAAATCTCACTAACCTTAGATCCAAGAGATCTATGTTTGTAGTTTTGTTTTTGTGTGATCTTTTAGGTTCCTCTTAAAGGCAAGATTACCAACTTTGAAGTCGAGCAAGCTCAAGTCCATGAGTTGCCATGCTTCCTCATCATCAAGGCTACTGAAGTCTTCTTGTTGATGATTCCTTTCTTTCTTCAAAGAAGTGTAGTGTTGAAGACATTAGTGAAAGATGTCTCAAGTGTCAAGATGAAGATATTAGTGTAGGGTATCTATCGTCTATAGGACAAGCACTTGTAGTAGGTGCTTAGAAGTCAAGACAAAGAAGCATTAGTGAAAGGTGCTTAGAAGTCAAGACAAAGAAGCATTAGTGAAAGGTGCTTAGAAGTGAAGACACAAGACATTAGTGAAAGGTGTCTTGTAGATCTAGTCAAAGGCATTAGTGAAAGGTGCCTTAAATATACATTCGATATGGTGTGTTTCGATGTACAAGATAGACTAGTATTAGATCCAAGGATATTGATATCCTTGATGATGTTGTAAAGGAGTAGATCTCCTTTGGGATTAGTCGTTGGTGTAGTGTGGTAGTAGTTCCTCCATTGCAATGGAACTAGGTGCTTAGCCTAGTACCTAATAAAGGGTAGGTGACATTGTGAAGTTGTAGTTCACCTTGGAGTGAAAGAACTAGGTACTTAGCCTAGTACCTTATAAAGGTTAGGCGACGTTGTGTAGGTGTGGTTCACCTTGGAGTGAAAGAACCCGGTGGTTAGCCTAGCACCGGAAAAGGGTAGGCGACGTTGTGAAGGCTTCTCCACCATAAGGAGATTGGTGTAGTGATTACGAACTCTCGAGTAGGTGACTCGGGGAGTGGAGTAGGGCAAGGAAGGTGTCCTTGTAGCCGAACCACTATAAATACTCGTGTTGTGGTTTTGTGCTTCTTACTCTTATCTTTTCATTACTTACCTCTATATGCTTTTTTATCAACATCCAACACACACATCCAAATAGATTGACATAAGTCGATCTAAATAGTTTAAAAGGAAGTTTTAATTGGCAAAACTATTCAACCCCCCCTTCTAGTTTTCCACAATTGGCATCAGAGATTCGTTACCAAGTTTCTTGAAGTATATTGTACTTTAAAAACTTGATACGATCCATGGTTAATTGAAAACTACAAAGAAGGTTTTTTCATAAAAACAAACACCATGTCTTTTAAAACTATACGTTTGGATGTTGATTTGATAACAACATTTTTTTTATTTAATTGCACTAATCTTCTTTGTCATGTTGATTAGTCAAAGCTCATACCCACCAAGCTTTAGGAGTCGCTTGGTAACAAGAATACCTTCCTTAAGAAGGTATCTTAAACGCAAAGGAGCGGGAATAGTCTAAGTGACATTTGCTGTGTCATTTGTAAAGACATTCCTAAGTGCGCTAGAGGTATGATTTTCTTTTTACTTTTCTTGATAATTAAGTATACCTATTTAGGTATTTATATGATTATCTTTTGTGCAATTACATGTTTTACATGAAGCTTCATTAGGAAGCCTTTTTCTCACATACATGTTTTATTTCTCGTCTAAAGTTGTGGTATATAAAACTTATGTTTTGTTTCTTTTAATCCAATAATAAAACAAAACACGAATTTCAAAAATTCCTCCTTCCCTATAAAAACTCCCACCGTCGACCAATCTATCAAACCCTCACTTTTTCAAATCTTCCAATTTCAAAAATTTCCTCTCACTCAAAAAACTTCATCTTCCTCCTCATTCCATCTCAACCGAAACCAAGAAGATTCGTCATCAACATGGTTTACATCGCACTCGTGCTCATCGCCCTAACACTCATCGCACTTATGTTCCCTATGATGAAGTTCACATACGGAGACATTTACTTTGTGTTGTTAATCTACATTGGGGTTATATACCCAATCCTTTGTATCATCCTTAGTATTGAAATGCAATATTACTAGTTTATTATTATCATAATGTGTGTGTCACTTATCTTGATTTATATGTTTTATATTCTTTCGTGATACATTAGAAGTTATGTATGCATGCTAAAAGAAAATGTAGGATAAAACATATTTCGTGGTATAATAACTGAAAACCTATGTTTCATACTACAGATCCACGGATCCTGGAAGATACACTAGCCGGATCCCTTTTATAAAAGAACCGTGGGATCCGTCCTACTGGAAAACAGTTTTTCATGCAAATTAAAACCACAATCTTTCTAAATGTAATAATCCACTAGAAAGTCAAAACCTTGAGTAAGGTAAAGTGTTAAATACCATTGTTAATAAAAATCTAGTAAAAACATTAGATTATCATAGGTTAACCACAAACAACTCTTTTTATTAACTTATCATCTCTATAGGTTCAACTATGACGCATGAATATGAGTTTGATTTTCACTCACTAGCGTCTACACTCCGACCATCTCTCTCGAACCCAACACACTTGGCAATCATGTCTGTGGGTTCAATAATCTCGAAAACCGTCACTTCCACGAAGGACATATTGTAGACACCTCTCTACAATTCGAAGAAGGTATCAATACCTCCTTCCGAGCCATAGGACTAGAATGTCTTCTTGAAATCAACGAGAAGATATGTCCAAGGTTCATAATGGAATTCTTCCGTCAAGTCGAACTCGTTCGTAACGAGGATCGCTCTCTATCTCTTTGGTTTTATATCAAAAACCAAAAGTTCACTCTAACCCTTGGGCATTTTGCTCACATCCTCCGGATTCCAAATTATGGACAATGTGCCTTCACCGAAGATTGGTCTCTTGATTCTCTCTTCAACTCTCGTGAAGAAAATAGTCCATATTGTTCACACATACCCTCTCCGGAAGATTTAAATCGCATGATATGCAAACCTCGACCATACTACTCCGATCCAAACATTATCTTTACAAGGGATATCCGAGAAGAGTACAAGCCTCTTGCACTCATCCTACGTGAAAATGTTTGGAGTCTTAGGGGAAATCGAAAAATTCTTCCCGCTTGTTGTGCTCACATGTTGTACTGTTTGCTAACACAACAACCATACAATCTCGCCTACTTCTTCGCAAGGCGAATTGCAAATCTTCAAGGCTTCAAGAATAAACTCATCCCTTATGGAATGTTCTTGACACGCCTATATCATAATGTTATGCACTTCCATCCTCAATTGCAAAGTCCGTTGTACGTACTTGTGAACAAGATGATGGAACCGCTAAACATATCTCTCATGAAGACTTTCTTCATTCTTGATTCCACCAACACTCATCAATCACATAATGATCCTCCTAGCGAAAATACTCAAGGAACCTAGTAGTATTCCAAAATAGGATCAAATCTCTTGTACTCGTTCTTTATCAATGTAATCCAATTTCTTTCATGAAATAAAACATCTTACATTTGATATCTTGATAACGCTACACGCGTCGTTCGGGGTCAAAGGAACTTCCTTTTCTTCGAGCAAGTTTTATAACACCCTAGGCAGTGAACCTAATCGTTGTAGTGTAGTAATTAGGGTAAGCCACGGGTATTGATATCGTTCTCTAGGGGAATAGTGTCGTTAGGCTGAAGTGTATGCCGATTTAAGTCTAAAGGTGAGGGATGATTATTTTTGTATTTTTATATTTTATGAAATGGAAAGGTGCGAATCTCGGGGTTTGGATTTGGGGGTTGGTATTTATACCGATTACGCTACTTATCTAATTAATTAAGCTAAGGATAGTCTATGTTTATTGTTGTGTGCTCGTATGATAGTTTGAAGATGTGTTTACTTAGGTTTTATTACTCCTTAATTATCTCCTATTGATGGTTGAATTGTCACGTCCTTATTCTTAATCGCGTTGTGTGTCTCAAGTCGTAGGGTATGCGTATGTTCCCTAACTCTTTGAACTTACCAAAGGGTCTCGTCTACAAAACCCACTAGGGATAATAAACTCTAACTCTAAGGCACTCTTTGGATGGTTTAGCTTACAACTACTCAAGGAGTTATATTCTAAGGTTCACAAAGATTTAATCAAGCATTAATTGCACAACGAATGACCTATCGCATTACTAGATCATTAACAATTAAGATAAGAGACAACCAATAAATATTCAATAATTAAGTTTCATATTCCCTAAGCAAACACACAAGTAAATTAGCCGACATGGAGAACATGCAAGCATACACACAATCAATCAAACATAGGATAGACATAATGATAAATTGAATATATAAGATATAATCAACAAACCATTACAAGATGTTTTTGGAGTGATTGAAACCTTCAAAGTTGCTGAAAAAACACCTATCTAAACCCTAGAATCGGAGTAGGTTTAGAGCCTACATAAAGTGAAGTTATAATGTTCTATTTATAGGCAGATTTTCTGTCGGCAAAGGGTGACGGCGTCACACCTAAAGAGTGACGGCGTCACGACATTTTTCACCAAATGTAGATTTCTCGTTCCGGTCGTGGGCTTTTGAATCACCTAAACCGAGTTCGTATGCAAAAGTTATGGCCAAAACGATCAATTACTTCGCGCGCATGCTGTGATAGTCTTGATCAACTTGTGACGGCGTCACCTTGAATTGTGACACCGTCGGGTCGCCGTCATTAGGGTTTCGTCTTGGCCACGTTAGTCTTGCGACGGCGTCACCTTGTGCTTGTGACGCCGTCCTCTTCAACTTATGACGCCGTCTTGATCGAATCTAGGCCGTTTGAGTTGCGACGGCCTACTCTTTTATAACTTGACGTCGTCACTTGAAAATAAGAGTTTTGGCTTCTGTCCCGTCACAAAATCCTCCGACGGCGTCGCAGATAAGCAGTGACGCCGTCACCTTGTGTTTTCAGCAGCTTGAGTGTCTCGATTCTTGACTTTGGCCATTTTCTTCGTATATCCGCGCCTTTTCGTCCAAATAAGTGCCATTATAGCAATTTGCCTTCAAGAGACCTAAAAAGTGAAAAGGAACGATATTAAGTAATAACGGATACAAAAGTGATCAAATAAGGGCTTAAACGACCCCTCAAAAAGGTGCATTTTAAAACCTTGTCAAATATCCCTACACTTGGTATTTGCTTGTCCTCAAGCAAATGTGCTTTTAGCCAATTAATTTATAAGTTAGGGGTCATGAAGCATTGGTTTAAAACAGTCCACAACACATATAAGCCCCGCAAAAGTCATAACAAGCACGGAAATTACATACTAGCACCTCACATGGGGTGTTTGGATACTCACATCTCTCTCGGGTGTATATGCAATATAATAAGTTGGAAATGGAAGATTAAACACTCATTAACCGATCCTAGTACATAGATTACCATAAGCTTGAGAATAGATCAAACCTCCATCGCTTTGGCGTAAGCACCTAGGAAAGACTATCAACGAGGTCTTTAAAGGGTTGTAATGTTAGGCTTACGGTAGGAAAACAAATGGTTTGGTGGGATAGGCTATTTAGTGGTGGCAAGTCAAAAATCTCTATGTTGCAAGTATACGAAGAATGGCGTTGCTAAGCCAAGACTCGACACTCTAGCTAATTGAAACAAACAAACATAAATTTAAAGGATAGATGTAGGATGGTAGCCCGTTTTTTTTTTTTTTTTTTTTTTTTTTTTTTTTTTTTTTTTTACACTTTTACTCTACCATCCTCTACGGTAACATCAAAATGATAGGGATTTATAGGCACATCCCTACACTTGAGTTTTTATTACTCTAACACTAATTTGACCCGAATTGAAAAGATCAAAACACTTGGGGTATGTTATTACGCAAATTAGGGAAATTAACATTCCCTTTCAATCATTTTATAAACTTTAACTTTTTCCCATGAGTCCCAATCGTCCAAAAACTGTGTACAAAGGATATGACTCAACTTAGCAACTCATGCAAGCAACCAGATAATTGAACTAAGGGTTTAGGGTGATAACAATAATGCACTAAAAGTGAGTGCATACATGGTAGGCTAAGGCGATTTGGGTGTATATTTGGGGTTGGGGTGTAAACAATGCTCTTCATTGATATTCCGAAAACCAGAAACATCACGAGAACCGCGAAAAGGATAGGCTCTGAGGGGTTAACTAGGGGTATCGTGTACTAAAGATGAGTACAACGCAAAGGGTGTGGGGGAATTACTCAACCGATGTGGAAGAAGTAATTATATTATGGGTATCAAACAAGGGTTATCCTAATACCTCTTATCATTTAGTTATTCCTAACTACACAAGTGTAGTCTTACTAGCGATCTCGGAATGCATCACAAAACAAGTTCTAGAATCTAATATACTACCGGTTCACACTCTAAGCATTAAAGATGAATGCTTTAATTCCTACTAATCTAAGGGCGATCCTCACATTTTGGGTGGAATTTAGGTGGTAAAGGGTTTTTTGTGCTAGTCATGCAACTTCCTATCCGTGAGACGCTTTTGTTAAAACTAATGGCCCACTCCTATATGTCATAAAAAATTTTAAATTTGGTGCCAAAATTACCCTAACCGACATTTTCTCATGGTTTATTACTCAAATACAATTGGACAAAGCAAATATTCAAGGATAAGCATAGTTTCAAAGTTCCCGTTTTATTTTCCCTCCCTACACTTAAACTGAACATTGTCCCCAATGTTCCCCGAAAGTATCAAAGTTATGATAATAGAAGGTAATGAAAAACGAAAGAAACTAATACTCCCCTGATTAGCTCGGTAGGATCCGTGTGTGAAGTAGTGGTTAAATCCTTTCCAAGAAGAATGTATGCGTGAAAAGCTCCTTCCAATCTTTTGTTTCTTCTTCTTGATAAATAAAACCTGCACACTTGAAGAAAACAAACAACCCAACGCATCAAACCGAACAAAGAAAAATCACAACAAGATGTAATTCCAGACTTAAGTAAGATATAATGCTTGTGGAATGGACGTTTGCAGATTTTCTAGAAAATTAAGACCTGGAAAATTCCAAAAATTTATAAGTAGCACAGAAAACGAGAGAAAGTATGATGAGTTGTTTCTGCTCCTCCTGACGCCGTCAGGTTGCGATCCTGATGCCGTCAGGGTATCCTGACAGAAACTGGTCTGCGATTTTCTGGAAAAAATTCTGGAACATTTTTATCTTTAAAATCTGGAAAAATTTCCTGCAAAACATCCATTATGACTCGATACAAGCATTTGACTCGAACAAACACACATGGATATCTTTTAAATAATTGTAATTCTCATGTTTACGTTTCTTTTGAAAACGTGTGTAATCCTCCCTACACTTATCCCTTATGTAAAATACCTTTATATGTAATTAAGACGAGGTTAAAGACAAAATAAAGCATTTTTACAAATTTAAACATGAGAATTAACAATCAATAAAAGATATACGACACACAAATAAAAAGGAAAAGGAAAAACACATGGGTTGCCTCCCAAGAAGCGCTTGTTATTGTTCGAGTCACGAGCCTGACTCTACCCTTATTTAACAGATAAAGGGGAAGTTTTCCCTACACTTAAGTTTAAGTGCGGGTGATAGTAGCGATACACACCCTTAGGGTGGAAATTTTCTACGTGAGGAGAGGGTGATGGGTGATTTATATGCTCAAAGGAGTGTGCTCCATTCATTATAACCTTACCTAAGTCTATTGGTGTAGCGGGTGAATCAAATATCTCTCCTAAAAATGGATCATCTTCTATCAACTTCAAAAGATTCTTAGTTAAGGATCCATCTTGACCTAATAAACCCATTTAACCCATAGTGTTTCTTATTATCAACCATGAATGGGTGATATAAGTGTGTAAGGTCATGGGTTACTCCTATATTAGCTTTCACTCTACATGGCCTAGAGTCTACCACCTTTATCAAGCAACTACCCGGACTATCTATTTTGATGGGTGGATTGGGGCCTAATTCAATTCCAAGATTCACATCTAAAGACGGAAAATTGGGTAAGGTTTTTGGTTGAGGCTCCGTTTCATCAAAATTAGGAACTTCCCTAGGACTAAGAGAGAGGTCATGACAACAAGCATCTAAACCTACATTCTCTAGTGGCGTTTGGTCCAAAGGTTCTATATCAATTGGGGTTCCTATAGTCTCTTCTACTTCTTCCGGGTAAGTTATAGGCGATGTGTGTTCCTCAAGTGATGGTAGGGCTTGTGGGCTTGGGGTTTCCACCTTATTCTCCATTATATCTAGATCTCCTAAATGTTCATCATGTGTTTTAGTATGATCTAACCCAAATACACTCCAAAGCATGTCAAATCCTTCTTTGGCCATTTCAAATTCTTGGTCCGATTCATATGAATCATTCTCAAAAATTTGATCACTATGTTCTATTTGCCTAAAGGATTCCTCATGTGTGTCATATGTTTTGAAATCTATCCCACACATGCAACTAAGTATTTTGACATCAACCATCTCACAATCTTGTTTGGGTTTAGGTTCCATGTTCTTTAGAACTAGGTCTTTTTTATCATGGTGCCTAAGATCATTCAACTGATATTTTATGCATATGAGGCTTTTCTGAAAAATTCTCCAGATGGTATCACTATAAGGAGTTGATCCTGACAACGATCGTTGAATAGAAGCCACACAAGCACAAAATATATCAAATCCATCCAACCTTACACCCGTCTCCTTTTGGATATCTCTAAGTTCACTCACAAATTCATTAGAACAATAAAAACCAAACCAATCTGCGAACTTCAATTGTTCCTCATTTGTTAATGATTCAAATGCAACTTCACTTGCCATAGAGACAAATGAAAAGGGTTTTACGAACACAAACACAAAGAAGGGGGATAGACTACGAGGAAGCTAATAAAAAGAAAAAATCTCACTTCATAGGAATCTTGTGAGTAGACCTAAACGAGATATAAATCAAGCCTAAACAATAACTATTCCCCGGCAGCGGCGCCAAAAACTTGATAACGCTACACGCGTCGTTCGGGGTCAAAGGAACTTCCTTTTCTTCGAGCAAGTTTTATAACACCCTAGGCAGTGAACCTAATCGTTGTAGTGTAGTAATTAGGGTAAGCCATGGGTATTGATATCGTTCTCTAGGGGAATAGTGTCGTTAGGCTGAAGTGTATGCCGATTTAAGTCTAAAGGTGAGGGATGATTATTTTTGTATTTTTATATTTTATGAAATGGAAAGGTGCGAATCTCTGGGTTTGGATTTGGGGGTTGGTATTTCTACCGATTACGTTACTTATCTAATTAATTAAGCTAAGGATAGTCTATGTTTATTGTTGTGTGCTCGTATGATAGTTTGAAGATGTGTTTACTTAGGTTTTATTACTCCTTAATTATCTCCTATTGATGGTTGAATTGTTACGTCCTTATTCTTAATCGCGTTGTGTGTCTCAAGTCGTAGGGTATGCGTATGTTCCCTAACTCTTTGAACTTACCAAAGGGTCTCGTCTACAAAACCCACTAGGGATAATAAACTCTAACTCTAAGGCACTCTTTGGATGGTTTAGCTTACAACTACTCAAGGAGTTATATTCTAAGGTTCACAAAGATTTAATCAAGCATTAATTGCACAACGAATGACCTATCGCATTACTAGATCATTAACAATTAAGATAAGAGACAACCAATAAATATTCAATAATTAAGTTTAATATTCCCTAAGCAAACACACAAGTAAATTAGCCGGACATGGAGAACATGCAAGCATACACACAATCAATCAAACATAGGATAGACATAATGATAAATTGAATATATAAGATATAATCAACAAACCATTACAAGATGTTTTTGGAGTGATTGAAACCTTCAAAGTTGCTGGAAAAACACCTATCTAAACCCTAGAATCGGAGTTAGGGTTTAGAGCCTACAAAAAGTGAAGTTATAATGTTCTATTTATAGGCAGATTTTCTGTCGGCAAAGGGTGACGGCGTCACACCTAAAGAGTGACGACGTCACAACCATTTTTTCACCAAAATGTAGATTTTCTCGTTCCGGTCGTGTGGGCTTTTGAATCACCTAAATCCGAGTTCGTATGCAAAAGTTATGGCCAAAACAGTATCAACTACTTCGCGCACATGTTGTGACTTGATCAACTTGTGACGGCGTCACCTTGAATTGTGACACCGTCGGATCGCCGTCATTAGGGTTTCGTCTTGGCCACGTTAGTCTTGCGACGGCGTCACCTTGTGCTTGTGACGCCGTCCTCTTCAACTTATGACGCCGTCTTGATCGAATCTAGGCCGTTTGAGTTGCGACGGCCTACTCTTTTATAACTTGACGTCGTCACTTGAAAATAAGAGTTTTGGCTTCTGTCCCGTCACAAAATCCTCCGACGGCGTCGCAGATAAGCAGTGACGCCGTCACCTTGTGTTTTCAGCAGCTTGAGTGTCTCGATTCTTGACTTTGGCCATTTTCTTCGTATATCCGCGCCTTTTCGTCCAAATAAGTGCCATTATAGCAATTTGAATTCAAGAGACCTAAAAAGTGAAAAGGAACGATATTAAGTAATAACGGATAAAAAAGTGATCAAATAAGGGCTTAAACGACCCCTAAAAAAGGTGCATTTTAAAACCTTATCATATCTTAGTATTAGAACTCTTTTTAGACTATCCTTGAGATATAATGCATTGTCAAGATCATTGCATACCTTTAGTAAAGGTCCTACTGAGCAGATAGGCGGATCCCAAAGATTGTACTAGATGGATCCCTACACTTAGGGAACCGTAGGATCCGGCAAACAGAAAATGCAATTGCAAGCATTATATTTCAAACATATCCTTAGAACATCTCACACTAAGCTAAACATAGGGTCTTAAGGCAAATTAAGTCCTTATCAAGATAGGTTGATCTTTTCTACTCATACATAACTCACCTAGATCACACTCTAAGACGCTTGTAGATCTACCATTTAGTTTTTAATCCATTACTCTTCCGCTCTTAAAACTCACACTTCATTTTCTACTTGATCCCTCACATCGAGTCTTAGAAATCTTTTGATTATGACAAAATTGATCATAAATCATCCTCACCTCAAAATTGATCAAAGTTTATCAAAATCTAGTTTTCCCATCTCAAAGCTTCTAGGATATTTTCCAAAACACTATCCTAAGACATAACCTGATCTCTAGGATCATTTAGCTTCAATTGACACTCTAAATCTTTAGTGTCATCCTTGCTCATCCATTG
The DNA here is from genome assembly GCA_910596185.1 of Chrysanthemum makinoi. NCBI lineage: Eukaryota > Viridiplantae > Streptophyta > Magnoliopsida > Asterales > Asteraceae > Chrysanthemum > Chrysanthemum makinoi. The sequence continues at coordinate 314,079,142 of OU343224.1, forward strand.
GTACTATTGAAAGTTCCAAATCCTTCCATAAATAACAATCATTAGCTACATCATTCATTACCTTCAAGTACTCAAGCACCCCTTCATTTAAAACACTTAGGAGGACTGAAACACTCAAGATGATATAGGTCTTAGATCTTAGAAACATCATTTCCACTCTTTCATAACTGCTGAAAGCCGGTTCCCTAGGATTAGCCTAGACGGATCCCTCTGAGGAAGGAACCGTGGGATCCGGATGACAGTTTATGTCAAATCTTGTTAAAACAATCATTTCAACTCATCTTCCTAACTCAAACACTCCATCTCATCTTAAATAAGTTCCTAGATCAGTGCAACCTCTGAAGTTGACTCTTGTGCATGTCAATCATCACATTCCAATGAATCCTAGTGGCTTAAGGCTTAAATGCACTTGCCAAATCTCTTAGTTTATAAACCTCCTTGTTAGAACCTCCATAGTCATCACTCCCATCCTAACTTTCAGCTTTTGCAACCTCTTGAAATCATCTCATCATGAGGAAAACCCCAAGTAGTAACTTATCCACCAAAGAACCACCCATGAAAAAGGCTCGTGTTATACACGAAATCTCTTCAACCGAATCATCTCCGGTCAAACCAATAAATGATAGAATCCTTCATCATCCAATCAAACCAATTCCTAAAAGGATAGTACCACAAAACTACCTATGCCAAACACCACCATACCTCCTAGGCCAAACAATATCATCTCCACTAAACCATCACCATTGGTTCCTAGAGCTATTTCATTTACATCCCCACTATCATCACCACACCTCTACAATTTAGAGGACTTGCCTCCTAGGCCGTCTCATCCGCTTCCGCCAACAACATTCTCCTCATTAGGAGGAATAATGGTACAAAATCAAGGTGTTGAGTCAACACTTGCTCCGGCTTCCTTTTCACCGTTTCCATCATATAATCCCATTTGGATTATGAGAAATCATCAAAGTCAACCACCCGACCATATGGAAGTTGACACTTCTCTACCACCACCATCATTCTTGGTCGAGCCATTCTTAAATGTGCCTCCACCAATCCCTCCATCGTTTGAAGCTCCACAAGCCGCTTCACTTGATCCTTCGCATCAAGCCATCTCATTTCCTCCACCACCACTACCTAGCCATGACAAAGATTGCTATCATTGTCAACATGTTGAAAGTTTGATACATGAAGTACGAGAAGACCAACGTTTCATGTTCTATCATCTCCTCGAACGTTTCGACGAGATCAAACCTAAACAAAACTTAAGCTAGAAGATTTTAGTGGTGTCCTAGCATCAAGCGATAGTTGGTTTAGAAATTCCTAGTCATGTATTTTCTTATTTTCTTAGTTTTTAGATTCATGTATATCATAACTCTAGTTTTATTAAATGGAAATTACATGCTACTTGTTATTTTTCTGGGCATATGATTACCTTGTATTCATATCTTATTTTTGTGAAAACATTACTTGTTATATCACCTTTGCTGAAATTAAGCAGCTAAAACGGATCCCTCAAAATTGCTTAGACGGATCCCTACTAGGAAGGAACCGTGGGATCCGTGAGACATAAAGCTTTCTTTTTACTAACTTGAATCACATTTGCAGGAAATTGTGAATTATACTTGCTTTCTAACCTTTGTTTTGTAGTTATTCAATTTACACATGAAGACTTTGACATCCCAAAGCTAGGGGGAGCTTTATGTCAAAGCAATACATTGCAAATTACTTGCAATACTAGGTTTACATTTCATGACATCCCCTTGCATAATTGCAATCATCAAGGGGGAGCACATTCGCCTCTTAGACGAAATCTTTTGCAAACTTATTTGAAAACAAACTAGATTAGTATCACTTACTTGACGCCCTTACATAGGGATGGACTCGTCAAGGGGGAGTAAAGACGAGATCCTTTCCCGTTACTTGCTCTCTATTTCTTTTTACTTTTACTTCTTTCACATGTTTTTCTTAAAAATGATGTGTTGCTTTCCTTCAAACACTTTTTGTTTCGACAAAAAGGGGGAGAAGAAAGTAAAAACTACAAATTCAAACTTTTACGAATTTTAGATTTTCCTTAAAATAATTTTATGTTTTGTCATCAACAAAAAGGGGGAGATTGTTAATACAAATAAGCCGTAAAAACGTTTATTTATATTTTACGATCTTCTAATGTTTTGTCGATAACAAACGTAAAATCATATTAACGAAACAAATAATATACGTAAATGGTTTGAACTAATAGTTTATAACATATTCATATTTTCACATAAAACACTAAAACAAGTATAAGTGATTTTATGATTCAAGTAATACATATGTACAACAACTAGTGTTTACATATTTGGATAAAATATACACATAACTAGCATGTAGTATATTGGGTAATATAAATGGGTAGAAACTTAAGTATCACAACCCATTGGGCAAATACATTGAATGTAGTTGGGTACAACCCAAAGCCCATAACCCATGGATCATGACCCATAACCCATTGCATGACATCATGCTTGTATCATACATGGATGATATCCATAACCCATGGATCAACCCATACCCAAGTGACTAAGTGCAATGCACTCAAAGATACATTGTATCTAGCCAAAGATCCAAGGTTCAACTCATGACCCATGACCCATAACCAAAATACCCATGGGTAAAGAGGAGCGTTCCACGGATCCCTATCTTTGTGCTAGCCGGATCCCAAGTGGAAGGGATCAGTGGGATCAGGGGAACAGTAGGATTTTTCCTCTATAAATAGTGACCCATTTCTTTATTATTTCTCACCCCTTTCTAACACACTTTCTCCCCTGAGTTAAATCTCACTAACCTTAGATCCAAGAGATCTATGTTTGTAGTTTTGTTTTTGTGTGATCTTTTAGGTTCCTCTTAAAGGCAAGATCACCAACTTTGAAGTCGAGCAAGCTCAAGTCCATGAGTTGCCATGCTTCCTCATCATCAAGGCTACTGAAGTCTTCTTGTTGATGATTCCTTTCTTTTTTCAAGGAAGTGTAGTGTTGAAGACATTAGTGAAAAATGTCTCAAGTGTCAAGATGAAGATATTAGTGAAGGGTATCTATTGTCTATAGGACAAGCACTTGTAGTAGGTGCTTAGAAGTCAAGACAAAGAAGCATTAGTGAAAGGTGCTTAGAAGTCAAGACAAAGAAGCATTAGTGAAAGGTGCTTAGAAGTGAAGACACAAGACATTAGTGAAAGGTGTCTTGTAGATCTAGTCAAAGGCATTAGTGAAGGTGCCTTAGATGTACATTCGATATGGTGTGTTTCGATGTACAAGATAGACTAGTATTAGATCCAAGGATATTGATATCCTTGATGATGTTGTAAAGGAGTAGATCTCCTTTGGGATTAGTCGTTGGTGTAGTGTGGCAGTAGTTCCTCCATTGCAATGGAACTAGGTGCTTAGCCTAGTACCTAATAAAGGGTAGGCGACGTTGTGAAGGTGTAGTTCACCTTGGAGTGAAAGAACTAGGTACTTAGCCTAGTACCTTATAAAGGTTAGGCGGCGTTGTGTAGGTGTGGTTCACCTTGTGTTGGGTTCAATAAATACCCAAACCCCTTAATCTAGGATTTGAATAGAAAATAGCCCAAGTGTTTAGTCCGTTAAACACTAATCAGGTCACTGAGTGCAAAGCTTCTCAGTGAGTCATCTTCGGGACACTCAATACGAGGCGTAGAAGAAGTCTCTCCACTCAGTAAGGCGGAACTTAAAGGGTGAAGACTGAGTCAAGAAGAAGATGATGGATTCAGTGAGTGATGACAATAACTCACTGAATCCCTAAGAATCCTCTCCAACTACTTACACTGAAGACAAACTAAAGAAGAAGACTGAAGGATAAATAGACTGAAGAAAGAGCGGGACAAGGCGGGAGAAGTTTGAATCAGATAAAGAAGTCCTTATCAACATAAGTCAACTTTCCCTGAATGGCTAGCTTACAAGCTCAGTGTCATCACTGAAATATGGAAAGCAGCCTTGTCCTTTACTTAGAATAGTCTTTGTAAACAGAGACAAAATACATCAGTATTTTGTCTTCTGTATGATGTCAGATTTGTCACTTAGGAAAGAGTTAAACCTCATACATGTATAAATAGCATAAGAGATGGAGTGAAAAGATTAAGCTTGTGTATTGTAAAAACACACATACACGCAAGCCATCTTTTCACTCCTCCAAATACAACTTAGTTCCTGAGATAGCTCAGTGAGCTCTAAGAGTTGTGCTCGGACTTAGCCTGAGCTTAGAGAGGAGTCACCCAACTTTGTCATTTCAATCCCAAGTACTATTCCGCAAGTACTTGGGTAACGTATTCTTTGTTGATTTATTTCTAATAAGAATATTATGTTGAAAATTACTTAGTGTGTTTTCTTATGTTAATTTCAGTCATAGTTCACTATTAACTTGTTTTATGCATTTAAACTGTTTTAAACGATAGTGAACGGGAAACAACAAGTGGTATCAGAGCAAGGCTAATTATAAAACTCGTTTTAGGCCGCTCTAAAAGTTTTTAAATTAGGATCCTAAATGGCTGAAATTGATGTACCCCAACTAGTGGATAAAAAGGGTGGAGCTTATTCAGCTGTTGCCCTAGACTTGAAGTTGGTAAATTCAACAAATGGAAAAAGCGAATGCTTTGCTATTTGATTGGGATGGAACCTTATTATATCAAGTGTATAAATGAAGGTCCATTTATCCCAAAGATTGCTGAAGGGTTGCCCAGGCAACCGAAGCTCAATGGACCAGGATGAAAGAAGAGTGGTCAACAGGACCAAAGACTCATAAGTATCATAATATCTTGTCTTCCTGACGATATTATGGAGTCTGTTATAAGCTGTAGTAAGCGACTAAGCAAACACAGGATGACCTAGTTCATAGTCATGAAGGACCATCTGACACCAAGGAAAGCAGGATAATGGACCTGAAACTTGAGTATAACACCTTCAGGGCTAAGGACTCAGAACGCTCTCTCAAACTTACACCAGATACAAAACTCTTTTAAATGAACTTTCAAATGATGGTGTTAAGTTGTCCAAACATGAAATCAATGTTGGTTTTGTCAGTCTCCCCGAGAAGTGGTTGAATTTCTCTCAGGGACTTAGGAATGCTAATCATATCCAAAATCTTGAGCTTCCTGAAATTTATGGGAATTTGTCTATGAGGAAAACCTCATCAACAGACGATACCCTGACTTAAAGAAGTCTCAGGAAGTCAAGAAGTCCCTGACCACCACCTCATCACCAATTTCAACTGCTTTCTTTTCTAACAATGTGGTTCAAGATTTCCAAGAAAACTCAGATGATGAGCCTGACGAGAGATCAAGTGAGGAGTACCTAAATGACATGAATGTTGAATTTCAGGAAAGGGCACTCCTTAAGACACTGAATGCTATAAGTGTCATAAAAGAGGCCATTTTGCAAAAGATTGTTTTTCAAAACAACTTCGAACCCTCTTACAAACCATCGGGGATCTAATCACTTCGGATTTAGCAAATTTCAACCAAAATCTATCATCTCATCAAAATGTTCAAAACAAATATGATCTTAACAAAACCATTGATTATGAAGCTAAGTATAAGAAATCAAAAGCTAAGCTTGCATTGCTTGAGGCCACCCCTCAGAAACAACAAAAATGTTCAATCTATGCAGGTAAAACAAGGGTCTCGTTGCTGAAACCTTCGACTGGGATGAAGAGCCAGTCTCATCTGATGATGATGGCCCTCTCAGAAGAGGACAAGCTTGCTGTTGGAAAGAATCATGCCAAAAATGGAGAATGGGTCAACATCACAATGAAGAAGGTAAACATTTTACTTTCTATGGATGATGACTCGATTGGCTGTCTTACATGAATTATCTGAATATAGACCTTAAGTTCATAAAAGAGCAAAGACTGAATCTTTTTTCTAAGTACAACAAGTTAAGTTTTGAATTGAATAAGTGTAGGGATGAATTGCTTATTTTAAAACAAGCAAAGCTTGAGGCTGTCACTTTGCAAATTCAAAACACTCAACTAGTTAAAAGAAATCAGAATCTTTAAGATGAAATTAAAAGGCAAATGATATTCTTAATAGTTGACTGCTAAGAATCCTAGGGTCTTTGATGCTGTGGGTGCCCCCAGTAGCAAGAAGAGAGTCATAGGTGAAGATCATCTCCCTGACCCTCTCAACAAAGACCAGTCTCCTAAGCCATTTGTGTCAGGTGGCATGATTACAAATATGTTTGGTGACCCCAATTCCAGTGATTGGATTGAACGGGTGAATCCACGAGAGTAAGCTTCCAAATTTCGATTCTAGAAGGATTCTTGACCCTGAGAGCCAAGCTCTTAAGAGCATGCTACTAGGACCTTCTGAGATGACCAGGGTACTGAACGGGACATCTCTGAGTCTGAAGGAGAATCTGGCTGCACCGCTTCCACCCCTGAAATCTCTTCAGGGTGCTGATCAAAGCTCTGAGCTTACTCCACTACATTCAATCCTCATTCACCAAAAGAAAGGTCTGGACTTGGTAGAACCATCCTACAAAGACAAGCAAAACTAATCCAACAAGAGTCTACTCCTACTGAGACTTCAACATCCTCACATGTCCCCACTGGAAGCTGACCAAATTCAGTAACTGATGAACTTGTGAGAAAGCTGACTGAAAAATGGAATCCATTGAAAAGGCCCCTGAACCAATCAAGGAGACAAAGTCAGCTTCCTCCAGTTCCTCAAAGTCTAAGTCAACCTCCAAATACAAACAAAAGTGTGAGCTGTGTCATTACACTAGCCATACCACTGACAATTGTTATAGAATCCTTTTCTGCATGATCTGCAAAAAGGATGATCACAGGACTGCAGATCATCTACAGTATGTCAGTCAAGCAAACTATACCAAAGGTGGTCATCAGTATGCTTCATCCTCCAAAGCTGCTCCAAAGAATAGAGCAAAACCTTTTCCTCTGTGCCTGCCTCACTGTGGTTTAATGATCATCATCAGGATGATTGTCTCATGAATACATGCTGTGATATATGCGTTAATCCGACTCATGAGACATCCCAACATGACAGTGTCATTCATGCAAGGAGAAATTCCAAACAACCTAGAGTCACTGAGTCATCCTCAGCCTCTAAATGCAAAACCTGTGGTAGCACTGTGCACACAACCACTGACCATGAGTCGATTGCAAATTTCAGAGAGACCTTGAGACCCAAGCCCACTAGTAAGTGGGTCACTAAGAGAAACTAATTCAGTTTACTACTTGTGCAGACATGCCAGGAGCCTGTTTGGCATCTAGACAGTGGATGCTCAAGAAGCATGACTGGTGTGAAGGAATATCTCACAAGTATGTAAATGAACCAGGGCCCAAGGTAGTATTTGGTGATAACTCATCATGTCCCACTGAAGGTTATGGTTCATGTAACTGGAATAATGGATTTTTCTCTAGAATAGCTATGTCAATGGTCTCAAATACAATCTCATCAGTGTCAGTCAACTATGTGATGCTAAATACATTGTACAATTCAATGATAAACAAGGTACCATTTTCAATGCCAATAAGGAATTTGTGTTGATAGCTCCTAGGAGAGATGATGTTTATGTGCTAGACATGACAACACTCTCCCAAGATGGAACGTGTCTCTTTGCCAAAGCCACTGAAACTATCAATTGGCTGTGGCATAAAAGACTCTCACACTTAAACTTCAAAACCTCAACAACTTGGCAAAACAAAACAAGGTCCTTGGCTTACCATCACTGTTTTTTGCAAAAGACAAACCATGCTCTGCCTGGAAAGGGTAAACACCACGAGCATCATTCAAACCAAACAAAATTTCTCTATCAAAAGCTGTCTTCATCTCCGCACATGGATCTCTTTGACCTGTCGGTCCCAGTTCAATCCAGCATGAGAAGTATACACTTGTCATTGTTGATGAGTTCTCAAGATACACTTGGGTATACTTTCTTTCCAAAAGAGTCAGCATACTGATACAATAATGTCATTCATCAAGAAAATTGAAAATCAGAATGACATTACTGTTAAACAAATCAAGCCGACAATGGTACTGAGTTCGAAATCAAGAGCTTGAGAGTTTCCGTGATGAAAAAGGAATTTCTCAAAATTTCTCATCTCCATATACCCCTGAACAAAATGGGGTTGCTGAAAGGAAAACAGAACTCTCATTGAGGCTGCTAGAACCATGTTAAATGGCTCAGCTCTCTCAAAGCATTTATGGACTGAAGCAGTCTGCCTGTTACACTCGAGAACAGGTCAATCATTTTCAAAAGACATAACAAAACCCCATATGAGATCTTCAAAGGTAGACTTCCTGACATCGGCTATTTTCATGTATTTGGATGTCATGTGTTCATTCATAACCACAAGGATCATCTAGGCAAGTTTGATGCAAAAGCTGATGATGGATACTTTTTAGGCTACTCACTGATCTCCAAAGCCTTCAGGGGTTTTAACACAAGGAGACAAAAGTTGAGGAACCTTTCATGTCACCTTTGATGAAAGTTCGAAGCATCAGGTTCACCAACATATCAGTGGAGGAAATAGGAATTGATGACTCATCAAGATATCCTCCTGATGAGTTCACCATCAATTCAATTCCTCATATAAAGCTGATGTTGACATCTCATATTATGTCTTACCTCACAACCTACCCCAACCAATAATCAGTGAATTCATTGATAATCTATCAGGTCCCAGCAGGATAGGTAACACTAACCAACTATTCGGATCCTGTGATTCATGAAACCCAACCGGAGCAGGACATCATGCTTGATGCTCAAATGAATCTGTTGATCCCTGAACCAATCTCACTCACAACTTCCGGTGACTCACTCATCAAACTCGCATCCTAGACCACAAAGTAAGTGGACAAGATCTCAGGAAATTGAGCTTGTAAACATCATTGGTGAACCCACATGATGGCATGCTCACCAAGCATGGCTGCTATCTAACTGCAGCTTCCGCCAATGAATGTCTATATGCTGATTATCTATCAGAAATAGAACCCAAAATGTCCACTGAAGCTCTAAAACACCCAAGCTGGGTTCAGGGCTATGCAAGAAGAAGCTGCAACAGTTTGATAAAAACAAGGTCATGACCTTGATCAAATGTCCTGAGGATGTAGTAGTCATAGGAATGAAGTGGGTTTTCAGAAACAAAACTGATGAAAATGGCACTGTCATTAAAAACAAAGCCGTTTGGTACTGTAGCCAAAGGTTACAGTCAACAAGAATGCATTGACTATGATGAGACATTTGCTCTTGTTGCAAGAATGGAAGCCATCAGGATCTTCCTTGCATATGCAACATACATGAACTTCGGGGTCTACCAAATGGATGTTAAAAGTGCATTCTTAAATGGTGATCTGAAAGAAGATGTGTATTTCAGACAACCTCCGGGAGGCTTTGAGAGTAGTGAATTCCCTGACTATGTCTGCAAGCTTGATAAAGCCCTCTATGGACTTAAACAAGCTCCCAAAGCATGGTATGAAACTCTCTCAGCCTTCCTGATACAAAACAAGTTTGTCAGAGGAAAGATAGACAACACACTGTTTGTCTATAGAACCCAACAGGATGTGATACTAGTCCAAGTGTATGTTGATGATATCATCTTTGGCTCAACAAACTACAAACTTTGCAAGCAGTTTGAAAAACTAATGACAAAGAAGTTTGAAATGAGCATGATGGGGGAACTTGTTGGAATCACTCTTAAACCTTATTCAAGTGTTAGTTACTCATATGTAATAGTTAGCTTATTATGGCCTTTATGTTTGTTATTAGCCTTAAGCTTATGTAGAAGGCCCATGAGTTTAGGCCCAAGCCCATAAGAGAAAGGGAAGGAGTAGGAGTGTTGCCCTAGCTCCTTGCCTATAAATACTATGTAATAACCCTCACTTGAGGGTTGGTTGTTCAAGTTTTTCTTTCACATACTCCTACGCATAACCGGTCTTACTATATCGTGTGTGTGTGTTTGATTTCTTGTTCAATCGCCTTTATCTCTTTCTTATAAGCTTGTGTTGTAAAACTAGTGACCTAACAGTGGTATCAATCGCCAAATAGTTGGGTTAACACTCTTGTTTTTGAAGTTTTTGTTTCGGTCTTACGTGTAAAAGTAACGAGTGCTTTGGCTAGCTTAAAAACTCGATTTTTTCTGTTTTCAATCCAAGATTCTTGTACTTTCAACGTTTTAAGGTGTTAAAATACGTGTTTTTGGCAAAAAGTTTGGAACTTTATGCGTGGATCGTGTTTTTTAAACTAGTTTTTATACGAGGGTTTCATCCTCGCATACAGTTTTAAGAGCTTTGAATCATCAAGTTTCACACTTTTGTGTCTTTTGGTGTTATTGAAGCTATTTCATCACACAAAAACTGGTTTAGAAACATCTTTGGGCATTATCACTTTTACGAGTAAGTCTACGCGTAAGAAAACCCTAATCTTACGCGTAACTTTATCCTTGGTTTGATCTTCGATTTCGTGGTTTACTCCGTGTTTTCTTGCTTGGATAAGCCTGAAAATACGTCGACTTTGGATATCTTTTGCACTGTGAAGTGTAAAAGATCACTTGGGATAAAACCCTAAAATTACGCATAAGCATAAAGCTTACGCGTCGAAATCCTACGCTTAAGATTTATCTTACGCCTAAGCCTCGTCTTACGCATAAGATAATCCTAATACCCTAACTTTCTACGTCTAACTTTGTGTCTACGCATAACTTTAGAGTCTTTTCCATACTTACGCGTAAGCTAAATCTACGCGTAACTCTTGATTGTTACGCGTAACTTTGGTGTTTTTACGCATAAGTGCTACTTGGCTATTGTGATTTCTACGCCTAAGGATACTTCATCAACAAATGTTCATTCGACTACAAAGATCCATTTTTACCAACACAAGTTTATCAACATGTCACAACCACCATACTCTAACTATTTCCCTTACACTTATCCTCAACGTCAACAATAATTAAGTCCACAACATCAACAATGGAATCAACAACAAGCAATTTATCAACAACAATTTAATCAACAACATACTCCACAACTTGCTGCAATTCCCCAACCTCAAATGGTTCAACCACCACCAAGTCTTCAAGTTCAACCGTACACAAATGACTTCAATCAACATCCATCAAGGAACACTATGAAGGAACCCACTAGGTTTGCAAAGATGTTTGAAGCTTTAAGCAGCCAACAATCAATTCATGAGGCTGGATCACTTGATAGACCTCCAATGCTCACTTCAGGAAACTACGATCAATGGGTGATAAGGTTCTTTAGGTTTTGTGATCTAAAGAAGCCACATGGAAAGTTCTTAAAGCAGGTTATCTTGAAAGGTCCATTTGAGATGCCTACTGTCATTGTACCCGGAGATCCAAATGCCATTCCACAAAGAGATGAACAAACAAACATTGCTATTTGCTGTTCAGACTTGAATCCTCAAGAACTTCTACACTATGAAGCTGATGAGCTTGCAATGGAATATATCCTCTTAGGATTACCAAACCCAATTCTTCGAGTGTTGATGCTCAAATGACTGCAAAGAAAATGTGGGATCATATTCGTCTTCTTATGGAAGGATCTATACTCAATCAGGAAGATCTGGAATCCAAAATTTACTTGGCTTATGAACACTTCATGATTGAACCTGGAGAGACACTAGAGTCCTATCATCACCGATTTTCAGACATCATCAATGATTTGGATAAACACAACATCATCATGCCAAGAATTGCAGTGAATACTAAGTTCCTGAGTAGTCTTGGTCCGGAATGGGAGAAGTATGTCATTTTCCTCCCAGCGAAAACATGCATCAATCTACCTATGGATTGTTGTACGATTACATGAAACCTCATGAAAAGGAAGTTGATAGGGAAAGGATTCTCCGTGCTCAAATTGCTCCATCGACACATCCGGAAAATCAAAAACTTGCCTTATATGCTCAAAACAGTTATTCTCCTCAACCAACAACTCAACCAACTGCTACAATCACACCACATGATCCTTCATTAAATTCACCTCAATCTCAACAATCTCAATTGGTTCCATACAACAACAACAATGCTCAAGCTGAAGCTAATGAGGAATCTGATCCGTTCGAAGCACTGCAACAAGGATTTGCTATGATTGCTAATGACTTTAGCCGTTATACCAACAAATCCAACAACCGTATTCGTTCCTCATCTAATACAAGGAATCAAGCTGTTGTGAACAATGGACGAGTTGAAGTTCAGAATTGTTAGCCTTAATAGTTTTTATTGGAAGTGATGGTCATTCACATTTAGGAACTTTGTAACGTGTGTTAGATATCGTGATAGAATAGTCAACGGGCTCGTGGATTGGACTAAGCTAAATGGGTATTAGTTTAGTTAAGCTAGCCTTATATCAATCCATGTCGAATCCAATCCAAACGAGCCCATGGCAAGCCCATTAGGGCATCTTCTTCTTGTACTATAAATACCCCTCAAGTATGTCATTTGAGGGGTGTGCTTGAGTGTGTGTGTGTGTGTTTTTCCTTGAAGCAATATACATCTTATTGTTTTCATCTTTCTTCTCTCTATCTCTCTAAACATACACGAATTCATATTCAAGTCACCAAGTTCTTATCTTAATCTTTCTTGCTTCTTCTATCTTCTCGCATAAATGCTTGGTACGTGTTTGTGTTGGGTTTGCTTAACGTTAGTAATAAGGTATACGTGATAAAAGGTCATAACAATTGGTATCAATCGCCTAACAATGGTTTAGGAGTGTTTGTGTTTGTTTTGAAGGGTTACGCGATAAGCTCACGTTAGTCAATATTGTGACGCTTAAAGCTTTAATTTTTGCACTCAAAAATTCAAGATTCTTGTGGTTTAAGGTTTATTTGGTGCTAAAGTTTCAGTTTTTTGCAAAAAGTTCCAAGCTTTACGTGTTTTTCTTCATTTTTAAGCTTGTTTTTGGTTCATTGGTCATTTCTACTCGTAACTTTTCTAAGCACTTTGGGTGAAAAAGGTCAACATTTTTGGGTTATTCGAGTGTTTTTAAGGATATCTGTGCAAGAGACATCGTTTGAATCATTGGAAATTTCTTACGAGTAGAAGTCAAAAAGTCAAAACCCTAATTTTCTACTCATAACTTTTTGGTGAAGAATCTTCGAGCTATAAAGGTTACTCAGTGCTTCCCTCACTTGGATAAGTGTGTGGAACACTTCGACTTGTGGATATCCCTTACGCTGTAACAGTGTAAAGGATTTTTGGTTTTAACCTAAGTTTACGCATAAGCATAAACTCTTACGAGTAGAACTCGACGCATAAGATCACACTTACGCGTAAGGTTTTACGACTAAGTTTTTTGTCTACGCATAAGCCTAAGGTTACGCGTAAGATACTTTCTACGCCTAAGGAATCCTACGCCTAAGATCCTACGCATAAGATCCTACGCATAAGATCCTACGCATAAGATCTCTACGCCTAAGCACCAACTCTACTCGTAACTTCTGTTCTCTACGCCTAAGCTTCCTACGCATAAGATCCTACTCGTAACCATTTCCTACTCGTAACTTTCTGTTTCTACGCCTAAGCTCTTTCTACGCATAAAGGTTTAAAAAAAAAAAAAAAAAAAATTGGTTTAACTGTGAAAATTTTGGTCAATTTTTGGCGGGAAAACTTGAGTAAAATTTAAAATTTTGAGGATACTAAACGTTCAATTTTTACGCGAGATTCAAATTTTGGTTTAACTGTGAAAATTTTGGTCAAAAATTCAAATTTTTGGGCCTAAATTCAAATTTTTCGGGTCAAATTTGGCGTCAAAATTGTCATAACTTAAATTTTTCATACGACCTTAGAATTGATTTTTATAGTGAATTTCAAATTTTGGGCAAAATTTTTTAAGAACCAAGGTTACGAAAGTCACGACTTTCAGAAACACCTCAACCAGGCTTAATCGTCATCAACCACAACTCCTTTATCGTTGAATCGATCCTACATCAACTTTATCATACATACCTTCATCAATGGCAACTCAGGAAGATCGCCTCATAACCGCTTAAAAGGATTCTTCAATGAAGTAAACATTAGTACCACTACACCAAATAACAACAACCAATGGATTTCATCGTATAATCCGCAGTTTGCTCAACCGAGTATGCATATGGGTCAAGAAGGACAAATGGTTGATGTTATTGGGAATCAAAATGGATTTGCTACGGGTATACAAATGGGGAATCAGATGCAATATGCAGGGCAGTTTGTTGGACATCAAGGGTCAGATTATGAATCGAATATGGGATATCAACATGGGAATAACTGTTATATGACTTCGATTCAGAATGCTACCTCCGAACCTCAAAGCCAAAATTCAGGTTATTTTAGTTCAGAATCTAGTGTCAAACGACTGACGAAGCTTGAAAGGCTCCAGTACATGTTGATGTTAGCACAGAAACAAGAGTCGGGAATTGAATTGACTGATGCAGAATACGCATTCATGAATCCAAAACGGGCGATAAAGCAAAAATACTGCAACCTCCAGTCATAGAATCAATCCGCAGACACAACATCAAGTGGTACTTTTGATACACCTCCGGTCTATGACACAGATCCACTCAATGAGGTACCAAATTATAGTAATGTTTCTAGTCGGTTTACTCATGATGAACAGCATTCTGTGACATCAGCACCTACTTATGATACATACCTGGACAATCCGAGTTGTAGCAATACGAACTCTGAAACTCCAGATGTGGATCCTAATGGAGGCTGTGTGGCACAAAATACTGAGACTGATGAGGAAACCCGTGCTTATTTTGAAAAATTAATTAATAATTGTGGTATTGAAATCGAGAAAGTTAGTAAGGTCAATCGCGAAGTTAAGGCCGCGAATGTTAAATTGACCGCTGAGCTTGAGAGTTACAAGGAGAACGCAAAAGCTTTTGAATTTCAGAAAAACAAAGAATCAGAATTAGAAATTGGTTATCGAAATTTGGTTTCTAAAGAAAAAGAATTGCAAATCAAGTATAACACACTTGATGTGAATTCGAACTTGAAAATTAAATCTCTAAACAAGGAAATTTCTGATTTAAATAACCAACTTTCTAAACAAAAAGAAATGTTTTCTAATCTTGAAAAAGAAAAGAAGCAGTTGATTACTGATTTTTCAAAACGAGAAGATTCTCTTCTTGATGAAATTCTTGATAAAAATGAAAAAATCCAAACTTTGGAAAATTTGCTTCTTAAAACGGGTCATTCTGCTCAAACAATCAAGATGCTTTCTAATCAAGTAAATCCGCGTGTTCATACTAACAATAGAATGACACTTGGTAACGACCCTTCTTCGTTCCTCAAGAAAGCTCAGAAATCTCAGAATGTGTTAAACAATGGAAAAGCTTTACATGAACCCATTATTGTTCGTGATTCTCTTGAAACGTTGGAACTATCTGAGGAGAGTAGATCAAAAATGAAACAAAAGAATCCAGATCTTAAACCGATTGATTATAACAAATGGAACAAAATTAATGGAATTACTTTTGTCAATCAAAAAGAACAATCAACGTTTTCCACCACACCAAGTGTTTCAAACAAAGTGTCAACACCAGTTTCAAAACCAGTTTCAAAACCAGTTGCAACTCCTGTAGTTGTCTCAAAATCCTTTCCGAAAATCGAACAAATGTCTTCAAACAATCCTTTTAACACAAGTGATGCAAGAAGCATTTTAGATGACGTTAAAACTAGAATTGGGTACCTTCAAGAGATCATCAAATCTAAAACCAATATTACTACTAACATCGGTTTACTCTCATGATGACGAAACGAAAAAGTTTTTGAAACTCAAATTGCCCCTCACTGACCGGCATCGTCGCGAGGGTAATTCATTCGAACAAGCGTTTTGAAAGAAAAGGTGACTTTGTCAAGGACTATAAATCCCAGGTAAAGCAAGCTAATGAAAGTGTTGAACACATCAAAGTTTTGGAAAATTTGAATGATTCTCTTTAGAAGATGTTCTGACTAATGATATTATGTCCATTATTTTGCAAACATATTCTGTTGAAGATCATGAAAGACTCCAGTCGAGACCTCAAATTGTTTCAAAATATGAAAAAGCTCTTGCAAAACTTGAAAAAGAAAACGTGTCCTATTTTAAACAACTTGATCGAAAAATCGAGGAATGCAAGTATGACAAACTGTCGTATGAGCGTGCCTACAAGGACATGAAAGAGCAAAAAATGATCTTTTGAGGGCTCACTGGAATGTCAAAAGGAAAGGTGTGGATACTAAGTTTTTGCAAAACCATTGACTGAGGAGAAAACAAATGTTCCCAAACCGGTTTTAAACCAAAATGTCAATTTCTCAGCTCCTCAAAAGTCAATGAGAAAAATGATTTGTCCAAAACAGTCACTCCACAGTCCCTGCCTATTAAAAAGAGAATTGTCAAAGGTTTTGAAAAAGAAAAAGCAGTTGCTGCAAAATCTGTTTTTGATAATGAAAAAGTGATTACACATGGCATTTCTAGGAATAGTACACGGAATGTGACCATAAATCCAGTTAAAGAATCTGTTGGTTCTAACAACATGGTCAACAATCACTATCTAGAAGAAGCTAGGAAAAAGGCACAGACTCGAAAAGACGGAATTTTAGGTGCAACATCTAGGGTGATGAATTCTACAAGATTTCAAGGCACTGCTAGTAGTAGTAAACCATTACCTAGGAACTCACTACAAAAGACTAGGAATTGGCTTACATCTAAGAGTAGTTGCGCAAAAGAAAATGCTATGCCCTTAGAAAACATCACTAGGAATTCTAAGTCTTTTTCGAACAAGAATCAATTTCCAAAAGACTGTAGTGACAAAGTTAAAGCTGCCATTTTAAACAAGAATATTGAATTTGTCTGTACTACATGTAAAAAATGTGTCTTTTCAGCTAATCATGATGCATGTGCCTTACAATATCTCAAGAAAGATAATTCTCGTGCCAAGGCACAATCCACTAAGACACCAAATAGAAACAAACCCGTTGACAAGATGAACATCAAAAGGAAACCTAATAGGTGGATCTCCTCAGGACGCAGTTTTTCAAAAAATGAGTCTTCCGCTGCATCTGATAAGAAAACAACTCCTAGATCTTACCTTAGGTGGAAACCCACGGGAAAAGTTTTCGGCACAATAGGTCTTAGATGGATTCCAACAGAAAGATTTTGATACTTGCACCAACACAGATAATAGTGAAACTCATCATGTTAAGGAAGTCGAATCCACTACAACCGTTGATAGTGATCACCCTCGCCGTGAGGAAACATGTACTTCTAACACTGTTATTTGTGAAAACTCTTCTTCTTTGGTTGCAGGTGAATCAAATATCTCATAACCCAGCTCATCAGAGGGTTCCAATTCTGTAAACTCTTCATTCTCTCTATCTTCTATTTTTGATTTTCCATTTCTTTTATAAAACCAACAAAAGCAAAATACAAAAATATAAATTTTTTTCAAAAAATACAAAAACAATATAAAATAAAAAAATTCAAAAATATTCTTCTACGACATGTCTCTCGTATAATCGATATTCTGTACGTTTCTAGAAATGTCATTCAATAATGATACGGGCATGTACAGATGCTTGAGCGAGAGTTCTTTAATGTTTTTCAAAACATGTCGCTTCTAAATTTCTTCAAAAATGGCTTTCGATACTTGATTGAAACCGACTTCAAAATAATGGGTTCTGAACACATCAGTTCAGGACCCGCGCTTCAAAGAAAGGAAAGTGCTTATCAAAATCAAAGGTTTTAAATATTTTTTTCAAGCACTATTCCTTAAAACATAATGGCTTGTAAGTATTTCAGCTTGCAACCCGATCTTTAAAGAAAGGAAAGTGCTACGCAAAATCAATTTTCATAAATATCGAGCACTTATCCTAAAACAAATGAAGATAATTTTTTCTCTAATATCTTCAAAAGATTTTCGAAATCTTCTCCACATCTTGCGTACCATTGATTCAAAAATTTTCAAAAAGATTTTTCAAAATCTCTCACATTTGGTACCAAGATAACTCCCTCTAAACCCTTAATTGATTCTAAAATTTTCTGTATTAAAAATATGCTTTCGTTAAGGGGGAGTATAAAACAAAAAATTGTTCCAAAATTCATGCTAAATCAGTTTCTCTCCAAATGCTTTTCAAAAAACATATCTTTTAATCATTTTGTTTCAAAAACATCATGGATATGCTATTTTTGAGGGGGAGAAACGTGATTAAAATGTGATCAAAAAGTTTAATGATTGTTGTTTGAATCTCAAAAGAGCTCGACTCGCACGGAACCAATGAATTGACGAGTAATCAAAGTCGTGAAATGTACCATTTGAAACTTTCTATGGACTTGACCGGGGCGGGTAATAATTTCAAGACTAGTTCTCTAGTGATGTAAACGTGTCTCGAATCGGTCTAGTTCATTTAAAGTCGATCAATTCAAAAAGTGCTTGAAACTCTACCTCTATGTGCGATTTCTGTCAAAACTTATAAGCACATGTGAAGGGGAGTGTTTCGAAAATATAAAACTCTCGAAGTGTTCCAAACATGTTTTTCTATCAAAAACAATCTGAGAGATTTTCAAGAAAAATGGTTTTATGGCAACAATAGGACAATCATGGAGTTATAAGGTGACTAAGGATAGGAAATCCGTCCTATGATCCGCCAGAGGCCGGGAGGATCTACCAAGGACAATACCATAGTTAGTATTAGAAGTCCTTATGTATGATTGAAAAAAAGGAGTATGTGAGAGAAAGGAGAAAGAAAGGGTTGAAGAATTAAAAAGAAAAGTAAAGAAAGGGTGAAAAGAAATAGCCCTCCATAATCAACTTTAGAGGCGAGAAACGGGTTCAATACATATATGCTACTGGTTTGTCACTAGATGACAGCGTATTGAAGACAAAGGCGTCATGGACGATGGCCTGAATGCACCTAACCCTTCTAGCCATTCAATTCCTCTTAAAAGGATTTGTTTCATTCTGTTTGGGAACCACTGCATAATCTATCGGCTTTCTCTTAGAGATTGCGATATTGAAGAAGGAGACCCTCTCTAGTCTCCGCCAGGAAAACCAAAATGCACTAATGAATTCTAGAGCCGAGATTCATCAATAGATCTCATAGGAACACGACATGACATAGCTTGTTGTTCATCAATAAGGGCACAAGTGATATATTATAGAGTCCTCGAGGTCTTAGCAATCGCGGGAACATTTATGAAGTTTCACATCTGTGATCTTGATGATTGAATGGAAACTCTGCCGGGGGTCAACATCAAGCAGCCACGACAGCGGAGTCGCCCGGTAACTCCGTGGATTACGGCAGTGTGTCTCAAGCGGTCTGATGCGTGGGGTGATGCTTGGTGTACCTCGGCTCTCATCCCGGCTGTAGATGTACTTGGTATATCGCGTTATCTCACTTGTAGGACTCCAGGTTCGAGCGGCCCTTGTGAGAATTAGAGATGTGTTTTCACACTATGTTGTTAACACCCTCGAAATTCAAACTTGTAAGTCCGGAATCCGCATTACTACTGTTTTTATTTTTCTTCTTATGGAAGCTCGGAGTGGATGGATCGTCTTGAGACTCGCCACATGCTTATACCAAAAACACATGAAAGTTCTCATCATAATCAAAGGCTACACAAAGTTAAAGATGATTTTTCGTCAATGAATCTAAAGACTCGAGAACTACATCATTGGTAACCAAAAGACAAATAGAAGTGTGAGCATGGTGGAGAAGGCGTGGAGATACCTAACCAGCGAAGTTGACAACTGTGAACAACCACATTAGCGATCACAAAGCATGAAGGAACAATGAAACAAGACTATTCCATATCTACACACAAAGTTCGAGCTCAAGAAAAGTAAAGACCTAATCAAGTGGAGCATCATTTGAGCCACCCGCAGGGATTGTTAGCCTTAATAGTTTTATGTGGAAGTGATGGTCATTCACATTTTAGGAACTTATAGCGTGTGTTAGAATCTCGTGATAGAATAGTCAACGGGCTCGTGGATTGAACTAAGCTAAATGGGTATTAGTTTAGTTAAGCTAGCCTTATATCAATCCAGTATGTCGAATCCAATCCAAAGCGAGCCCATGGCCAAGCCCATTAGGGCATCTTCTTCTTGTACTATAAATACCTCAAGTATGTCATTTGAGGGTGTGCAGAGTGTGTGTGTGTGTATGTGTGTGTTTTCCTTGAAGCAATATACATCTTATTGTTTTCATCTTTCTTCTCTCTATCTCTCTAAACATACACGAATTCACATATTAGTCACCAAGTTCTTATCTTATCTTTCTTGCTAATACTTATCTACGCATAAGCATTGCATTTGTGTTTGTATTTGGGTTTTAATACTTGTAGTAATAAGGTATCACGTGATAAAAGGGTATACTTGAGGTCGTGGTTATGGTTAGATGATTGGTCAAGGGTTTAATGTTGTGGGTAGGAATAACAATGAGCTCAGTGGTGGAGCAGGGAACTTTCGGAATGGGTTGAATGGTCTTCGATGCTACAACTAATGAGAGGGACACGGCTAAAATGCATGCCCAAAGATAAGGACTAGGGGCAGTGCTTATTTCAAAGAGGCTCTTCTTTTGGCTCTTAAGGATGAAGTTGGTGGAACTCACGGACAAGAACGAGCTTTATGGCAAATCTTGCGACTTCGGATGATGATATAGAGGACTTGCGGGCCAATGCGGTAATTATGTTGATGGCTAATATGCATGAGTTACACATGAGTGACCACGGGCCCGGTGTATGACAGCGATGGCTTGTCTCGGTACCGAACAAACCATATTTATCTCGATCTCATATCTCGCCAACATACCGATCGGCAAGGCTCGAGGAATGTTCAAAATCAGTCATCCACATCTCATTCGAGCGATTTTCAACTAGACCCGTAGTTATATTTGACGATCAAGATGACCAAGCGGTTTCCTTGATAATCAAATTGACTCGTGGTTATACTTGAGGATCTCCGTAATGATCATGTTGAGACTTCGCGTTGAACACGCCGAAGTTTTGCCTCATCCAGATTTTGCTCGTTTAATACAAGACCAACAAACCATAGTGGAAAAATGTCATGCCATGTCGAGGACTTGAAATGCAAAAATGCAGCATTAACCAAGGATTTTGAATGTTTACAAAAGCAACTCAACTTTTTCAAAACTCGAGAAAAGCGTGAACACGGTTTTGAAGCGACCTTTGCCAAATCTTATCAAAGCGAAAAATATTTAGAAAGGCAGTCGTGATCTAGCCGCCGAAGAATGCTTTGTTATGCGAAATAGAACAAGCTGAAACATGAACATAAAAAGCAAATTACGCTCTCACCTTGGAAAATCAAAAAGCTAAAAATTTGAGTTGTTAACTTGTCAAAAATTTCTGCATACAAAAGCATTCAACGAAACGAATAGATGATCATCTTGAAGAAATCATCGGCTTGCAAAACAAACTTAAAGAGTTTAAAAGCATTGTTTACAAACATGGCGAGTCGGTCACGGCCATTGAAAAGTTTACTTTAAAACCTAATCCGAATGGATATGGACCGAATCTTGCTGATTACAAACCAAAGCTTTCAAACAAAGCATTCAAACCAAATCCACGTTTCGGTCACGAGAATATAAAGTTGATAATTACATTTATGAGTGTTGTTGAATATCATCGTCAAGAGGAATTAGATCAGAGAAGGCGAGTCGATCAAAATTAGATAAAGTGGTTTACAACAAACCTTTTAACTATTCAAAAGCGGTCACTTCATTACACCAGCGGATTCTTCTAACACACCAAGGATAATCATAAAAACACACAGTCTTCTAATGTTAATCCCAACAGTTATGCACAAACTTATGGTCCTTTACCTTCCATCAGTGAAGTAAACTCAAAACACGAAAATCCAAAATTTTAGATATTTTGACATTTTCAGGTGACCTCAAAACTTTACAACATGAGATAGAATATCATTACGAAATCAAAAGTTCAACACTTTCAATGCCTCTACATGAGAACAAAGAGACACTTTTCAGAAAAATCTTTTACCAAATGTTAAAATTTTGAAAAGTTGTGCATTGTCTTGGGAAAAGGACTTTCATAAGGGACTTGGATTAATGAAGGTCGTTTTAGAGCGAAACATCTATTTCTAACACTAAGCGTAAAAAGAAAATTGAGAAAGAGATGTTGATCGACTCTTGGAAGATGTCATCATCTTTGATGTCCATAATGTTGTGTTATTGATTCTTTGTCATATGCATTTGAATATATCTCTGTTGATTACGTGGTAAATGTTGAGAACGATAATGTGCTTGGTCGAGTCCTTAAAAGTTGAAAACAAACGATTGTCAAGCGAACTTTCAAATGCAATACGTCGTCTTAATTGGTGTCAAAAAGATATTCACGATCAACAACTTGCTTTTCAACACAAAATCGCGATTCGCGTGCAAAATCTTACGATCCTAAAATTGAGCAATTAGATGATCAAAGCGTGTCTTTTAAGTGTCAAATCTCAAAATATGAACAAGAACTTGTAAAAGTTAAAAGGAATATGGTGTCATATTTGATTTACTCAAAAGACTCGTGATGAAGCATCAAATGAACTTGATCATTATCTTGCACACACTAAAGAAGTTATGCATTTCTTTGGAAATGTTAGATTACGAAAATCAAGATCGATTCACACTATCTTCAAGTTAAGAGAAATGTTAGGAAAGTATGAACAACTTCGCCTACCATCATTAAGAGAATAGCACCAGTAACACTTAGTAATCATGAACCTAGAATCCTTACTGCCAAATCACAAGTTGCTAACGTGCCTCCTTCTCTTTGAAGCGAGGAATAGTTCGTCTTTTTCCAAGCGTCCACTTCACGGCCTAGGAGCACTACATCGAAAGAATAGGAAGTTTGCGACCTAAGAAAAGATCAATCAAGAATGCTAAAGTAGAAGAACACCTAGGACTATGAATAAGACTCACGTTGCTTCCACTATAGATATTGCGTGTGGCACATGTAATAGAAATAGTGATGTAACGAATGCTAAACCTTTAAGTACTTTTGATATTGATCGATGCACCTTGTGTTATTTGTCATAAAAGTATGAATACTGATTGTCATGATAAATGTGTTGCTAAAGCTATCATCTCTCGTTTAAGGAATCCTAAGAACAGGAATACCTCTAGGCCCACTAATCTTTCTAAGTGCATTGCTTGGTAGACGCCCTCTTTAGATTCTAAGAAGCGCATTCTTGTCCACAGTAGCTCGGTTTCACCTCCTAGGAATATAGTACCACCTAGTGCATTCACTAAGACTAAAGCAAATACTAGTTGGAGATGGCAGAAATGGATATATAACACACTAGGATTTAAGTGGATACCTAAAGCTATTGATGTGTGTATATCTACTATAAGCTTTCACGGAACCCTCTAACATTTCGGGTTCCACATCTACTTCTATTCCATCGTATGAAATGCGTATTGTAATCACGGTGTGATCTGAGATCATTCTCTGGATTGTTGATAGCGGATGTTCCCGACACATGACGGGCAATCCTTAAAGCATTATCAAACTTTATTGCAAAGTTCATTGGCAGCTGTCGGGTTAGGGAATGATCGCGCGGCTATCATGGGCTCACAGAGACTACATTAATGGGAACATCGAAATAAGCGGGGTTTATTATGTGGAAGGCCTCGGTCACAATCTGTTTTCAGTTGGTCAGTTTTGTGATGGAGATTTGGAGGTTGCTTTCAGGGAGAAAACTTGTTTCATTAAGTGATCTACAAGGAAATGACCTTATGTTTGGCTCGCGTAATTCAAGTCTTTACACTATCTCTATGCAAAACATGGTTGCTTCTTCTCCCATCTGCTTACTTTCAAAGGCAACATCAACAAAATCCACGGCTATAGCACGTCGTCTCTCACATCAAAATTTTCAAACCATCACCAACCTTGCTCGACACAAACTAGTTGAAGGACTCCCCGCGATTTTGGTATTCTAAAGATCACCTTTGCTCGGCAGTGAGACAAGGCAAAAGCACTCGTGCTCATTTTCCTTCAAAGGTGGAACCACGGCTCGGCATGTGCTTCATCTTCTTCACATGGATTTGTGTGGCCGATGCGTGCAAGCGATCAATGGCAAACGCTACATCTTAGTAATTGTTGATGACTATTCACGCTGGACTTGGGTCTACTTTCTTAGAAGCAAAGATCAAGCTCCACAGATGATCATCACCTTTCTCACGAAATACAAGTTCACTCTGAAACACGCGTTCGACTAATCAGAGCAGGATAGAGCCTTTGAATTTGTTAATCAAACTCTTCGTGATTTTATGAGAAAGTGGGAATCGGACATCTATTGCTGCGTACACGAGAACAAAGCGGAGTTGTTGAAGAGGCGAAACGAGCGTTAGTGGAAGGCAAGAACAATGTTAATCAATGCTAAACTTCGGATTACTTATGGGCAGATTATCTCTTGCATGCTATACAAAACCGTTCTATGATTACAAAGCATACAACAAAACACCTTTTAAGCTTGTCCACAACATAAAACCGAATCTCAAACACTTTCATGTATTTGGATCTCTTTGCTATCCGAATAATGATGCGTGATGACTTTGGAAGCTCAAAGCCAAAGTGACATTGGGTCTTTATCGGATCTGTGATAATTCAAAGGTTTCAATCGGAATGTGAGTACAAAGCGAGGTGATGGAAGCGATTCATGCTCATTTTGATGAACTACGGAAATGGCTACGAGTATATGACTTAGAACCGGACACAACGCTTAAACTTCCCCAAACCCCATCATGGTGAACAAAGCCCCGGCACTCGTCAACAAATGGAAGGTTATTTGCTCCATTTGTTCGGTGGCGATATTGATGAGCGTGCTCGGGGTGTATCCGGTTTTCATTTGCTCAACACGATAATACTCTTATACGATACACACTGCTACAACAACTACGGTTGAAGAAGCACCACCCGTTGACTCCAACACAAGTTGAACACCGCTTCCAACAATGATGAATCGGTGATGATGTTCGAATGAAGTACCCCACCTCGCGATTTTGATCCAAATCGTTCTTCAACCCGTTTGCTAATGAGGCTGCTGCACGGATGTCGCGGAATCTTATAAAACCATTTGAATCCTCAAAATCTGCACAATGTATACCAACATCAACCCTCCACACATAGATGGACAAAGACCATCCTCTGGAAAATATTATTGGCAACCGAATCAACGGTCGTTACGACAGCGTCTTCACTCGGATGGTGAACATTGCATTTATGCACTCCTTTGTCTGCCAATCTGAACCTAAAACATCAAAGGCCAATGACAAAAGACAAGCTGGATTGAATCCATGCAAGAAGAACAACCAATTCAAAGCGTCTTGAAGTATGGGAAATGGTTGAAAGACCAACGAGTCTCGTCATTGGTCTCAAATGGATTTGGAAAAACAAATTGGATCTTTGAAGGAAATGTTATCGAAATAAGTCCGTCGGTGGCTAAGGGTTATCGTCGAGGAAGAGGTAGACTTTGAAGAATCTTTTGCTCCGGTTGCTCGTCTTGAGAACATTGGATATTTCTAGCGTTAGCGCGGCTCATATGAATATGGCGGTCTATCGGATGGATGTCAAAGCTGCGTTTCTCAATGGACAACTTAAAGAAGCGGTTTATGTCATTAACCGGATGGATTAGTTGATCACGAGTTTCGAATCCGTCTACAAAGCGAAGCTGCACGTATGGTCTCAAACAAGCTCCTGGGCATAGTGCGATAAGCTATCATCTATCCTCATTGCTAATAATTTCACCAAAGGTTCGGTTGACCCAACTCTTTTATACAATATCACGGGGCACATATCTTAATTGTTCAAATTTACGTGGATGACATCATTTTTGGGTCTACACATAAAAAGTTTTCAATAACTTTTGCAAAACTAATGAAGAAAAATTTTGAAATGTCCATGATGGGTGAACTCACGTTCTTTCTCGGACTACAAGTTCATCAATCACCCGTGGTATTTTCTTGAGTCAGTCCAAATATGCCCTTGAATTGTTAAACAAATTTGGAATGAAAACTGTGACACCTATGCCAATGGCTCATACCAAGAAGCTAGACTGATTTACATGGGAAATTGGTGGACCCTACAAAATACCGTAGTATTATTGGGTCTCTCATGTATCTAACATTGCATGAGACGATATTGTCTTTCTTGTATATCTTTGCTCTAGTTATCGGCGCGACCAGCTGAAACCCACCTCTCGAGGCTAAAGAATCCTCCATACATAAAGGGAACCATTAACTTGGGGATCCGGTATCCAGAGGATTACGGTTTTGAACAATAAACGCTTTTGAGGCGACCACGCGGGATGCTTAGACTCGGAAAAGTACTTGGGGAGCTTTACAATTTCTTGGTGATAAAGCTGGTGTATCATGCGAAGAAGCGAGGATTGTACATGTTGTCCTCAACAGGCGAGAATATGTAGCCATGTTGTGCTCAAGTCATTTGGATGAGAACACAACTCAAAGACTATGGTTACGTATTTGACAGAATCGATGTCACTGCGACAATGAGTGCCATTGCGATCTCGTGGCTTCGGTTCGGCTTTTCGAAATCAAAGCACATCGATCTTGATATCATTTCATCAAGGATCCGCGTGGAGCGGTGCTTGTTGAATTATATTTTGTGGAGTCGAGAATACCAATTGGCAGATCTTCTCACCAAAGCCTTGCCTACCACTAGGTTTAATGAGTTGGTCCACCGGATTGGTATGAGGTGTTTGACTCAAGAGAATTGGATGACCTCCTAAAAGCAGTCTTAAAACCTATCAAACACCAAAATATATTTTGTAAATAATTTTTCAAAAACAAAATACAAAAGTATAAAATCTGATAAAACAACAAAAATATTCTTCTATCTATTTTTTCTTTCAACATTGCAAGTACATTTCTTCCGTCAACACTATAATCTTTCAAAATTCATATTTTTCGATCAAGTGTTGAGGGGAGAAAATAAAAGAGTTAAGCTGTTTCAAAACATCCGTGTACTTGCATGTTATCATATCTCGGTTGTTTCTTATCAATGGTGGTGGTAAATTTAGGTTCATGACACTCCTCGGACTTAAATTTATAACCTTTCATCATTTATTAAGTCAAGGGGAGTGTGCGTCAAAGTTTCTTTCTTAAAATCTTCGTTTGGTAAGCAAAATGGAAGTTAAATGGCTTTGTATGAAAAAGGAAAAGGTGGAGGGACCAAAAGCGTCAAAAGATGAAAGTCATATTTAATAAAACATCTTCCACCTAATTACTTCACCTCATTTATTACTCACAACCTAAATCCCGCATAAAAATCGTTCTTCAAATCCGTTCTTGATCATCAATTTGTAAGTTATTCGTGTTTTATAACAAGTTTTTAAACAATGGTTTTGAATTTCTCATAAATTCAACGGTTAAAACTTGAGATATAATGATTCTTGTGTTCTACGCATATGCGTATGAACACAATCAATCAATGTGTGTTTGTGGTTAAATGGATGTGTCAAAATGCTTTTCTAACATCAATGATTACATTTTCATCACTTAAAACACCCGATACATGATTTGATTGATTTGTAATTAGGGTTTATCGTGAAGTTTGGGTATTTTCAAATGAAGCGTTTTTGGTCAAAAAGATTGTTGTGTGATGTTCATATCATGATGAATTAAT
This sequence comes from Chrysanthemum makinoi, assembly GCA_910596185.1. Classification (NCBI taxonomy): domain Eukaryota; kingdom Viridiplantae; phylum Streptophyta; class Magnoliopsida; order Asterales; family Asteraceae; genus Chrysanthemum; species Chrysanthemum makinoi. Next base: position 314,106,803 of record OU343224.1, read on the forward strand.
GATTTCCAGGCCCTATAACAACCCAGAAACACTAATTAAGTCAGAATTAGGAATTAGGGTTTAATGTTCTTGAGTTTGGGCATTTTGATTCACCGATTTAGATGTTATAACTTGGTTTATAGACTCTCACAACATCTTAGAACTACCGAAATTGTTTGGTGCAAATCCATGGTTAGAAATTTATCGCGTAATTCATAACCCTTAGGGTTTTGACCTACGAGTATGACTTTCTACTCATAACTGTTTAACGAATGTTCATGCCATGATTTGTTGTTAAAATGAATTCTTGTGTTAATATTGATGATTTGATGAATTTATTTCAGGCTTTACTACGTCAAAATTGAGAATCAAGGTCACTGAATCTCTACATAAGGATTACCCTACTGCGTAGTCATGTTATGCGTAAGAATAAATCCTACGCATAACTATTGCAGCGTAAGGTTCTACAATGGGACTCTGGCATTATCACGTGAAGGATATCGTAAGCATTGACCTCTACGCATAAGGTCTACTCTTACGAGTAAGCCTTGCAGCGTAAGGTATAAATCGCCTAGCGTAAGCTCATAAAGGTCCCTTTTTCCTACGCGTAACATTTCTTACGCGTAAGTTAAGATCCTACGCATAAGCTTTGGTCTACGCGTATGTCATTCGCACGTTCAGCTTAACTTTTGCCAATTCGCCTATGCCTTGATTGACCTTCATATGAATTCGTGTACAAACTTGTTAATAAACTTATCATAGCGTCAATCAATAATAATGTCACTAATAAACTTAAGCGTTTGATATGTTGTGAACAATAAGTGATAACATAAACTTTAAAACTTAAAGTTAACTAACTCACGAAACATTTCCGCGACATCATTGGACTATTGGACAAACAAGTGACTTAGGACTCGTAACAATCATTGACCTTTGTACATTCAATAACTAGACAATAAGACCTTACATTGACTAACATTATGTCTTTCGATATGTTGGTTCTTTTGGCTAATGTTATTTGAGATCCGCGACATGGTGAACAAATGAATGTGGATGCATCGAGAAGTTCTTACAATTCGATATCTTTCGAGAGGGTTATCCGAAGATTGGAAAGACAACCTTAGGGTTGACTTTGACACCCTCACATGCTGGAATCTTCTTGTCTCATTGCGATGGATATTCTCGGGAATCATCCCTACCGAACATGCTCTCACACTCTGCCCGCAGTTCTAGAGGTCTACATTCAACAATGCAGGATTCTATGCAGAGGATCAGCGGTCAAAGTCTTTGTAGCGGTGACACTTAATCACAAACAAGTCACTATCACTCCTGCTGGACTTCACGGGTTGTACTCATCATTCCGGACATCGTGCCTCTCGACTTCTTTGCTACACCTCTTGAAGAGCAGTTCTGCAATTTCTACTGAATATTGGCTATGATGAAGCGTCAGGGAATTATTAACAAGCACTCTCACGTGGATCTTAAGAACATTCCTCAACCATGGAGAACACTCTACATCATCATCACTAAGTCTCTTGGTGGCGGTGGCTATGAGCATCCCAAGCTCATGGGCTGCAAGTCTTACGGTCATTGATCAATAAGAAGGACATTGAAATGAGAAACTGATATGGGATGACATGATGTCATTTCACAAGAAGCTTGGCTCAAAGATTCCCTATGGGATACAGCTTTTTGATCGAGAGAGCACTTGGGCTTAATCCCGATATTCCCAAGAGGCTCAATGACCACGACAATCCGCGGCGTGGTCAGAACCTATCCTTTCTATAGGAATCAAGGAATCGACAACAAAGAAACAAGGTGTCGTCTTTGCACGATCACCTTCGACCAATGAAATCAAAAAGCTTGAAACATACAAAAGGTATCAAGTAGCGATCACGAGAAGGCAAAGTTGGTCATCTCGATGAAAAGCTTACGGAACTCCTACTGGAGAACAGGAAGGAAGTCTTTGGAAGTGCAATAAGCCTGAGAGAGTCAAAGGAAGGTCCCAAAGAGGAAAACTACTCCAGGGAAGAAAAGTTCCCTCAAAGGAAGAGCTGCTCTATTCACACACGAACCCGCAAAGCCTCTTGGGCGAAGCTCGAGAAGATACAGTCAGATGAGGAGGTCCACTACTCTGGCTGCAAGGATGACTCTCCTCATCGATTACCAAAACCTCCTAGTCAATATGGCAACATGGCAAAGGAAAGACTCTGTACTTGTGCCATATATGATGAAAGCTCGAGGAAAGTGATGAAGAGCAAGCTGGATAAATCATACAGGAAGAAGTTCAAATTCTTCGACTTCACCGCGTTGCACAAGAATTTTCAAAAGAACAAATGGGTGGCCGGTCAAGTGGATGCAGGCTCAGCCTTCACGGATCACGTCTGCGGTTAATCAACCCGATAAGGATCTGGTGCCACCACTGGTACAACAACAGAACCGCGTATTGAAGATACTCTTGAGTTTGATTTTGAAGAACGAATCGAGAAGGCTGGAAGGTTAAAGGCGATGAAGAAGTGCGGTCAAAGCCAAAGTGATGAACAAGCTAAGAGGCGGAAATGAAGAAGATGTTGTTGAGTATGATGCGTTTCTTCTAGATAGTCCTGCCGCGATTGATCCGCGTAAGCCGTCAAGTTTTCTCCGCATAAAGGACCACTTGTGAATGACCAAGCTGTAAGAAACTTAAAACGGCTTAAGCAGAATGCAATGAAGATCCGGGGAGTATAGTGTTTCCCAGGTCGTTTATGTCCGAGCTATGCAATGGATTACCAAGTAAAGTGATCGAGGAATTTGAAGCAGAAAGAGGGATTTGATATGATTATAACTACGAGAAAAAGCCAACAAATTACGAGGAGGCTTAAATGCAAATTAAAGGAACTTTAAAAAGATAAAAAATATTAAATAAACGCTATCACTATTTGCAAAATGATGTTTTGTTTTTATGTTTTTATAAAACTTAATTAAAAACTACGCGTCTGATAGAAAAAGTGAGAACTTACAATAATATTAACCCTAAAAATATGAAAATGATATTTTTACAAACCTAATGATAAAATAAAATTTATAGAAAAAAGAAAATTATTTTTACAACTATTTAATTAATTATTATTAATTAAAAACTAATTTTAACTATTAAATATTAACCTAAAATACAAGAAAATATGAAATAAAGCTTGAAAAATACAATTATGAATTGAAAAAGTCTAAAATATCAAAAGAGAATTTTCAAAACTATTTTTTTTATTTTTCTGAATATTTTTGGATTTTCTAGGAATTAAAAACTATTAAAAACTAATTAAATTACTTAAAAATACAAATTGAACTAAGAAAAAGTTGGAAAAATATTTTTTTGTCTTTTTATATTTATCTTAACTTAAGAAAAATGAAAAATTATTTTTTTGAAACTTTTCTTAATTTTTGGTATTAAATGCTAATTAAAATGCTTAAAACTAATTAAAATAAAAAAAATAGCAAACTGACTTGGAAAAATCTGAAAATTTCAGGAAAACTCTAAAATTATATTTGGAATCTAGTAAAAATGGAAAATCAGATGGTTGTGTGTAAGATTAAGCAACTGCTAAGCAATGTGCTTATAAATAAGCACTTGAAGAAGCCAAATGAACAAAACAAGCCACCAACTGATAACACAAGTTAAAATAAGCTAAAGTAACCAAAATGCAACAAGTATTAACATGCCTTGACCTCTGATTAGTGATTACACAGTTTGGCTTATTTGAGTATATAAGCTAAAAGCAGGTTTAGGTAGCTACTTTGAGCTTATGCACAAGCTACTAGATAAGTGAATTGAAAACCAGTCCTTGGGGATCTAAACTAGACCTGCTTGGGACCTTGTAAACCAAAAACCAGGCTTTTACAAGCTCTTGAGAGCTCTGTGCAACTTGCAAAGATCACGAGAAAACTCAACTTATCTTTGAGCATAGTGAACTCTGGGGGATGAGACCTAAAAGGCAAGCTTGTTTGAGACTTATAAAAAATTCACAAAAATGTATAAAAATGCTAATAACAAAATAGACCAGTTGAACTTCAAAAACCCAAAATTTCACTTGATGTGGATTAAAATGAACCCAAGAAAAAAATCGGTTAGTTAGGGTGAAAACAAGGTTTTGTCAATTTGACTTTTGATATAAAACCGAAGTTTGACTTATTTGAACTTTGAGCTAGATTTACCAACTGAAATTGATGTAATAAGATTAAATGAAGCTATTGCAAGCTTTGTCTATGATATTTGAACACAAAATGAGTTTTTGATTTTGCAAAAATCCAACAGTTAACTAATTTAAGAAAGATGAAATGGAATTTTGACTTGGAACTTATGTAGGGTGCAAATGGTGGTGAGTTGAGTTCAATATAGCTAAAAACATGCAACAACAGATTCAACTCTGAGAGCGACCTTAAAAGCAGTTAAGCATGTAATCCAAACACTCCTATTTCTCTTTGTTTTGCAATGGCTGAGATAAACATTGTTTAAGCTATGATTAATGATCAAACTAAGTTTATTTAACCTAAATACAACTACTTGAACAGATTTTAACTAATTGTGACTGCGAGAAGCAGTTATGCTATTAAACTAGAGAACAACTTACAAAATGTCCTTTAGCCACTATGGCTTGAAACCATGAAACCCGGCACCACTACCTATTCTAATAACCCAATTACTCTAAATCAACCCAATTCCATGGCATGACCCACTCACCAACTCCATTTCCATTTCTGCCCAAATCAACCTTGTTTGACTTTCTTTGACCAAAGTTCAAATTTGCTAAAACCTTAAATGTGAGCTTATCAAAGGTTTAAATAATAAACTCACATAAACCTGTTTGAGCTTAAAAATAAGCTAATAAAAGCTTGTATATAAGACTTTGACTTAGAAGTTTGAAACAGTGGACATAAAATGAGAATTGTAACAACAAACTAAAATTGATGCTTGAAATGAGTTTCAATACACTTAAATACTTTAAGTTGATACAAATTAACAAAAGATTACAGGTTTTATACTAAACTAAAAGCTTTAAGATAAAACCGACATTAAAGATAAAAATAAAACTACTAGCCTCTCTTCACTCTTCCTTCTTCTCTTTTATAATCCAAGAGCTTTTCTCTCATCTCGATTGTTTCCCACTTGAGTTGATAGCCATTGGATGGCTTAGTTTCATCTTGGCCATTGAATGCTTTTGGCCAAAACTAGTTTTGACATGAGGTTGAGTGAGGGTATGAGAGGAGCATTAAATGATCCTTGGAAGTTAGTTGAGGTGGAGGGGACATGGATGAGTGGGGGTGAGGAGGGGGATGGGTTGTAACTTGTTTCAGCAGCAGTTGGAGGGTGAGACTTTGGCATGCTTGCTTGTTTTGACTGGATTGACCGGTGTTAATAATAGAAGGGGGGGTCCAAAATGTATTATGACAGGGGTCCAAGGGTCAAGTGGATTTGTGATAGGGTCCAAATGGGTGTTTAAAGGTTTAATATTATAGGGACCTTTGTGTAAATTCTGAAAAACGAGGACCTAAGCGCCAATTCATCAAAGATGTTTCAAGGGACCAAAAGTGACCATCTCAAAAATTACAAGGACCAAACTTGCCATTTTCAAATTTCCAGGGGCCATTTTTGCCAAATTTCAAAGTTGGAGGACCAAACTTGTAATTTTCTCAAACTTTTATATTTTTCACCAAAGGACTAATTTTGACAAGTTATGATTTAAAAAGGACCTTTGGTGATTTTTCTTTGAAATTAGGACTCGGGGACTATTTTTGACAATTTAGAAACTTGGGGGACTGAAGCTGCCAATTATGCAAACTTAGCTCATTTTTCATCTGATTTTGAACATTTTGCATCTGAAACATATAAAATGCAATTTTGGAATATTTTCGGTATTTTGATGCATTTCACGAGCATTTTTAAAGCGTTTTGCAGTTCAGATTTAACCAAAAATGATGAGTATTTACACACTCATCAATCCCCACACTAAACTATTGCTAGTCCTAGCAATCTTTTGAGAAAAACTTAATGGATTTGAATCTCTTTACCAAAAGCCATTACTTCTGAGAGTAGCCAATGTTTCATTAAAAGTAAGAACTATGGTACGCCGATAACCATGTGATTTTGAGCAAACCACCAGCTTTCAACGGTTTTGATTTTGTCTTTACCAGGAAGCGTTTATGGACTACCAGCTCTTAGATAAATTATCAATATTATCTTTGGTGAGTCGATTACCAATTATGGTTTTCCACTGCCTTTACCACAAGCCATAAACTTGCGGGCTAGCCAACTCTTCACTTTTAGGATATGGTGAGCTGAATACCATACAATTTTGGGCAAATTGCAAGCCAATCAACGGATTTGAGATATCTTTACCAAGAGCCGTTTGCTCCTGGATTAGCCAATCCTTTTTTTATGGACATGGCGGACTGATAACAAATGAGTAAGTGCAAAACACTTACTCCAAAAAATTGGCCAAAAATGGGGGTGGGTGGTATAATTACATGATAAAATTAGTGAGAATTCGCTACACTTAGAAATGAATATTGCCCTCAATATTCAAAGTACCGCGGTTATCACAAAACAAAACGTAAAAGGGAAATACTACGGCCATTATTTGAAAGATTTTTTTTTTTTTTTTGGAACTTGCATATATACACAACATGTGGGGCAACCCCCCCACACTAGGGTGGTAGAAAGTAGAAAGAAGTCAGAAATATGGGTGAAAACCCATATGGCCCCGAATTCATTTGTTCATGGGGAAATGGCATTGGAAAACCAATCTCAGTCGGACTTTCGTTCACAGTGTTAAAAAACATATGAACATCAGAAAGTTCCACCAAGACGAGATATAACCGCAGTATTGTTAATAGAAGAATCTATAAAGGATGATACCGGGGTCAAAGATGGTGTCCTCATTCCCGAAAGAGAAAGGGGAAAAGAGCAACCACACGATCTGTGAAGAATGGAATAAAGACGTACATGAGAATGCATGTCCATTCCTCATCAGAGAGAAGCAAATCACCAGTTTTGACATTTTTAAGCTTAAACTTGAAGCTTATATGGTGATTGTCAAGAAGATGTCCGGGAGGGAGGGTGGGAAACGGTTCTTCAATCAACAGATTTTCCAGAAAAAGGATGTCTCCTTCCGGATCAAAGTAAGTATTATCAATTCCTGTTGGAATTGACTCATCACTAAGAAATGCATCGACTTCATTCCAAAAGTTGTCATCTTCCTCATCAGGAGTGAGAAGGGATGGAAGAGTCGGGAATAATAAGACTAGAAGATGATGGATTCTTTTTGAGCAATTCATCAATGGGAAGAATGTCTCCCATTGGATCACAAATATCATCCAATTCAGATGAAACCCAGGGAGAGTTTGGTTTCATCCACGGAGTTAACAAACTCGATGCGACAAACTGATTCGGAGGTGGGACAAGTGGTGTGCTCTTAGAGGGCTAAGGTTTCCACCACGCCAGATGAAGTCTCGATTCTAGATCATCTTCATCATCAAGAACACTCTTGACTTCCCTGGTACAGCTTTCAAACCATTTGTTTGAACCAGGGGTGATTTTCAAAGCTTTGAGCTCAGCACGTTTTTGGTAACTCCTCTTAACCGAAATTTAGAGTGTTGCATTGAATCTTTCAGATCTTTGATCAATTGTGGCAACACTCTGTTTGGACAGAGGTTTGGAGTTATGGTTGATATTCAATGTGAGCTCTTAGTTGTCAACCCGAGATGGTCAACTCTTACGCAAACACATCAATCCAGTACGACTACCGTTCTTAAAAAGCTCTCCCTAAGATAATGGGAACTCTAGGATCTGCATCGAAGTCTACTACAACAAAGTCAGTAGGAAAGTGAAACTTTCCACTTTCATCACGACATCCTCGGCTATCCCAGTGGGCCGAGGTTATGAGTACGGTCACCTAGCTCGAGTGTCATACAAGTGGATGAAAGTTTAGGAAGAGACAATTTCTTCCATACTGAGAGTGGCATGAGGTTAATGCTAGCGCCAAGATCGGCCAAGGAGACATTGAACCATCCCAAGAAATCACGGGATTAGAAATGCGGGGGTCTTCAAGCTTTTTGGGAAGCTGCTTGAGAAAGGACCGTGAGCATTGCTCATTTAGAGGGGTTTTAGCCATCTCAGATAACTTATCTTTGTTGGTCAGTAAGCCTTTAAGCGTGGATGCAAATTTAGGCATTAGAACGAGAGCATCAACGAAGCTTATATCAAAGTGTAGCTCATTGAAGATTTGGAAAAAAATTTCCATTTGCTCTTTGTTTTTTTCTTTGAGCTTCTCATCATGCATTCTTGATGGGTAAGGAAGTCGACTAGACTTTTGAGCGGGATGGAAGTCTTTTCGCTCAGAATTTTTCTTCGGAACTTCGGGTTCCGGACTTAAAGCTGACTACGAAGGTGGGGGCGTGTGCGGTGCCGTGGGCTTGAGAATTGCACCTTGTCCGTTGTATCCTTGGTAACTTGACTCAATGCTACAGGGAGGAGGGGGCATTGGAGTCGAATGTCCATTGTCGTCTTACACCACTACAGTGGTGACGGCTTTCAACTTCGGCATTGGGATTGGGAATTGTATTGCTTGGGAGTCCTCCGGAAGATGATGAAGCTTTGTTCATATTCATGTTCATGAAACTGCTCATCATATTCTTCAACTCATTTGTCTGACGAGACAATGTGGTATCAATTTCCTTTCTTAGCTCAATTCTCATGTTATTGATCTGAGTTTGCATTGAACGCATGTTTGACTCAGTAATTTTCAAAGAATCATTTGGCATGGGAGCTTGAGGAGGTTGTTGATAACTTTGATGATTAGGAGCTTGATAAGGTTGGTTGAAATTGTTCCGGTTTGGATTGAAATTTTGAGAGTTATTGAAATTTTGTCCTTGATTCGGAACAAAGCGATTTTAATGCCATGGTTTTGCCACGGGAGGAAAACGGTGGTGTCATACCGCTAGGTGTACGGTAGTGAGGATCAGCCTGTGGTCGGTATTGATTGTGGTTTACCGAAGCTACGGGAGCTTGGTAAAGGGAAGCATCGGTTGCTTGACAATCATAATCTGCGTGTGGACCACTACAAGTTTCACACACCTTGTTTACGGCTTTGATTGGTTCCGGCTTATGAATTTCGCTTTTGATCTCCTTCACATCCTTAATCATACAACGGATGGCGTCCGTTAGAGCGGCTATCGGAGCTGCTAACTCAGAAGAGTTGTTAGATGAAGAAGCAGGAATGTTAGGAGTATTGACTTTGTTGCGAGAAATAGGAACTTTTGATTTTTGCTCGCAAATCTCAATCACATCTTTGGGTCTACGATTCAAGATGTTGCCGCTGCGGGCTGCATTGGAATCTTGATCGGTTACCGTTCAACCCATTGTAAAAGATATTGACTTGTTGAAGCTCAGTGAATTCATGATGGGGGCATTTCCTTAGGAGATCTTTGAATCTCTCCCATGCCTCTCCAAAGTTTTCATCGAAATTTTGACAAAATCCAGAGAAATTTTATTTTTTAAGATTAGTCGTCTTTTATGGAGGAAAAAAGTAATTGACAAACTTTTGAACAAGATCCTCCCAAGTTTCGATGGATCGAGGGTTCTTTTCGACCAAATCCGGGAACGTCCCTGGTGAGGAATGGAAATAGCATCAACTTGATTACATCTTTTGAAATTGATCGTTGCGATCCACTTGTTAAACCAACGGATGTGTGCATCGCGGTCTTCTCGATCAAACCCGCGGAATTGATTCGTAGACACAAGTTGGATCAAATGTGTCTTCATTCAAAGTGATCAGAATGATTCTTGTAAAACGATGGCATCTCAAACTGGGTGCTTGGGCATTTCCATAGTTCGTTCGTCACCATATTGTTGCTTGAAATAGTACGAATCGGGTTCGACTATTTGGGCGTACGTCTACGGAAGCGTCGTCTAGGAATTTCTGCTAGATCACATAAAGGACTCAATGATCTAGAAGAACGAGAGTCACGCATACTAGAGTTAACTCTAAGAGACTCAGAGTTAAGGAGAGAAATGGGAATTATGAAGATTATAAAAATGGGGTGAGAAGAATCTTTATGGGTTTTATGTTTCTGACAAGTATATATAACAACAAAATCAATTAAAACAAACTCGAGGCAAAACAACAGTGAACTTAACCAATAATCACAATATGAATGGCTTCTTTGAAAAAGGTACACCAATCACAAGGACACAAAGGCAAGTTTTAAATCTTTAGTTCGAACTTATTATGGTCGTACCCCATTAGGTAGTACTTTGCCTTGGTTTCTTGATGGTAATCTTTTTAAGTTGTTATTATTAAAGAAATGACAAATCTTTTTGTAATTTTTTATATTTGATACATATATAGAAACAAAAGGAAAATATTTTTGTGTTTTATCGTTTTAGTTTTGTTTTGGTTTTTGATTTTTTATAAGAAAATATGGATATATATATAGATAGATATGGATGATATGAACAAAGAGTGAGTATTCAAACAACTAATGCTAGGCGACGGAAGATAATCAGCCACCGCGGCTCCCGGCGCGGCAAAAAATTTGATCGCGCAAAACCGTCAGGTTTTCTCACGCAAGTGACCACTTGTGAATGGCCAAACGTAGAAACTTAAAAAAGCTTAAGCGAATGCAATGAAGATCTGGGAGTATATAGTGTTTCCGAGTCGTTATGTCAATGAGCTATGCAATGGATTACCAAACGTAAAGTGATCGAGGAATTTGAACAGAAAAGAGGGATTTGAATTATTATAACTACAGAAAAAGCCAACAAATTACAGAGGCTTAAATGCAAATTAAAGGAAATTTAAAAAGATAAAAAAAATATTAAATAAACGCTATCACTATTTGCAAATTGATGTTTTTGTTTTTATGTTTTTATAAAACTTAATTAAAAACTACGCGACGTACAATAGAAAAAGTGAAACTTACACAATATTAACCCTAAAAATATGAAAATGATATTTTTACAAACCTAATGATAAAAGAAAATTTAGAAAAATAAAATTATTTTTACAACTATTTAATTAATTATTATTAATTAAAAACTAATTTTAACTATTAAATATTAACCTAAAATACAAAAGAAAATATAAAATAAAGCGAAAAATAAAATTATAAATTGAAAAAGTCTAAAATATCAAAAAGAGAATTTTCAAAACTATTTTTTTATTTTTCGAATATTTTGGATTTTCTAGGAATTAAAAACTATTAAAACTAATTAAATTACTTAAAATACAAATTGAACTAAGAAAAAGTTGAAAAATATTTTTTTTGCTTTTTATATTTATCTTAACTTAAGAAAAATGAAAAATTATTTTTTTGAAACTTTTCTTAATTTTTTATGTTAAATGCTAATTAAAAAGGCTTAAAAACTGTTTTAAGTAAAGAAAAATAGCAAACTGACTTGGAAAAATCTGAAACTTTCAGGAAAACTCTAAAATTATATTTGGAATCTAGTAAAAATGGAAAATCAGATGGTTGTGTGTAAGATTAAGCAACTGCTAAGCAATGTGCTTATAAATAAGCACTTGAACAAGCCAAATGAACAAAACAAGCCACCCGATAACACAAGTTAAAATAAGCTAAAGTAACCAAATGCAACAAAATTACAGAGGCCTTGACCTCGATTAGTGATTACACAGTTTGGCTTATTTGAGTATATAAGCTAAAAGCAGGTTTGGGTAGCTACTTTGAGCTTATGCACAAGTACTAGATAAGTGAAATTGAAAACCAGTCCTTGAGGGATCTAAACTAGACTGCCTTGGGACCTTGTAAAACCAAAACCGGGCTTTACAAGCTCTTGAGACTGCTGCAACCTTGCAAAGATACGAGAAAACTTCGACATCTTGAGCATAATATGGAGACAGGGAGATGAGACCTAAAAAGACAAGCTTGTTTGAGACTTATAAAAATTCACAAAATGTATAAAAATGCTAATAACAAAATAGACAGTTGAACTTCAAAACCAAAATTTCACTTGATGTGGATTAAAAATGAACCCAAGAAAAATCGATTCAGGTTAGGTTGAAAACAAGGTTTTGTCCAATTTGACTTTGATATAAAGCTGAAAGTTTGACTTATTTGAACTTTGAGCTAGATTTACCAACTGAAATTGATGTAATAAGATTAAATGAAGCTATTGCAAGCTTTGTCTATGATATTTGAACACAAAATGAGTTTTTGATTTTGCAAAATCCAACAGATTAACTAATTTAAGAAAGATGAAATGGAATTTTGACTTGGAACTTATGTAGGGTGCAAATGGTGACTGAGTTGAGTTCAATATAAACAAAACAAACATGCAACAACAGTTACAACCTCTTGAGCGGAGACCTTAAGCAGTTAAGCATGTAATCTAAACACTCCTATTTCTCTTTGTTTTCTTGAAAACCAGATAAACATTGTTTAAGCTATGATTAATGATCAAACTAAGTTTATTTAACCTAAATACAACTACTTGAGCGATTTAACTAATTGTGACCAGCAGAGAAGCAGTTATGCTATTAAACTAGAGAACAACACAAAATGTCCTTTGGCCGCTATGGCTTGAAACACATGAGGAAACCCGGCACCACTACTGTTCTAATCCAACCCAATTACTCCTAAATCAACCCAATTCCATAGCAGCTTCACCCACTTCTGCTCCATTTCCATTTTACTCCCCAAATCAACCTTGATTTGACTTTCTTTGACCAAAGTTCAAATTTGCTAAAACCTTAAATGTGAGCTTATCAAGGTTGTAATAAACTCCACATAAACCTCGTTTGAGCTTAAAAATAAAGCTAATAAAAGCTTGTATATATAAGACTTTGACTTAGAAGTTTGAAGCAGTGGACGCAAAATGAGAATTGTAACAATAAACTGAAATTGATGCTTGAAATGAGTTTCAATACACTTAAATACTTTAAGTTGATACAAATTAACAAAAGATTCCCGGAGTTTTATACTAAACTAAAAGCTTTAAGATAAAAAGCGACATTAAAGATAAAAATAAAACTACTAGCCTCTCTTCTACTCTTCCTTCTATACTCTTTTTATAATCCAAGAGCTTTCTCTCATCTCATCTCTGATTGTTTCCCTTGAGTTGATAGCCATTGGATGGCTTATTTTTCATCTTGGCCATTGGTCTGTTTTGGCGCAAAACTAGTTTTTGGCAAAGAGGTTGAGTGAGGGTATGAGAGGAGCGATAAATGATCCTTGGAAGTTAAGTTGGGGTGGAGGGACATGGATGAGTGGGGGTGAGGA
>OU343224.1:314120150-314218499 GCA_910596185.1 Chrysanthemum makinoi
TATAACAATAGAAACAATAGAATCAAACTATCAGGAATCAGTTGTCTATTACACCGCACACTGACAGTACCTTGATGTGTACCCAACTCTCATGGGCAAGGATTCTCTAAAGAAGAATAAGAACTAACTATCGTCAAAAACTCAACATCTCTAATTATTATACCATATAGGTGAAACAATCTTGTGAGAACAAAAAGCCATAAGTACCATCGATGGGCTCTAAAGAGAACCAACCTACTACCCACGCGTCTAGCATCTAAATCATAAGTAACTCTATCATTCCTCGATCTCCGAAAATTTAAAATCCCAATAATGAGATCCGCGGATGCTTAGCCGATAATTTTTAGATTATCTATGGTTAAGGGAACAAGCTAGGGCTCAAACGCCTGGTCAAGTCAGACTTCTATCCTACTCTCGCCAGCGGAAAGTCACCAAGTTTCAAACCATTATTAACTTAGCGAATGCTTCGTAAAATAATCTCAAGTCTCGCATATTTAAAGTCACTTATTAGAACTAGCAAATCTTCAAAGCTTCGCATATTTAAAATCACTCAGGGAGACTTGCAATTCTTGGCCTTGTGAGCTAGATCGCATTTTATAGCCTCTTGTCTAAGCAATTAGCAAAGACTATGTCAAGAAAACGCATATTTAAAGAAACTTCTAAGAAACTCGCAAAAACTTTTCAATCATAAAACTCACAAAAGCTTACAAAAAATTTTAAAATTTTTCGCTTTTTGCACAATTTTTTTCATTTTGCAACAATTTTTTTTATTTTTTTGCAAGGAAAAACGGTTGCGAGAGTACACCCAAAAAATAAGCAAGTGCGGTCAAATCAAATCGAAGATTACCCTACCTTAGACTAAAACGAAACATTGTCTCAATGTTTTAAAGGTAAGGGTATCCGAAAATCTAAAAGCCGTATTATTAAGTATCTCAAAGTAACGTTAGTCGATAAGATTCGGATATCGGATTTCATCAGCATCGATCATGAACCTCGGTGGAGAAAAGACAACCGTCGAGCACGAGAGTCTTCGTATCGGGAAATTCCTAAACACAACATCACAAACAACCAAACACGAGAAATCGAAGAGGCTAACCCCTTCACTTCACTTATTAGAGAAAATAGAAAGAAGATAGAGATAAGCATGGGGTGCCTCCCACGAAGCGCTACTGTTTTCTTCACCGAGTCGCTAGCCTGACTCTCCCCGAATTCATTTTCCTGGTGAACAAGCGTAAGAGATACCAGGGTCCACGATGGGTATCTCACTCCGGAGGGAAAGAAGAATGGTGGGTTGGGAGGGAAGAATTGTCAGGCTCAAGCACCAATGGGATAACATCCCCCGAACTCACATAAGTTTATCAAGAGACGATCCATCTCCGGCGGTTTTTGCGTGGTCAAGGGATGATGGATGATGAAAATATTCCAAAGAAGAAGGAGCCCATGATAAGGCATAAGATGTGTGGGCTCAACAACGAAGGCATCTATAGGAAGATCCTTATCTCGAAAAATGATTTATCGTGGAAGCTCATCAATCCATATCCCGGTTTAAAAAATCTTGTCTTCACATGCGGCCTTAAAACGTGGATAAAAGATGGTGGACTCGTCAGAGAGAGGAGAGTCAAGAGAACCATCAAGAACAACCATATGCCCCTCGATCATCATTAACAACATCCTCAATACCCGGTGGTATCAAGTCATCAAAAGCATCCTCAATGATCGGGTCATTTTTTGGAGTATCGAAAATCTCGTTCAAAACTTTGCTCATATCAACATCGAAGTAGAATCGCTCAAGAATCGGAGGAAAAACATCATCAATAGTGGGACCTGGCCACTAATCTCTTCATCAAATCGGAAAGTCTCAAGTCGGAAAGAAATCACTATCTTTAATGTAGATAGAGGCTAACTTGAATTATCTTTTAGGGCTTCAATCTTTGAAATGAGAAGATGAACATTCAACAATGTTTCACGTAATGCTTCATCCTCATCTCTATATCATCGGGCTCCATCTCTTCATCTTCTGGTACAAAATCATCATCTTCTTCTATATTAACGGGCTCGGAAGGTAAATCGTCGACAAAGTCGATGTCTCCGTAAGACATCTCATCATGATCGTCAAATATCAAGAGAAGGCTCATCACAAATATCAACAACAACCTCGGACTCTCTTGGGCTTGGGACAAGGATCTCAACATTAAACATCCAAGCTCGAATAGTACTATGATGCTCATCCCCATTATGAGAGAGTCAACGGGTTCAACAATGTTTGGAAATAGAATCATCGACCCTTCCAAAGGAAATCACTTCTCTCAACCGGCGTGAGTGAAGGGAAGGGTCGGAAATGAAAGGCCCGTAAACCAGAGAGGGATAAGAACTGAGTACAAGTGGTGTGTCTCGAGAGCTAGCAAGTTCCATCACTTCCGCTGTGATCTCCGGTTCTTCGTTGAGAGACGCTTTAAGCTCATAATGTAGTTTCGTGTTTTTGTAACTCAACGAACTCGTGAACGGCGAATCGTGGAAAGATAAGGATCGATTCTAGAATTTTTCGGATTAGAGCCGAGTACAAACTGGAGTCACCCTCGGTTCGAAATAGTTCCATCTCCTCAACGGAGAGGAGTAGGAATCAAGGGTTCACAGCTTATATTTCAAAATTTTTGATAATGCTTCAAGTTTTTCAATGTTGTTAATAAAAGCACGACGCTCAAAGAAATCGCCTCCGCGGACCCTCGGGTTCTTCTTCGGTGGCTCCGGAATGCTGTGATCATCTTCCGTAACTTGAACGGGTTCTTCATTAATACTTTGTTGATTGAAGAAAGTTTGAAGCATATTCTTAAATTCGATTGTTTGTTTCTCAAACATGTCGCTAATCCAGAAAATCGCCCCCTACACCCCTCGGTGGGTTCTTCAATCATAGAATCATTATTCACAATCGCACGGTACTTCATAAATAGGATGTATCTCGGCATACATCGTGAACAAATCTAAAATCATTTGACGAGTCTACCATATCCCCACGTACCATAACAATAATGATCGCACGAAGATATCTCGGGCCGTGGAGGGTAGTCGGAAAATTTTGAGGATTATAGAAAGAATTAAAACATATGATTATAACACTCATAATCATATCCCAAACGCGGAATTACAACACCATGTATAGTCAAGGAGTCCATAAGAATCAAATATAAGAGGGTTAAGAGGAAATAATTATCAAATCAGAGGGTAAAGAAGAATATTTTTGGGTTTTTATAAATAGAAAACATAAATAGAAGATAAATTTTGAAAAGGAAAATCTTTTTTGGTTTTTTAACACTTTAGAAAAGTGTTTGGTTTTCTAGATGTTTTGCTTTTTTAAAAGATATATATTTACAAAACAACGATAACTTCACTGGAAGGATCTTCAAATACACTAATCGAGACAGTAATCGAAACTCACTACATGCCCTCCCCGCAACGGGCGCCAAAATTGATTCCTCCGGGAAAGAGATCAATAATAAGAGTTTGTAGTATTTGGGTAACTCAAACGTATTAGGTTTGAGCACCGAGATCGCTCCAACGAGGTTGAATGGAATTTTCAACTCACGTCGCGATTATCGGGGATTTGAATGAGAAAAAGGGATAATTTGATGTTTTCTAAACTATGGGGCAAGGGAAGTAAATGGGAAGCAATTATAAGGGAATTAAAACTACGGGGACAACTAATTACGCAAATTAAGACTAATATGATTTAATGAAACGCAAATAAAATGCAACTAAGTCTAAACTAAGTCCTAAAAATGATCTAAAATTACTTTTAAACTAAAAATGAAATTTAAAACTTAATTATGATTTAAAACTAATTTTTATGATTTTTCTTTTATTTATTTGAATTAAAATCTAATTTATAACTTTTAAATCTAATTTAAAATACCAAAAATTATGAAAATAAAATAGAAAATTATGAAACTATTTTTCAAAAATATAAAATAACTAAAAAGACTTTTCAAAACTGGAATTGTATTTTTCTGAACTTTTTTCTATTTTATATGAATTAAAAACTATTTAAAACTAATTAAATGGCTAAAAATTATAAATTTAACTAAGAAAATATGGGCAAAATTATTTTTTTGATTTTTATATTTTTCTTAATCTAGGAAAATTGAAAAATTATTTTTTTGAATCTTTTCTGATTAATTTGTATTTAAAAGTAATTAAAAAGTAATTTTAAATGAGAAAAATAGTAAATAGTGCAGGAAAATTATGAAAAATTCAGGGAAAATCTAAAATAATACTTTGATTCTAGGAAAATTACTAAACGTATGCTAGTGTGCAAGAAAAGTGGTCAGAGTGAAAAGTGCTTATAAATAAGCACTTAAAGTAAGCAAATAAGCACTAATGATCACAAAATGGAAGGCAAAGTATGCTAAATTAACCTGAAAGCAACTAATTACAACTAGTCTTAACCTCTAAAGTGCTGAATAAACATATTTGACTTATTAGAACTTAAGAAGAAAAACATCTACCACCACCTACTAGCAAAATTTTAATTACCATTTAATCCAAAGGAACTCAAATGCAAACCGTAAGTTGAGAACTCTAGACTACCAACCCAAGATCCACTAAACCGCATTTCAGTCCTAATGATCTAAATTGAATCCGCTGCAAGACCTGTAGTAAGCCTGATTCACACTCGCTATGCCGAGTGTGAACAGAAGTAAATCATTGTTTTGGATGTTTTATTTAGTGCTTAAGACTGTTTCCAAAAATTTGACAAAAATCATTTTATAAACTTGACCAATTGAACTTGCAAAGCCCAAAATTACATTTACTTTGAATCAAAAATGAATCAATGAAAATTCAAAAGTTTTATGAAACCGATATTGACACTTTGACTTTTCTATGACAGATTTGCTAATTTTGACTAAAGTGAGATTTGATCTACAAAAACAGATTGTAATGATGGTTTATGGACGCACTATAACCAATTTATGCTATCTTATGATGATCTACACCTAAAATGCAAACTAATAATCTTCTATACTAACTGATGAGCATAATAGATCAGATAAAATGCAAGATTTGACTTAGAGAGTGTATGGCCGAAATTGACATCGAAATGAGTTTATATAAACCAAATGAACTTAAACTAACTGATATTATCCACAAACCAAACCTCAACCTCATATTACTATTATGATCCAAACACTAGTTTATGCTCAAATCAAAATTACTTAACTCTATAACTCCTAGATGAAACAAGCTCAACTACTTAATCTTAATTAAACTACTGAATAAGGTAACATGAAACTACAAACACAATTAAACTAACAAACTCAGCCGAGCTTAACTATGCAGATCAAACAGTTGATCGAAAAGGTAATTTGAAACTGAGATTTTGAATACTCACATGTGGTCTAGCCACTATGGCTTGCATAAGCTAGCCAAAACCAATCACCAAATACTATTAAGCTCAATCCAATACCAAATCCAAGCCGTGAGTAGCAATCCTACCCAATTCAACCCAATTTCTACACCTTTGACTTTTGTTGACCGAGAGTATGAATTTGAGTGATAAATGATTGAAACAAAGAATGAGCTCACTAAAGCTATATAGAGCTTAAGTGAGTTTATCCAACAAGAAAGCTAAAGCTTATTGAAGCTTATAGAGTAGAATTGACATATTTTTTTTATTTTTGGTTATTTTTCCGATTTTTGTATTTTTTGAGTAAATTGAAAAATAAGCTGATATGATTTAAGAATAAGCTATCATGAACTTAAGCTAAATAAGTCAATTCGAAACATTTAAACAATGATCAATGATTTAAAAATAAAACCGAATTTCATTAACCCTTAAAAACCGAAAGTAAAGAGGAATTACAAGAGCTAAATATTACTTGAAAACATAAAAACTGAAATGAAAACTACAATAGCTACCGAAAAAAGGGTATGAAAAGGTGTCTACATTTTGATGGAAGGGTCCCAGCTTGAGCTTCTCCATTGGAAGGATCCGTAAACGTATTTGTGCTTTCTCAAGTCATCTCAACCCTTGGATTAAATCCCACCATTAGTCAATATCCACCCTTGATCACGCTTCCACGCCACAATCGTGAGAGAGCAATGGTACTTTATCAAGGCCGCGGGCATCCCGGTAAATGTAAGGTGGTGTCGTGTAAAGTACGCATTGTGCCCCTTTATTTGTGTTAATCTTTATGAATTGAGTCTAGGGTAATTAGGGTTCATAGGTTCCGGGAATGGGGAAATTGGGGAAAAGAAAAGGGCTGGTTTGGTTGGGTTTTTTAATATATTTCGATTCTATTGACCGGTTTAATAGTGGTTGACTTGGGTGAAATGGGTGAACGGGTTGGATATTTAGTGACGGTTTGAAAGCTTGGGTGGTTAGGTCACAAGGTTTATCACACAAGCTTATAAGAAAGATAGAGAGGCGATTGAACAAGTATCCAAACACACACACACGATAATAAAACGGTTAGGCGTAGAGTGTTTGTGAAAGAAATAACTTGAACAACCAACCTTCAAATGAAGGTTTACATAAGGTATTTATAGGCAAGGAGCTAGGGCAACACTCCTACTCCTTCCCTTTCTCCTATGGGCTTGGGCCTAAGCTCATGGGCCTTCTACATAAGCTTAAGGCTAATAACAAACATAAAGGCCATAATAAGCTAACTATTACATATGAGTAACTAACACTTGAATAAGGTTTAGGAGTGATTCCAACAATCTCCCCCTCAAGTGTTATTACATATGAGTAACAAACACTCAAGTGTTGGTGATGAAAACGGTGAAGGCGTTGATGTAATAGTAGCTTTGACGTCTTCTGACATTCTTCTTTCTTGTGAGAAGAATTGCCTTGATTTGAACAATCTCCCCAGTGTAGAGAGATAGTTTACTTTGAACGGTTATGCTTTGACGTCATCTTTAACTTTGTTCTTTGATCATTGTTCTTTGTGATGAAAGTGATAGTATGTTGTTGTCTGCATCAAGTCTGCCTCAGGTCTGCTTCGCTGCTACAGTGTCTCCACGTCATTCTTCAACATGCTCACACGCTCTTTGACGTTGGAATTCAGTACTGATGGAGTTCTTTAAGTCTTTAACTTTGTAGATTCTCTGTATTGACGAAGAATCATTCTGACTGTTGTGTTGCTTTTGGATAGAACTTCCATTAGTGATGATGTTGGCGTGAGCATGAGAAGAATCTGCACGATCATTCCGCTCCAGAGCTTCCATAAGAAGAAAACATTTAAACGGTTAGTAATAAGCGGATTCCGGCACTTACAAGTTTGAACTTCGAGAGTGTTAACAGCATAGTGTGAAAACACAACTCTAATTCTTACAAAGGCCGTTCCTGAATCGGAGTCCCACAAGTGAGATAACACGATGTACCGAAGTACACCTACGATTCAGATGAGTCGCTGAGGTACACCGAAGCATCACCTCACGACTGTAGACCGTTTGAGACCACTAAGCGCAATCCACGGGGAGTTGCCGAAGCGACCTGCTGTCGGGGCTGTTTGATGTTGACCCTGGCAGGAGTTTCCATTCAATCACCGAGGATCACAAATGTGAACCTCTCATAAATGTTCTCGACAGATTGCTAAGATCTGTGAAGGACTCGATAATGTACCACTGAAATTCTTATTGTTGAATATCAAGTGATGAAATGTCAAGTGTACCTAAGAGATCTTTTGATGAATCTCGTGGCTCTAGACTCAATAGTGCGTTTTGGTTTTCCTGAGCGGAGACTAGGGAGAGGGTCTCCTTCTTCAATACCAGCAATCTCTAAGAGAAAGCCGATAGTTTACGTAGGGTTCCCTGTGAGAATGAAACAAGCTTCTGTTAAGAGAAACTTGAGTGGATAAGAAGGTTTAGTGCATGCGTCACTGGGTCCATGACGACTTTTAATCTTCAATACCGGCGTCACTAAGTGACAACCAGTAGCATATGAATTGAACCCGGTGTCTGCCCTAAGTTGAATAATCTGGAGGGCTATTTCTTTTCACCCTTTTCTTTGCATTTCTTTTTAATTCTTCAACTCCTTCTTTCTCCGATTCTCATTTTCTCCTTTTTACAATCATACCTAAGGACTTCTAAATACTAACTATTTGTGGTGTCCTGGGTAGATCCATCCGGCTCTGGCGGATCATAGGACGGTTATTCCTAACCTTAGTCACCTTATAACTCCATGACTAACCTATGTTGCCATAAAACCACTGATGTGAAAAATCTCTCAAAGTGTTTGTGAATGAAAAACATTTTAGTACCACTGTTGAGATAAGATTTTGCATAAATACTCCCCCTCCACATGTGCTTAAGAGTTTTAACGGTTAAAATGCACAGTGAGGAAAGAGCGCGCACATTTTGAATTGATTCACTCAAGATAGACATTCCCCGCGAGACACGGTTACGTGGCATAGTTAAAGAGTTACATTGTCAGCTTTTAGGTGACAACTAGCTCTAATAACTACCTTGAAGGTGTAGACAATCCTCGAAAGGTCGTCAAACCCGTCAGAGTTCATGTCTATCAAGAGTTTCTCGAATGGTACATTCTACTCAGACAAGTCCTTTGCGAGACACGTTTACATCACTAGCGAACTAGCTTGAAATTATTACCCGTCCCGGACAAGTCTTTTCGAGTTACTAACAGTTAAGCATCGTCAATTCATTGGTTAAGTCTATGCACACGAGAAAGCCAAGGGGCTTGCACATGTTGCATAACAAAAACATATTTCTTATCACATATTTTCTCCCCCTCAAAAATGGCATATAATATGTTATTTTTGAAAAGTTGAGAATAAATATGACCATTTCGAGTGTTGCGGGAAGAATGACCACTGTGAACAATTTTTGAACAAAGTTTTAATTCAAGTACTCCCCTCAACGAGTGATATAAACGGTTGAGGTTTTGAAAATCATAAGGGAAAGTACTTGTTCTTTTGAGCAAAACCTTGAAAAATGAAAGGTTTGATAGGTTTTACTCAAAAGTAAGAAGCTTTCGCTCCTTTTATAAGGATTGTGGCACTGAAGCGTACCACAGGGTCCTTTATTTACAAGTACGGGTTGTACACTGTAATGTGTGCACAAGCCATATACATAATTAATCAAACATCCAAAATTATATGAAGGAAACAATTCAAGGGGTACCAGGAAGTGCAGTGATGTTCCCAGGAGTGTGCACAGGGCGTTGAAAGCCGGTTATGTTAATCCTGGGTCGACCACCGACATAACTCTCCAATCGTCTGAACTGATCCCTTCGAAACAACCGTTCATCAATCATTGTGATGATCCGTCTCACATCCCTCCTTTCCTGAGAATTCCAGCGCTTAGGAGACCCAATTTTCTGGCGTATATCCTTCAACCTGTATGCCAATCCATCCCTAACCAGCTTCAAAGTATGATCCCCGAACTTGTGGAGTTCGCTACACGCCATTAAGCAGTTTCTTTGAAGTTCACTACGGTAAACAACGCCGAAAGGTTTGCTGATGAGTGTATATTGAGATAGCTGGTTGATATCGGGAAGATCAAGCTTTGGAGGAGTGAAGTTGACAATGCGTCTTATAAAGATGAGAAGTGACTTGATAAATTCGCGTTGTACTGCAGTTGAGAATTGTCTCATGCGACCCTGTACTTTGGCAAGGTACATGTCTTCGATGTCATTGAGAGACAAATTCTCAAAGTCAGCTTCAGAGAAAGCATAGTCCCGTTCATCTTGTCGTTTGACTACGATCTTCTTTAGGAATGTGTAGTCCCACTTAGACGAAAGGTCAACGTGTATGATGGCAACGATATCTTTAGAACTATGCACAGCATGTTGAGACTTCTGAACCTGACAGCTTCTGTAGTAGATTCGTCGGCGTTCTGGCCAGTGATGAATCCCATACAATGCATCTCAGTCGTATGCTTCCACTGTGTTGGAGAACAAGTGATTGGCACGTTCCTCAATGGCTATGCAGTTTGAGTAGACAGCTGCTGGGAATGGAAGTGTCAACGATGTAGCATATTTTCTTGAATCATCGCCACCGTGTAGAAGAAAATCCAAGTCTTTGTTGAAGAAATATCTGAAAGGAATCCTTGGTTCAGCTGGTTGGCCAAGTGTTGGTAGAGGTTTGGTCCAATCGGTGTAGTATGGAGGGTTGTCCCTTTGTGTGAAGTCAATGTTTGCTTCCGGGTTGAGCCAATCCATGTTGTTAGACATAGCTCGAGCAATGTTTTCAAGGTGATATTCGACCTCGAGGGCACTTTCAGAGCTGTCTTTTAGAAGTTGAAACGCTTCATTCTTGATTCGCTTCAACTCAGATTTCGTCATTTTCTTCACATGGAACTTTTCTTGCAGAATTTTAGCATGCTCCAATGTAGAACCGTCTACCAAATCCTGACCTTCTTCAGGGTAGGGAGTGTTGTTAACAAGATTAGCAAACCATTCAAATTCCTCTGTTTTATCGTCATCTAGCCATGATACGACGTCAGTCTGAGGCGTCTTCTTCTTCTTCTTTTACGAAGGCCTAGATGATGATTCTGGTTTCTGAACTTGTTTGGGAGAGGTGGGTTGTTGTAGGGGCTCAAGGACCTCTTCATCGTCACCACCCGTATACTCAAAGTGATCATCGGTTTTCTGAGTCAGGGGTGGTAACTCGGAATCGTCCTGAGGTTTTTCAGTAGAAGAACGAGGAGGAGATTTTTGTTGAACAGGAGGCCGTTGTGGAGGAGGTTGCATCAAAGAAGATTCACCAGACTGCTTCTGACGTTTAGGTGCAGAGTCTTTATCCTTATCCTTGTCTTCATCGTCTCTAGGACGTTTAGACTTTTCAGCTTCGAATCTACAAGCTTCTTGAAGTTGGTAGTCCAGCAATGCTTGAAACAGCTTTCCTTCATCGGAAGTAAATGTCCCAGATCGTGCAGACATTTGTGTGACAAGCTTGGCCACCAATTCATTATCCGAGAAAACTACCGGATCGGTTGGATTGATTGTGACGGTTAAGGGCGTTGATCGAATAGTTTGCTTGGCGATCTGCATAAGATTTGGATAAAGTTGTTTGGTGAACAACTCCTTTGTGACTTTAGGAACGTACTCCAGAAGGTACTTTTTCGTGTAGCCTTCGATCATTTCGTTCAGTTCCTCTTGACGGTGATTTTTCATGAATTCTTGAACAAACTTCCTTTCTCCTTTCATCTTTTCATGCTCGTCATACATATGCTGTATGTGATCAGCAAAGAAATTCAGCTTTTTGTTGAGCACGTTTTTCTTTCTGACTTGTTTGACAGCTTTGGTAATCCGTTCATGAGCTTGAGAAATCCAAGATTTAGATGGTTTCTTCACGGATTTGGATGATGATTTGGTTGACTTTTTTGATGGTGGTGGCGAGGAGTGAGAAGACGAATCTGATGATGAAGAGATATGAGGAGACTCTGGATCCTTCGGAGGTTCAGAGGTTTCTTCCTTTGATCGTGCAGGACTATCTAGAAGAAACGTATCATAATCAACATCTTTATCTTTTTCGGACTTCTCAGTTTCCGGTTCCTCAAACTCATATTCGATAGTATCCTCCACAAGCTTTTGTTGTTGCACAAGAGTGGTGGCACCAGCTCCCTTATCGGGTTGATTAACCGCATCAGGAGATGGTTCAGAGTGGGCAGCACCACTTGATCCTCCGGGACCACCCATTTGGTCTTTAGCAAATTCTTCAGCTTTGTGTTGGTGTCTAAGGAATTTGATCGTCTTCTTGTATAAATTTTCCGGTGGCTCTTTATCACTCTCCGAGCTTTCATCATAAGGTACAAGTACAGGAGTCTTCCTTTTCTTTGTCAGCTTGGACTTGGAGGTTTAGGTACTGAAGGAGGTTGTCATCCTTGCATTTCAGAGTAGGTAATATCTTCATCTGTGTCAGTACCTTCAGAGCTTTCGTCCACAAGCTTTCTTTGCGGTTCAGGTGTGGGAATAGGTTCAGCTTCCTTTACGGGAACAATCCTTTTACGAGGAGGATTCCTTTTGGGAAGCTTCCTATAAATATCTGTACTTGTGACACTTCCAGAACTGCCTCTTCTGGTCCTCCGAGTAGGTGTACCAGAAGATTTTTCATCAAGATGACCAACTTTGCCTTCTTTAACGGCTAACCGATACCTTTTATATGTTTCAAGCTTTTTGATTTCGGTAGTTAGAAGGTGATCAGGTAATACCGTACCCTGTTTCTTTGTTGACGATTCTTTGATTCTGACAGATAGTATGGGTTCAGTCAATATGTCGTGATTATCTGGGTCATTGAGCCTCATGGGGATATCGGGATGAAGTCCAAGTGCTCTCTGGATCAACAGTTTGGTGTATCTGACATAGGGAATCTTGGAGCCAAGCTTCTTGTGAAATAGCATCATGTCCTCCCATATCGTTCTTCGATTTCAATGTACTTCTTGTTGATCAACGACCAGAAAATTTGCAGTTCCATGAGCTTGGGATGCTCATAGCCACTGTCACGACCAGAGACCGATTTGGTGATGATCATGTAGAGTGTTCTCCATGGTTGAGGAATATTCTTCAGCTCCACGTGAGAGTGCTTAGTAATGATTCCTGAAGCTTCATCATAACCAATATCTATCAAGAATTTCAGGACTGTCTCTTCAGTAGGGGTAGCAAAGAAGTCGGTCAGCAGGAGTGATAGTGACTTGTTTGTGATTAAGTGTCACATTCACTGCACTTTGACCAGTGATCCTCTGCATAGAATCCCAGAATTGTTGAATGTAGACCTCTGGAACTGTGGCAGAGTGTGAGAGCATGTTCTGGTAGGGATGATTCCTGAGAATATCCACTGCAATGAGACAAGAAGATTCTGAGCATGTGAGGGTGTCAAAGTCAACCCTAAGGTTGTTCTTTCCAATCTTTCTCGGATAACCCTTTGGAAAGATATCAGCAATTGTAAGAACTTCGGATGCATCCACATTCATTTGTTCAGCCATGTCGTGATCTGAAATAACATTAGCCAAAAGAACCAACATATCGAAAGACATAATGTTAGTCAACAGAAGGTCTTATTGTCTAGTTATTGAATGTACAGTGTCAATGATTGTTACGAGTCCTAAGTCACTTGTTTGTCCAATAGTCCAATGACGTCGTGAAATGTTTCGTGAGTTAGTTAACTTTAAGTTTTAAAGTTTATGTTATCACTTATTGTTCACAACATATCAAACGATTAAGTTTATTAGTGACATTATTGGATTCGTGACGTTATGATTAGTTTATTAACAAGTTTGTACACGTAACAACTCATAATGAAGGTCAATCAAGGCTTAAGCGTAGTTTTGGCAAAGTTAAGCGTAAACAGTAGAGATATACGCGTAGACGAAAGCTTACGCGTAGGATCCTAACTTACGCGTAAGAAATGTTACGCGTAGGAAAAGGGGACCTTATGCGTAGAGCTTACGCGTAGGCGTATATATACCTTACGCGTAAGGCTTACTCGTAAGAGTAGACCTTATGCGTAGAGGTCACTGTTTACGCATATCCTTCACAGGATACGCGTAGTCCCATTGTAGAACCTTACGCGTAATAGTTATGCGTAGGATTATTCTTACGCATAACTTGACTACGCGTAGGGTAATCCTTATGCGTAGAGAATCAAATGACCTTGATTCTGAATATTAAGCGTAGCAAAGCCTGAAATAAATTCATCAAATCATCAAAATTAACACAAACATTCATTATATCAACAAAACATGGCATGAATCATTCGTTAATAGTTACGCGTAGAAAGTCATACGCGTAGGTCAAAACCCTAAGGGTTAAGAATTACGCGTATGATTTTTAACCATAGGATTTGCACCAAATAAATTCTGGTAGGTCTAGAGTGTTGTTAGAGTCTTTAGGCCAAGTATTAACATCTAATTCGTTGAGAATCAAAATTACCCAAAGTCATGAACATTAAACCCTAATTCCAAATTGTTAAACAATTAGTGTTTCTGGGTGGTTAACAACCATGGAAATCATCAATTCAACAACATATGACCATAACCCAACAATCTTTTAGACCAAAACACTTCACATTTGGAAAAACCCAAATCGACTCATAAACCCTAATTTTCAAAAATCATTAATAAGTGTTTCTGGGTGGGTTTTGATGGTTAAAATGATATCCTTGATGTATTAGAAACGTTTTGACACAATCCATTTAACCAAAAACACACACACAATGATTGTGTGTTCATACGCTTATGCGTAGAACACATAATCACGCGTAACACACTTTTTAGCCGTAGGATTTGCATGAAATTTAAAACCTTAGCTTAAAAACATGTTGCAATCACAAAACTACTTACAAAATGATGATCAAAAGGACGGATTTCTTGGTTGAATTCTAGGCGTAGATTAGTTAGGTTGAGTGTATTAAATGTGAAGTGAATAAGTAGGTGGGAGGAGTTTTATTAAATTTAACTTTAACATTTTGACAGTTTTGGTCCCTCCACCTTTTCCTTTTTCATACAAAGCCATTTAACTTCCATTTTGGTTACCAAACAAAGATTTTAAGAAAGAAACTTGACGACACTCCCCCTTGAATTAAGAAATAATGAAAGGTTATAAATTTTAGTCCGAGGAGTGTCAGAAAACCAGAAAGTTTACCACCATTGATAAAAGAAACAACCGGGATAGGATAACATGCAAGTACACATAAATTTTGAAACAGTTAAGTTTTTATTTTCTCCCCCTCAACACTTGATCGAAAAAATATTGAATTTTGAAAGATTATAGTGTTGACGGAAGAAACGTACTTGCAATGTTGAAAGAAAATAGATAGAAGAATATTTTTGTTGTTTTATCGGATTTTATATTTTTGTATTTTGTTTTTGAAAAATTATTTACAAAAGAGATTTTGGTGTTTGACAGGTTTTAAGACTGTTTTAGGAGGTCATCCAATTCCTCTTGAGTCAAACACCTCATACCAATCCGGTGGACCAACTCATTAAACCTAGCGGGAGGCAAGGCTTTGGTGAGAAGATCTGCCAATTGGTATTCTGTACCCACAAAATATAATTCAACAGTACCCTGTTCCACGTGATCCTTGATGAAATGATATCGAAGATCGATGTGCTTTGATTTCGAGTGCTGAACTGAGTTGCACGAGATCGCAATGGCACTCCGATTGTCGCAGTACATCGGGATTCTGTCAAATACGTAACCATAGTCTTTGAGTTGTGTTCTCATCCAGATGACTTGAGCACAACACGCGGACATGGCTACATATTCTGCTTCGGTTGAGGACAGCGATGTACAATCCTGCTTCTTCGATTGCCATGACACCAGTTTATCACCAAGAAATTGTAAAGCTCCTGAAGTACTTTTCCGTGAGTCTAAGCATCCTGCGTGGTCAGCGTCTGAAAAAGCGATTAGTTCAAAACCAGAATCCTTCGGATACCAGATCCCCAAGTTAATGGTTCCCTTTATGTATCGGAGGATTCTTTTAGCCTCAGAGAGGTGGGTTTCAGTTGGTCGCGACTGATAACGGGAGCATAGATAAACGGCAAAGACAATATCAGGTCTGCTAGCTGTTAGATACATGAGAGACCCAATAATACTACGGTATTTTGTAGGGTCCACCAATTTCCCATGTAAATCAGCGTCTAGCTTCTTGGTATGAGCCATTGGTGTGGCATAGGTGTCACAGGTTTTCATTCCAAATTTGTTTAACAATTCAAGGGCATATTTGGACTGACTCAAGAAAATACCACGGGGTGATTGATGAACTTGCAGTCCTAGAAAGAACGTGAGTTCACCCATCATGGACATTTCAAAATTTTTCTTCATTAGTTTTGCAAAAGCGATTGAAAACTTTTTATGTGTAGACCCAAAATGATGTCATCCACGTAAATTTGAACAATTAAGATATGTGCCCCGTGATATTGTATAAAAAGAGTTGGGTCAACCGAACCTTTGGTGAAATTATTAGCAATGAGGAAGGATGATAGCTTATCGTACCATGCCCGAGGAGCTTGTTTGAGACCATACAGAGCTTTGTTCAGTTTGTAGACGTGATTCGGAACTCGGATCAACGAATCCTTCTGGTTGGCTGACATAAACCGTTTCTTTAAGTTGTCCATTGAGAAACGCAGTTTTGACATCCATCCGATAGACCGTCATATTCATATGAGCCGCGAACGCTAGAAATATCCGAACAGCCTCAAGACGAGCAACCGGAGCAAAAGATTCTTCAAAGTCAATACCCTCTTCCTGACGATAACCCTTAGCCACCGACGTGACTTATTTCTGATAACATTTCCTTCAACATCCAATTTGTTTTTCCAAATCCATTTTAGACCAATGACGTAGACTCCTGTTGGTCTTTCAACCAGTTCCCATACTTCAAGACGTTTGAATTGGTTGAGTTCTTCTTGCATGGATTCAATCCAGTTGTCTTTTGTCATTGCGTCTTTGATGTTTTTAGCTTCCGATTGGCAGACAGTGAGTGCATAAATGCAATGTTCACCGTCTGTGTGAAGACGTTGTCTTGTAACGACTGGTTGATTCGGGTTGCCAATAATGTTTTCCAGAGGATGGTCTTTCGTCCATCTATGTGTGGAGGGTTGATGTTGATATACATTGTGCAGATTCTGAGGATTCAAATGGTTTGTTGAAGATTCCGCGACATCTGGTGCAGCAGTCTCATTAGCAAACGGGTTGAAGAACGCATTTGGATCAAAATCTGCAGGTGGGGTACTACATTCAGAATATCATCAGCAGCTTCATCATTGTTGGAAGCGGTTTGTTCAACTGTTGTGGTGGAGTCAACTGGTGTAGGTGCATCTTCAACAGTAGTTGTTGTAGCAGCTGTATCAGGTATAAGAGTATTATCAGGTTGAGCAGCGGAAACAGCGGATACACCTGGAGCACGTTCATCAATATCGTCACTGAACAGCGGAGCAAATAACCTTTCCATTTGTTGACGAGTAAGCTGGGGGCTTTGTTCACCTGATGATGGGGTTTGGGGAAAGTTTAAGCGGTTGTGACCGGGTTCCAAGCTGTTATACTCGGAAGCCATTTCCGTAAGTTCATCAAAATGAGCATGAATCGTTTCCATCACCTGTTTTGTACGACGATTCCAGATTCGGAAACCTTTGAATTATCACAATATCATATAAAGACTCCAATGTCAGCTTTGGCTTTGAGCTTTCCAAAGTCATCACGATCATTATTCGGATAGCAAAGAGATCCAAATACATGAAAGTGTTTTAGATTCGGTTTTCTGTTATGGACGAGCTCGAAAGGTGTTTTGTTGTGGCGTTTTGTAATCATAGAACGGTTTTGAGTATAGCATTGATTAATATTGTTCTTGCAGCTTCCACTAACGTTCGGTTTCGTCTTTCGACAACTCCGTTTTGTTCTGGTGTACGTGCAATAGATGTTTGATGCTGAATTCCCACTTTCTCATAGAATTCACGAAGAGTTTGATTAACAAATTCAGTGCCTCTATCTGTTCTGATTAGTCGAACGGTGTTTCGTAGCTGAACTTGTATTTTCGTGAGAAAGGTGATGATCATCTGTGGAGCTTGATCTTTGCTTCGAAGAAAGTAGACCCAAGTCCAGCGTGAATAGTCATCAACAATTACTAAGATGTAGCGTTTGCCATTGATCGTTTGCACGCGCATCGGGCCACACAAATCCATGTGAAGAAGATGAAGCACATGCTGAGAGCTGTGTTCCACCTTTGAAGGAAAATGAGCACGAGTGCTTTTGCCTTGTTCACAAGCTGAGCAAAGGTGATCTTTAGAATACCGAAACCGTGGGAGTCCTTCAACTAGTTTGTGTCGAGCAAGGTTGGTGATGGTTTGAAAGTTTAGATGTGAGAGACGACGGTGCCATAGCCAGGATTTTGTTGATGTTGCCTTTGAAAGTAAACATATGGGAGATGAAGCAACCATGTCTTTCATAGAGATAGTGTAGAGACTAGAATTACGCGATCCGGACATAAGGTCATTTCCTTGTAGATCACGAATGAAACAAGTTTTCTCCCGGAAAGCAACCTCCAAATCTCCATCACAAAACTGACCTACTGAAAACAGATTATGACCGAGGCCTTCCACATAGTAAACCCTGCTAATTTCGATGTTCCCATTGACATAGTCTCCGTAGCCCATGATAGCTGCGAAGTGATCATTCCCGAACCTGACAGTGCCAATGAACTTTGCAATAAAGTTTGATAACAGTTTAAGATTGCCTGTCATGTGTCGGGAACATCCGCTATCAACAATCCAGAGAATGATCTGTATCACCTGCATTACACACAGACGACACAGATGGAATAGAAGTAGATTTGGAACCCGAAATGTTAGAGGGTTCCGTAGCAGTTATAGTAGATATACACACATCAATAGCTTTAGGTATCCACTTAAATCCTAGTGTGTTATATATCCATTTCTGCCATCTCCAACTAGTATTTGCTTTAGTCTTAGTGAATGCACTAGGTGGTACTACATTCCTAGGAGGTGAAACTGGAGCTACAGGGACAGCAATGCGTTTCTTAGAATCTAAAGATGGCGGTCTACCAAGCACAGACTTAGAAAGATTAGTGGGCCTAGAGGTATTCCGGTTCTTAGGATTCCTTAAACGAGAGATGATAGCTTTAGCAACACATTTATCATGACAATCAGAATTCATACTTTTACCACAAATAACACAAGGTGCATCAGACTGAATATCAAAAGTACTTAACGGTTTCGCATTCGTTACATCACTATTTCTATTACATTTGCCAGACGCAATGTCTATAATGGAAGCAACGTGAGTCTTATTCATAGTCCTAGGGCGTTCTTTTACTTTAGCATTCCTTATTGATCTTTTCTTAGGTCGCAACTTCCTATTCTTCGATTGAGTGCTCCTAGGCTGTGAAGTACGGACGTTTGGAAAAGATGCAACTATTCCTGTTTCAGTAGAAGGAAGCACGTTAGCTACTTGTGATTTGGCAGTAGAGATTCTAGGTTCATGAGTACTAAGTGTTACTGGGGCTAATCTCTTAATGATGGTTGGCGGAAGTTGTTCATACTTTCCTAACATTTCTCTTAACTTGAGGATAGTGTGAATCAGATCTTGATTTTCAGACCGAACATTTCCAGCAAAATGCATAACTTCTTTAGTGTGTGCAAGATAATGATCAAGTTCATTTGATGCTTCATCACGAGTCTTTTTGAGTAAATCAAATATGACACCATATTCCTTTTTAACTTTTACAAGTTCTTGTTCATATTTTGAGATTTGACACTTAAAAGACACGTTTTGATCATCCAATTGCTCAATTTTAGGATCAGAAGATTTTGCACGCAACTGGGCGATTTTGTGTTGAAAAGCAAGTTGTTGATCGTGAATATCTTTTTGACACCAATTAAGACGACGTATTGCATTTGAAAGTTCGTTTGACAATCGTTTGTTTTCAACTTTTAAGGACTCGATCCGAAGCACATTATCAGTGTTCTCAACATTTATCACAGAATCAACAGTATCAGCAGAGATATAATCAAATGCATATGACAAAGAATTCAATAGCACAACATTATGGACATCAGCACAGATGACATCTTCCAAGAGTCGATCAACATCTTTTCTCAACAGTTTCTTTTTACGTTTAGTATTAGAAATAGATGTTTCTGTTTTCTCGAAAACGACCTTCATCACTCCAAGTTCCTTATGAAAATCCTTTTCCCAAGCTAATGCACAATTTTTCAAATTTTTAACATTAGGTAAAAGATTTTTCTGAAAAATGTCTCTTTGTTCTCGCGCCAGAGGCGATTGAAAATGATCAATTTTGATTTCAGAACGATATTCTATCTCATGTTGTAAAATTTTGAGGTCAGCCATGAAAATGTCAAAATATCTAAGAATTTTTCGATTTTCAGGTTTTGAATTTACTTCACTGATGGAAGGTAAAGGACCATAAATTTGTGCATAATCTGGTTGGGGATTAACATTAGAAGACTCAGGTGTTTTGATGATAACCCTTGGTGTGTTAGAAGAATCCGTTGGTGTGACGAAAGTGACCGCTTTTGAATAGTTAAAAGGTTTGTTGTAAACAACTTTTTCTAATTTTGATCGACTCTCGTCTTCTGCATCTAATTCCTCTTGACGATGATATTCAACAACATTCATAACAGAATTATCAACTTTATATTCTGCACTGGAAACTTCAGGATTTGGTTTGAATGCTTTTGTTGAAAGCTTAGGTTTGTAATCAGCAAGATTCGGTCCATATCCATTTGGATTGGGTTTTAAAGTAAACTTTTCAATGGCTGTGACCGACTCGCCATGTTTGTAAACAACAGTTTTAAACTCTTTAAGTTTGTTTTGCAAGCCGATGATTTCTTCAAGATGATCATCTATTCGTTTCGTTGAATGCTTTTTGTATGCAGAGAACTGTTTTTGACAAGTTAACAACTCAGCCTTAGCTTTTTGATTTTCCAAGGTGAGAGCGTTAATTTGCTTTTTATGTTCATGTTTCAGTTGTTCTATTTCAGACAACAAAGCATTCTTCGAAGCGGCTAGATCACGCATCTGTCTTTCTAAATATTTTTCGTTTTGATAAGATTTGGCAAAGGCTGCTTCAAAACCGTTTTCACGTTTTTCTTGAGTTTTGAAAAAGTTGAGTTGCTTTTGTAAACATTCAAAATCCTTGGTTAACAGTGCATTTTTGCATTTCAAGTCCTGATTAATGGCATGACATTTTTCCACTATGGTTTGTTGGTCTTGTATTAAACGAGCAAAATCTGGATGAGGCAAAAGTTCGGCGTGTTCAACGTGAGTCTCAACATGATCATTACTGAGATCCTCAAGTATAACCACGGAGTCAATTTGATTATCAAGGGAAACCGTTTGGTCATCTTGATCGTCAAATATAACTACGGGTCTAGTTGAAAATCGTCGGAATGAGATGTAAATGACTCATTTTGAACATTCTGAGCCTTGCCGGATTCAGATGTTGGCGGAGATATTAGATCAGAGATAAATATGGTTTGTTCGGGTACCTGAGACAAGCCATCAGTGTCATACACTGGGCCTGTGTCACTCATGTGTAACTCATGCATATTAGCCATCAACATAACAGCTGCATTGGCCTGCAAGTCCTCCATATCATCATCTGAGTCTGCATTTGCCATAAAACTCTGTTCTTTGTCTGTGAGAGATCCACCAGCTTCATCCTTAAGAGCCAAAAGAAGAGCCTCTTTGAAATAAGCACTGCCCCTAGTCCTTGGCTTTGGGCATGCATTAGCCAGTGTCCCTTCTCATTGCAGTTGTAGCATCGAAGACCATTCAACCCATTCTGAGCATTTCCTTGTTCCACCACTGGAGCTCGATTGTTATTCCTACCCACAGCATTAAACCCTTGACCACCGCCCATCTGACGACCATAACCACGATTCTGAACTTCAACTCGTCCATTGTTCACAACAGCTTGATTCCTTGTATTAGATGAGGAACGAATACGGTTGTTGGATTTGTTGGTATAACGGCTAAAGGCATTAGCAATCATAGCAAATCCTTGTTGCAGTGCTTCGAACGGATCGGATTCCTCATTAGCTTCAGCTTGAGCATTGTTGTTGTTGTATGGAACCAATTGAGTTTGTTGAGATGGAGGTTGTGAAGGATCATGTGGTGTGATTGTAGCAGTTGGTTGAGTTGCTGGTTGAGGAGAATAACTGTTTTGAGCATATAAGGCAAGTTGTTGATTTTCCGGATGTGTCGGTGGAGCAATTTGAGCACGGAGAATCCTTTCCCTATCAACTTCCTTTTCATGAGGCTTCAAGTAATCGTACAATAATCCATATGTAGATTGATGCATGTTTTTCGCTTGACGGAGAAAAATGACATACTTCTCCCATTCAGGACCAAGACTACTTAGGAACTTAGTATTCACTGCAATTCTTGGCATGATGATGTTGTGTTTATCCAAATCATTGATGATGTCTGAAAATCGGTGATGATAGGACTCGAGTGTCTCTCCAGGTTCAATCATGAAGTGTTCATAAGCCAAGTAAATTTTGGATTCCAAATCTTCCTGATTGAGTACAGATCCTTCCATAAGAAGACGAATATGATCCCACATTTTCTTTGCAGTCTTTTGAGCATCAACACTACGAAGAATTGGGTTTGGTAATCCTAGGAGGATATATTCCATTGCAAGCTCATCTGCTTCATAGTGTAGAAGTTCTTGAGGATTCAAGTCTGCAACAGTAGCAATGTTCGTTTGTTCATCTCTTGGTGGAATGGCATTTGGATCTCCGGGTACAATGACAGTAGGCATCTCAAATGGACCTTCCAAGATAACCTTCTTTAAGAACTTTCCATGTGGCTTCTTTAGATCACAAAACCTAAAGAACCTTATCACCCATTGATCGTAGTTTCCTGGAGTGAGCATTGGAGGTCTATCAAGTGATCCAGCCTCATGAATTGATTGTTGGCTGCTTAAAGTTTCAAACATCTTTGCAAACGATGTTGATTAAAGTCATTTGTGTACGGTTGAGCTTGAAGACTCGGTGGTGGTTGAACCATTTGAGGTTGTGGATTTGCAGCAAGTTGTGGAGTATGTTGTTGGTTAAATTGTTGTTGATAAATTGCTTGTTGTTGATTCCATTGTTGATGTTGTGGAGTTAGTTGTTGTTGACGTTGAGGATGAGGATAAGTGTAAGGGAAATAGTTAGAGTATGGTGGTTGTGACATGTTGATAAACTTGTGTTGGTAAAAATGGATCTTTGTAGTCGAATGAACCTTTGTTGATGAAGTATCCTTAGGCGTAGAAAAGACAAGAACCAAGTAGCACTTATGCGTAAAAACACCAAAGTTACGCGTAACAATAAGGAGTTACGCGTAGGATTTAGCTTACGCGTAAGTAGGAAAAACACTAAAGTTAGGCGTAGACAAAAGTTAGGCGTAGAAAGTTAGGCGTAGGATTTTCTTATGCGTAAGACTAGGCTTAGGCGTAAGAAAAATCTTAGGCGTAGGATTTCTACGCGTAAGCTTATGCTTATGCGTAATTTTAGGGTTTTTGCCCAAATGATCTTTTACACTATCACAGTGCAAAAGATATCCAAAGTCGACGTATTTTCAGACTTATCCAAGTAAGAAAACACGGAATAAACCACGAAAATGAAGATCAAACCAAGGAGGCACTTACGCGTAGTTTTAGGGTTTTACTACGCGTAGAACTACTCGTAAATTTTGATATTGCCCAAAGATGTTTCTAAACCAGTTTTTGTGTGATGAAATAGCTTCAATAACACCAAAAGACACAAAAGTGTGAAACTTGATGAACCAAAGCCTCTAAAACAGTTACGAGTAGATAGAACCCTCGAATTCAAAAACTAGCTCAAAAACAATGATCCACGCATAAAGTTTGAAACTTTTGCCAAAAACAAGTATTTTAACACCTTAAAACGTTGAAAGTACAAGAATCTTGGATTAAAAGTGTAAAAACAAGTTTTTTAAGCGAACCAAAGTGTCACTCACTTTTACGCGTAAGACCAAAAAAAAACTTTCAAAAACAAACTTGTTCACCCAACTATTTGGCGATTGATACCACTGTTAGGTCACAAGGTTTACCACACAAGCTTATATGAAAGATAGAGAGGCGATTGAACAAGTATCACACACACACACGAGATAATAAACACGGTTATGCGTAGAGTATGTAGTGAAAGAAAAACTTGAACAACCAACCTTCAAATGAAGGTTTACATAAGGTATTTATAGGCAAGGAGCTAGGGCAACACTCCTACTCCTTCCCTTTCTCCTATGGGCTTGGGCCTAAGCTCATGGGCCTTCTACATAAGCTTAAGGCTAATAACAAACATAAAGGCCATAATAAGCTAACTATTACATATGAGTAACTAACACTTGAATAAGGTTTAGGAGTGATTCCAACAGTAATATTTTGGGCCAAGGTGTAATAGACATGGACTTAGGACTAGAATTGGATCCAAGGTGTATATAAAGACCAAAACTGCCAAAACTGAATTTCCAGGGACCAATCATGTAATTCTGAAAATGTAATCCAAGGGTTGACTTTGCCAAAATTCAATAATCCAAGGGCTACTTTTGCACATTTCTGAAACTCAAGGGTAGATATTGCCAAATGATGAAAGTTCAGTGGATCAAGTCGACATTTCTTCAAGGTTGAATATATCTTTCAAAAATAATCCTCTCAAAGATAGAAATCTTCACAAATGTACAATTCTGACCTTCCTGCTCAGCTTTAGCACTCTTTATCTCTCGTGCTCGGGTTTTTGTCTGATTTGGTTATCTTTTACGTGTTTTGACATATCCGTACCTGCACAAGCATAAACTCAAGAAACCATTAAATATTAGCAATAAACGGCTCTTTCTTGGTTATTTTGGGTCTGATTTGATAAAGAAATGATATGTGTTTTAGCACATGTCAATAAACTTTATGTGAGTTTGAGGGATGTTAACCCGTATGTGCTGGAGCCTGACATTTTCTTTTCCTCCCAACCCACCCATTCTCTTTCCCTCCGGAGTGACGATACCATCTTTGATCCGGGTATCCCTTCCGCTTGCTTCCCCAAGGACAAATAAATTCGGGGACGAGTCAGGCTAGCTACTCGGTTATCAAAAACAGTAGTGCTTTGTGGGAGGCACCCCATGCTTATCTGTATCTTCTTTCTATATTCTAATAAGTGACGTGAAGGGGTTAGCCTCTTCGATTTCTCGTGTTTGGTTGTTTGTGATGTTTTGTCTAAGATTTGCCCGATATGAAGACTCTCGTGCTCGAAGTGTTTCTTTTCTACACTTGAGTTTCATGATCGATGCTTATGGAAATCCGATATCCGAAATCTTATCGACTAACGTTTATCTTCTAGCATACTTCATAAACGGCTTTTAGATTTTCGTTGATACCCTTGCCTTTAAACATTGAGGACAATGTTTCGTTTTAGTCTGGGATGGGTAATCTTCGATTTGGTTTGACCGCACTTGCTTATTT
Source organism: Chrysanthemum makinoi (assembly GCA_910596185.1). Lineage (NCBI taxonomy): Eukaryota > Viridiplantae > Streptophyta > Magnoliopsida > Asterales > Asteraceae > Chrysanthemum > Chrysanthemum makinoi. The sequence goes on from OU343224.1 coordinate 314,145,098, forward strand.
TTTGTCGTATACTCTCGCAACCCCGTTTTTCCTTAAAAAATGAAAAAATTGTGCAAAAAATGAGAAAATTTAAATTTTTTTAAGCTTTTGCTAGTTTTATGATTAAAAAGTCTTTGCGAGTTTCTTAGAAGTTACTTTAAATATGCGTTTTCTTGAAATAGTCTTTGCTAATTGCTTAGACAAGAGGCTATAAAACGCGATTCTAGCTCACAAGGCCAAGAATTTGCAAGTCTCCTTAAGTGATTTTAAATATGCGAAGCTTAAACAAGAATTTGCTAGTTTCTAATAAGTGACTTTAAAATGCGAGACTTGAGATTATTTTACCAAGCATTTGCTAAGTTAATATATGTTTTGACACTTTGTTGACTTTCCGCTGGTGAGAGTAGGAATAGAATTCTGACTTTACTGGGCGTGTTGAGCCCTAGCTTGTTCCCTTAACCATAGATAATTTAATTATCGGCTAAGCATCCGCGGATCTTATTATTTGAGATTTTAAATTTGCGGAGATCGAGGAATGATAGAGTTACTTATGATCTTAGATGCTAAGCGTGGAGTAGATGGTTCTCTTTAGAGCCCATCAAAGGTACTTATGGCTTTTTGTTCCCATAAAGTTGTTTCACCCCATATCTGTGAATAAATAATTAGAGATGTTGAGTTTCTGGCAATAGTTAGTTTTTTATCTTCTTAAAAGAATCTTTGTTTTAAAAATTGGGTACACATCAAGGACTCGTAATAAATAAGTAATAAGTAATAAATAAAGTTATGAGCTGCGGTTCGAGATCGGACCCTTGGATCCTTATTTCAAAAGTAGGCGTTTAGGTCTTGGCTACCCTCTTACGCCGGCCCTTGGACCTTTAGCTGGAATTGGGTGAGGTCTTGGTCTAACACATTGGGATCCTCATTTCATGAACGCCTAGAGTCTTGGAATTCTCCATCGTAACGCCCCTTGGATCCTTTATTCTGAAACGTGTAAGGTCTTGGAATTACCCCGTGAAGCTCCGTAGTTCATAGCTCATATAAGTAAAAGAATAAGTGCAAAAAAAAAAAAAAAAATGAATGAATGAAAAAAAAAGAAAAAAAAATGAAAAGTCAAAAATATAAGTGAATAAAAATTTCTTGACGTGGACCTCATTTTTGAGACAATGGTTCTTGAGAGAAAATGGATAACTAATTAGCGACTTAGCTTCATATCTTTATCGGAATAAAAATTATCGAAACGAGAAATTTGAAGAAATTCATTTCTCACAAAAATAAAATAAATAGAGGAAAATAGGAAAATGGGAGCAAACGGTAATTACACAAGTAACTTCCATGAGTAGTGTTAGCATCTAGAATCATATTTAACAATGATTTCGATTTTACGCTTAGTTTGGGGACTTGTGAAAAATCAGGGACGATGTATTCTATATGTATGGTCACTTCACGCTGGGTTGTGTTTCCTACTCCGTGATCCTAAAGCGTCATTTGAAAAATGTTGGAGTTATTGATCGATATGAAAGTTCAACAAACCGTCACTCATAATGAATAAGTGCTTATTTGTAATATCTATATGTGAATTAAAAGGTAAACTGGACGTTTTTAGAATTAAGGTTTTCTTAATCTCTTTTGAGAAATCTTTGCTACTTTCCATAGGTTTAGTAGAAAGAGATTGAAATCCTTGGTTTTAGAAGCGTGAGTTGGTTACTTTGCGTGAGGACACGACAATCGTTTAGTCTTGGGTATTTTGATATGTGCTAAAACAAATATCTTTTCTTTACCAAATTAGGCCCAAAATAACCAAGAAAGAGCCGTTTATTGCTAATATCTATTGGTTTCTTGAGTTTATTCATGTGTAGGTACGGGTATGATAAAACACGCAAAAGAAAGCCAAATCAGACGAAAACCCGAGCACGAGAGAGAAAGAGTGCTAAAGCTGAGCCGGAAGGTCAGAAGTGAGCATTTGTGAAGATTTTTATGCTAAGAGGATGATTTATGAAAGATTTGATCAACTATAAAGAAATGGCAGAATCAGTCCCTCAAGTTTTCGCAAATATCAGAAAATACCCTTAAAGTTCAAAAATGGCAGAAATAGTCCCTCATCTTTCCCAAGTTGGCAAAAGACACCCTTTTCTACCCTTGTGATGAAATTTCAGAAATCTCCCTTAACTTTCACAACCTTACATAATTTACCCTTTCAAATTACCCTTTTAAAACCAAAGGACCAAAACTGATTTTAACCTTTCATGAATATTGACTAGTCAAATCTTTAACCATTGAACCTTTACACCTAAATTGGACTCCTGGTCAAGTAACTAAACGAACCCCTTTCATTACCCAACGGTCAACGCAAGTCAAATTCATTAAAATATCTAAAAAAAACCAACGCGCCAAAATGTTTTTCCCCTTTTCCCACTCATTCCCAGATTATATAAACCCTAGAATACCCTTATGCCAAATTGATAAAATCAGTACAATTAAAGGGTACGATGGTACATTACACTGACATGCTGACACAAGGGGAATGCCAGGTTGGCAATCCACGACCTTTCCTACCTTCTGATTGGCCAATGCAACGTGGAGACTTGATCTAATGGCTTGGATTGATTGAGTGATTGATGGGACTGATCAAATGGCTCATATTACACAAGAGAAAGCATAAATTTCAAACTTGGATCATTCTCAAGCTCTAGGCTTCGCTTATAAATAGCTCATCATTTTCACAGTTGTAGCATGTAGATTTCTGAGTAGAATTAGTTGTTTATTTCTGTTTTTATGTTTTTAGTTAATTTATGTATTTCAAATTCAAGTTGTATCCAGTTTTTATGAATAAAAGTTCTTTTTAGCCTTAATCCTTCATCTCTTATAATTACTGTTTTGATAATCTCAATAGTTTATTAAGTGTTTCTATTAAGTACTTTAGCTTATTCTCAAACATTTCCAGCTTATTAAGCTCTTCAAACAAAAATCACAAAAAAAATTGGAAAAATTATTTGAAAAAAAAAACTCAAATCTATTTTAAAATGGAATTCAGCTTAAGTTTTTGTTTCTATAAGCTTTTATAAGCTCACTTTAGCTTATTACTTACTTAAATCAGTTCACTACTCAGATTCTACACGCAAACTTTACTTCAGTCAACAAAAGTCAAACTTGCAGAGTTCTAAATTAAATTGGGTTAAGCTGCTGATATGGACTTGGATTTGGGTTGAATTCACTGGAATATGGTTTGGATAATGGGTTAGGATAGGTGATCTCTTGATTTTATTAGCAAACCATTGTGGTTGGACATATGTAAGTACTATTGTTGGAATCACTCATAAACTAGAATTCAAGTGTTAGTAATTAATATGTAATAGTTAGCTTAATTATGGCTTTTATGTTAGTAATCAAGGTTAGGCTCATGTAGAAAGCCCGTGAGCCTATCCAAAGCCCAATAAGGGAAAGGAAGGGAACTTGCATGTTGCCCTAGTTCCTTCCTATAAATACCTCTTGTAAACCCTCACTTGAGGGTTGGTTGTTCATTTCATCTCAATACTCACGCATAACTCTTCTATATTCCTACGCGTATTGCTTTGCTTTGTTCAACCGATCTATCTCTTATCTATACTTCTTATATTGATGCTTGTGTTACAAACATGGTGACCTAACAGTGGTATCAATCGCCAAATAGTTTGGTGAAAAGGTTTTGTTTTTGAAGTCTTTTTGCTACGCGTAAGGTTCACGGTTTCAAAATTTTCATACGCATAAAAAACTCATTTTTCACTTTCAAATCCAAGATTCTTGTACTTTCAAGGTTATTAGGTGTTAAAGGTTAAGTTTTTGGCAAAACGTTTCAAACTTTACGTGTAGATCATTGTTTTTAAGCTTGGTTTTAAACGTGTAGTTATCTCTACGCGTAACGTGTTTAAAAGTTTTGGATCATCAAGTTTCACACTTTTGCGTTATTTTGGTGATATTGAAGCTGTTTCATCACAAAAATCTGGTTTAGAAACATCTTTGGGCGTAAATCGCTTTTGGTTGATTTTTACGCATAAGTAAACCCTAAGTTTACACGTAAGTTCTTCAAGGTTTGATCCTCGTGTTCTTGTTTACTTAGTGTTTTTCTTGCTTGGATAAGCCTGAAAACACTTCGACTTTGGATATCTCTTACACTGGAATAAGTGTAAAGGATTTTTTTGGGTAAAATCCTAATTTTACGCATAAGCTAAAACTTACGCGTAGAAATCTTTACGCCTAAGCATTTTCTTACGCCTAAGCCTTGTCACATTTACTATTTCATCGCATCGTCAACTAGGTTTACAAATATTAAATTCATGCGTAACCTTAGGGGTTTTGCTGCAAATTCATGAACAATCATCAAGGACATTTCATATAGACTAGGTTTAGTCTACATTTCATTAGTAACATTCTCATCATACTAGTTCATGCATGGGTTTGCATTTTACATTAAACGTTTAATTTCATATTAAATAAACGCTATCGCGTAATTAATTATTTTGAACATTTGATCCGATACTTCCAAAAATTTATCCCGATATATTTTTATACTCATATTAAGATTATAAAAATAATATTATGAGTTTACCCGGTGATTTAAATTTATTTCGTAGATAAATTGTTATATTTATATAATTACGACGGTTTTCGTAAAAACTACACGATAATTATTATTTCACTCAAATTTTGCAAGAAATGTATTTTTATAATTTTTATGACTTCAATATATTTTATTGTGACCCGTTAAAATTTATTTTTAGCTAACGCTACCCTAAATGCTTAAATAAATATACAATTTATTAACTATCCTTAAATAATCATACATTCTACTACACATCTATTCATTTAAAAAAAATATCCTAGCTAATGAGGACACCCTTGTGTCGACAAGGGGAATGACTCACCTTCAAATTTGCTAAATATCTTATACTTAAATCATATTATATTTTCATTTAACACATACAAGTAAAGATTTCAAAGTGTAAAAGATCAAGTCTCTTCCTCTCTTCTCTCTACAACCGGCCACACCATAGAAACAAGAGAAGATCACAAATTTTTTTCAAGTCAAGTTAATTAACAATCTAGACACACTCTTGATTAAGGTTTTGAAATAAAAACCATGGGTGTTTAGGATTAAACCTTTGTTCACTAACCTCATCAAGTTAACTAGTAAGCATCTCATATTCATTTTCATCTTTCATATTTATTTTATGTTCATTTCATCATATTTGAGTAAAACATACAAGTTATATGATGTCTATACCACTTAAATTGTTTATAAACTATATAAATTCATATATGTTATCCTATAATTACTCCTTGAAATATATCACTTTTGGTGATGCCTAGGAACCAATGACACCCTAAGAAGGTGTATGGTAGGATTAGAATAGCTTCGGAGTTGTTTTGAATTGGTTAGAATAGGTTTTGCGCGTGAAAAACTCATTTCGACAACTTTATTTAGAGGTCTGATCTTATTTTTAAATTCTGGAATTCTCGACAGTAGGTAAATATTTTTGGCCTAGATATTTAGAAAATATACTTTAAAACGAAAACGTGGTCGCTTGAACGGATTAAAACGGAGTTATAACGAAGAAGTTATGAATTTTTGAAGTTTGACGACGAAAACTAATAATTTCAGAAATTTCAGCATGTAATTGTCACTCTTTACGAGTAAAAAATGAGGCTTAAGCATTATGAATTGTGTCGACTTATCAAAAATATATTAGTATACTTTAATACGAATCTAAGGATGTAGAAAACGTAGAAAACGGACTTGTAACGATTAAATTATACACGTTTACACAAAGTTGCCGTAACTTTATTATATAAGAAAAACTAATATATTTCTGTTGAGGGTCGTTTTTAACAAGGATGTAATACTTTTTATAACGTGATGTCTTCTAGTAAAAGTAAGTTTGCCAAGCATATTTTCCAAAATGTCCAACCGTTCGTCAAGCGGAGTTGTAATGAATAAAATACGGTCACTTAAACTTTGCCGAAAACCACCCTTAAACATTATTTCGGATACAAGTACCATACTTTACCTATATTTTTCTCCATGATCGAGACCTCTAGGATGAAAACTTAAATGCTAAAACTTTGAGATAATGATACAAGCTTCCCAAAACCGTTGAGTTTGTTTCCTAACACTTGATGTGCACCATTTTACGACTAGCTTTTCGAGGCCGTATATTCACTTTCATGAAATTGTCAAATGACATTATTTTACTATAAAAGTTATAATTTCAAAATAAATCACTAAATGACTATCGTAGGATATCATTTCAATATAAATACTTGTAAAGTAATTTAAAAATGGTCAAGACGTTATGAGATTATTTTTCGACGATAAGTATCATTTTCAAAAATTCACAAGTGGTATAGATATCATATGAATTGCATGCATAACATTACATTGTAACTTATCATATATCATATCATTCATAATAGGTCGTGGTTAGAGAGTTGCGTCTCATTTCTTTGCATCCACTTTATCATCATAACTATTGCAACAGGTGAGTTCATACCCGCTTTTACTCGTTTAAATTCTTACAAACTCTTTGGGGAGATCCATGCTTAAATACTTGTTTTTACTCTTGCGAATACTCAAACCATTTATACAATTGTGTTACACTATACTTCTTATACTCTTTGGACATTATGTGTGGTTTATTGCGATATGTGCCTTAATGTGCTAAACTTGTTTTCAATTATGCTTCAACATACATACTTTAGCAACTGGTTAACTCCGGCGGGAGCCGGCGGAGAGGTATTGATAGTACTATCGGCCGACGCCCCACCCTTGTGTCCCCGATGACTTGACCGGGGTGAATATAATCTGTTATTCAATGAGACACAACAAACAATTTAGACTTGTCAAGAGGTTCGGTTGGCTGTGATTCTTTGCATTAAGTACTTGTATATATCGTATGCACATATGTCCTACTTACAAACAAGATTGACAATTCTATTTTAGGCAATGGGTTGTGAACACATAGGTATGAAGTTTTGTATGGGCGGAACTCAGAACTGAATGGATTTACAATGCCTTTGCTGCATCAACATTCTTTAAAGACTTTTTCAAATCATTTTCAACAAACTTATGAACTCACCAACCCTTGTGTTGACACTTTTTAGCATGTTTATCTCAGGGCGTAAGGAGATAGCATTTCATGGAGCTTTTGTGTCACATGGCATTCATTGGAGTCTTGTGTTTTTATCAATTACCATTCGACATGTTTTGTAACCCTTTATGTATTATCAAACTTTGGGATCTCATGTTTTGTAAACTTTAACTTTATTTAATCGAATGGTAAACTTTTCAAAACGTCTCATTTTAGAGGTCGTTTTATGTATCCATGCTTTGTGCTATGACATCATACCCCAAAGACACTATCGCTCCGCGATATTTTGGGGTTGTGACAGATTGGTATCAGAGCCTTGGTTATAGAGAACTAGGTTGCATTTTAGTTCCTAGACTATAACCGCTTTCACGACGATCCTTTCTTTTCCTATCGCCTTACACACTTTTCGTGCGATATGTTTTCTCAAAATTTCTTCTAGACCCTCCTCATTGGATAACATGGTTTCCTTGTACCGATAGGGGAGTCCCAAAATCTAGTCAAGTCATCAAAAATATGGAGCTCAGTAATGAGCACTTATCTAACTTGATCTCGTGACAGTTCTTGTTTGATGAGACACGAGATCGAGCTAAATAAGTGTTACTATATAGTCAGATAGATTTGATGATTTTGCCCGAGGATGGGAGTTCTCTTGAGGATACTTTGGGAACCGCTGGCGACTAAACCTCATCGTGACTTTAGCACCTAAAGGAATTTCCTAGACACCAAGTGCGACTCTCCCTAGATACCTACCCTAAATTCCTCCTCCACCGCTTAGAATCGGATGATAGAATGGCTACCTATTTCAGTAACATCAATCGCCGAGACATGTATGCTTAGTGGTATGTACACGCAGTGAAATGAGGCAATTCTAATTATGGTGGCCAACATAATTATAAATGCGTCACAACCCACGTGGACATATGCGACCACGATACGTAGATCGTGTGGGCACACCTTATGAACCAATTTGTGGCGTGGTATTATGTTTGAGGACGTTAAGTATAGACATTGGGAACTCAACGGTCCTTTCCTTGCAGATATCATGGCACCAAAGAGGGTAACACGCAGCACTAGCCGAGGTGGTGCGCGCAAAGGGTGGAAGGACAGTGAGCTGGAGGTAGAGAAGGCGGTCGCGACATGGGTAACAATGACAACAACGATGGCGGAAACCCTGATTTTGCCGCCATCATTGCTAAACAACTTCAAATCTTGCTTCCCACTATTGTCACACAAGTTGGAAATCATATGAATAACTCGAAACCACGGAACGGGAATGGCGACACCAACAATGTAGTTGGCGGGCAACAACAACAACAACAACAAATGTAACCGATGCACGTGATAAGGAATTTTCGATGCAAACCCGTGGATTTTGATGGTATAGGAGGTGCTTTGGCGTATACTCGATGGGTAGAGAAGACAGAGTCGGATCGACATCGCAATTGTGCCGCACATCGAGGGTGAAGTATGTGCTTGCTTGCTATCGTGGAAGGCATTGACATGGTGGAACACATAGCTACAAGCTAGGGGCAGAAGCAGCTATAGGTATGACATGGGACTAATTTAAGGCGTTATTGAAAGAGGAGTACCGCCCGGACAATGAAATGCAAAAACTGGAACATGAACTTTATCATCACTCTATGATAGGAGCTGGTCACGCAGCCTACACAGATCGATTCCATGAATTAGCTAGACTAGTTCCTCATCCGGTTACCCTGAATCCAAGAGAATCGCGAGGTACATATATGGTCTTGTGCCAGAAATCCGTGGAACTGTGAAAACAACCGAGCCGTCTACAATACAAAGTGCAATACGAGGGCCGGAACCCCGATGCACGAGATGGTTAGAAATGGTACCTTGAAGAGCAAGGACAAGAGGAAGGAAGCGAGTGGGTCGAATAGGCGATGGATCGGTAGCGCATACAACAAAAGGGCAAGAGTTTTGTGGCAACCGGTAATCGAACAAAGAGAGTATGCGGTACACATCCCAAATGTGCTAAATGTGCTTATCATCATCCAAGACCAAGCCCGCCGCTTGTGTACAAATTGCAATCGATACGCCATCTTAAGGAGCAAGTAAAACACAGTAACACCAGCTAATGTGGGTAACATGAGGAATAATCAAAGGACTTGCTTCGAGTGCAACAAACCGAATCACTACCGGAATAATTGTCCTAGGTTGAATGGAACACAGGGACAACCACAGGGTAACCAAAGACCTAGCTCTAGCAATAGAAGGAAATAACCCAAACCAGTGTACTCAATATCACCCACCCCGAGCTCGAGCATTCTATTTAGGGACTGAGGCGTACCGCAATGCGTAACGCACGCTTTTCCCTAGACCATTAAGTGATCCACGTATTATTCGATTCAGTGAGCCTCATTAGATAAGAAACCTAGACGCGTAAGTTTTGGCATAAGCACTTTTGACCATACACCCGATTTCGAAACCTAAGGGTAGACATATAGTTATCATTAATTGAATCACGAGGACGTGATTCCTCTGACATGGGAAGAATGTCACAATTCTCAATTTCCGGTCATTTCTCACATTTACTATTTCATCGTTTACCGTCAACTAGGTTTACAAATATTAAATTCGCGTAACCTTACGGGTTTAGTTGCGAATTCATGAACAATCATCAAGGACATTTCATATAGACTAGGTTTAGTCTACATTTCATTAGTAACATTCTCATCATACTAGTTCATGCATGGGTTTGCATTTTACATTAAACGTTTAATTTCATATTAAATAAACGCTATCGCGTAATTAATTATTTTGAACATTTGATCTGATACTTCCAAAAATTTATTCCGATATATTTTTATACTCATATTAAGATTATAAAAATAATATTATGAGTTTACCTAGTGTTTTAAATTTATTTTGTATATAAATTGTTATATTTATGTAATTACGACGGTTTTCGTAAAAACTACACGATAATTATTATTTCACTCAAATTTTGCAAGAAATGTATTTTTATAATTTTTATGACTTCAATACATTTTATTGTGACCCGTTAAAATTTATTTTTAGCTAAAGCTACCCTAAATGCTTAAATAAATATACAATTTATTAACTATCCTTAAATAATCATACATTCTACTACACATCTATACATTTAAAAAAAATATCCTAGCTAATGAGGACACCCTTGTGTCGACAAGGGGAATGACTCACCTTCAAATTTGATAAATATCTTATACTTAAATCATATTATATTTTCATTTAACACATACAAGTAAAGATTTCAAAGTGTAAAAGATCAAGTCTCTTCCTCTCTCTCTCTACAACCGCCACACCATAGAAACAAGAGAAGATCACAATTTTTTTCAAGTCAAGTTAATTAACAATCTAGACACACTCTTGATTAAGGTTTTGAAATAAAAACCTTGGGTGTTTAGGATTAAACCTTTGTTCACTAACCTCATCAAGTTAACTAGTAAGCATCTCATATTCATTTTCATCTTTCATATTTATTTTATGTTCATTTAATCATATTTGAGTAAAACATACAAGTTATATGATGTCTATACCACTTAAATTGTTTATAAACTATATAAATTCATATATGTTATCCTATAATTACTCCTTGAAATATATCACTTTTGGTGATGCCTAGGAACTAATGACACCCTAAGAAGGTGTATGGTAGGATTAGAATAGCTTCGGAGTTGTTTTGAATTGGTTAGAATAGGTTTTGCGCGTGAAAAACTCATTTCGACAACTTTATTTAGAGGTCTGATCTTATTTTTAAATTCTGGAATTCTCGACAGTAGGTAAATATTTTTGGCCTAGATATTTAGAAAATATACTTTAAAACGAAAACGTGGTCGCTTGAACGGATTAAAACGGAGTTATAACGAAGAAGTTATGAATTTTTGAAGTTTGACGATGAAAACTAATAATTTCAGAAATTTCAGCATGTAAATGTCACTCTTTACGAGTAAAAAATGAGGCTTAAGCATTATGAATTGTGTCGACTTATCAAAAATATATTAGTATACTTTAATACGAATCTAAGGATGTAGAAAACGTAGAAAACGGACTTGTAACGATTAAATTATACACGTTTACACAAAGTTGCCGTAACTTTATTATATAAGAAAAACTAATATATTTCTATTAGACAAACCTTACGGCAACAAGTGACCATGTTGAGGGTCGTTTTTAACAAGGATGTAATACTTTTATAACGTGATGTCTTCTAGTAAAAGTAAGTTTGCCAAGCATATTTTCCAAAATGTCCAACCGTTCGTCAAGCGGAGTTGTAATGAATAAAATACGGTCACTTAAACTTTGCCGAAAACCACCCTTAAACATTATTTCGGATACAAGTACCATACTTTACCTATATTTTTCTCTGTGATCGAGACCTCTAGGATGAAAACTTAAATGCTAAAACTTTGAGATAATGATACAAGCTTCCCAAAACCGTTGAGTTTGTTTCCTAACACTCGATGTGCACCATTTTACGACTAGCTTTTCGAGGTCAGTATATTCACTTTCATGAATTTGTCAAATGACATTATTTTACGACGAAAAGTTATAATTTCATAATAAATCACTAAATGACTATCGAAGGATATCATTTCAATATAAATACTTGTAAAGTAATTTAACAATGGTCAAGACGTTATGAGATTATTTTTCGACGATAAGTATCATTTTCAAAAATTCACAAGTGGTATAGATATCATACGGATTGCATGCATAACATTACATTGTAACTTATCATATATCATATCATTCATAATAGGTCGCGGTTAGAGAGTTGCGTCTCATTTCTGTGCATCCACTTTATCATCATAACTATTGCAACAGTGAGTTCATACCCGCTTACTCGCTTAAATTCTTACAAACTCTTTGGGGAGATCCATGCTTAAATACTTGTTTTTACTCTTGCGAATACTCAAACCATTTATACAATTGTGTTACACTATACTTCTTATACTCTTTGGACATTATGTGTGGTTTATTGCGATATGTGCCTTAATGTGCTAAACTTGTTTTCAATTATGCTTCAACATACATACTTTAGCAATCTGGTTAACCGGAGCCGGCGGAGAGGTATTGATAGTACTATCGGGCCGACGCCCCACCCTTGTGTCCTTGATGACTTGACCTGGGGTGAATATAATCCGTTATTCAATGAGACACAACAAACAATGTAGACTTGTCAAGAGGTTCTTGGTGTGATTCTTTGCATTAAATACTTGTATATATCGTATGCACATATGTCCTACTTACAAACAAGATTGACAATTCTATTTTAGGCAATGGGTTGTGAACACATAGGTTGCGAAGTTTTGTATGGGCGAACTCGAACTGAATGGATTTACAATGCCTTTGCCGCATCAACATTCTTTAAAGACTTTTTCAAATCATTTTCAACAAACTTATGAACTCACCAACCCTTGTGTTGACACTTTTTAGCATGTTTATCTCAGGTCGTAAGGCGATAGCATTTCATGGAGCTTTTGGGTCACATGGCATACATTGGAGTCTTGTGTTTTTATCAATTACCATTCGACATGTTTTGTAACCCTTTATGTATTATCAAACTTTGGGATCTCATGTTTTGTAAACTTTAACTTTATTTAATCGAATGGTAAACTTTTCAAAACGTCTCATTTTAGAGGTCGTTTTATGTATCCATGCTTTGTGCTATGACATCATACCCCAAAGACACTATCGTTCACGCGATATTTTGGGGGTGTGACAATCTTCATCATTGGTCTAAAGTGGATTTGGAAAAACAAATCGGATGCTAAAGGAACCGTGAATCGTAAATAAGTCACGCCTGGTGGCTAAGGGTTATAGACAGGAAGAGGGTATTAACTTTGAAGAATCATTCGCCTCGTTGCTCGCCTTGAGGTCGTTCGACATTTCGCGTCATGCGGCTCATATGAATATAACGGTATTTCGATGGACGCCAAAACTGCTTTCGAATGGGAAACCGAAGAAAAGTTTATGTCAGCCACCCAGAAGGATTCGTTGATCCAGAGTTCCCGAACCATGTCTACAAGCTGAAAAAAGCTCTCTACGGACTCAAACAAGCTCCTCGGGCATGGTACGATAAGTTATCACCCTTTCTCCTTGCTAATAACTTCTCTAAAGGTTCGGTCGACCCTACACTTTTCATACAATATCACGGGCACACATTTTAATCGTTCAAATTTATGTGGATGACATCATTTTTGGGTCAACACATTTAAAATACTCAAATGCTTTTTCAAAACTAATGAAAAAATATTTTGAAATGTCCATGATGGGTGAACTTACGTTCTTTCTAGGACTGCAAGTTCATCAATCACCCCATGGTATTTTCCTGAGTCAGTCCAAATATGCCCTTGAACTTTTAAACAAATTTGGAATGCAAATGTGTGACACCTATGCCACACCAATGGCACATACCAAGAAACTAGACGCTGATTTACATGGGAAATTGGTGGACCCTACCAAATACCAAAGTATCATTGGGTCTCTCATGTATCTAACCTTGCGGCCTGATATTGTTTTTGCCGTCTATCTTTGCTCCCGTTATCAGTCGAGACCAACTCAAACTCACCTCTCTGAGGCTAAAAGAATCCTCCGATACATCAAGGGAACCATTAACTTGGGGATCCGGTATCCAAAGGATTCGGTTTAGAACTAATAGCTTTTTCGACGCCGATCACGCAGATGCTTAGATTCACGTAAAAGTACTTCAAGAGCATTACAATTTCTTGGTGATAAACTGGTGTCATGGCAATCGAAGAAGCAGGATTGTACATCGCTGTCCTCAACAGAAGCTAAATATGTAGCCATGTCGGCGTGTTGTGCTCATGTCATTTGGATGAGAACACAACTCAAAGACTATGGTTACATATTTGACAAAATCCTGATGTACTGCGACAATCGGAATGCTATTGCGATCTCGCAACTCGTTCAACATTCAAAATCCAAGCACATCGATCTTCGATATCATTTCATCAAGGAGCACGCGGAAAAGGGTACCGTTGAATTATATTTTGTGGGTACTGAATACCAACTGGCAGATCTTCTCACCAAAACCTTAGCTCCTCCTAGGTTTAATGAGTTGGTCCATCGGATTGGTATGCGATGTTTGACTCCAGAGGAACTGGATGAACTTTTAAAACATTCTTAAAACCAGTCAAACACCAAAACATCTTTTGTAAATAATTTCAAAAACAAAATACAAAATTATAAAATCTGATAAAAACAACAAAAATATTCTTCTATCTATATTTCTTGTAACATGGCAAGTACAAATCTTCCGTCAACACTTGAATCTTTCAAAATTTAGTATTTTATATTCAAGTGTTGAGGGGGAGAAAGCAAATATTTTTCGGTTTCATAAAACCTTGTACTTGCATGTTACCTCATCCTGGTTGTTTCTTTAATAATGGTGGTCACATTTCGGTTAATCGACACTCCTGACTCAAATTTATAAAATTTCATTATTTCTTAAGTCGAGGGGGAGTGTCGTCATGTATTCTTTCCATAAATCATACTTTTGGTAACCAAAATGGAAGTTATGGGAGTTGGATGTAAATGGTTAAGGTGGAGGGACTGAAAGTGTCAAATGCTCAAAGTACTTTTTAACAATATACTTCACCTAATTTTCAAAATCACATTTACTTCTCTTCATTTAACATCCAACCACCCTAAACCTACGGCTAAGAATCAACTTGCAAATCCGTGTTTTTGATCATCATTTTGTATGTGATTTCATAATCTAAACATGTTTTCAAATAATGGTTTTTGATTTCATCAACATCCAACGGTTTAATCTTGGGTTTGAATGAGTTTTGTGTTCTACGCGTAAGCCATGAACACAAACTCTTCATTTGTGTGTTTGTGTTAATGAAAATAGTGTTAAAATGCTTAAAAGTTCATACCATAAATGTTTTCATCAAGCAAATCCACCCAGAAACAAGAATTAAATGATTTCTGAGTTAGGGTTCTTAAGCGTAAAATAGGTGTTTTCAAATGTGAGAGTTTCTGGCTAAAAGGATGGGTGTGTGTTGTTGTTTACATGTTTAATTGATAGTATCTAGGCTTAGATCATTCTCAGAAACATCAATTGTGATCAAACTGAGATTTAGGGTTTATGTTCTTGACAATTAGGTACTTTTGATTCACAAGTCCTTTTGTGTTAAAACTTGTTTAGAACCACTCACAAGGCTTCTAAGATCACCCAGAAAAACTTTGGTGCATTTCCTATGGCTAAATCTCTTAGTCGTAATTCTTGAATAGTTAGGGTTTAAGTTTTACGCATAAGATGTTCCACGCGTAACTGTTTTGATTGAATATGGCATGTTTGAACTGAAAGAGGTTGAATGTCATGTTAATCTATGAGTTATGATTCATTTGTTTCAGGTTATTACGCGTGAAAAATTCAGAATCAAGGTTACTTGAACTTCTACGCATAAGGATCACCTTACGCGTAGCAAGTTATGTGTAAGAGAAATCTTACGCGTAAGGTTCTACAATGGGGACTACGCGTATCCTGTGAAGGATATGCGTAAAGTGAACCTTTACACATAAGGTTCACTCTTACGAAAAGCCTTGCGCGTAAGGTTCCATATACGCTTATGCGTAAGCTCTATGCCTAAGGCCCTCTTTTCCTACGCGTAACTTTTCTTACGCCAGAAGTCAAGATCCTACGCGATAAGCTTATGCTTACGCGTATAACTACTCCTGCTACGTATAAGCTTGCAAAATCTACGCCTAAGCCTAGTTTTAACCAAAATTATGAATTGTTACGCGTGTAAACATGCAAATAAATATATCATAACGTCACGAAACCAAAATGTCACCAATAAGCTTAAATGTTTAATAAGTTGTAAAAATAAGTGAAAACTTGGACTTTAAAACTCAAAGTTAATCTACTCACGAAACTTATCACGACGCCTTTGGATTATTGGACTAACAAGTGACATTAGACTCGTAACAATCATTGACATATCACATTCAATAAATAGACAATAAAATCAACTGCTGACTAACGTAATGTCTTTCGATATGTTGGTTCTTTTGGCTAAATATCATTCAGATCACGATATGGATGTTCAAATGCAAAATGTGGATGCACCAAATGTTCTCACTATTGAAGATATCTTCCCTCATGGTTACCCAATGAAGATCGGAAAGAACAACCTCAAAGTAGATTTTGATAGCTTCACTGCTCGAGTCTTCGTGTCGATTGCAGTGGATATTCTGAAGACTCACCCTACCGTAATATGCTTACAAATTCTGCTATCGTGCCGAGATCTACATTCACCAATTCCCGCATACAATACATAAGGTCAAAGGTCAAAATGTCGTGACGGTGACGCTTAACAACAAACAGTCACCATCACACCAGAGATTTAAGGGCTATTCTTCTTATTCCTGCCATCGAGCCTACCAATACAATGCTACTCCAATGGAAGAGGTCGTTCTCCAGTTCATGGTCGACATCGGCTATGATGAAGCTACCGGGGTAATCACAAAGCACTCATCTGTTGATCTCAAGAACATTCCCCAGCCATGGAGAAACCTCTACATAATGATTGCCAAATCCGTTTCCGGACGTGATAGTGGTCATGAGCATCCCAAGCTCATGGAACAACAAATATTTTGGGCTATGGTCAACATGAAACACATAGAAGTTGAAGCTCTGATATGGGAGGACATGATGTCTTACGTTAAAAAGCCCGGCACCAAGATCCCGTATATCAGATATACCAAACTGTTGATCCAAAGAGCTCTAGGGTATAATCCTGATATTCCCTTGAGACTTGATGACCCCAAACAACACTCCGTGTTGTATGAGCCCACACTCACTGTCAGATTTAAGGACTCAACAACAAAGAAACAAGGTGCGGTTGCCGATCATCTTCTTACCGATGCTATCAAAGAACTTTATTCAGTAGAAACGATATTTGGCGCAGCTTGAAGCGGCAAAGTAGGTTTCCTTGATGAAAAGTCCTCCGTACACCTACTAGGAAAACAAGGAGAGGCAAGGCATGAAGTATTATGATAATGAGAGTATGAGAAAGTATCCCAAGAGGACTCATGTTCTCAAAAGAAAAATTCCCTCAAAAGAAGCCATCCCTATTCCCAAACCTGAACCGCAACAAAAGCTAATGGACGAGGACTCAGAGGACACTCAAACGGACGAAGAGGTCATCCTCTCTGAAACTCCAATCGATGACACTTAAATCGCGTGGCAAAACCTCCTAGTCCAAAAGCTGATAAAGGCAAAGGGAAAACTCCAGTGCTTGAACAAGAGGAGGAAAGCTCGGAAGAAGAGCCACCGGGTAAAGACTACAGAAAAAGGTGAAGAATATCAAACTCCAACACGCTGCCAAAGAGTTCGTAAAGGAACAAACTCGTGGCCTCGGAGGGTCAAGTGGTGGTGCACTATCTACACCAGTTCTTGATGCGGTTAATCAACCCGATAAGGGAACTGGTACCATCACCCACGATCAACAACAATGGCAACTGGAGGACACTATCACCTATGAATTTGAGGAACCGTAAAAGGAAGATCCGAGAAGATTTTGATAAAGATGCTGAGATTGTAGCTAAAGAAAAAGCAGATAAAGAAGCTCAAGCTCAAGCAGATGAAGAAGCCAGGATTAAGGTTGAAGAAATGGCTAAGTCCGAAAAGGTGACGGTTGATTACGATGATTTTCTTCTAGACACCCAAAGACGCTTCCAAGGAACTAACTTCGAGCCGCTAAAAGACCCCGAAGTCTCCTCATGTCTCATCATCATCAGACTCGTCTTCTCACTCTTCACTACCACCATCCAAAGGCTCAACCAGATCCACATCCAAGTCTCAGAAGAAACCAACCGACTCTTGGATATCCTGAGCTAAGACAAAGATTGTCAATGTTGTCAAGCAAGTCAGGAAGAAAGACGTGACCAATAAAAAGTCAATCAACTCGCTGACAGAATCAACTTTCTTCAAAACGGGATAAACGAATTGTTGAAAGAAAGGGAGCATATCCAGAAGTTTATCAAAGGAGATTTCCAAAAGGAAATGGAGAAGACGGCAAGAGAATATACTCACAAGTTCCTTCTCGACTCGTTCCTAGAGTGACAGGGATATGTTCGCCGTAAAACTTACTCCAAATATCGCCGCATGGGTTAAACATACATTGGCCAAAGAACCCGATCTCTCCGAAGGCGTGTTAATTTTGAAATTGGTGATGCAAATGTCAAAACGATCTGCAACCTTTACTTCGGATGAAGCTAAATTCTTTGAGGGTCTACTAGATTATCAACTCAGATCTTCATGCAAAGAGTCAGCAGATCAACCTAAAAGACCAAGAGATGACGATGATAAGGACAAGGATTATGCACCTAAACGTCCAAAGAAGTCTGGTGAATCTTCCTCTATGCCACCACCAACCCAAAGGACTCCAACCGAAAGAAGATCTCCACCAAGTTCTGAGAAAAACCTCAGACTCGAAGTTACCACCATCTACAGAGAAAACCGGTGATCATTTCGAGTACACTGGTGGTGACAATGAAGAGATCCCAGAGCCCCAACAACAACCCACCTCTCCCACCATAACAAAGAAACCATAATCCTCATCTAAGCCAAAGAAGAAGAAGAAGAAGACGAAGACAGATGTTCTCTCATGGCTAGATGACAATACAAAAAAAGAATATGACTAGTTTTCTAGACTTTGTGATGCTACTCCCTCACTGCCAGATGGTCAAGAAATGGTAGAAGGACGTACTATGGAGCATGTGAAGCTGATTCAAGAACAATTCAGAGTAAAGAAGATGACTAAGGCTGAGCTAAAGCGAATTAAGAATGATGCCTTCCAACTGTTTAAAGACAGCTCAGAAAGTGCAATCGAAGTTGAATACCATCTCAAAAACATTGCACGAGCCATGTCGAACAATATCGATTGGCTCAATCCCGAAGCTAACATCGACTTCACAAGAAAATACAAAGCTCCATACTACACAGACTGGACAAGACCTCTACCTACAATTGGCCAACCGGATCAACCCAAGATTTCCATTCCATTACTTCTTCAACAAAGACCTAGAATTTCTTCTACACGGTAGCGATGTCTCCAAGAAATACGCTACATCACTCACACTTCCTTTCCCTGCAGCAATAGACTCCAACAGCATAGCCATCGAGGAAAATGCTACTCACATGTTTGCCGACAAAGTGGAAAAGTATGACCTTGATGCAATGTATAGGATTCACCATTGGCCTGAACGCCGAAGAATCTTCTATAAAAGTCTGCAGGTTCAAACTTCAAAACACGAAGTGTTTAGTGATAAGCGGATCGTTGCTATTAAGCATGTTACTCTCTCGTCAAAGTGGGATTACACTTTCCTCAAGAAAATAGTGGTCAAACGTCAAGACGAAGAGGACTATGACTTCTGTGAAGTGGATTTTCAAAGATTGTCTCTTAACGACATTGAAGATATGTATCTTGCAAAGGTACAGGGACGAATGCGACATTTCTCTACGTAAATCCAACGTGAGTTCATCAAGTCGTTGTTAATCTTCATCGAAGCATAGTGATCCAGAACGTGTAGAGGACATTCAACTTGCCGTGGAATTATCTACGCAGTTAACCTTACTAAACCACAGCTCGACCTTCCCGACATAAACACACTTCCTCAAGATACCCTCATCAAAGAAACCATTTGGAGTCGTCTACCGCAGTGAACTACAATCGAAATTGCTTAATGGCGTGCAGAGAGCTTCATAAGTTTGGGGATCATACAATCAAGAATGTCGTGGATGGTTTAGCTTATCGGTTAAAGGAGATACATAAAGTCATAGGGTCGAAGAAGAGATGGAATTCGAAGGATAAAAGGGATGTTAAGAGGATCATCACCCGCATCGATGAAAGGTTGTTCGGGGACCGCCGTAACGCTGGAGAGTTTTCGTAGGTGGTCGTCCCCAAAGATTTCTCTCACAGGCTATCAACGCCCGTAACGCATTCCTGGAGTTATTGCTGGACTACCGGATTCTCCTAGTAACCCTTGATTTGTTTCTTTATCTTACCATTTGGATGTGTGATGTTTAATGACATTGGCTTGTGCACACATAACAGTGCCACAATCCTTATAAAAGGAGCTTAAAGCTTCTTACTTTTGAGTAAAGCTTATCAAAACTTTCACTTTTTAAAGTTTTGCTCAAAAGGACAAGTACTTCCCTTATGATTTTCAAAACCTCAAAAGTTTATATCACTTGTTGAGGGGGAGTATTTGATTAAAAACTTTGTTCAAAAAATTGTTCTTTGTGGTAATCTTCCCACAAAAACTCAAAATGGTCATATTCGATATCAAATTTCAAAAATAACATTTATATGCCATTTTGAGGGGGAGAAAAATTATGTGATAAGAAATATGTTGTGAATTGAAAATGAATCGTTGTGATAAAAGACTTAACCAATGAATTGACGAGATCTTAAATGTTAGTAACTCGAAAAGACTTGTCCGGACGGGTAATAATTTCAAACTATTTTGCTAGTGATGTAAACGTGTCTCGCAAAGGACTTGTCCGAGTAGAATGTACCATCCGAGAAACTCTTGGTAGACATGAACTTTGACGGGTTTGACAACCTTTAGAGGTTTGTCCACACCTTCAAGGTAGTTATTAGAGCTAGCTGTCACCTAAAAGCTGACAATGTAACTCTTTAACTATGCAACGTAATCGTGTCTCGCGGGGAATTGTCTATCTTGAGTTGATCAATTCAAAAGTGCGCGCTCTTCTCTCACCGTGCAAATTTCTATTAACATACTTAAGCACGTGTAGAGGGGGAGTATTTTTGCTAAATATAAAACTCTCGAAGTATTATAAAATGTTTCTTACTTATAAATACTTTGAGAGATTTTTCATGCAAATTAGTTTTGTGGCAATGGAGTTATAATGTGATTAAGGTTAGGAATAATCGTCTGATCCGCCAGAGTTGGAGGGATCTACCCAAGGACACCACCAATAGTTAGAATTAGAAGTCCTTAGGTACGATTATAAAAAGGAGAAAATGAGAATCGGAGAAAGAAGGAGTTGAAGAATTAAAAAAATGCAAAGAAAAGGGTGAAAAGAAATAGCCCTCCAGATTATTCAACTTAGGCGCATAACCGGTTCAATTCATATGCTACTGGTTGTCACTAGATGACACCGGTATTGAAAATCAAAGTCGTCATGGACCCAATGACGCATGCACTAAACCTTCTTAGCCATTCAAGTTTCTCTCAACAGAAGCTTGTTTCATTCTCACAAGGAACCCTACGTAAACTATCGGCTTTCTCTTAGAGATTGCCGGTATTGAAGAAGGAGACCTCTTCCTAGTCTCCGCCAGAAAACCAAAGCACACTATTGAGTCTAGAGCTACGAGATTCATCAAAAGATCTCTTAGGTACACTTGACAATTCATCACTTGTCGTTCAACAATAAGAACGCAAGTGATTCATTATCGAGTCCTTCACAGATCTTAGCAATCTGTCGAGAACATTTATGAGAGGTTTACAAATGTGATCCTCGATGATTGAATGGAAACTCCCGCCGTGGTCAACATCAAACGTACCGACAAGAGGTCACTTCAATAACTCCCCGTGGATTACGCTTAGTGTGTCTCAAACGGTCTACAGGCGTGGGGTGATGCTTCGTGTACCTCAAATGCTCATCTCGAATCAGTAGGTGTACTTTGGTACATCGCGTTATCTCACTTGTGGGACTCCAGCCAGGAACAGTACCTTTGTAAGAATTAGAGTTGTGTTTTCACACTATGTGTTAACACTGGTTCAAACTTGTGCTACTGGATTATTTCTAACCCATGTTTTATGTTTTCTTCTTATGGATGCTTATGGGTGGAAAAGATCGTGCAGATTCTCCACATGCTCATACCAACAACAACACTAATTGATGTTCTCTCAAAAGGCAACACAAAGTCAGAATGATTCTTAGTCAAAGCCAAAGAATCTACAAAGTTTAAAGACTAAGAGAACTACATCGATCGAAATCTAACATCTAAGAGCGTGTGACCATGTTGGAGAAAGACGTGGAGACACCGAGCAACGGCGGACCTGATCGACAAAGAACAACATACTATCACTACCATTACAAAGAACAAAGATAATGATGACGCCAAAGCGTAGAATACTTCAAAGGAAACAATTTCTCTGCACTGGGGAGATTGTTCGAATCAAGGCACTTCTTCTCACAAGAAAGAAGAATGTCGAAGACGCCAAAGCTACTATTACATCAACACCTACAATGTTTATATCATCAATCACTAACACTTAGGGGGAGATTGGTGGAATCACTCCTAAACTAGAATTCAAGTGTTAGTAATTAATATGTAATAGTTAGCTTAATTATGGCTTTTATGTTAGTAATCAAGGTTAGGCTCATGTAGAAATCCCATGAGCCTATCCAAAGCCCAATAAGGGAAAGGAAGGGAACTTGCATGTTGCCCTAGTTCCTTCCTATAAATACCTCTTGTAAACCCTCACTTGAGGGTTGGTTGTTCATTTCATCTCAATACTCACGCATAACTCTTCTATATTCCTACGCGTATTGCTTTGCTTTGTTCAACCGGTCTATCTTTTATCTATACTTATTATATTGATGCTTGTGTTACAAACATGGTGACCTAACAACTATGTTCTGAGTTAGATTAAGTTCATTGTTTAAATAGCTTAAATAATGTTTAATTGAGTAGAATATAGTGTAGTTTTGCATGTTTATTTGTAGTCTCTATTATTATTAATATCTCATATCATAACCTGCATTATCTCTGCATTAGTAGGAGTAGTATTTTTATAGTGTCAATATTGTTCTAGTTGCATCATTTAAGTATCACATCATCACTCGACTGCTTTCAAGCATAAAATGGTTAAGATCTTAGATTCATTGGGATATTTGCATATCACCATTTAAACTAGTGTTTGGATCGTGATATAGATCGTGATAAAGGGTGGTTTAGAGAATAAGCTTAGTCAATATAGTCTCAATTAGGTCTATTACACTCATTTGTAGCCTTAGTTGCATCTGCACTTCACTGAAAGTCAATTTCATCTTTAATTCATTCTAGCATGCACATCAGATAGTTTTAGGATTGCATAAATTAGTATTTAGGTATTAAATCAGTTTAGATAGCATAATCTAGTCTTAGTTCATTAGTAAACATCATTTAGCATCAAATTGAAGTAATCAAGTTTCATTAAAGTCCAATTTGCAAAGATTTCAGGAAAGTCAAAATTTATAAAACATTCTCAATTGGTTGCACTTTTGGAATTTTAAATTCTTCACAACTTGACCAAATCATCTGTAATTTTGAAATTTAGATCTCTGATTGGTTGTGTTTAGCAGTATAATTTTAGAATATTTTTGGAAAATTTTTAAGTCAGTTAAAATCATGCTTAAAGTTGGACAGTTTTTAAAGTAGTGTCCTGTGTCACTAGTCTCAGTATATGTTTATGCTATCTCAGCCATTTCACAAGTTTCTCTAAAGTTCAATTCGTGTTCTAATAAGCTCAAACTTGGTAGATTAACTCTTTTCCAGCTAGAATTGAACATCCAACATTTGGTTTGCATTTTAGAGCATAGTTACCAGCTTATTGTTAAGCTTCAAGTTGGTACATCAAAGTCGCTCTGATTGATTCTAGGATTTGGAATTGAACTTTTTAGCTTCTAACTTGAGCTTATTTGATCACTATTAGTTGCGTTAGGTCACTTTATGTCAGTGTAGCAACAACTTAGCTTGCCTTAGCTTCTGGTTCACTATAATAGCTTTTAGCTTATTCTTCTTTAAGCTTTTTAAGATCAGTTTCATTGCATCTTGTATACCCAGCAATCACAACTAGCTTTTAGCATTTTTCCTAGCTTCTTCATCATTTTTTAGACTTTTCCTGAATTTTTCATATTTTTCTGTTATTGTTAACTTTTTTTCTTCATTTAAAAAAAGTTTTTAGCCTTTTTAATTAGCTTTTAAATACAAATAAATCAGAAAAAGCTCAAAAAATAAGTTTTCAATTTTATTAGATTAATAAAAATATAAAAAGCCAAAAAATATTTTTCCATAATTTTATTAGTTTAAATAATAATTTTTAGCAATTTAATTAGTTTAAAATAGTTTTTAATTCATAGAAAATACAAACAAATTCAGAAAAATACAAATCCAATTTTGAAAAGTCTTTTTAGTTATTTTAGATTTTCAAAAAAATAGTTTCATATTTTTCCCACTCGTTTTCATAATTTTTGGTAATTTAGTTCTATTTTTAAATTAGAAATTAGATTTTAATCCAAATAAATTCTAGAAAAATCATAAAAATTAGTTTTTATTCTTAGATAATTTTCAAATTGAATTTTACTCTTTAGAATAATTTTATATCATTTTTAAGAATTAGTTTGGTTTTATTTGCATTTTATTCGCGTTTCATTTAATTCGTAATTTGCATATTAGCGTAATTTTGCATAATTAGTTGTAATTTCTTCATTTCACTATAGATTTAGCTCCCTTAATTGCTTCCCATTTATTTCCTTTCCCCGAAGTTTAGAAAACATCAAATTATCCCTTTTACACATTCGAATCCTGATAATCGCGACGTGAGTTGAAAATTTCATTCAACCCTCGTTCGGAACGATCTCGATGCTCAAACCTAATACGTTTGAGTTACCCAAATACTACAAAATTCTATAATTAGTTTTCCTAAATCAGTTATCTTGTGTGAGGTTACCTAAATAGGATGTTATGATGCCTCACACACGGTCATTTTATCGAGTAATTGCATATTCACAAGTAACTATTATTCTGATAGACCGCAACAATCAGGGGGAAGTTGCTTCATTTCGTCTTTTGTGGTTTGTTTGGTGTGAAGCATCTACATACGTGAGAAGATCTTGTTGATTTCTTGCATTTTATCCCCGAACGGATTTTCCGCAATAAGACAGATTTACCTTGTGTGGTTTACTGCTCATCTTCAAATTCACTGCGACTGAAAACTTCAAAAGTTCAAGAAATGTTTACTGCATCAAAGTTTTGAATCACTGAAAACGGTTTTCATTTGGGGAAGATGATCCGTAAACTTCGCCATAAAGAATTGTACCTGAGAAGTCGCTAAAGACAAACAAAGCATGAATTGGGGGGATGTTAATCCAATTTATGCATATTACATCATTTGCCTACAAGTGAAGAAAACGGTTCTCAAGTCGAGGTACAAGAAGAAGACAAAGAGCGTAAACTGTCATCATCCTCATCATTTGAAGAGCTTATGAAGACCTTTCTTTATTTGTTTTTATTACTTGTAGGAAATGTTGTAAGTAATCCCTATGTCGCCCCATCGGGGAAGATTGTTGGAATGGCTCCTAACACGTAAATGGAACGACATTGACGGGATTACATTATCTATCTTTGTTAGCCGAAACACATGGACTTGTTATGTAATATTGTGATAGTTGTATGTGCTAGGCTATAAATGCCCACCTAGACTTTCCTAGGAGGGTGAGACTCTTTAGTGTAATTTACCTTTCATCAATAATAAAACACCTAGTTTCTCCCTTCTCTCTCTAGTTTCTCTCTCTAACTTGAAGATGGTGTTCTTCCATCTTCCTAGATCTCCCGATTCATCAAATCACCCATAAAGACGATCCTACAAAGAGTTAGGGACTATGCATTCCCTACGACCTTAGGAATACAACGCGTAAAGATAAGGTGTGACAATTCAACCGACCAATAAAAGATAACTAGGGAGTAATAGTATCTAGGTAAACACATTTTTAATCATCGTACGAGCACACATCAAATAGACATAGCTACCCGTAGTATTAGATAATTAGATAAGTAGAGTAATCGGTAGAAATACCACCCCCAAACCAATTGCCCCGAGATATTTACCTTAGCTTTCTAAAAACCATAAAAAGATAAAAAAAAAAAAAAAAGAATCATCCTCAACCCCCACCTTTTCGTAATACACTTCTTACTAGCATTCCTATTCCCCTAGAGAACGATATCAATCCACGAGGCTTACCCAATACTACATTACAACGATTAGTTTCACTGCCTAGGTGGTTGAAAAATTTGCTCGAAGAAAAGGAAGTTCCTTTGACCCGAATGCGCTTTCGACGCATCGTATGCAACAAGATGAATATGACATCCGGCTATGGAGATGGAGCATTATCTAGAATACACAGACAATGAAGTTTGGAAGGTGATACAGAATGGAAACTCTAAAAAGAGAGTTATCAAAGGAAAAGATGGCACTTATATCGGTTACCACACGCCACTGCCTGCCACAAATCCTACTGAGAGAAGGAGAGGAAGGCCAAAAGCATCTTGCAAAAGGATGTATACAAACAAGAATTTGAGGCCTTTACTGTTTCCAGTTATGAAGGATTAGAGAAGGGCTATGACATGTTTCAAAGAACTTCGTCACAACCGGAGGCCCATGGTGCCGGTGTTTCGATGAGGATGCAAACCACAAATTCCTCGTGTCCTTGCCAAAAGAATGGTTAAGTCCGCAATGACCATGAGGACCAGACCTGAGATTGACACCATATCAATTGATGATCTGTACAACAACCTATGGGTTTTTGAGCGTGATATTAATAATGTGTCAAAACCATCCTCTTCTAGCTCTCAAAATCTTGCTTTTGTATCACATGGCAAGAACAAAGACTAACCGTTAAGTCCGGTAGTAGTTATAGTACTTCTTCAATAAGTACTATAGAAAGAGGGCACTTGTCGGAGTTGATGATCGTTATCTACTCTTTCTTTGCTAGATCATTAGAAGAAATAGATTTGCTCAATGAAGATCTAGAGCGCATCAATGATGCAGATATTAATTTGCGATAGCCATGATAGCTATCCGATGAACAAGTTCTTTAAGAGACAAGGTAGAAGAGTCTTTTATGATCCAAAGATTCCAGTTGGCTTTGATAAAAAGAAGCTTGAGTGCTATAATTATCATCAAACCGGGCACTTTGCACGGAATGTAAGGCTCTCTGCCGCAAATGATAGGAAAAAGAATGAGTCTCCCTATCAGAAAAAGGAATATAAGAAGAAGGAAGATCAAAAGGTTGGGTCTGTGACCATAGATGGATGTGCTATCAATTGGGGAGAACATGCCGATGAGGAGTCTACCACCACTCGCTTTCATGGCCATTGGCTCTAACAGTGAGGTATCTTTATGTTCAAAACTATGTGTTGATTCATTTAATCTTATTAAAACACAAAGTGATGAGCAATTAACCTAGTTGAGAGAACAGGAAGTTCAAATTCTAGCTTATTCCAATGTCACAAAACCTCAAAAACACAAATTTCAAACCTTCAAAAGCAAAATTCATCTCTAAATGAAAAAGTAATGTTTCAAGCTAATGATAATTTTGCTAAAGATGAAAAGCTAAGGAAATATAGAAGAATATGTATGAAAGTTCAACAAGAAAGAGATGAGTTAAAGAAAATAGTTAAGTCTTGGGGAGAGTCTTCTAAAAATCTACACAGGTTAATTAATTCTGGCATGAGCTCCAACTATAAATTGGGTCTAGGCCATGAAATTAAATCAGATAGTGAGGTTTTAAGTTATGAAGAAGAGATGAAACCTGGTATTTTTGGTAGTTCAGATGAAGACTATGTTGGTAAACCACTTTATAATAGATTTGTTAAAACCGATAATTATAAAGGAGTTCCACCACCACTTAATGAAGACTACATACCTAAACCTGAACAGAAGTTTG
Organism: Chrysanthemum makinoi; assembly: GCA_910596185.1. Taxonomy (NCBI): domain Eukaryota; kingdom Viridiplantae; phylum Streptophyta; class Magnoliopsida; order Asterales; family Asteraceae; genus Chrysanthemum; species Chrysanthemum makinoi. Next base: position 314,172,920 of record OU343224.1, read on the forward strand.
ATGAGTCTTTATTTGATTATAGCAAAATGAAAAATCCTAAAACAACTGCTTCTCAAGACTATTCCATTGAATTTTCTGCCTGTCAATTCCATGACAAAAAGGATTCTGTGAGAAGAGTCCTGGAACCAGTGTCTCAGAAGACAAACCAGTGAGTATTCCACCTGTCAATATAATGACAGTGAGGGATCCACTGAAAATGTCTTTGAATGTTCTCTAGAGCTAAAATCTGAACCCATAAAGATTTCTAAACCTACTTTGATAAGTAAGCCTTATGTGTCTAAACCAGAAATAGCTAAACCTAGTTATGTCCAAACTCTTAGGCAACAGGTTAAACCTGAGACACCTAAAGTAGACAGAAAGAACTGGAATGGGTTAATGCAAAGAGAATTTGGGGATGGATACTCTTTCACAAAGAAAAGTTGTTTTGTGTGTGGTAGCCTAAGTCATTTGATAAGAGACTGTGACTATCATGAGAAAAGGATGGCTAAGGAGGCCGAAGTTAAGAAAGAAAATGGCTGCAAACACTAGTAATGGGTTAGTTAGACCAGTGTGGAATAATATCAATAGAATTAACCATGCAAATCAGTTTTGTCACAAGACCAAGACTGCTAATGCCGGTAGTTCTTTTGTTAATTCTCGTTAGACCAAAAGTGGGTACCGTGTACAAATTAATACCGGGCAAAACATTAGTACTGGTAAGATGTCTAGGGTTAACACTAGTCATGTTAAATCTGGTCAAGCCAAAGTTAATTCTAGGTATATGAATGTTAAATCAAAACCTACCAGCCCTTCACCCAGTCCCAAGTTTAGAAAACCACAGGTGAACCAATTCAACCAAAGACTTCATTATGGTTCAAATTCACCTATGAGAAGACCCATAGTTAATAATGCAGCTCAAATGTTTCAATCTTATGTCGCAATGAGTAATTGGGGGACTGATGTTAAGCCCTTAGCAGGTTATACTTTGAGACAGACCAAACCACACTCCAAGAATAATAGTGGACCATCTTCGGCCTATACTTTGAATTCTCATGGTCCACTGAAGACCCAAGCCTCTATAGGTCCTGGGTCCCCTAGAGAAACTATTTCTTTTTTGACATGCAGAACATCCACACCAAAAGCTAAGAAGCAGAGGAATTGTTGATAGTGGATGCTCCGAGCATATGACTGGTAACAAGGATCACTTGGAGGAGTTTGAGGAAGTCCAAGAAGGTTCTCATACTTTTGGTGGTAGCAAAGGCTACATTACTGGTAGAGGTAAAATTATAGTGGGCAATTTAGAATTTGAGAGTGTATTGTTTGTGAAAGAACTTGGGTAATTTAACCTTTTCTCAATATTACAAATTTGTGATAAGAAACATAAGGTTCTTTTTATTGAAACTGAATACTTTGTGTTAACTTCTGACTTTAAGATGCCTGATGAGAATCAGATACTTCTTAAGGTCCCAAGACGACACACTTATACAGTTTTGATATGAAGATACCTCATGCTGCCAAAGGTGGTGCCTGTTTGATAGCAAAAGCCTCACTTGATGAGTCTAAATTGTGGCAAGTACGTAAGACTTGGTCATATCAATTTTAAAAATCTTAACATGTTTGTGCAGGGAAACCTAGTTAGAGGACTACCTGATATGACTTTTAAGAATGACCACACATGTGTTGCTCGCAACAAAGGAAAGCATCATAGGGCCTCATGAAAGGCAAAATCTGTAGATCCATGCTACTCACTCACTTCATACCTTGCATATGGACTTATTTGGCCCCACTTCTGTTAAAATCATTAATCATGCTAGCTATTGTCTTGTTATCACCGATGATTGCACCGTGTTTTGTTGGGTATTCTTTATGTCTACTAAGGATGAAACTTCAGGAATCCTTCAAGCTTTTATTAGGCGATAGAGAACCAGAGAATTAAAAAGTTAAGGTAATTAGATCGCATAATGGTACAAAGTTTAAGAACCGGAAATGCTTGAATTTTGTGGAAATAAGAGCATTAAAGAAGAATATAGTGTTGCAAGAAATCCAGAACAGAATGGAGTTGCTGAAAGAATGAACATGACCCTCATTGAGGCTGCTAGGACCATGCTAGCAGACTCACACTTAACAACCACTTTTTGGGCTGAAGCAGTGAATTTTGCTTCTTATGTTTTCAATAGGGTAAGGGTAACTAAATATCAACTCAAGACTCCTTATGAGCTTATGTTTGGAAATAAACCTGTCTTTAGCTATCTAAGACCTTTTGGGTGCCATGTTACCATTCTACATACTCTCATGTCCTTGGAAAATTTGATGGTAAATCTGATGAAAGTTTCTTGGTAGGGTACTCACTAACCAGTAAGGCCTTTAGGGTATACAACTTAGTGACCAAAAGAGTAGAAGTAATATTAATAGTTAAATAAATATTAATAGTTAAATAAAAAAAAATAGGACTAAATCTATAGAACACGGCAAGACACAAGGACCATTTATGTAAGAAACTCAAAAGATGGACTGAAAAGAAAATAGGAAAAGAAGAAGCCAAGGGTATTTTAGTCATTTGATGTTGATCAGGGACCAAACATGCAACGAAAACTTGAAAATGGGGACCTCTGGTGCACTTTTAAAGTTTTAGGGACCAAATCTGCAATTTGGCCATACCACAGGGACCAAAAATGCAATTAACTCTTAATTAAAAAAAAATTACAGCAAAACATATGCATATCCACAGGTTATAACAATTCCAAATCGAGTAGCGTCGTTGCATCTTCATACGTCCATGTTGTCTTCTATGAAAGTCTTAATATGATTAAATGTGGAAGTACCTAAAATATCATCAAGTTCAAAATGCGATCAGTGAAGAATAAGATGTTAAGCAATTAAAAACCAAGATCATTAATATGTGCTTTGTACAGAAAACATACATCACAATGGCAAAAACTACCAAACTGGACTTCTAGTGCCCATCGTCAATATCTTTGTTGTTCATGAAGAAAAAGTCATGCATCTTCAAATGATTAGAACATATAGAATTTACCCATATTTATTATATATATTACTTTACGAAGTCCAAACTTATGAACAAAACTATGTATGACAATATTACCATTTGATTACCCTCAATTATGAACATCACAATATATCAGTTTGTGCATATAATTACAATTGAAGCATCATGTCCACTAAAAAAATAATTGCCCTAATTAATATATATACTTCTACGAACATCGGGATGTACAAAATCGTACCTTATATACAAAATGAAGAAGAATATGACTTAAGTGACATAACAAGAGATGAAAAGAAGATGACTCGGGTAGTTTGGGACTTTCAATCGAGAGAGAGAAATAAAAAGAGCTTGTTAATTTCCTCTAGTTGTGACAACATGTGCGTTGCACATGTGTTTTCATCATATAAGAGCATAAGGTATGGTGTAATTGTTTGCTCGTTGAAATGACATGGAAGGCTTTTTGAAGGCATTTAATAATAGCCACCATGCCAAGTATTTTAGCCACTTTACTTTGTGTTGGTTCTTCAATACATATAATGACAAACATCAAAATGGACCACCATACCAAGTATTGAAATGAAATGAATTAATTTTGTTTGGAAAAATAGAAAAGAAAATAAAATTGAGGGTATGTGGGGTCCAAATAGTTATATTGAAGTTAATTGTGAGGGAGGGGTATTTTGATGTTGGACTGTTGAAATGATGTGGCATGTGATGGGACCCAAATGGCTAAAAAATTGTAACTACCACATCTTATGCTTTAAGCCCCGCTTTTTTGTAACCCGTGAATAAAATATGTTTGATCTCTCAATTCTTTACATTCTTCACTTTTTTAAAAGAATCATTTAGGTGGAAAGAGAATGCCATTTAATTCTCTAATTCCATTCTCGATACCTAACAAACAAGAGAAAACGCTTCCATTCCTTTTCTAAGCTTCCCATTCCATCCTACCAAACATCTCCTAAGATCTTGTTAAGAGTTCTTCATACAGTGAATTTGAATTTATTCAAGTTTACTATAAGTCATTAAAGGCTACTTAGATATATAAACTTTTGGACCTACAAACATCATAATCTAGTGGTTTTCATAAACTGACAACCCTCAAGTATGAGTACTAATCTGGTTGCTCTCTGAATTGTTGCTCCTCAAGTTTGGGAACTAAAATTACGGTCTTGAATAAGTATAACTTGCTTCTTAGCATATGCCACAATCAAGATGGCTTAGTGAAGAAAAAAAGAAAAAACACTAAGGGTCTCGTTGGTGACATTGGAGAAAGAAAAGAAATGAAGTAGAGAATAAAATCTCAGAGAATAGAAATCAGTAGAGAATTGTGTTCAATTCTAATGTTTGGTAACAACAGAGACTTGACCCGAGAAATGAAAAAAAATTATTTAAAAAAAAAATAATTTTCAAAAATAATTTTTTTAAAAAAAAACTTATTTTAAAAAAAAAATAATTTTTTAAAAACTTATTTTTTTTTTAAAAAATAATTTTTTAAAAAAAAATATTTTAAAATTTTTTAAAAAAGTATTTTAAAAATAAATTTTTAAAAAAATAATTTTTTAAAAATAATTTTGAAAAAAAATGTATTTATTTAAAAAAAAATATTTAAAAAAAATAATTTTTTTAAAATAATTAAAAAAAAATGTATTTATTTAAAAAAAAACTTATTTTAAAAATAATTTTAAAAAAAATATATATTTTAAATATTTTTAATTTTTAAATGTAAAAAAAAATTAATCAATTTCTCCAATTTCTCCACCAAAATAAGAGAAATGGAGCTAACCAAATTACACTACCCAATTCTCTCCATTTCTCTACCCCATTTCTCCGCTTTTCAATTCTAACAAACAAGAGAAATGGAACCATTTCCATTTCTCTTGCCCCAATTCTCGGTACCAAACACACCCTAAAGTTAAAGAGAATAGTACTATGGGTCATGACATGTATTTTCACTTTATATTTATGAACAGCATATGTAAAAAAAAAAAAAAAGAAAAAAAAAAAAATTACATGTGAGCACACAAAACAACCAACACACATTGTTTTTTCTAAAAGGAAATATTGTGACATAATTATATCGTGTAATTGTCACATAAACATACAGACTCGTAAAAGTCTAAAATTCTAATTTCGCAGTAATAAACAGTATTTCATAATGGTTTACATTCAAAATCGCTATTGATCACTATACCAATACCACAACATTTATAGTTGGATTACACATGAACGTGTGTGATATATATATACATATGCTCTTTTAAATAACATAGCAAATTAAAAATGAGTTTTGTCAAACACAACCCTATAAATTATGTGTAAGCATTTCAAAATTATGAAAATAACAATTAATGAGCACATATAATCAATAATTGTATATTTTTAAAAATTAAAAAAAAGATAAGTTATGTTAACTATTAAATATTTATAGTTCATTAAGTATTTATTAAATGTTAATTATATATTAGGAATATATTAGCTATAATTAATTATAGCCAATTAGCTACAATTTTATACTAAAAATATAGGTCCGATTCTTTTCAAAGTTGGATCACTGAATCATCATGTATTTTTTTATGAAAGATTGTAGTTAATTGGCTACAAAATTGTAGCCAAGATATCCTTTATATATTTATAAAAAGCTTTTACATAACCTTACAGCACAACCTTAAAAAAAAAAAAAAGAAAAAAAAAAAAAAAAAAAAAAAAAAAAAGTCAAAAAACTTATTATAAATACCTAGTCAATTTCTATCACTTATAACATAAAAATATATGCCAAAAAGGACATACACATCTTTAATGGATGGGAGTAGATTTGTACACTCTCAATAATGATTGAGATATTCAAAATATGTGTGTTTGAACATTTATACCCTTACAGTATAAACATAAAAAAAAAATATATATAAAGCTATAAATGTCCAAACACTCATATTTTAAGTGTCCCAATCATATTTGGAAATCTTCAAAATCTTGTAAATTCCAACTATAATAAACCTATCTTTATAATTATCCTTTCATTTTTACAAACTCACTCTTCCAAAACTCACACATTCCCCTCTCAATTGATCACACTCACACACACTCGTTTCACCTTCAATTCACACACACAAAATCCCCAATCATTACCAACTCAATTTCCAAAATTCTCTGTCATAGATCCACTATATCCAAATTCCTTCAAGGGTTTTGTTCTAAATGATGTTTAATCTTAAACCCTTGAAGGGTTTTCTTTAATTTTGCTTCTAGTGGTGTGTTGAAGTAACATGACAGCTGGGAATAGTTTCGGATCTGGTTCGGATACAGGTGTGTCGGATCAGTTTCCAGTTGGTTTGAGAGTTCTTGTTGTTGATGATGATGTTATTTGTTTAAAGATTTTGGAACAAATGCTTAGGAGATGTTCTTATAATGGTAAATTTATGTTTATGTTTATGTTTTGTATTGTTTAAGGTTGTTTCTGTATGTTTTTTGGTTAAATTAATGATGTATAATAGTACTTTTATTGCCTTGATAGTTACCATTAAAAGTTTATATTTTGCATTAGCCTAGGTGGCATTATGTTTAAAGACATATAACCATATGTAATTAATGGGTTCTTTGTATGCATCTATAGTATTGTCATATTACCACAAATAGAAATTTATATAGTTTATAGATAGGATATTAGTGGGGAATTGATGGTATTCTTGATTTGATTATCGATTTATTAGTGTAATTTCCGTAATTTTCTAAGAAAGTTTGATTTGAGTTGTATGAGTTTGCTATGATAAATATGAAACTACGTTACCTCCAATATGATAATGCTGCACTCTTTTGATCAGTATATATCGGTGCTAAAAAATAAAAATAGTATATTTAGTAATTTAGATGTGGAAAATGAGAGTACCCAAAATAAATTGTCCATGGTGACAAGTAATTAAATTGCTGTAGGTAATCAGTAGAGGTGGCTATGTTAACCTATTTGCTATTAATTGGGTTGATTTGGCCTTTCAAATGTTAAATTATCTCAAATGAGTCAAATTAAAACATTTAGCTAAAAAGGGAAGGGGTCAAAAGTTAGATTTTTTGCTGTAATAATATAGGTTTAATGATCACATTTAACGTATAAATCATATATAGAAACCGATAAACGGACAAAGTGGGTCAACACAGCCTGTTTTGACACAGGCTAAAAGATTACCCGTTTTGACCAATTACCCAACGTGACCAACCTGCCCATTTTGTCACCGCTAGTATTTATTGCTAATACTGCGCAAAGTTTGAGTGTATCCCTACAGCTCTCTCCTTTTGGCGATGTCTTGATTTAGGTGGCCACTTTCACGTTTCAAGATATATTTTATTATTGTACATATGCTATCATTTAAATATCCTATTCTGTTTGTCAAACAATACATATACACACTCTAAGCATTCTCATATGCTCACTTTTTTGCAGTTACAACGTGCTCCCAGGCTACAGCTGCTTTGAATTTATTAAGAGAAAGAAAAGGTTGTTTCGATGTGGTACTAAGCGATGTACATATGCCTGATATGGATGGCTTTAAACTCCTCGAGCTCGTCGGCTTGGAGATGGACCTTCCTGTTATTAGTGAGTCCTATTCGCTTTTTATTTAAATACTGTTTTCTGTGAACTAAATATGGTTTATTGCTTGCAGTGATCTCAGCAGATGGAAGAACAAACCTTGTCTTAAGAGGAATCAGACATGGGGCTTGTGATTACTTAATAAAACCTATTCGTGAAGAACAGCTAAAGAATATTTGGCAGCATGTTATAAGGAAGAAATGGAATGAAAATAAAGAACATGAACATTCCGGAAGCGTGGATGACAAAGACCGCCAAAAACGAGGTGGTGATGACACTGATTATGCTTCTTCTGTAAATGAAGGTGGAGACGGGATTTTAGCATCTCATAAAAAAAGGAGAAATGTAAAAGAAGAAGACGATGGTGAACTTGAAACCGATGAGCCTGGTTCATCAAAAAAACCACGTGTGGTGTGGTCTGTGGAGCTGCATCAGCAATTTGTTGGTGCCGTGAATCAACTTGGAATCGATAGTATGTTTTTTTGTCTGTTCTAATACTTTGGCTCCAGTGTTTTTTTTTTCATAAAGTAACAAAGTACATTTTCATTTGTGCCATTTTACCCTTTTTGCTATTCTGCTTCTTTTTTGTACATCTAAGTAATTTAAAAACGGTCTTGCACTCCGTTTTTGTCACCTTGTAATCTGAGTTCGTATCATTTTTCTTAAATACTTAACTTTATGTATAAATTTAACATTTTAATACATAAATTAAACATTTTTTTATATAAAAGATGACATTGTTGAAAGCCAGCTTATAACGGTTTTTAGGCTATAAAACGACTCAGCGGTACACAAAGCCATCTTTGGAAACGAGACAGCTAAAAGAGTAACTTTTATATAAAAATACAACTCGAATATTTTTTTTCAAGAAAACAAATATATATATGTATTTATGTTATTGTTCTGTTTCTTTGTTTACAGAGGCAGTACCAAAAAGAATTCTGGAATTGATGAATGTTCCAGGTTTGACCCGAGAAAATGTTGCAAGTCATTTGCAGGTGAGCTCGTTAGGAATTCTGACTTTTCAAAGACAAGAGGGCTTTTGGAATATTTATTGTTTTAATGCAAAATATATTATTGACTATGCAGAAATTTAGATTATATTTGAGGAGATTAAGTGGTATGGCTCAACAAGGAGGGGGTCCTAATTCATTTTGCGGATCGATGGAACAAAGTCAACAAACTCCAAAACTAGGTCCGTATGGAAGATTCGAGATTCAAGCATTGGCAGCTTCTGGTCAAATTCCTCCTCAAACACTGGCGGCACTTCATGCAGAGCTTTTAGGGCGGCCAACTGCTAATGTTGGCTTGCCAGTAATCGACTATCAACCACTATTGCAACCATCTAAACGCATGCCAGTGGATCATGTCATGCCTTATGGTCAGCCTAACCCATCAAATTTTACAAAGCAAATTCCCCAACCCATCATAGAGGATGTTCATTTGGGGTTAGGCCCATGGCATTCTAATAACATGGTTGGTAATTACGGTCAATTGGGTGGTCAAAATGGTCATAACATGTTAATGGGCATGTCGCAAAATCATAGCCAAACTCAGCAGCTACAGAAACAATCGATTTCTGTCCAGCCGTCTCGTCTTGTGGTACCAGCTCAATCTGCTGCCGATTTTCATGGGGGAAATAATGGCATTTCGGTAAATCAGACAAATAGTTATAGCAGAAGTTCTGTTATTGACTATAGCCCTGTTTTACCTCAATCTGATGGTTCATCAAATGGTGTTGGTCAAAGATCTGAAAGAGATGCTAAAACGATGGGTGGTCAAAGTGGTAATAATGTAGGCGAGAGACAAATTTCGTTTGGTGAATCTGTTCAAGTGTTTGATCAAAGACCTTTGAGGAATCTCGGGTTTGTGGGTAAAGGGACATCAATTCCTAGTCGGTTTGCTATTTACGAAGCTGAAGCTCCAACAAGCAACTTATATAATGGGGATAATAATGCTGGAAGGCGAGTCAAACAAGAACCGAACATTGATTTTTTAGATAATTCTAAAGCGGGTGGAATCCAGATCAGGCATCGCATGTCTCAAAATGATCTCATGAGTGTTTACTCCGATTAGGTAAAGTTTGACTTTTTAAGATCACACAGACTTATATTCAACTTCAAAAATTATGCTAAACAATGCTAAACAATGGTTTTTGTTTACTTGAAACAGGTTTAGATCATAATTTGCATCTCGGAAATTGTGGGTTAGAAGCTTGTTAAGATTCATCTACATCAGAAATGAAACATGAATGTAATAAGTTCATTCAAAAGGAAGAAAACTGTGAAATGTGCTTATGATAATAGGTATTAGAGGTAGGGAAGCCTATAGTAGGTAGGATTGTTATTGAATAAGTTCTATTTGTAGCTCATCCATCAACAGTATTGAAAAGATTTAGCGATTGTAATTATAATATCTCTTGTGGTTGGTTTTAGTTTCCAGTTGTTCATTATTGTCCAGAATATAATCTCTTCTTTCATTGCCTTGAATGATCTTGTGGGCATAATTTGTACCATTTTGACTTTTTGAAGGTCAAACAAGAACTTTCATCTATTGACCAAATGAACGGAAGAATTATACCTTAATGTTGTTCAGTTTTTGTTTTTGGATCCATTTTCCCAACTATTAACTTACATTAGTTGACCAAATCAAGTAATGAACGGAAGTATTATTTATTTGTAGCTAGAAATTTTACAGTATATGAAAGCCGATTGGCTGGCCTTATGCTGCATGCTATATATTAGTTGAGGAAGACAACAGTCAAGAATATTCATGCACAAATAAATGTATTTATCATGTTGCTTCTAACAAAGGACAGTCTTGTAGAGTTGGTCATGGTGGTTGTTTGCGGTGGATGGAAGTATGAAAATTTAGAACCATTGGCAATTGTATGTAGGATAGTTTACGTGCTGAAAAGCTGCAGACAACAAGCTTTGGCGGCAAAAGTAAATTATGCAAGTAGAAGTTATCCGCCGATTTAATGTGCTAAGTGGCAACTGGCCCCTTGAAAGTGATTCATGTTGACTAAGGTCATAAACTACAGTATACGTTAGTGCTCCTTGCTCATAAAAGTGTGTGGGATCATCCCTGTTTTTGATTTCATTTGAATCATCTTTAAATGGGAAACAGTTTTCTTGTTATTTTTACATTACTGTTCTTGCATGGCTTTGCCGCAAGCAGCAATGTGATGATGATGAATTCTTTAAATGTTACGTGCACTGAAAGGGAACGGGAGTCTCTGCTTAAGTTCAAACAACGCATCATGGATGAATCAAATCGTTTCTTAACATGGACCGGAGTAGAATGATGTGAATCGGTGGGAGTTAAGTGTGACAGGCATAAGGGTCATGTTGTGAAAATGATCTTTGAACTCGAGTGTCTAACGAACACAACTCTTTTTTACAGTGGCAACCGGCTAGGAGCTGAGGTAAGCTCTTTGTTACTAAATTTGAAGCATTTGCGTTACTTGGACTTGAGCATGAATAATTTCTCTGGAGATATTCCTGAATTCTTAGGGTCGTTCAAGCAATTGGAATACCTAAACCTCTCACTCAGGTTTTGGCAGTGTAGTCCCTCATCATCTTGGAAATCTCTCAAGGTTACAATATCTTGATCTTTCTTATGTTTCTTCGGTCGCATATGATCTGAGGTGGGTCTCTTCGCTGTTGTCACTAAAGCATTTGGACTTATCAGGATAATGATCGGTGGCAACATTGATTGGTTCCATACAGTTAATATGCTCCCTTCTTTACTTACATTAAACCTGGCCTGGTGTACAAATGATATCCCTTCCATTCAATTTGTTAATTTCACATCTCTTAGTTCAGTTGATCTTTCTTAAAATTGGATCAATTCCACCATTCCTGTCTGGTTATCCAACCTTACTGACCTCACATGAATTTGTTGGTTTGTGGGAGTTAAAACACACGTAAACGACTAGAAGTGTGTGAGCCTATGAGGGCACACACGTTAAACACGAGAGTACGTGACGAATGTTTATACTTGAATATATAACTCGATCCTTTTTACATGCATGCAACCCGACTATACTACACGACTTGTTTGTGTTATTTTGACCGATCCAAGCCCAAAGTTGCAGGCCAATATGGTGGGTATTTGGATCATGGTTGGGTCGGTTTGGGACTAGTTCTAATCGGGTATGGTTTTGGATGGGTCAAGACTTGGAGCTCAAGTCTTGAGCCCAAGGCTAGGTCGGTTCATGAGCTTATATAAACTCGACCATGCATCCTGAAACTCATGACAAAAAGACTATCCCTAATTCACGATTGCATTATCTCCAAGATCCCTGCCAAATCAATTCTATCTCCTTGGTTTCTAACCGATCGGAATTTGATCAAGATTCGATTAGGGTTTTGATTTTGGTTTTGAATTCTAAGCTTGCATCTTTGATCCAAGTAGTGTTTAGAGTTTTGTTTTCCTGCTTGTTCCAAGTTGTGAATCGCAGCAGTAAGGTTTGGAGTGTGTTCTGTTTGTGGGTTTCCTCGGACAGAAAAGGAGTATATATCCGACAACCTTTGTCCGATATTGGGTGGATAAGAAAGCTGTTCTCAGACAGTTTCTTTTCTCGGGCAGAATTAGAAGAAGTTGTTCATGGGTTTTTCTTGTTCGTGGTATTCAAGTAATTCAAGGGGTTGATTGTTTAAACGTTATCGACTAGCTCAATTCGAACGTACTTGGTTTAAGTGTTTGTGTGTGGACTCATAGAGGTTTAGATACTTGGTTTCTTGTTCGTGTTATAGCGTGCAGTTGACATCGAGGGTTAGTTTTCTATTTACCTTTTATTTATTATTGTTTATTAAATACGTGTTTACCTAATTGCATAAACTAGATCAAATTCCGCAGCGTACTCGTTTGCGTTACTTGGTTAACTAGATTATAAATCCCAACAGTGGTATTAGAAAGCCATCTAGTTTTTGCGATTATGGGTTACACGTTTTAATAAACATGTTAAAAGGCTGCATGAAATCTAATTAGTTATTCGTTTTAGTTTTGTTTGGACAAATATATGCAATACTTGTCAATTATTAATAAAAAATAACAAGACACACAAATTAAATGAAATTGTTAATTAGAATTAATTTATTAATTGGAATTAAATTTGTTAATTAGAATTAAAGGTTAATTAGAATTAATTGTTAATTAGAATTATACTGATAATTAGAATTACATATTGTTATTAAATACATAAAATTGCATAATTAAACTGTCAATTAAGTTTTCCATGCTTTTTATGTGTTTTTCCGGCTATAAAACCCACTCAATTGCTTTTTGTGATGTATAGGGCGATCTAGGTTTCGTACCTAGTGACGGTCTTATGGTTCTCATTTTGGGGAAGACTCGCAAGAGAACTCGGAACAATATGTGTTTATATTAATGTTTTATGTTTATATGTTGGTGATTCCTTATGTGTATTAATGTTACTTGTTTTTTACACCTAATTGTATGCAATATGGAATAATAGATATCGTAATCATAACATTAATCTTGGTATTTATTTACACGCCTAAATATCATGCTCATTGTGACCTGCTATTTGATTCGTGAAAAAATGTTTTTGTTAATTAAAGTGACCTAAACTATTGAAACAACTTTTTCATGAATTTAAAAACTAGACGCTATGGACACTTGGGATGTACGACTCACCCAATAGAACAAACTTTAAAGGGGGTTTAAGGAGGTGCGTACAGTCACACCTAAAGGATTTCCTGTTATTGCCTAGCACTGACCTGGTCCTACGATTCCATGCGAGTTCGATTGGAGCTACCGTGAACCATGATGATCACTACAGTGTTATGACTAAAAGTGTTTAAAATAAGTGTTACAAAGTTGTTTTGCATGCTTCTTTATACACGACTTTTACCACATTTATGTGAATACCCTATGTGTAAAATTTTAAGTTTATGCCACCCAACTATGAACACGTGCATTTGGCTTGACCTTTTTGGTCAGTCCTTAGGGCCATTCCAACCCATAGTGATTATTACTCATTGGTAAGACCTTTGGTGATTTTTGCAAGTTCTTAGTTGGTCGACTTATTTCGAATATGCTTGGTCAGACCTTAGACCCGAGGCATAAGATGAGAACTAAACATGCTCATGACATTATTACTTGTCTACTAATGTCTTGACCAGTCCCATAAATCTAAGAGTTGCATTATGCAATTAACGCTTGTCGCTTACCTCTTGTCCCACTTAGTTACTCACTGGTCCGACCTCTGGTAAATAAGTGGGAGTGCAAGATGGATCTTAGTCTTAATTAGTAATTAATTGGGCAGTTAATTCTTTTAATGGTAATAAGAGTGAGACTTATTCCTATATTTTCTCCTTAGTTGACAAAACTAAGATAGGATTAAAAATCGTTAAACTCACTTATGATCTTTCATTACCCTTTTAAGGTCTAGAAATAATTGAAAGATAGAATATTTTGTGTAACTAGAAAACATTTTGTTTATAGCTACCAAAATAAATGACATCTTGCACTTGCCATGATGTATGAGTTTAAACCGCAAAGAGTAAAGAAATTACTAGAATATTTGCTAGGTAATTTTCTTGGACTCTTAATTGTTCCTAAAGTGCTAAATACCCTTGGGGCTATATAGACGATAGAGGAGGAATTGCATGCTAAAGATTCAAGTTAAATGAAAGCATGAGTTGCTAGTCCCTCATCTACATAAGCAGGACTTCATATACTTTGTTCAATACCTAAATACATTGCTACTTGTAGGCATTCGAAGAGAATAGGCAAGTGTATAAAATTGCTACATGCTTTCTACTGGCAATGTAACATCTACAATGTTGAAAAGTCCAGTGGGAGCATTGCATTTTATTACTGAAATAACATTCATGTAATGTTTTCAATTTCAGTGGGAGCTACGGTATTTATTTCCTTGTTAGTCACCCATATCATTTCAAACTTGCTTTGAAATAATTCATTACTTTCCGAATATGAATGACCATCGCTTAAAGTAAAATTGCATTTTATTTTATAAGATAACACGTTGACTTTCTACTGTTTCTCTCTGAAACGTTATCTATAGAATAATAATCCACAATTCCTTATTAAAGGTTATGGTTCTAAAACTACTTGTAATATCTATGACATTATCATATTGTTTACACAAAACAATCACATGTTGTTTGTTTTCATAATATGATGTTGTGCCTTACACAAGTGGGAGAAATCTCAAAGTGTGTGCAAGGAACAACAATATTATTGGTGTCTCTTGACCGCAAGGTAAGAAAACTAATAATTCTACTAGGACTTAAACATGCGAGATGTTTATTGCCCTACTACATGTTAATAAGAATTATACTAGGACTAAAACACGCGAGATGTTTATTGCCCTACTACATTCTAATAATGATTCTACTAGGACTTGAACACGTGAGATGTTTGTTGCCCTAATACATTTAAATGTCATGATATCTTGTAAAGATACTTCAACATTTTGACTACAGGTTTAGTCAACATAATTATGGTTAAATGATAATAATCATAATTCTGAAGTATAAAATTAACTTGAAATTACTACAGAACTCAAGAGTTTGTGTTCATGATTACTTTTGTTGGATAATTATGCTTACATGTTAAGACATAATTAGAAAGTCTTTGAATTAATCAATGACTTATAACATAAAGTATATATAGTAAAATTGTTATGTCTTCTAGTTAACACATAAACATGAGGCATTTGAATTACTCAAAGACTTATAATGTATTATTGACATGTTCTGTTTTCTTGTAAACACATGAACATATAATTCTTGAACAGTTATGTCTTCTTGTGAACACGTGAACATAAGGTTCTTGTATTATTCAAGGAATATACATTATAGCATGCACTTGGTTCGTAAATACTTATAGCAATTTGGCTTGACCCAATTGACAAGTATTTGGTCCAAAGAGAATTAAGTTATCTATGGAATTCGATATAGTCTCACAACTCTAATACACACAGAATACCACTCTATTATGGTATGTCTAATGTGTTAAATCAAACCTTATTCATATTGTTTTATTCATGATAGCCTTAATTGCTCTCCCTCCAAAACATATCAAGGTTAGAAATTCCGTGTGTCGTTGGATACACTCAATATATTTCAAACCAAGAAGGTATTCAAGACTACCCATAACTGAAAACCCTAATCCTTTAGGGATTTTCGGTTTTTCCACTCAAACCAATCGAATCCTAAACCCTGTTGGATTTTTGATTTTTCTACACTTTCTAGCTTGAAGATTGTAGTTTTGGTGTTCTTCCTAGCTTGACGAAACACAAAACTGTTGTTAGATTTTTGGTTAAAGAGTGATACAAAATTAGAGTTTTTTTACAAACCCTAATTAGAGTTGTTGGAAGGAATTCCATTATGTCTTGATTTAAGTTCTGAATTTGTTAAAATCTTATGAATCATTTTATTAACAAATCCAGATATGAGAACTTAAAATGTATTTTGTGGTTCCCAATAAAGAACAATTTATTGTTGTTTAAATACTTAGTATCTAGAGAATCGTCTCTACTTACAAAAGTAAGTGGGAAAATAAACAAATTTCAAAGTTTTTGAGAACAAAATACTTAACCTTATAAAATTAACTTATTATGTCATACTAAGGGCAAACATGTAAATTTCGACCGAAGTATAATGATTACTCTCATTCTTAAATCCGAAAGGATGCCTCATCACTTGAGTGGTATTTTAGTATAAATGCTGAGGGATATAAGTTAGAAGATTATTGTAAATCAGCTAACTACTAAAATACATTATCACATATTGAATCTGATAAATATCTTAGAACTATGAATGATAAGATGAAGTCCTTAAAAGACAAATCAAGTTTTGAGCTTGATTGTTATTTTGCCTAAACTGTTAACCTATGAGGTTGGAATGAGTTTCTTTTGAAGAGTAGCTCACACGGACAAAAGTTGTATACATGTTAATGCATGGCATTTAATAAAAAGTTTTTAATCATACTTAAGCAATTGGCTGTGATTATATTTTCTTATATATACACGCATTAATTATATAAAGAGAAATTAATTGTCATACATGCTCCCTTGTATGTGGAATATGACAATTAAAATTTTATAACTCTTTCTTTATGATTAACTTTTGCGAGGACAGTGTGTAATCAAAAGAGTTATGAATCTATGTAATCTTTATGTAGTATACAAAATTTATGCAATCCAAGTTTGGATTGGATCATGCATCTAGGTGCTGAGATCTTGAATTTAGTTACAACAAGATTTTGATTAAATTAAGATAACTCTTGAGTACATCTCACATTATGTGGGAGCATTGTGTTTATCCTTAAAATTTACATGTTAAAGATGTCATTCCATTTAAGCTAGATATTAATCCTTATGCTTGGAATGAAACTTCACTTGGAATTTAGGGAATAAAACAAACAACCATGAAATAAATGTTTAACTGGAATAAACAAATGCGGAAAATTAAGCCCCACACAAATGCAATATATCATTCAAGCAAGTCTAAAATGGTATATTTCACTTGGAGTAATTTATTACATGGATGGAAACCTTATATTTTTAACTAAGGATCTATCATGTATATATTATATTGTGTATAGGACTAGTTGTTGCTTTTGTACAAGAATAAGATGAGCTGACAACAACAATATCTAATTGAGAGTGTTTAGATTATTGTTAGTATAGATGTTTACAAATTATAAAGCATAGTGTTGTATAAGTACAATGATGCTAGAGGATAACTAATACTAGTTAAAGTAGGATTTTATCATTTATGATAAATCTACTAACTAAATATGCTCAACGTAGAGCATTGTTGCATTACACATTATGGAATGAGAATACTTTACACTTTAAGAAACTGTAAAGATGACTGTCAGTATGTCGTTGATTTCTAATACCTCAAGCAAGGTAGGGCGACATCTCCATACTATAACTCTTGCAATAGTATGAGCATATGAGATAAGACACTCATCTTATATTTCAAATCCCTCACTATATGTGAAATTTGAAACAAGTACTCGCAAAGTTTACTCAGATGAATATTTAGTTTTTCTTGTAAAGAAAGGTTGAGAATGTTGGAAACATTTGACTTCAACTTACTAGTTAGTCTCATGCATATCTGTTTTAGTATTTGGATAATTGGGATTGAAAGACAATTTTTACTTTATGTTGAATAAAGATACTTGGTATTTGTTATTCATTCATATAATAATATCCTATATTTGCATGTTTAATCATTGAATAATTTTATTGTTCTAAATATGTCCATTGTCGGTTAACAATATGGGAATATTGTTATGTAAGGAAAATGTGAGTGTTGGTTATATTCTAACGAGAATGTGAATTGTTACCGCAAAACTCATATGTATTCACAAGGGATACATATTAGATACCCCAACTTTTAAATATTTACTTTTGGATCCTTGTCATAAGTAAAATATTGAAAATAGTTTGTTAAAGTCGTCCTTAGACTTGAGATACAAGCAGGTTCTGTTATGTGTGGATATCTCTTTTGTAAGTATAAGCCAAACGCTATCTGAATAAGATAGTTATAAAAGCTATATTTCGGAGTGATGTAAAGCAGCATCCACAACACTTGTAGTCAATAAAGAATTTGTTACTCCACTTGATATGTGCAAAAAGATACCATGGCGCCTCTCCAGAATTAATCACATAATTGTTCGGCCGAACCCAAAAGGTAATGCAAGATGATACTTACATTTGGTATATCTAATTAAATTCTATAACGAAATTCTAAATGGTTAAACTATATGGAATGAGTTAGGATCCATATCCATGGTTTAACGGTATCTATAACAAAGGATGATTAAATGCAAGACATTAATGACCATGCTACTGAGAAGATTTTATGAAACTATATCTCAGACACTTTTAGTTAAAAAGCGAGTGAGGGCGTTGCTAGGCGTTTCCGTCGTTGGTTTTGTGTGCTATACGCTACACCAACTCCCAAGTGGGAGCTGTTGGTGTAACAACTGGTAATTTCACCTTGCTTTTTATCACGAATACTTATCCATTTTCTTTTTTTTTTTTTTTTTTTTTACAATAGCAAATTATTTGACTACAACATGTGACGTAACTCACATTTTCAACGAACGTGCTTACACACGGACCGACACCGACGACCTTATGTTTATTTCACATAAACATACTTATATGTCTAGTATCAAACGTTTTCAACATTTATTTGTCACTTTACATTATTTCATTAACGTACGATTATTAAACTTTCAAACTAAACGTTAGCCATTTATTAGAATTTACATGAAACACTAATTTATTATAACTATGATTTTAGTAAATCATAAATACTAAAGTACAACATTTATACCTAGAGTACAACTCATTAAAGCACGAAACCTAACTATACTTTAATTCTCATTACAAACCCTAATTTACAAACTCTATGATAAAATCACAAACTATAATTGAAAATACACATGAAACTTGTATAAATTACCAAAGTACAAGTCTATCATGCACATGTACAAGTCTTACAAGCCAATGTACAAATCTTTAATGCATAAGAGGTGATTATTTATATAAAACTCATTATAAACCTCAGTGTACTCACCATAGAGCACATATTACAAGTCTTTTATGCACAAGCTTTAAAAATATATTTCTTATACTTAACAGCCCTAAGTACAAGTCTCTAAACCTAATGTACAAGTGTCTAATTCATATAAAGCTAAAACTATACATTTACTAGTTTAAAACCTAAATAAACTAACTTATATTTATTCTAACTTAACCATACACTTCAAATATATTTCCTACACCTCTAAACTCCAAGTACAACCCCCACTAGCCTAAGGTACAACCACTCTAAGCACCCAATGATTTCTTTTGTTTTTCTTACCAAATCGATTTCAAAAATTAAACATACAAGCCCTAGGTTGTTTTCTATAAAATATTTACCTAACTAGCTCTAGACTAAGTTACTTACTTCACTAAAATATCATGTACAAATCACTAAAGCCATCGTACACCCTTATTAAGCCTAAACGATTTCCTTTTTCATTTCTTAGTTTGATTTCAACTAAACTAAACTTAACTACTTTTAACTAGCTACTTGGTAAATTTTAAGCCATAAGGTTAATTCCTAGCTCTAAATCACCCCACATCACCATGTTCCCATAAGTTTCAAACAAGGTCAAAACTTGTAGACAAAAACCTATGGTTCTCTTTTTCCCACATCACGCCACCCTCACCTTCGTCATTTATCATCTCTCAAACATTTATGAACACCTCACCTTGTCTCACATTCCCTAAACATGATGACTAGAAGGTTTAAGTAACCATAATTCTTTTACTCTATATATATCGACCAGATATCCTTCATTTTCTTCACACCTCATTCGAAAACCACCAACCCATCACACACTCATTAACTCACTGATCTTGAAGTCTTAGTAGCAACTAAGGAAGGATAGTTTAAATCTTTGGAGGATAGGAAGAGCTTGGCTCCACTTAAGAAGTCCATTTGGTCTCAGTTCTGTTCAGATCAAGTAGCAGTTTGTAAGTCTACTAAACTGATTCAATTTTGTTAACATTTTTAATATCAATTACATATTGTTAAAAAGGATTTTATAAGGAAATCGTAGCAATTTGAATCACTCAAAACAAGTACACGAGTCAAAAGATACGACCAAAAGAAGTCACCACAAAGCTGTCAAAAACTTTTTGTGACAGAAAGTTTAGGCACGCAAAACGAGGCACTTCTGGTCTGATTCATCAAAAAGTTAAAACACAAAAGTTTTTTGGAACGACGTTTTCTTCAAAAACTCTGGAGCACAGACCCTGAAAACGTAAAATGAAGACTAATGTTAGTCAGAAACTTAACAGATGTCATATATATTTTATAAAATCAAGCCAAGCACCTCTCTTAAGCCCAACTTTTAAGCTAGAAGCCCCAACCCTTAAGCCCAGCCATTAAGCCCTTTTAACAAGCTCCTAGGACACTACAAAACGCACCCATGATATATTTAAAATTTGAGATTTCGTTATATTTAATAAAACTGACTTTGAACTACTCAAGTAACACTCAAAATAAGTTAAACATCATGTCACAAGGTTTCTTGCATGAACGATAAAGTTTTAAAGCTTGAAAACAAGTTTTTTATTTTGTCGAAATTAGCCTAAGTGCCCATTTTCAATAATTAATTTCTCACTAACCAAAGGTTTGTAAAATATGGGGGTTATACCGTTTTGAAGAGCTCGCTGAAAAGTTTATAAAACTCCAAGAACGTTCTTATAAAACCTTTATGGTCTCTTTTATAATAAATCAAGAATAGGGGGCCTCGTAAAGATTTTCACTAAAAACCCTTTTGTGCACTTTTCAAAATTGAAGGATTGTAAGGCATAGGATATTAGAAAAAGACCTTAAACAAGTTAACTAACATATTTATAGAATCTTAGAATAAGCCGTAAAGCTTAAAGACTCAAAAACAAAATTTTCTTTTCTCCTAATTTTAGCTGCGACATGGCCAAGTGGCTATGTTCACGGATTTGTTTCTCCCTAACCAAAGATCGATAAAATATGAGACTTATGCCATTATAAAGAGCTCACAGCAAGATGTTTAAAGGATCAAAAGCGTCATAAAAAGATTGGCTTGCCTCATTTTTATTTAGTCTTCTTTTGGGCTGGTCGCACAAACAAAAATCCTTTTATAGAAAAACGCCCCAACCCCTTTATTTTGAAAAATCATTGTGACCAAATCGTAAAAGCTTTGAACCTTGAATCTGAACCACTATAAAGACCACCAAACTCTTGAAAGGATCGAGAACGTAGTAGAGACCCCATAAGGCCCCGCTCAGTTTTATTTTTGTTTTGGTCGACTTTCATTAAAAACAAACACACTCTTTTATTACAAGGGTACGAAAATGTAATTTTTGCAAAGATAAAGTTTTCTTAAGCTAAAAATATAATTTCTTCAAAGATATGAATACAAGGGCTGTTTTTGCCAACAATCCATAGTTGAGGGTATAAAGTGTCATTTTTGGAAACTATAAGGGTATAATCTGTTAATACTTAAAATTATAAGGGTATAATGTGTAACCTTTTATATAATACTTAATAAAGCGGGAAATGGTAAACTTATATATGATATGGTCTATTTTCACTAACGAAAAATCGAACTATAAAGGAAAAAGCACAATAAACATTTTCATACACAAACTTTTGAAGAGACTTCATGTTAAATCATTCAACACTTAATCACCGACAAAAAACTTGTGATTATCATCACGTATACTTGAATTCGAATACTGAAAACTTGACATACCAACTCAGGTCGCGGTTAAGAGCGTTTATTCACAGTACTTAATTTGTTTTCCATCCAGACTACGATAACACCGAGGTGAGTTCATAGTCTCACTTTTTACTTATTTTTCAAACTCGTGGGGAGATACATGCTACAAATCCGAATAAAAGTATTTTTCTATGCTACACCTACACCTTATTGCTATTGCTTAAGTTACTTACACCTGCACTGAAAGTCCCTCATATCATGAACCATTAATCACTTTACAAGTGAACGCGAATATAGTGAATAGATCTATTGGAAGTTGACGCCCATTTGTGTTAGCTGGTCATGTAACCAAATGCACTTTATTTGAGGATAAACAGGAGAATTGGTAAACTCCTTACACGAGGGCACAGTTGCTCCCATCATCATTATGATGTTTGTAACCATGTCATTATGATAATTACACTACACCTGCTAAGGTTTGCGTTCATGAGATTTAAGGCAATATGCTGTGCAACGATATTACGAATTTTAGTACTTTTCAACTTGTGTTCAACTGATTATTACGCAAACACTATGGATTCACTCAACCTTTTTGTTGACTTTTTAGCATGTTTTATCTCAGGTAACTAATGCACTACTTGGCACAGAGTGGCTATGGACTTTCTTACAAATGGCGTCTATTAACGTTATCATTCATAAAATAATGTGTATTTGAATAACTTTCGTTGGGACCTCTTGTCACACCCCCAAATTACCTGTTTTGCAGCGGAATGGAATTCACGGGATTGACCGTCATAGCATCACAATCACAGTTATATTGAACGACCTAAAGTGTCGTTTGGAAAATACATCGCTTGATTTAATAAAACATTCAGAGTTACAAAGATAGGTCCCAAAAGAAAGCTACTATGTGCGGAAAATAAGTTTGGTACAAGTCAAACGATGTTTTAAAGTGTATAAATCCCATGTGAGACGCGTCGTCACCGCGACTCTATGATATGTCCACATGCATGCCATGAAGTGAATGCCTTAGTTACCGGAAAATACATTGCTAAAAGTGTCAACACAAAGGTTGAGTGAGTTCATAGAGTTGTTAAAAATGTTTACTACGACTACCACAAGTATAAATTATGTATGACAAATATGTCACAAAAATGTTACAATTGCTATAAGTCCATGACACCGAAACTAGACTGATCATGATGTTCGCCCAACAGAGTGTTTGCCAAACAACTCAAATAATGATATTAAATGAAATGCATCCGTTTAACCAGTTGGAATCCACCAACCCGGATGGAGGAGTCACCCTCGATAGATCTATCCACTCACCCTCGCTTCTATGAAATTAACGGTTCATGTTATATAATGGGGACATTCAATTGGCATGAGGTAACTTAAGCAATGTAATGAATTTGATATACTTGGTATCATAATAAAAATGATGTGCAATGTATTCTCCTCTGTGGGTTTGAAATAAAGTAAAAACTTGAATAAATCGGGGCTATGAAAACTCACCTGTTGCAATGATAATGATGATATAATGGCAATACTGAAATGAGGCGCAACCTCTGACCGTGACCTATTATGAATGATATGCTCTATGATAAGTTATGATGTAATGTCGTGCATGCAAATCCACATGTAATCTATACCACTTGTACGCTTTTGAAAATAGAATTTATCGTCGAAATATATGTTTATGACATCTCGTCATGTTATAAAATACTTTACAAGTATTTATGTTGAAATGATATCTTACGATAGTCATTTAATGATTTATTGTGAAATTATAACTTTTCGTCGTAAAATAATGTCGTTGAAATTTCATGAAAGTGACTAAGTAGCCTTGAAAAGCTAGTCATAAAATGGTGCACGTCGAGTGTTAGGAAATGAACTCAACGGTTTTGGGAAGCTTGTATCATTATCTCAAAGTTTTAGTGTTTAAGTTTTCATCCTAGAGGTTTCGATCACGGAGAGAAATATAGGTTAAGTATGGTACTTGTATCCAAAATATTGTTTAAGGGTGGTTTTCGGCAAAGTTTAAGTGACCGTATTTGATTCGTTACAACTCCGCTTGACAAATGGTTTGACATTTTGGAAAATATGCTTGGCGAACTTACTTTTACTAGAAGACATAATGTTATAAAAAGTACTCCGTCATTGTTAAAAACGACCCTCAACATGGTCCCTCTTTGCCGTAGTATGTGTCTAATAGAAATATATTAGTTTTTCTTATATAATAAAGTTACGGCAACTTTGTTAAATCGCGTGTAATTTAATCGTTACAAGTCCATTTTCAACGTTTCATATGTCCTAGGAATCGTAATAATATATACTAATATATTTTTGATAAGTCGACACATTTTATAACGCTTAAGCCTCATTTTTGACTCGTAAAAAGTTGAGAATACTTGCTGAATTTTCTGAAACAAATAGTTTTCGTCGTCAAACTTCAAAAATTCATAACTTCTTCGTTATAGCTCCGTTTTAACCCGTTCAAGCGGCCACGTTTTCGTTTTAAAGTATATCTTCCAAATATCTAGCCCAAAATATTTTGCTTACTGTCGAAAATTCCAGAATTTCAAAATATGGACAGACCCTAAATTAAACTTGTCGAAATGAGTTTTTATCGGGCAAAACCTATTCTAACCAATTCAAAACAACTCTGAAGCTATTCAAATCCTACCATACACCTTCTTAGGGTGTCATGGGTTCCTAGACATCACCAAAAGTGATATGTTACAAGGGATAATTTATAGGATGATGTAACTTAATTATAAGTAATAAAAACATTGAAAGTGGTATAAACTCATATGTATCATGCATGATTCTCGCAAAAATGATGAAATAACATAAAGATGAATATGAAAGAATTATGATGATCATGAAATGCTTACTTAAATGATTGAGGAGTTTTGAGCAAAGTATACTTAAATAAATCATGAGGTTTTTATTTCAAAACCTATACTAGATCACTACATGAGCTTGATAATCACTTGAGCTAGAAAAATTGGATGGTTTCTCTTGGTCTTCATGCTATGGTCGGCCTTCATGGAGAGGAAGAGAGAAAAAGATTTGTTTTTCACCTTGAGTTATGTGTTTGCTATGTGTTTGGTTTGTGAAATATCTAGTAAAAACACTAAGCCTAGTCATGAATGAATATGTGTCATTAGCTTAACAAGATATTTTGTAAACTTTGTGAGTCATGGAGGGGGGTGGCCGGTTATGGATAGAAATGAGGAGGGTTGGGTAGTTTTGTTAAGTAAAAGTATTATTTGTTAAGTATAATGTGTAATTTGTAAGTAGGATTAGATATTAGTTGTAGCGTTAACTAAAAATAGATTTTAATGGATCAAAATAAAATGTATTGAAGTCATAAAAATTATAAAAATACATTTCTTGCAAAATTTGAGTGAAACAATAATTATCGTGTAGTATTTACTAAAACCGTCGTAATTATATAAATATAACAATTTATATACCAAATAAATTTAAAACATCGGGTAAACTAATAATATAATTTTTATAGTCTTAAAATGAGTATAAAAATATATTAGGATAATTTTTGGAATTGTTGAATCAAGTATTCAAAATAATGTTTACGCGATAGCGTTTATTTAATAAAAATTAAACGTTTAATGTAAAATGCTAAACCATGCATGAATTAATATAATGATAATGATGCTAATGATATGTAGACTAAACTTAGTCTATATGAAATGCCCTTGGATGATGGTTCATGAATTCGCAGCTAAACCATTAAGGTTACGCGAATTTGATACTCGTAAACCTAGTTTACAATAAATGATGAAATAGTGAAACTTGAATAGTGTTTTTCTCAGGGAATGAATAGTGTTTCGTGAATAGTAAATTTTGAAATACGTTCTCAGAATATTACTTCGACTCCGAAAACGGTGAATAGTAAAATTTTAAATAGTAATCGGTGAATAGTAAATTCCCGAGATGAATAGTGAAATTTTCAAATTTTGTAAAATGACCTGAAATTACGAGTTGTCACATTCGCCCAACCAAAAAGGAATTCAGTCCCTGAATTCAGTCCATGTTAGGTTCTACGGTGTTATCGGTGAAAGGTGAGGATATTTGGGTCGCATCGGGTCGTCCAATGTTTTCTGAATCGTACCGCGCCTTTCCAAGACGGGACGTTGAACATATATTTGTTGCCAACTTGAAATTCTAATGGTTTGCAACTTATGGAACATACTTCCAATATTTTGCGTCGTATATCGACGTAGCTTATCTAGCTATTTGTTGTTGTTTGTAACTGATTTTTGATATGTTCGATCACTTTGTTGTTTCATGAATGACTTATGGATTTGTGAGTTAAACTTTCCTGGTTTTTACCCGTGAATAAGTGATTGACACCTCGACCATAGAGTGCCTCAATGGTGCCGCTTTTATACTGGTGTGATAACTATTGTTGTACGAGAATTCGATCAATGGCAAATGATTTGCCCAACCATTTCCAAAATCAATCACACATGCCCTCAACATATCTTCTAATGTTTGAATTGTCCTTTCACTTTGACCATTGGTTTGTGGATGATATACTGTGCTCATCTCTAATTTGGTTCCAAATGAATCTTGTAATGATTTCCAGAAGTTTGAAGTGAATCGACTATCTCTGTCGGAAATGATGGAAATTGGTGCACCGTGCCTTGAGACTATTTCCTTGACATAAAGTCTAGTAAGTTGTTCCATGGAATAAGTCTCTCTAATTGGTATGAAATGGGCTGATTTGGTAAGACGATCGACGATTACCCATATAGCGTCGTAACCTCCCGATGTCTTAGGAAGTTTCGTGACGAAGTCCATCGTAATGCGTTCCCATTTCCATTGGGGAATTTCTGGTTGTTGGAGTAACCCTGAAGGTTTCTGATATTCGACTTTTACCTTAGAGCAAGTAAGGCATTTGCTAACGTACGTGGCAATTTCCGCTTTCATGTCCGGCCACCAATAAAGTTTCTTGAGATCCTGATACATCTTATCAGAACCTGGATGAATAGAATACTTTGACTTATGCGACTCATGCATACTCAATTCTCGTATCCCGCCATAAAATGGTACCCACATTCTATCCTTGAAGCATAATACTCCATCTGCTCTCTTTACAAGGCTATTTGCATTATCGGGTATACCAGAAAGCTTTTCACTTGGTCGGTTTTCCTCCTTGAGTGCCTCGATTTGTGCCTCGAGTATTTTTGATGGTAAAGGTGAACTGATCGTCATTCCAAAGGATCGGACTCTTAAAGTTTTGGGTCTTTCTTTCCGGCTAAGAGCATCAGCCACAACATTGGCTTTTCCCGGATGATACTTGATTTCACAATCATAATCGCTGAGTAATTCCAACCAACGACGTTGTCTCATGTTAAGTTCCTTCTGATCAAGAACATATTGTAAAATCTTGTGGTCCGTAAACACTGTGCACTTTGTACCGTAAAGGTAGTGTCTCCAAATCTTGAGTGCAAAAACTACGGCCCCCAACTCAAGATCATGAGTGGTGTAATTCTTCTCATGAACCTTAAGTTGTCGAGAAGCATAAGCTATCACCTTCTCGTTTTGCATTAATACAGCTCCAAGCCCTTTATGTGAAGCATCGCAGTATACAACGAAGTTCTCAATTCCTTCGGGTAGTGCCAAAATTGGCGCACTGCAAAGCTTTTGCTTCAACAACTGAAAGGCAGTTTCTTGTTTCTTTCCCCATTCGTACTTCTTGTTTTTCTGTGTCAACTTGGTCAAAGCTCTAGCTATCTTTGAAAAACCTTCGATGAATCTTCGGTAATACCCGGCGAGTCCTAGAAATTGTCGGATTTCCGTAGGATTTGTTGGAGTAGCCCAATCTTTTACGGCTTCAATCTTTGCAGGATCATCTTGTAGTCCTTGACTATCAATGACATGACCAAGAAATTGTACTTTACGGTTCCAAAAATCACACTTCGAAAATTTGGCATACAACTTCTCATTCTTGAGTAGTCCAAAAATCGTTCTTAAATGCCTTTCGTGCTCTTCTTTGCTCTTTGAGTAAATCAATATGTCGTCGATGAATACTATAATAAACTTGTCCAAATACGGTTTGCATACCCTATTCATGAGATCCATGAATACTGCAGGTGCATTAGTTAATCCGAACGACATTACTTGAAACTCATAATGTCCATAACGTGTTCTAAACGCCGTTTTCGGAATATCCTCCTCCCGAACTCTAAGTTGATGGTATCCTGACCTTAGGTCAATCTTTGAGTAGACACTAGAGCCTTGCAACTGATCGAACAAGTCGTCGATTCTGGGGAGTGGGTAACGATTCTTCACCCTTAACTTGTTCAGCTCTCTATAATCTATACATATTCTGAAGGATCCATCTTTCTTCTTCACAAACAAGACCGGTGCTCCCCAAGGCGAGGAACTTGGCCTAATGAATACTTTGTCTAAAAGTTTTTGCAACTGATTAGACAACTCTTGCATTTCTGATGGTGCTAGACGGTAAGGCGCTCGTGCAACTGGTGCAGCTCCGGGTACTAAGTCAATATGAAATTCTACTTGACGTGCCGGTGGAAGTCCTGGCAAGTCTTCGGGAAAGACTTCAGGAAATTCTCGGACAATTGGTACATCCTCAAGTCGTTTCTCTTCCGACTTCTTCTCGGTTATATGTGCTAAGAAAGCATAACAACCTTTCTTTATGTACTTCTCCGTCTTGATGCATGATATAATACTGAGTCTAGTTCCACTTCGTTCCCCATGAATGATCAAAGTTTCGCCGTTGTAAGGAGGATGAACAACTTTTTCATCACAAATGATTCTTGCACGATGTTTGGATAACCAATCCATGCCGATGACGACGTCGAAACTACAAAGTTCTACGGGCATAAGGTCTATATTGAAGGGATGATTTAGAAAATTGAGTGTACAACCACGGACAATGGTGTCGGTGCTAATTAAGTTACCATTAGCTAATTCAATGTTGTATGATGTGTCTAATGTGGGAATTGTTCTCTCGCTCTAACCATTGAGCTGAGGATAATGGGCGGTAATCATGTACTAGTAAATTCCAAAGGAATCTTAAAATGATTGTCAGAAGTATAAGGTGAATCAAATAGCTTGTAATAGGTACAACTGGAATTGATACCACGTGTCTCATGCCAAATTTCAAAATGTTAAGTTTGTCGAAAAGGACCTTATAGAAAAGAATAGATTATGGATAACAGTTGTGATTCCTCGCGTTTCTAGTTCTAGCGAATGTCATTACTTGAGTCTTACTTGACTAAGGTATCTTATCAAAATATTTCCATGCTATATGTTGTAAAGTCACAAAACCTTAAATATTTAAGTGATGTGGTGTGGTGGTTGATTTTCAAGACTTGTTCTGATATTGAGTGCTTCTAAAATATTTCACCACTTAGGTTCTTACCATGCTAGCATAAACATAGGTATCAGCTTATACTATGTCGAAGAATGTGATGGAGAGTCATTGATTGTCCGATATGTTCAAACCTGTTGCATCTCTTGATATGAAAGTGAGGTTATCCGTAATTTCTAGAGAACACAATGCCTTAGGGGAAGTTTATATTGATAACCTTAATTTAACCAAATTTTCCTTTAAGGAAAACTCATTGTAGGGAAGTTCACATATTGTTGAGGCCATGTTTAGTGAAATGTTCTGTAGTCTCAGTTAGAAGACTTGGTTTATCCCTATGGTGTTACTTAGTGTGTATTCGCTTCGTACTAAATCTTGTAACTCAGTCCAGCTAATGCTTTTGAAATGATATAATTTGGCTTCTAGTCCAAAATAGTGTTTCGGAATGTCTCGTGATGTCTTAAGATTTTTGTTGAGTTTTGAGATGTCTTACTATATACTTCTAGTCCTTGTTGGTAGTCCTAGAATGCTTTCATTGTTTTCTTGTATCGAGGAATCCTCCTCACGGATGGTATAGAAAGCCTTTCCTAAAAAGGTAACTCATCAAATTCTAACTTATCGGTTGAGTGAGGGATGAATGGCGTGGGCTTCTATAGAGTGTTAACAAAAAGAAATGTTTATAAACAATTTATCTGATTACAAAGCTTTGCTTTTGAGTGAAAATTGTTTTAAGAGATTTGAAATGATGCTTGTTACTTTCATGACATAATTCTTCCTGAATTATACATAGGTGATCAGGCCATGTATAATCGAGGACAAATGATGTGATGCTTGGTTTTGTTGAAATGATATTATGTTCCTCCGAAGTTTTAGATGGTATTCAACGTTTTGTTTTGGTAAGATAATGGCTCAATGATTTTTCAGAGTAACATGAAAATCGTTTCGCATGATGGTATTAAATAGTTGATAAAATGACTGAAAGCCAATTGATAGGGTGGTAACGAAACAACTTTGTTTTAAAACTTTATGAAACAATGTTTCTAAGATAGTGTAGAATAGCTTGAAATAAAATTAAGTGAAATAATGTTATGAAGTAGTAGCAAAGTAACTTGAAATATAATTTGTTGAATGGTTTGTAGGATACATGGGAGAACCTCATAGAATGGTAATATTCTCCTAATTAGTCAAGAATAAGGTTGGCCTAACCCCTAGTAAGATAGTGAGGTATTGTCACGAAATGATTGAAAAATTAGGCAATCGGAATGGGGAATGAAATAAACGAAGGCTGTGATTATTGTGGAGATAATAAATGATAAAGATTACATTAGCTAGAAAGGTACTTATTATCTGTTCCTGTTGGTAGTCTAATCATGTCTCAAGTGTAGGAGCAGTAGGTTGTCTAATAACAACAGCTTGAAACTCTCACAGTCCTTAAATCTATAAGATAGTGTAGTTTCTGTAGTCTTAGTGATAGATGGTAATCATGTCCACTTCCCAAGTGGCAAGTCATATGTGTGAGTAGTGTATATGAGATATGATGGTACGAATGATGCTCTAGATGATAATGATGGAAATCCTAGTGGTAAGTTAGGAGATGATGGTGAATGAAATACTACTATTTTCCTTGTAGTAAGCATCCTAATAGGTCCATTAGGACTAAGCCTATAAGTCCTACCAAATGGTATGATCTGTCTCAACAAAATGATAAAAATTGTCCTGATCCTACAATGAATCAATGGTGATCGTGATGGTGTAGGTGCAACTTCGTCCTCCTAAAAGGGTTCAGTCTCATCATCTGATGTTATCTGTGTTGAATCAACTGATGTTAGAATTGTGACAGGGAATGACAGGGCATTCACCATGTCAAAGTGATGGGATGGGTATCTCAAGGCATTAATGTGACAATCGATTTGAAATGCAAGTAAATAACTCGCAAAATGTGCGTATTAAACTGCATGTATAGTGACTATGCACTTATGATGAAATGATGAAATGCTATGATGATGTAGTTATAGTCTAGGGTCAATGATGCAACCTAGTTCTCTATAACCGAAGCTCTGATGCCAATCTGTCACACCCCCAAATTACCTGTTTTGCAGCGGAATGGAATTCCTGGGGATTGACTGTCATAGCATCACAATCACAGTTATATTGAACGACCTAAAGTGTCGTTTGGAAAATACATCGCTTGATTTAATAAAAACATTCAGAGTTACAAAGATAGGTCCCAAAATAAAGTTACTATGTGCGGAAAATAAGTTTGGTACAAGTCAAACGATGTTTTTAAAGTGTATAAATCCCATGTGAGACGCGTCGTCACCGCGACTCTATGATATGTCCACATGCATGCCATGAAGTGAATGCCTTAGTTACCTGAAAATACATTGCTAAAAGTGTCAACACAAAGGTTGAGTGAGTTCATAGAGTTGTTAAAAATGTTTAATACGACTACCACAAGTATAAATTATGTATGACAAATATGTCACAAAAATGTTACAATTGCTATAAGTCCATGACACCGAAACTAGACTGATCATGATGTTCGCCCCAACAGAGTGTTTGCCAAACAACTCAAATAATGATATTAAATGAAATGCATCCGTTTAACCAGTTGGAATCCACCAACCCGGATGGAGGAGTCACCCTCGATAGATCTATCCACTCACCCTCGCTTCTATGAAATTAACGGTTCATGTTATATAATGGGGACATTCAATTGGCATGAGGTAACTTAAGCAATGTAATGAATTTGATATACTTGGTATCGTAATAAAAATGATGTGCAATGTATTCTCCCCCGTAGGTTTGAAATAAAGTAAAAACTTGAATAAATCGGGGCTATGAAAACTCACCTGTTGCAATGATAATGATGATATAATGGCAATACTGAAATGAGGCGCAACCTCTGACCGTGACCTATTATGAATGATATGCTCTATGATAAGTTATGATGTAATGTCGTGCATGCAAATCCACATGTAATCTATACCACTTGTACGCTTTTGAAAATAGAATTTATCGTCGAAATATATGTTTATGACATCTCGTCATGTTATAAAATACTTTACAAGTATTTATGTTGAAATGATATCTTACGATAGTCATTTAATGATTTATTGTGAAATTATAACTTTTCGTCGTAAAATAATGTCGTTGAAATTTCATGAAAGTGACTAAGTAGCCTTGAAAAGCTAGTCATAAAATGGTGCACGTCGAGTGTTAGGAAATGAACTCAACGGTTTTGGGAAGCTTGTATCATTATCTCAAAGTTTTAGTGTTTAAGTTTTCATCCTAGAGGTTTCGATCACGGAGAGAAATATAGGTTAAGTATGGTACTTGTATCCAAAATATTGTTTAAGGGTGGTTTTCGGCAAAGTTTAAGTGACCGTATTTGATTCGTTACAACTCCGCTTGACAAATGGTTTGACATTTTGGAAAATATGCTTGGCGAACTTACTTTTACTAGAAGACATAATGTTATAAAAAGTACTCCGTCATTGTTAAAAACGACCCTCAACATGGTCCCTCTTTGCCGTAGTATGTGTCTAATAGAAATATATTAGTTTTTCTTATATAATAAAGTTACGGCAACTTTGTTAAATCGCGTGTAATTTAATCGTTACAAGTCCGTTTTCAACGTTTCATATGTCCTAGGTATCGTAATAATATATACTAATATATTTTTGATAAGTCAACACATTTTATAACGCTTAAGCCTCATTTTTGACTCGTAAAAAGTTGAGAATACTTGCTGAATTTTCTGAAACAAATAGTTTTCGTCGTCAAACTTCAAAAATTCATAACTTCTTCGTTATAGCTCCGTTTTAACCCGTTCAAGCGGCCACGTTTTCGTTTTAAAGTATATTTTCCAAATATCTATCCCAAAATATTTTGCTTACTGTCGAAAATTCCAGAATTTCAAAATATGGACAGACCCTAAATTAAACTTGTCGAAATGAGTTTTTATCGGGCAAAACCTATTCTAACCAATTCAAAACAACTCCGAAGCTATTCAAATCCTACCATACACCTTATTAGGGTGTCATGGGTTCCTAGACATCACCAAAAGTGATATGTTACAAGGGATAATTTATAGGATGATGTAACTTAATTATAAGTAATAAAAACATTGAAAGTGGTATAAACTCATATGTATCATGCATGATTCTTGCAAAAATGATGAAATAACATAAAGATGAATATGAAAGAATTATGATGATCATGAAATGCTTACTTGAATGATTGAGGAGTTTTGAGCAAAGTATACTTAAATAAATCATGAGGTTTTTATTTCAAAACCTATACTAGATCACTACATGAGCTTGATAATCACTTGAGCTAGAAAAATTGGATGGTTTCTCTTGGTCTTCATGCTATGGCCGGCCTTCATGGAGAGGAAGAGAGAAAAAGATTTGTTTTTCACCTTGAGTTATGTGTTTGCTATGTGTTTGGTTTGTGAAATATCTAGTAAAAACACTAAGCCTAGTCATGAATGAATATGTGTCATTAGCTTAACAAGATATTTTGTAAACTTTGTGAGTCATGGAGGGGGGTGGCCGGTTATGGATAGAAATGAGGAGGGTTGGGTAGTTTTGTTAAGTAAAAGTATTATTTGTTAAGTATAATGTGTAATTTGTAAGTAGGATTAGATATTAGTTGTAGCGTTATCTAAAAATAGATTTTAATGGATCAAAATAAAATGTATTGAAGTCATAAAAATTATAAAAATACATTCCTTGCAAAATTTGAGTGAAACAATAATTATCGTGTAGTATTTACGAAAACCGTCGTAATTATAAATATAACAATTTATATACCAAATAAATTTAAAACATCGGGTAAACTAATAATATAATTTTTATAGTCTTAAAATGAGTATAAAAATATATTAGGATAATTTTTGGAATTGTTGAATCAAGTATTCAAAATAATGTTTACGCGATAGCGTTTATTTAATAGAAATTAAACGTTTAATGTAAAATGCTAAACCATGCATGAATTAATATAATGATAATGATGCTAATGATATGTAGACTAAACCTAGTCTATATGAAATGCCCTTGGATGATGGTTCATGAATTCGCAGCTAAACCATTAAGGTTACGCGAATTTGATACTCGTAAACCTAGTTTACGATAAATGATGAAATAGTGAAACTTGAATAGTGTTTTTCTCAGGGAATGAATAGTGTTTCATGAATAGTAAATTTTGAAATACGTTCTCAGAATATTACTTCGACTCCGAAAATGGTGAATAGTAAAATTTTAAATAGTAATCTGTGAATAGTAAATTCCCGAGATGAATAGTGAAATTTTCAAATTTTGTAAAATGACCTGAAATTACGAGTTGTCACACCTCTTTTTATGTAAACTCTGATTTAAATAAATGAATGATAACTATTTTATTTAAAAACATCTCTTTTTGAGTCATTTTCTATTATTATGATTGTGAACCATGAAGTAATACCCCAACCCTTATTCCGCTGCGTATAACGAAATTTGGAGGTGTTACAGATTGGTATCAGAACCGTAGTTATAGAGAAAAAAATGCAAACTATAACTCTTTTTCACAATAAAAGTTCTCCGTGCCATTACTAAAACATTTCTTATGCATATACATGCTGATTACTTGCTTATATATGGTGAAATATTTACAATTACTGGGTTGTTACAAAGTTATGTCTTCCCCTATCCTTCATGTTATTATCTTATCGGATACTGAGCCCGAAGACACTATTCCTTCCACAAATAAGCCAGTCCATTCGCCAGCACCCAGACGCGCTACAGAAGATATGTAGTTTGATCCTTCGGAGGAGTCATCTGAGGACTTCGAAGTAGTACCCGATATCGACTCAGCACCTAGGCACATTATGGAGGCAGAAGACATAACGGTAGTACCTGATATCGCTCCATTTCCTGACGATCTGACTAGCTCAATTCGAACGTACTTCGTTTAAGTGTTTGTGTATGGACTCGTAGAGGTATCTACTTTAGATACCTTGTTTCTTGTTCGTGTTATAGCGTGAAGTTGACATCTATGGTTAGTTTTCTATTTACCTTTTATTTATTATTGTTTATTAAATACGTGTTTACCTAATTGCATAAACTAGATCAAATTCCGCTGCGTACTTGTTTGCGTTACTTGGTTAACTAGATTATAAATCCCAACAATCATTACTTCCACGATCAAGTTCATGGATTTCTTGGGGCGTTGAGTGCTCTTGCTTCCATTGAAATTTCTTATAATACCATTGATACTTCAATGCCAGACCTGTTTTGGAATCTGAGTACCCTCGTTCATCTGGACCTTAGCTTTAATACGTTTCATGGTGTGGTTCCTCCAATTCTGAAGAAGCTTTGAAAATTGAGTGTCCTTAATTTGTCACATATTAGATTAGTGGGAGGTCTTCATAGTTTAATGGGAAACATGTCAGGTTGCATGCTGAATAGTTAAAAGGAGCTCAATCTTCTTTTTTTTTCTTTTCTTTTTTTATAACCATGATTTTCGACCATTTGGCCGACTATTTCTGTAAGATATAGGATTTCATAATCACATTAAAGCACAACCAAGTGAGGCGTATATAAGTTTTAGAGAGAGAAAGGGAGATTTTCTAGTAAGAGAAAACTCATGGAAGGTTAGATTTCAAAAGAACATTCAACCCTCTCCCTTGAAGGGAGAGGGCTATTTATACAAACTACTACGCCCTCCTACGGGCTGTCGATCAGGCATAAAATGGGTAAAGACCCGTCCTTCCTCCACGGTGTTGCACTAGACTAAACAATGCAACTAACTGACTAACAACAAACATAATAAACGATATGTCTACGAGCTAACTTAAGCTAGATTATACATGGGGTGACCGATGCTTCATATTATATTTTTCAATTCCTAACAATCTCCCCCTAAGGGAGGTCACCCCATGAATTACATTATGAATCCTAGCAATCTATTTAATCTTCGATCTTGAGCTCGTAGACATCAACTTGTCAACATATTCAAACATTGTGCTTCCGTGGTGATTTCATCATTGTCTAACTACAATGAATATTTCATGGAGGTTATGGAGCTGATCCACATTGATTACCTTTGAGCTTTAATAGAGATCATCAGCCACATTTAATCTCGGCATCCCCCATTGTAGTGTTGCCAGCATATGATGTTGTGACAATTGGACCGACATGCTCACATTCTAGATCATGATTTCTTCTTATCAGAGTAGCAGAAGCTTTCATTGATTCATGATATTGGCAGCAGCGTAGCAGAAGCATGGAGTGAAAATATCAGAGTCATTGATGCACTTATCATGATTTCTTTAGAGATGAATGTATTGTGTGAGCATGCGGCAATGGATTGACCGCTTCATTCTGATCAGCTACAAACGTCAGGCGTACCTGCATACAACAGTTAGCAATAAAGCGCACGAAAGTGTCTTTAATCACTTTCGTTGAATTGAGGTACAAGGCCCACGGTTCCCCGTTGATCAGTACAAGTACTGCCTGTGATCAGGTAAAATTCTGAAGAATTTCCTTGACAGGGTTTCGCAGCTGCTCTAGCTGTTCTCAAACCGGAACGTCTCAAAGAAGACAACACGAAGTGAGAGAACCAGCGAATAGAGATTCACTGATTGATAAATAGAGATTTGAAAAAAACAATCGTGTACTGCTCAATAGAAATTGTTTTTGCAATACAACGAAGGTTTTAATGAAAATCAATTATCAATCATAAACACCTTTTATTTTGAAATATTAGTACACAGTCGATGTGCTAAATAAAAGAGTTTTTAAGCACAACGACCGGTTTTTCAAAGGTATCCGTCAATCCATAACCTGAACCAGGATTGATTCAAAAGAGTGAATCGCCCCATTGTTTCTGTTCAGTTGTCACATGGTTGATTTATTGGATAGATCTCACATGCCACCCACCAGGAGCTTGTTTGATGTTGGATCTAGAAGGCTTTCCATCTTCATTGTGAATATGTTAGCATATCACTCAGATGTTCTGGCAATACCACAAGGATAATGCGTAGGGCTCATAAGATATAATCTCTCTTTCCACATTGTGTGAAACAGAGAGTCTTTATTTATAGTGTCATAAGGAGATTTATTTGATGATCTCATGGCTCTAGACTCAAGTGTGCATATTTGGATCATATTTCAGAGACTAGGGAGAGGGTCTCCTTCTTCAATATCAACCATCTCTAAGAGAACGTCGATATATTATGTTGGTTCCCCGTGAGAATGAAACAAGTCCTTTTAAGAGAAACTTGAGTGGTTTGGGAAGTTGAAGTGCATTGCGTCGCTGTGTCCATGACGTCTTGTCTTCAATACCGATGTTACCTTGGTAACCACCAGTAGCATATGAATTGAACCCGGTATCTGCCCTAAGGTTGAATAAGTGGAGGGCTATTTCTTTTCACCCTTTTTCACATTTAATTCTTTTTCATTCTTCAACCCCTTCAGTGCTTACCGAGACTTCATAACTAGAACCTTGTTGGGTTTATTCCATTACTAGCTCAGTTTCAGTCAGCACACTTCCCGTATCTCACATTTCTCCTTTTTTCATCATACCTAAGGACTTCTACACTAACTAGTGGATTGTCCCTGGGTAGATTCCTCTGGTTCTGGCGGATCGTGGGAACGAATACCTAACCTTACCATCCTTATAACTCCATACATAAAGTAAAATGGTCGGTCTTTTGGTATAGTTCATTCTTCCATAAAACCAATTGAAAAAGCAATCAAGGTACTTGTGATACGAGATCAAAGCATTTTGTACCTTAATAGTTTTGATCATTTAGAAAATGCTCCCCCTTAACATGTGCATTATGATTTTGAAATTGTTTAGCACATGGAGGCAAGAGTTCTTAGAAATAAATTCTTTGATCACAATTTCCTTAGAAGAAGCCATTTGTTTTTCTTTGGTAGATTCTCCCCCTCAATATGTGCATAGGGTTTTTTGAAATCATTTTATCACATAGAGGTCAGAGAATTTTTGAAATACAACCACGATTACCAAATTATTAGAAACCAATTTTTGAAACCATTTAACACATAATCAAAGTACCTTATGTAAAAACATGAAAAACTTTGTACTTTGAAGATATGTATTTGTTTTGAAATGCTCCCCCTTAATATATGCTTCGAGATTCGAAAATTGTGTTTAGCACATATTAGAGAGTAGTATGCACATTGAGACAAACATGGTCATTTTTTATCATCTTTCATATTTTTATCACATTTTCTCCCCCGATCAAAAATTTCAAATCCTTTGAGATTTTGGATCTCAAGTGATTTAAATATGAATGAAACAAAACATTTGTTGGAGAAAAATGTGTCCGGTTTTATATGAACTGAAGTGGACAACACCGAGGTTCCCTTTTTTGATAGAAGGGAAACCACAATATATAACCTAGCACTATTACATACATTATAGTTGTTCATAGTACATGCACCACATTTTACACAACAAAAGTATAAAACAGAAACTACTTTCGAAAGATGTCTTCATTCAGTTCTTTGAAGCAGCTTATAGTGACCTGCACGAAGTCTACCACCCACAAAGCTTTCAAGGCTGCGATAGATCATTCTAGTTTTCAATCTTCGTCTGATTGCATCAATGAAATCTTCACACCTCTTCAAATCCTCATCAGACCATAATTTTGTTTTGTTCCCCGGCTTCATATCAACATTGATTTCTTTGACTCTGGAGTTCAATTCTTTTTCGACCATCTTGAGTGTACCATCACAAAATTTGTATAACTCACACAATCTCATTAATATTCTTGACCCGTATCTGTCAGTGAAGATGACTGCTCTAGGGGTGTCAATCACTATATATTCATGACGATATTCATGTCCTTTGGCTTCCCATTGTGGTCTTGTAAGATTGACCCGAGTCTGGTAACTTTCTATTCCCAATTGAAAATCTCCAACTCTTAGTCGAAT
Source organism: Chrysanthemum makinoi (assembly GCA_910596185.1). Lineage (NCBI taxonomy): Eukaryota > Viridiplantae > Streptophyta > Magnoliopsida > Asterales > Asteraceae > Chrysanthemum > Chrysanthemum makinoi. Next base: position 314,212,078 of record OU343224.1, read on the forward strand.
GACCAAGCCTCTGATCCAGAGATTGACTACAGCCGAGAGAGCCTTCTTCTCACGAGCAGGAAGATGGTCAAGGTGTCCTTGGAGGTTCAGAAGATAGAGATCTTCAAAGTCATTTGGCATCAGATGTTTGAATTCGTTTTCTTCTATAATGTGCTCTTTCAAGTCTGCTCTTCGAAGAACAATCTTCTTCAGGTAATCATACCCGTAGATTGAGAAGATCTCTATACCAATAACACTAAGAATACGCAACCTGGATCGAACAGCTCTGCGACTCTTCTTGGCACTATGTCTGTCGATGTAAAATTGCTTCTTCTTGAACCACCAATGAGAAATCCCATATGAAGCGGCAATGTCATACTGTTGCTCTTTGTCTGCCCAGAATTGATCCGGAACCATCTGTTCGAGACCTTGATCAGTGTAGGTAGCTGCTTTCATCTTTGAAATCGATAAAGCTGGTCTTCTTTCAGAAGTGCGACCACATAGATAGTCCAGATCATGGTTGAAGAAAAATTCTGACTGAATGGTCATATATCCAAGTTCACCGCCGAGAGAAAGAGGGTTGTTCACATCAAACCTATTGATCTGCTCACTGACTTGATTATTCAGGATTCTATATCATTCCTCCATCTGATATTGAAGCTGATTAACATCTGAGTGGAAGACTTTAACTATTTCAAATGCTGGGCCTTCAAGATCTTTAGGAGTGATTGATGTAATTTCCTTCTTCTCACAAAACCACTTTATAAAGCTTCCCATATCCCCTGTGAAGTGAAGAAGAGAATCTTCTGCTGGTGCTTCATAGTTGGAAATAATAGTTGAAGCCCAATTATTTTCTAGGTTTGTTGAATCAGATTCGGGAATGAACCATGAAGGTTCAGGAGTTTGAGGTTTATCTTGGGTAAGCCAACTTTGAGTAACATCCTTTGAAGGTGTAGCTCTAGACGTTTTGATTCGTTTTCCCTCAATATAAGCATCCAACCAATCTTCTTCTTCTCTAACATTGGGGATGTGCTTGGTAGAAGCGTCATCATCTTCTGATTCAGACTCTTGAGCAACGAAAGACTCTTCATTTATTATTTGCTCTTCTGGAATAGTGGGGATGGTTGGTGTAAACCGAGTCGACGGTGGTCCATGCAGTAGACATCTTTTGAGATCTTTGACCACTTGAAGTACCGGTTTGTTTTTGAGTTGTTGGTGGTGGTGAAGGTGGGTTTGCATTGTGAGAAGTGGTTGTTCCAGAAGATCCTCCAACTCTCGATGTGCCAGCACCACCAGTAAGAGGTGGTGGTGGTGACTTTGGACCTCCTGACATATCTTTTGAATCCATTTGAATTGATCTTCTTTTCTTCTTAGCCTCCCTTTCACGAACATCGACTACAAACTGCTCATAATCATCATGCCTCATAGATTCCTGGAGAGCCTCGTATAATTTCTTATGTGTACTGTGCAAGTGCTCTCCTGCCTCATACATTCTTTCTGAGAGAGCTGATCTCATGTCAGAGATCGGCAAATCTTTGAATCGCTGAAGTAATGAAGCCTTCATTGCCCATTCAACCGCATCTTTAATATCTGATTCTATTGCCTTTGTTATGACTTCATCGAGATTAAGATTCTCAAGTTTCTTGACACGACTATCAAGATTGTTGACAGCTATAGGAAAATGTTTCTCAATAGTTGCAATGCGTAACATGGCCTCTTCAAGCAATTCCTCAGTTGTTTTAACAGGAGGAGGTGAGGCACGAGGTGGTGAGGCAGGTGGAGTGACAGGATCATTGATAGTGACAACATGTAGTGGATCATTAGCGGGTTTGGGTGGTGAAAGTGCAGTTGTCATAGCAGGTTCGAGAGTCGGTGTGATTGATGGAGATGTGTCAGCAGTGGAGACCTTTGGAGCCGACATTGGAGGAGGAGTTGAGGAGTCTTGTTGAATAGTGACCGAAAACATGGACTGAACTTCTTCCTTTTCATTTGTTTGCTTGTCTGATTCGATGTCTGAGGGGCCGTCTTTTAAGAATTGGTCACCGTATGTAAAGTCAGCATCAAGATTCTTAAGTGAGGAAAGAGATCCTGTAGACATGTTTGTTTCTTCAAGACGCCTGTGTACATCAGATCCTTGCTCAAGGTTCTCCTGTGGGTCTTTAAATGGCTCATTTTTATCACTTACTGTCTCCTGATTTTCTTCCTGAGCATCACTGGACACAGGGGATTCAACCTATCTATCAGCCACATCAATGTTCATCCTAGATTGCTCTTGTGTAGAGGATGATACAACATCTCTTTTCTTGAGGATAAACTGGGTAGTTGTTTTGGGAGATGGTGAAGAGATATTCAGTAGCATGTGTGCAACTTGTTCTGTTTCTCTTCCAACAATTTCTTTACCTTTGTCTTGTGTGACAAGATTGATTTGTCAAGGTGCTGACTTAGGCTCTCTTATCATGACTCTTCCCACTGGTGGTCTTTGAGACTCGTTCAAACTGTCAAGGATTTACTGAATTCCTTGTTGGAATGCAGCTTCGTGTTCATCAATCAACTCTGTTTCACTTCCTGGAACCTTAGTTCCCTCATTATTACCCTTACCAGCGTCTCTTTTTCTCTTCTTTTGCATTTGTGAAGGAGAGACATTATATACAGAGCTATCAGGTCTCTTGTTTTTCTTGGGAAGACTTGAGTATGTGGTTCCTGATTGTTTAGATTTTGATTGTGTGGAAGTGGACTTCGGGATGTCAGCGGTTGTGGCGGAGGATTTCTTTACATAACTCTTGAAGTAATCAGCATTCTTGATTCTATCATTAAGCAAAGCTTCAGGCGGCATACCAAAAATCTCCTTGTCATGTCCTCTGGAAATATATTTAATGTTGCCAAGAACGAATTCATCAGGCTTCATGCAGGCGACTCGCTACGTGAGTTGAACCGGTGAGTTTGTAGCAGATGATGGATAATGAGTTTTGAGAATCTGACGCTGGGAATCACTCTTTTACCAAGACTTTTTCTTCCTTTGACTTTATTCTTAGAGTTAATTCTATCAGAGATAAATGTGTTCAAGGACAAGATGAATTCTTCCCAAATAAGTTTAGCGAAGTCAATATTTTTCCCTTTGACTATTCCCCACAGTATCTGCATAATGGGAGCTTGAACTCTGTTTGTCCCTGATGTTTTACCGGTTAGGCATAGATTGAGAATTGTGACGATTGATCTCCATGGTTGATATATTTCCGCATTGATGAGTGATGAAATCTTGGTTATTCTTTCCGGGTATCCTAATTTGTCGACAAAGTTTAAGATATCATGAATGGAGGGTGGAGTGACGAATTTGTTGGAAGGGTTTATTGGTGTGATCTGAAGAGCGTCCCTGAGTGTGTCAACCGAGATGTCATACCATTTGTCTTCGAGCTTACACGAGTATGACGCAGATATCTCATCCCAAGAAACTGTTTTCCAGAACTGCTGAAGATAGATGGATGGGATAGTGCAACGCTTGGTTAGGGCATTAAAGAAGTTGGTATCCTTCAAGATGTCGACAGCCAGACGGTAAGTTGGATTATGTTGCCCTCTATCTACATCTAAGTAGCAGTTGCTCTTAGCAATTGACACCCATTCCGCAGGAGGAAGTAATTCTTCATCAGTCAGAGTGACAGTTGGTGCAGAGGCAGTAGGAACCTAAGAGGATGTGATGTCAGCCATTGAGATCTGATAGTTACACATACAACACAAACCATATCCAGGAAAATAGTTAGGTTAAGACACTGATACACATTATGACCAATTTATAACCCAATATTTAGAGCTTCAGAAAAATGTAATCAGTATGCAAAAACTTATGGGTGTAGGATAATATTTGGGAGAGGTACATCAAAATAGATAATACCAAAAGCAATATTGACAAAGATATATGTTAAATCACACACTGCAACTCGCTTTGGAACAAAAATTTGAGCAACTCGCATAACACACCACGCATCAGCATGCATACTACAAGACATATGAGGTAAGTCACATATGGCAACTCGCTTTGATTAAAGAGTAACTCGCATAGGATAAGGTGAGTGATAACTCGCATACATTACAATGTATGAAGCAAGTCGCATATGGCAACTCGCATGTAACAACACGCTTTAGTCAAACAATGGTTGGTCAACATATATATGCTAACTCGCATACATTATAGACATGGAGCAAGTCGCATAATTTAAAGACATGACAAAAATATCTTCACATAGCAAACCACCTTTTATCATACCAGGAATCATAAATTAACACCACATAGCATGCAACAGCCAAAGCACACAAATAAGAATGCAGATGATTAATCAAGCAATGTACTGAATCAACTGTAGGTGCACAATTCTCCCCCTCAATCAATGATACGAGATAGTGAGTAATCATTGATTGACATAGTATCATGAGATTAAGACAGCTAAAGTATGTGATTGTAAAAAAAAATAAATAAAAGGTTATAACGGCTCTGTTCGAACTTCATCTAAAATCCCGTGTCATTGTTGAATGACATTTCTAGGACCGTAGATGTTATCGATGACAGAAACTTGAGAAAAAATGAGTGTAGTAATAAAAAATATAAAATTTGTATATATAAAAGATTGAGTAAATTAATTTAATTTTTTTTAAAGACTTAATAAGTACGAGTCCTGAAAAGAGGGGATCAGGAGTCAGAGTACGAGGTACATCAATTCTGACAAGCTACAATTCTAGAGTGACCATTCTTCAGTTCTGATGGAAACCAGGTCATGATGTTCATGAATGAATTGAGCATTGTACCTGAAAAAGATTGAGGACACTTTGCACTAATAGCACATGTAGTATTGCAGATAGGTGGGTTAGTGATAGGTATATCCTCAATTTTTGATGTAGTATAGTCAGGTCTAGGAGTATCATTGATGGACATCTCGTTAAGTTCAACATTCTTGAAGATTTTTCCTGTGGGGATCCACCTAAGACAACTTCTAGGTGAGTAAGTCCGTTTGGTACCCGTAAACTTAAAGAGTCTACCAGTAGGAATCCACTTAAAACAACTGTTAACAACGTTAGATGAGGCTAGATTCCTGTTCTGACCATTGGTCCTTTTGCATTTAATTTGCTTCTTAGTGGATTGGTCTGTCATTTGACTCCTTAAATTCCTGATCTTAGATTTCTGAACCTTCAGCTGGGAATTGTCGTTCCTCAAGTTGGACTGAATTAGTGAAGTGATTGGTTTCGACAAAACTATATTTTTTTCAACTTGGGAGGCAAGCTTATATTTTGATGATTTAAATCTTTCTGTCTTAAATGCATTGGGCTGCCTAGTTACAGGGCGTTTAGTGGCATTATGAGCAGTTGATTTCTCCAATGTTGATGGTTTTGCGAATTTAGTATTCACTCTATTTCCCGTATTTTTCCTAAGCTCATTTTTTAAAGCAACGATAGTGAAACTCTTATCCTGAATTTGGGTTTTGAGGGCATCTATGTCAGATGTCATGGAGTTGATTTTATCTATCTGTTTGGTCCTACACTCCAAAGAGTTCTTCTTCAAGGATTCATTTTCTCTTAGCAAATTAGCAACACATAGGGCTAGTTCCTCATTCCTAGACTTAATTGCATCACAAGCTTCATATTTTATAATGTTTATACCCGTATTCATGTTCATTTGAATGTCTGATATTTGTTTTTTCAGATTACAAATAGTTGAGTCTTTGTCTAGAATATGTGTTTTTAATTGATTAATTTCAAAAAATTCACGGAATTTTGGGAATTCCGGATTTGTGCATGCATTTGAAACAAGAGAATTTTCTTCCTTTTCTTTGTAAGGCAATTTCCAAGGAAATGCAGTGTTTTTCAAGAATTGAATATTTGCAAGAAAGTTCATCAAATGCCCTTTTTGAAACCATATCATTAATTTTAAAACATACAGACTCAGTCTCAACCATATCAATTTTATCAGAATCATGTTTGTCAATAAATTCAAATGGTTTGGATACGTTACCAGATGCATTGTGTTGATCATTCAAGAGTAGCTCATCAGATGAAACTTGATCATCCATCGGTCTGACACTTGCATCCTCATTACTTGTACTAAGCGTCAATGAATTTCTGACAGTTTCAGGCTCCTCAGTCTCAAATTCTTTGTCAGCAGATACAACATTCGATGCCATTCCAATTTCATCGCAGTAATCAACTGATGGTGCACTACATTCGTTCAACTTTCTGATCACAACATCCCCTGATAGTTCACAATTATCTTTCAGTTGTTCCTGGACTTCATTGTCATTTGCATTAGCAGCTTCCTCAATGTACATCTCCATATTATCCATTAATTGGATGAATGTATTGGTAAATTCTCGAATTTCCATTCCAGTATGCCTTTTGAAGGTGATACTCGACAATTGTTGATCAAAATCTACTGAGTATTCCTCATTGATAAATGACTGGAA
>OU343224.1:314218858-314250498 GCA_910596185.1 Chrysanthemum makinoi
AGTTGTGGAGTATGTTGTTGATTAAATTGTTGCTTGATAAATTGCTTGTTGTTGATTCCTGTACGATGTTGTGGACTTAGTTGTTGTTGTGGTTGAGGATAAGTGTAAGGGAAATAGTTAAAGTTGGTGGTTGTGACATTATGATAAACTTGTGTTGATAAAAATGGATCTTTGTAGTCGAATGAACCGTTGTTGATGAAGTGTCCTTAGGCCTAGAAAAGACAAGAACAAGTAGCACTTATGCGTAAAAACACCAAAAGTTACGCGTAACAATGAGGAGTTACACGTAGGTTTTAGCTTACGCGTAAGTAGGATAAAAGCACTAAAGTTATCGCGTAGACAAAAAGTTAGGCGTGAAAGTTAGGCGTAGGATTACCTTATGCGTAGACCTAAGTTTGCAGCGTAAAAGTGAATCTTATCGCATTAAATTTCTACGGCGTAAGCTTATCTTATGCATTTTAGGGTTTTGCCCAAATGATCTTTTACACTTCACATTGCAAAAAGATATCAAAGTCGGCGTATTTTCAGACTTATCCAAGTAAGAAAACACGGAATAAACCAGGAAAATGAAGATCAAACCAAGGAAAAAATCTTACGCGTAAATTTAGGGTTTTGTCTGCGTGGGATTACTCGTAACTTTGATTTTACCCAAATGTTTTTCTAAACCGAATTTTGTTATGGAATAGCTTCAATAGTACCAAAAGAACGAAAGTGTGATTTTGATATTACCAAAAGCTGCTAAGCGGAGTTCGCAGCATAGAGCGACACTACGAACAAAACAAGCTTAAGCGTAAAATCCAGCGTAAGTTTGAAACTTTTTACTAAAAACAAGTATTTTAACACCTCAAAACATTGAAAGTACAAGAATCTTGGATTAAAAGTGTAAAAAACGAGTTTTTAAGATAACCAAAGATGCGTTACCTTTACGCGTAAGACCCAAAATCAAAACTTCAAAAACAAACGAGTACACCCAACTATTTGGCGATGATACCACTGTTAGGTCACTAGTTTTACAACACAAGTTATATAGAAAGGAGATGGCGATTGAACAAGTATCAAACACACATACACACAATATAGTATACCGTTAAGCTATTGAGGCATATATGAAAAACTTAAAACAACTAACCTTAGGTAGAAGGTTATTACATGTTTATATAGGCAGGAGCTGGGCAACGCCCTCTCCTTCCTATTCCTTATTGAGCTTGGGCCTAAGCTTATGGGCCTTCATAAGCGACCTTAAACAAACATAAAGATAATGGCTTCTATTACATTAGAAATATAAATACGCAAATCTTGTTTAGGAGTGATTCCAGTTATGTCAATGGGAACATCGAAATTAGCGGGGGTTTACTATGTGGAAGGCCTGGTCATAATCTTTCGATGGGTCAATTTTGTGATGGAGACTTGGAGGTTGCTTTCGGGAAAACTTGTTTCATTAAGTGATCTACAAAGGAAGATCTTATGTGCGGCTGCGTAATTCAAGTCTTTACACTATCTCTATGCAAACATGGTTGCTTCCTCATCCTTACTTTCAAGGCAACATCAACAAAATCCGCAGCTAACGTCGTCTCACATCTAAACTTTCCAACCATCACCAACCTTGCTCGACACAAACTAGTTGAAGGACTCCCCGGTTTGGTATTCTAAAGATCACCTTTGCTCGGCTTGTGAACAAGGCAAATGAACTTCGTGCTCATTTTCCTTCAAAGGTGGAACACGACTCTCGACATGTGCTTCATCTTCTTCACATGGTTTGTGTGGCCCGATCTTGCGTGCAAGCGATCAATGGCAAGCGCTACATCTTAGTAATCGTTGATGACTATTCGCATTTGGACTTGGGTCTACTTTCTTGAAGCAAAGATCAAGCTCCACAATGATCATCACCTTTCTCACGAAAATACAAGTTGACTCGTAACACCGTTAGACTAATCGAATAGATAAAGCCTTGAATTTGTTAATCAAACTCTTCATGAATTCTATGAGAAAGTGGGAATTGACGCCGGACATCTATTGCCGCGTACACGAGAACAGCGGAGTTGTCGAAGAGGCGAAACCGAGCGTTAGTGGAAGCTGCAAGAACAATGTTAATCAATGCTAAACTTCCAGGTTACTTATGGAAGGTTATCTCTTGCATGCTATACTCAAACCGTTCTATGATTACAAGCATACAACAAAACACCTTCGAGCTTCGTCCACATGAAAGCCGAATCTAAAACACTTTCATGTATTTGGATCTCTTTGCTATAATGATCGTGATGACTTTGGAAAGCTCCAAAGGCGACATTAGGTCTTTATGGATCTTGTGATAATTCAAAGGTTTCGAACGGAATCGTCGTACAAAGCGAGGTGATGGAAGCGATTCATGCTCATTTTGATGAACTTACGCGAAATGGCTTACGAGTATACTGACTTGGAACGGACACAACGTAAACTTCCCTCAAACCCCATCATCGGTGAACAAAGCCCCGGCTTACTCGTCAACAAATGGAAGGTTATTTGCTCATTTGTTGGTGTGATATTGATGAGCGTGCTCGGGTGTATCCGTTGTTCTTCAGCACGATAATACTCTTTTACGATACACGCCAACAACTCGCATTGCGGATGCACCTACGGTTGACTCCACCACAGCAGTTGAACAAACCGCTTCCAACAATGATGATGAAGCTGGCGATGATGTTACGAATGAAGTACCCCACTGCGATTTTGATCCAAATGCGTTCTTCAACCCGTTTGCTAATGAGGCTTTGCACGGATGTCGCGGAATCTTCAACAAACCATTTGAATCCCGAATCGCACAATGTATATCAACATCAACCCTCCACGCATAGATGGACTAAAGACCATCCTCACGGAAAACATTATTGGCAACCCGAATCAACCCGATGCGTTCACGAGACAGCGTCTTCACCGGACGGTGAACATTGCATTTATGCACTCACTGCTGTCCCAATGAACCTAAAAACATCAAAGATGTGACAAAAGACAAGCTGGATTGAATCCATTCAAGAAGAACTCAACCAATTCAAACGTCTTGAAGTATGAGAACTGGTTGAAAGACCAACGAGGAGTCGTCATTGGTCTAAAATGGATTTGGAAAAACAAATTGGATCTTTGAAGGACATGTTATCGAATAAGTCCGTCGGTGGCTAAGGGTTATCGTCGGGGAGGGTATTGACTTTGAAGAATCTTTTGCTCGGTTGCTGCGTCTTGAAACGTTGGGATATTTCTAGCGTTAGCGGCTCATATGAATATGGCGGTATATGGATGGATGTCAAAGCTGCGTTTCTCAGCGGACAAGCGAAAGAAGCGTTTATGTCGACCAACCGGATGGATTCGTTGCTCTGAGTTTCGAAATGCGTCTACAAAGCTGAACAAACGTATGGTCTCAAACAAGCTCCTCGGGCATGGTGCGATAAGCTATCATCCTTCCTCATTGCTAATAATTTCACCAAAGGTTTGGTTGACCCAACTCTTTTTATACAATATCACGGGGCACATATCTTAATTGTTCAAATTTCGTGGATGACATCATTTTTGGGTCTACACATAAAAAGTTTTCAACCGCTTTTGCAAAACTAATGAAGAAAAATTTTGAAATGTCCATGATGGGTGAACTGGTTCTTTCTAGGTGCAAGTTCATCAATCACCCCGTGGTATTTTCTTGAGTCAATCCAAATATGCCCTTGAATTCTTAAACAAATTTGGAATGAAAACCTGTGACACCTATGCCACACCAATGGCTCATACCAAAGCTAGAGCGTACGATTTACATGGGAAATTGTGGACCCTACAAAATACCGTAGTATTATTGGATCTCATGTATCTAACGACTACATGACTTGATATTGTCTTTGCCGTATATCTTTGCTCGTTATCGTGCGACCAAGCTGAAACCCACCTCTCTGAGCCTAAAAGAATCCTCCGATACATCAAGGGAACCATTAACTTGGGGATATGGTATCCGAAGGATTCTAGTTTTGAAACTATCGCTTTTCAGAGACCACCCGCGGGATGCTTAGATTCAAGAAAAAGTACTTCAGGAGCTTTACAATTTCTTGGTGATAAACTGGTGTCATGGCAATCGAAGAAGCGAGGATTGTACATATTTGTCCTCAACGAAGCAGAATATGTAGCCATGTCCCCGTGTTGTGCTCAAGTCATCTGGATGAGAACACAACTCAAAGACTATGGTTACGTATTTGAGAATCGATGTCTTGCGACAATCGGAGTGCCATTGCAATCTCGTGCAACTCGGTTCGGCTTTTCGAAATCAAAGCACATCGATCTTGATATCATTTCATCAAGGATCCGCGTGGAGCAGAATGCTTGTTGAATTATATTTTGTGAGTGAGAATACCAATTGGCAAACGTTCTCACCAAAGCCTTGCCTCCCGCTAGGTTTAATGAGTTGGTCCACCGGATTGGTATGAGGTGTTTGACTCTAGAGGAACTGGATGACCTCCTAAAAGCAGATCTTAAAACTGTCAAACACCAAAATCTCTTTTGTAAATAATTCTTTCTAAAACAAAATACAAAAGTATAAAATCTGATAAAACAACAAAAATATTATTCTATCTATTTTCTTTCAACATTGCAAGTACGTTTCTTCCGTCAACACTATAATCTTTCAAAATTGATATTTTTCGATCTAGTGTTGAGGGGAGAAAAAATATCATAATTGCTTCATACCATCGTGTACTTGCATGTTATCATATCTCGGTTGTTTCTTTTAACAAATGGTGGTAAATTTTTTGGTAAAATGACACTCCTCGGACTAAACTTATAACCTTTCATTATTTTCTTAAGTGGGAGGAGTGTCGTCAAATTTTCTTTCCTAAAACTTTGTTTGGTAACCAAAATGGAAGTTAAATGGCTTTGTTTGAAAAAGGAAAAGGTGGAGGGACTAAAACTGTCAAAATGTTAAAGTTATTTTTAATAAAAATACCTCCCACCTACTTTTCTTCATCACATTTAATACACAAAACCTAACACATCCAGCCTTATAATCGTTCAAGATATACATTGATTTGATCATCGTTGTGTAAGTGTTTTTACGATCTAAACATGTTTTAAGATAAGGTCTTGAATTTTATTCAAAATCCAGCGGTTAAAAATCATGTTGCAGTGATTATGTGTTCTCGCATAGCGTATGAACACACAATCATTGTGTGGAGCGTTTTGGTTAAATGGATAATGTCAAAACGTTTTGTATACATCAAGGATACCATTTCAACCATCCAAACCCACCCGAAACCACGTATCAGCGATTTTTGAAAATTAAGGTTTATGTGTCGATTTGGGTTTTTCCAAATGTAAAGTGTTTTGGTATAAAGATTGTTGGGTTATGGTCTTAAGTTGTTGAATTAATGATTCCCATTGTTATTAACCACCGAAACACTTGGTGAACAATTTGTAATTAGGGTTTAAAGTTCATAATATTTGGTAACTTTTGATTCAACAGTTAGGTGTTATAACTTGGTACAAGACTCCCACAACACTCTTAAACTACCATAAAAGTCTTGTGCAAATCCATGGTTAAATTTCATGCAGCGTAAATCATAACCCTTAGGGTTTTGACCTCTGTGATATATTTGTCTATAACAATTCCATAATTGTTCTTGCATTGTTAAACGAAGTATTGTGTTAATTTTGATGAGTTGATGAATTTATTCCAGGGCTTTGCTACAGCAAATATTCAGAATCAAGGTCATTTAACTCACGCATAAGGATTACCCTACGGCGTAGTCAAGTTATCGTAACAATCTCCTGCATAACTATTAGGTTCTACAATGGGACTACAGCGTATCACGTGAAGGATATAAAGCGCTTGATGACTCTACGCATAAGGTCTACTCTTACGAGGCCTTATGCGTAAGGTATATATATACTACCGCGTAAGCCCTACGCATAAGGTCCCCTTTCCTCTGGCAACATTTCTTACTAGTAAGTTGGATCCTACTGGCGTAAGCTTTTCGTCTGCGTATATCATCTCATTCGCAGCTTAACTTTGCCAAAACTACGCTTAAGCCTGGATTGACCTTCATAATGAATTGTGACGTGTACAAACTTGTAAATAAACTAATCATAGCGTCGAATCAATAATGTCACTAATTAACTTAATCGTTTGATATGTTGTGAACAATAAGTGATAACATAAACTTTAAAACTTAAAGTTAACTAACTCACGAAAACATTTCACGTCGTCATTGGACTATTGAACAAACAAGTGACTTAGGACTCGTAACAATCATTGACACTGCACATTCAATAACTAGACAATAAGACCTTATGTTGACTAACACTATGTCTTTTGATATGTTGGTTCTTTTGCTAATGTTATTTCGGATCACGACATGGTGAACAAATAAATGTGGATGCACGAGATTCTCACCATTGCGATATCTTCCCAGCGGTTATCCGAGAAAGATTGGAAAGAACAACCTTAGGGTTGACTTTGATACCCTCACTTGCTCGGAATCTTCCTGCTTGATTGCTATGGATATTCTCGGGGAATTATCCCTACGAGAACATCTTGTCACACTCGCCCACCGAGTTCGAGGTCTACATTCAACAATTCGGGATTCTATCACGAGAGGATCCTGGTCAAAGTGCGATGAATGTGACACTTAATCACAAACAAGTCACTATCACTCCTGCGACTTCTGGTACATTCTCATCATTCGACATCGACAACCGACTTCTTTGCTACCCCTCTTGAAGAGCAGTCAAATTCTTGTGATATTAGTTATGATGAAGCTTGGGAATCATTACTAAGCACTCTCGCTGGTGAAGTATATTCCTCAACCATGGAGAACACTCTACATGATCATCACCAAATGGGTCTCACGGTGGTATGTGGCTATGAGCATCCCAAGTTCATGGAACTACAAATTTTAAGTCGTTGATCAACAAGAAGGACATTGAAATGAAGCGATATGGGAGGACATGATGGTATTTCACAAGAAGCTTGGCTCCAAGATTTATATCGGACACCTGCTGTTGATCGAGAGCACTTGGACTTCATCGGACATCCCATGAGGCTCAATGACCGGATAATCACGACATATGGTAGAACCCATATTATCTGTCGAGAATCAAAGAATGCGTCAACAAAGAAGCAGTGTGGTATTGCACGATCACCCGACTTCGAAATCAAAAAGCTTGAAACATACAAAGGTATGGGTTAGCAGTAAAGAACAAAGTTGGTCATCTTGATGAAAAATCTTACGTACACCTACTGGAGGACCGGAAAAGCGATCTTGGAAGTGTTACAAGTCACGGATCTTTATGAAGCTTCCCAAAGGAATCCTCCTCGTAAAAGGATTGTTCTGTAAGGAAGGCGAACCTATTCCCACATCACGAACGCGAAAAAGCTTGTGGGCGAAAGCTCGAAGATGCGACGGATGAAGAGATTACCTACTCACGACCGCGAAGCACACCTCCTTCAGCAGGTAAACCTCAAGTCCACTGGCGACAAAGGAAAAAGGAAAGACTCACTTGTACCGCATATATCATACGAGAAGAAGTTTAATATCGTTAGACACCTTCAAAAAGTTGAAGAATTTGCTAAAGACCAAATGGTCAGGAGGATCAAGTGGTGTCGCTTTACTCAACCTTCTCCCCGATGCTAATCAACCCGAGCAAGGGAGCCTGGTGCCACCACTCTTATGCAACAACAAAAGCTTGTGGAGGATACTATCAAATATGAGTTCGAGGAACCTAAACCGAGAAGTCCGAAAAGATCAAGATGTGGATTATGATACGCTTCTTCTAGATAGTCCTCAAGGCGATCAAAGGAAGAAACCTTCGAACCTCCAAAGGATCCGTGAGTATCCTCTTATATCTCTTCATCATCATATTCGCTTCTCACCTCGCCACCACCATCAAAGAAGTCAACCAAATCATCATCCAAATCAGTGAAGAAACCATCTAAATCTTGGATTTCTCAAGCTCATGAACGGATTACCAAAGCCGCCAAACAAGTCAAAGAAAACGTGCTCAACAAAAGCTAAATTTCTTTTGCCGATCACATACAAAGATATGTATGACGAGCATGAAAAGATAAAAGGAGAAAGGAAGTTTGTTCAGAATTCATGAAAATCACCGCCAAGAGGAATCGAACGAAATGATCGAAGGCTACACTAAAAGTACCTTTCGGAATACGCCCTAAAGTCACAAAGGAGTTGTTCACCAAACAACTTTATCCAAATCTATGCGACGCCAAGCAAACTATTTGATCAACGCCCTTAACCGTCACAATCAATCCAACCGATCCGGTTGTTTTCTCGGATAATGAATTAGTGGCCAAGCTTGTCACACAAATGTTCTGCGCACGAGGACATTTACTCGATGAAGGAAAGTCGTTTCAAGCATTGCTGGATTACCAACTTCAAGAAGCATGTAGATTCGAAGCCGAAAAGTCTAAACGTCCTAGAGACGATGAAGACAAGGATAAGGATAAAGACTCGCACCTAAACGCCGAAGCCTCTGGTGAATCTTTGATGCAACCTCCTCCACAACGGGCCTGTTCAACAAAAATCTCCTCCTCGTTCTTCATGAAAAACCTCGTGACAATCCGAAGTTACCACCCCCGACTAAAACCGGATGATCACTTTGAGTTTATGGGTGGTGACGATGAAGAGGTCCTTGAGCCCCTACAACAACCCGCCTCTCCCAAACAAGTTCGAACCGTAATCATCATCTAGGCCTTCAAAAAGAAGAAGAAGAAGACGCCAAACCGACGTCAGATCATGGCTAGATGAAGATAAAACAAAGGAATTTGAATGGTTTGCTAATCTTGTTAACAACACTCCCTACCCTGAAGAAGGTCGAATTTGTACGGTTCTACATTGGAGCATGCTAAAATATTGCAAGAAAAGTTCCATGTGAAGAAAATGACAAAATCTCGAAAGTGGCGAATCAAAATGAAGCATTTCAACTTCTAAAAGACAGCCGAAGTGCCCTCGAGGTTAAATATCACCTTGAAAACATTGCTCGAGCTATGTCTAACAACATGGATTGGCTCAACCCGAAAGCAAACATTGACTTCACACAAAGGGACAACCCTCCATACTACACCGATTGGACCAAACCTCTACCAACACTGGACAAACAAATGAACCAAGGATTCCTTTCGTGATACTTCTTCAACAAAGACCGGATTTTCTTCTACACAGGACGATGATTCAAGAAAATATACGCCGTTGACACTTCCATTAACAAAGCTGTTACTCAAACCGCATAGCCATTGAGGAACGTGCCAATCAATTGTTCTCCAACACGTTGAAGGCATACGCCCGAGATGCATTGTATGGGATTCATCATCGACAAGAACACCGACGAATCTACTACGAAGCCGCCGTTCGTAAGTCTCAACATGTCGCATAGTTCTAAAGATATCGCTGCCATCATACACGTTGACCTTTCGATAAGTGGGACTACACATTCTAAAGAAGATCGTAGTCAAACGACAAGATGAACGGAATATGCTTTCTCTAAAGATGACTTTGAGAATTTGTCTCTCAATGACATCGAAGACATGTACCTTGCCAAGGTATGTGGTCGCATGAGACAATTCTCAATCGTAGCATAACAACGTGAATTTATCAAGTCACTTCTCATCTTCATAAAACGGATTGTCATCAAGGAACGTGTAGAAGATCTCCACCGCCGTTGAATCTTATCGACGCCGCGGTCAACTTCACACTCCAAAGCTTGATCTTTCCGGATATCAACCGGCTATCTCAATATACACTCATCGCGAAACCTTTCTACGTTGTTTACCGTAGTGAACTTCAAAGAAATCGCTTAATGGCGTGTAGTAACCTACAAGTTCGGGATCATACCTTGAAGCGGGTTAGGATGGATTGGCATACTGTGCTGAAGGATACACGTAAAATGGGTCTCCTAAGCTACCGGAATTCTCAGAAAGAAGGGATGTGAGACGGATCATCACAATGATTGATGAACGGTTGTTTCAAGGGATCGCTCTCGACGATTGGAGAGTTATGTTGTGGTGCACCCGAGAAACATAACCGATTTCAACGCCTCGTGCACACCCAGGAACATCATCAAGACTGTACCCCTTGAATTGTTTCCTTCATATAATTTTGGATGTTTGATTGAATATGTCAATGGCTTGTGCACACATTACGTTGTACAACCCGCATTTGTAAATAAAGGACCCCGTGGTACGTGTCGCCTGCCACAATCCTTATAAAAGGAGCTTAAAGCTTCTTCCTTTTGACTAAAACCTATCAAACCTTTCATTTTTCAAGGTTTTGCTCAAAAGAACAAGTACTTTCCCTTATGATTTTCAAAACCTAAACCGCTATATCACTCGTTGAGGGAGTACTTGAATTAAAACTTTGTTCAAAATTGTCTCAGTAGGGTCATTCTTCCCGCAACACTAAAATGGTCATATTTATTCTCAAACGTTTCAAAAAAAATAACACTTTAATATGCCATTTTTGAGGGGGAGAAAATATGTGATAAGAAATATGTTGTGTAAAATGCAAATGAATCGGTGTGCTTCAGACTTAACCAACGAATTGACGATGCTTAACTGTTAGTAACTCAAAAGACTTGTCCGACGGTAATAATTTCAAGCTAGTTCGCTAGTGATGTAAACGTTCTCGAAGGACTAGTCCGGTAGAATGTACCATTTGAGAAACTCTTGATAAACATGAACTCTGACGGGTTTGACAACCTTTCGAGGATTGTCTACACCTTCAAGGTAGTTATTAGAGCCAGTTGTCACCTAAAAGCTGACAATGCAACTCTTTAACTATGCCAATGCGAATCTGTCTCGGGAAATGTCTATCTTGAGTTAATCAATTCAAAAGTGCGCTTTTCCTCATCAAGGCATTTTAACCGTAAAACTATTAAGCACATGTGGAGGGGAGTATTTATGCAAAATCTTATCTCAATGCTGGTACTAAAATGTTTTTCATTCACAAACACTTTGAGAGAGATTTTTCACAACAAATGGTTTTAATGGCAAACATAGGTTAGTCATGGAGTTATAAGGTGACTAAGGTTAGAATAACTGTTCTATGATCCGCCAGAGACGGAGGGATCTACCCCAGGACACCACAAATAGTTAGTATTTAGAAGTCCTTAGGTATGATTGTAAAAAGGAGAAAATGAGAATCGAGAAAGAAGGAGTTGAAGAATTAAAAAGAAATGCAAAGAAAAGGGTGAAAAGAAATAGCCCTCCGGATTATTCAACTTAGGCGCATAATCGGGTTCAATTCATATGCTACCGTTGTCACTTTGTGATGCCGGTATTGAAGATTAAAAGTCGCCATGGACCCAAAGGACGATGCACTAAACCTTCTTATCCACTCAAGTTTCTCTTAACAAGCTTGTTTCATTCTCACGGGAACCCTACGAAACTATCGGCTTTCTCTTAAAGATTGCTGGTATTGAAGAAGGAGACCCTCTCCCTAGTCTCCGCTCCAGAAAACCAAAACGCACTATTGAGTCTAGAGCCACGAGATTCATCAAAAGATCTCTTAGGTACACTTGACATTTAATCACTTGATGATCAACAAATAAGGTTATCAATGGTTCATATCGAGTCCTTCACAGATCTTAGCAATCTGTCGAGAACATTTATGAGGTTCACATTTGTGATCCTCGCGAATGAATGGAAACCGCTGTGGTCAACATTAAATGTACCGACAAATAGGTCGCTTCCGGCAACTCCCTGATTGGCGCTTAGTGGTCTCAAACGTCTACAGCCGGAGGTGATGCTTCTGTACCTCAAATGATTATCAATCGTAGTACTTCGCACATCGTGTTATCTCACTTGGGACTCATTTAGAATGGCCTTTGTAAGAATTAGAGTTGTGTTTTCACACTATGCCGCACACTCTCGGTTCAAACTTGTAAGTGCCGGAATCCGCTTATTACTAACCTGTTTTAATGTTTTCTTCTTATGGAAGCTTCGACGGAATGATCGCATTTTCTCATGCTCACGCCAACATCATCACTAATGGAAGTTCTATCCAAAGCAACACAACAATGTAATGATTCTTCGTCAATACCAGAATCTACAAAGTTAAAGACTTAAAGAACTCCATCAAGATCGATTCCAACGCCAAAGAGAGCGTGTGAGCATGTTGAAGAACGACGGAGACACTGTGAAAATGGGCAGACTGGCGCGCACTTGATGCTACAACAACAACATACTATCACTTTCATCACAAAGAACAATGATCACTGAACAAAATTTAAAGATGACGCCAAAGCATAACCGCTCAAAGTAAACTATCTCTACTAACCGGGAGATTGTTTAAATCAAGGCAATTCTTCTCACAAGAAAGAAGAATGTCGAAGACGAAAGCTACTATTACATCAACGCTTTCACCGTTTTTCATCACCAACACTTGAGTGTTTGTTACTCTCATATGTAATAACACTTGAGGGGAGATTGTTGGAATCACTCCTAAACCTTATTCAAGTGTTAGTTACTCATATGTAATAGTTAGCTTATTATGGCCTTTGTGTTTGTTATTAGCCTTAGGCTTATGTAGAAGGCCCATGCCTATGCCTAGCCCAATAAGGAAAGGAAGGGAACTAGGAGTGTTGCCCTAGCTTCCCTCCTATAAATACCCTTTGTAAACCTTCATTTGAAGGTTGGTTGTTCAAGTTTTCTTTTCACTCACTCTCACGATAACCGTATACTCTATATCGGTGTGTTTGGATACTTGTTCAATCGCCTCTATCTTTCTTATAAGCTTGTGGGTAAACCTGTGACCTAACAAGAAAGCCAACAAGTGGCTAGCAATGAAAGGGAACGAAGATTGCTACATCTAACTTTTGTTGCACTTAATATGATCGATACCGATGAATATGGCACTCCTACGATGTAGTGGTTTCGTAGTACAATGAAAACAAAGGAGGTTGGGTCTCTTAAGACCGGTAATGTATCATAAGAACCGCTTGTGAGTGATTCAATGGAAGCTAACGAGGTTTGTCCTACCCCTATTCTTGAGAAAATTGAGGAGTTTGAAAAGCTTCTTATTGATGGGAAAGCTACTCTTGTTGATGATGATGGTAATCCTATTAAAAAGGTTTATTATCAAGGTAATAAAAAGGATTTTCCGTATACTTCTTCTACTAAGAGGGTTAACCCATTTTCTAAGGTGAGAGAGATTGTTGACTCCGATAGTGATGAAGAGGAGGTTGTGAACATTTTTAATTAGTCAATGAACCTATTTGGTGGTTGTCATGATCTTTAAGATGATTATGATGACTATGCGGATCAGGTCTACGATATTCCAGGGATTTGGATGCTTATTATGACACGTATGGTATCAAGCTCCAAGGCCTTGGTAGGAAGTAATTTTGTTACCACAGGAGTCTAATGTTATCTTTTAAGTAGTGGTTTATTTTCTTGTATAGAGAATAGGAAGTATCATGTTATGTAAGCTTTCCGCCTATGTAACGGGCTGAGATATGGGATTCACCCATATCCTTTGTACTTAAATGTTTTTTGGAGTAATATATTTACCGGGTCTTTGACCTTTTACCCAAAAATAAAAAGGTATATCAAAGCTGATCATTGTTTTTATTCAAAGTGATTATGATGATAAGTTTCAACTTATGAGTAACACTGATGTTAGACTGTATGTTTACATTAAAACTGTGTTTCTTTAGCTTTATTAATCAACAATATTTATAGAGTACTTAGGAGAGATCAATCCTACCAATAAACCCTAATGGACCCAAACCGACAAGCCGGGCTTGGGCCACTCTAATCTATTATACCAGCTAATACTCCGCCGTAAGTCCGAGCGGTGACATCGCGAAAGTTCGGACTGGAGATACTTAAAACAGTAAAGCTATAACTGTTTTTGTTGACGAAGACATCCACAGCAAGCGAAAGAAAAGCAAACAAAGAAAGCAGTACTTGTCAAAGAACTTGTAAATTCACCGATGATGTGCATTAGGACATCAAAAGGTTGCACATTGATTCTTGAAGAAGTAACCTCATGCGTCTTATTGAATGAAGTAACACCATTGATCGAGCTTTAGTCGACTATAGGTAGAGACAGGTCAAGCTTTAGTCGACTTTAACTGAAAAGAAAAAAGCATAAACCTAATGGAGCTTTAGTCGACTTTAATTGAATGCATTACATTTAAGACATCATATGTATTTATACTAAATACATAGCTTTGATAATAAGCAACCAAACCCTAAACCTAATGGACTCAAACCACTATTGGGTTTGGGCCAACTAACCTGTCACACCCCCAAATTACCTGTTTTGGTAATGAATGGAATTCCTGTGGGATGACTGTCATAGCATCACAATCACAGTTATATTGAACGACCTAAAGTGTCGTTTGGAAAATACATCGTTTGATTTAATAAAATAATCAGAGTTTACAAGTATAGGTCCCAAATGAAAATCAACTTGTGCGGAAATAAATTTGGTACAAGTCAAACGATGTTTTAAAAATGTATAAATCCATGTGTGACGCGTCGTCACCGCGACTCTATGATAAGTCCTCATGCATGCCATGAAGTGAATGCCTTAGTTACCTGAAAATACAATGCTAAAAGTGTCAACACAAAGGTTGAGTGAGTTCATAGAGTTTATGTATATGTTTAATACGACTACCACAAGTATAAGTTATGTATGACAATGATGTCACAAAAATGTTACAATTGCTATAAGTCCATGACACAATCTAACTAGATCGATCATGATAGCCCCAACAGAGTGTTTTACCAAACAACTCAAATAATGATATTAAATGAAATGCATCCGTTTAACCGGTTGGAATCCACCAACCCGGATGGAGGAGTCACCCTCGATAGATCTATCCACTCACCGTCGCTTCTATGAAATTAACGGTTCATGTTATATAATGGGGAAATTCAATTGGCATGAGGTAACTTAAGCAATGTAATGAATTTGATATACTTGGTATCGTAATAAAAATGATATGCAATGTATTCTCCCCCGTAGGTTTGAAATAAGTATAAACTTGAATAAATCGGGGCTATGAAAACTCACCTGGTGCAATGTTTATGATGATACAATGGCAAAAGTGGATACACTGAAATGAGGCGCAACCTCTAACCGTGACCTATTATGAATGATATGTTCTACCATAAGTTATAATGTAATGTTATGCATGCAATTCGTATGATATCTATACCACTTGTGAATTTTTGAAAATAATACTTATCGTCGAAAAATAATCTTATAACGTCTTGACCATTTTTAAATTACTTTACATGTATTTACGTTAAAATGATATCCTACGATAATCATTTAGTGATTTATTACGAAATTATAACTTTTCGTCGTAAAATAATGTCATTTGACAATTTCATGAAAGTGACTAACCGGCCTCGAAAAGCTAGTCGTAAAATGGTGTACATCGAGTGTTAGGAAACAAACTCAACGGTTTTAGAAAGATTGTATCATTATCTCAAAGTTTTAGCATTTAAGTTTTCATCCTAGAGGTCTCGATCATGGAGAAAAATATAGGTAAAGTATGGTACTTTTATCCAAAATATTGTTTAAGGGTGGTTTTCAGCAAAGTTTAAGTGGTCGTAGTTTACTCGTTAGAACTCCGTTTGACGAACGGTTGAACATTTTGAAAAATAGGCTAGGAACTACTTTTACTAGAAGACATCGCTTTCTCAAAAGTATTCTATCGATATGAAAAATGGCTCCAAACATGGTCACTGCGATAGCCACTTTGGTCTAGTAGAAAATATATAAGTGTTAATACTTGTGAAA
Organism: Chrysanthemum makinoi; assembly: GCA_910596185.1. Lineage (NCBI taxonomy): Eukaryota > Viridiplantae > Streptophyta > Magnoliopsida > Asterales > Asteraceae > Chrysanthemum > Chrysanthemum makinoi. The sequence goes on from OU343224.1 coordinate 314,234,629, forward strand.
ATAAGTACGATAGCCATAATTTATCCCAATTACAATTACACATTCAAAATATTAATCGGTTCGTTAAGCCACAACAAGCTATCCATAGGATTACTGTGCTAAAACAACACCGATCCAAACGCCTCTTTATGGACTCTAAATGAGTAATTTAAGTAAGCAATCCAAACACTCCATTATATTTTAATAAACCCTTGTGCTTATAAAATATCGTTTTTATAAGGTTTCTAACGCTCCCTATTAATTTATAGGTGATACAATAGCATTTGGTAAAGTTTTCAAAGCTCAAACGGACTCGAAAGCGCTTAAAAACACCAATTTTATTTCCCATCAGCAACGGGTACTTTGACCTTTTCAGAAAAATCGTCCGTCTTTGACCATGCTTAAATCTCTCATTATACACTTTTAAGCTTAAAAATCTCGCGATCAATAGTAAAACATCATTTCGACAACTTTCGTGGTTTTTATACTTAAGCCAATTCGGACCCGAAAGGGGTCAAAACCTCGATTTAAAATCATATCAGCATGTATATTTTTACAAGTTGCTGTTAAAAAAATATAAGTTTCGTTAAACTTTAATTGGCCATAATTTCTTCGTTTTAAGTCCGTTTTCTACGTTCTTTATATCCACGGTTTCGTATTAACATATACTAATATATTTTTGATAAATCGACTCATTTAGATAACGCTTGAGACTCATTTTTTTGACCCGTAAAAATCTGGACAACATGCTGAATTTTCCGGAAAAATAGTTTTCGTCGTTAAACTTAAAAATAGCATAACTTCTTCGTTATAACTCCGTTTTAACCCGTTCAAGCGACCACGTTTTCGTTTTAAAGTATATTTTCCAAATATCTAGTCCAAAATTTTTTATCTACTGTCGAGAACTCCAGAATTCGAAAATAAGATCAGACCTCTAAATAAAGTTGTCGAAATGAGTTTTTCTCGCGCCAAACCTATTCTAACCAATTCAAAACAACTCCGTAGCTATTCTAATCCTACCATACACCTTCTTAGGGTGTCATGGGTTCCTAGACATCACCAAAAGTGATATATTTCAAGGAGTAATTATAGGATGAAATATATATATAAACACTTAAAAACATTAAAAAGTGGTATAAATATCATTATGACTTGCATGTTTTTCTCAAATATGATGAAATAAACATAAAATAAATATGAAAGATGAAAATGAATATGAGATGCTTACTAGTAACTTGATGAGGTTAAAGTGTAGTTTAAGTGGAATAAACCATGAACTAGTACAAGGAACTTATGATCTTCAATATTAGAGTTAGAGAACAAGTGAAAGTTGAATTTTTGATGGTGATGGGGCTGTTTTTTGGTTCGAAAATCAGCAAGAGGAAAAGCTACAAAAGAAAGAAATTTGTGTTCTATGTCTTGATTTGTAAAAAGGATTATAAGACAAAATATCTTTTCTAACTTTGCATATGTGTACAAATAATATGTAGGATATTTACATAATCATCTTGTGAGTCATATGGAGGTCGACAAGTAGAAAAACAAAAGGAAGGGTGGTGTATTTTTATGACAAGTGTATAAAAGAGTAAGTATATTAGGTAATTTGTATGAATAATTAAGTATTTAGGGTAGCGTTAGCTAGAAATAAATTTTAACGGATCACAATAAAATATATTGAAGTCATAAAAATAATAAAAATACATTTCTTGCAAGAATTGAGTGAATAAATATTTATCGGATTGAATTTACTTAAAGCCGTCAGAAATATTTATACATAATAATTTATATACAAAATAAATTGAAAACATCAGGTAAACTAATGATATAATTTTTATAGTCTTAAAATGAGTATAAAATATATTAAGATTATTTTTGGAAGTGTCGGATCAATGTTTCAAAATAATGTTTATTTGATAGCGTTTATTTAATAGGAAAATAAACGTTTAATGAAATATGCAAATTCATGCATGAACCGATATGAAATGATGTTATTAATGTTGTGTAGACTAAATCTAGTCTATATGAAATGTCTTTGATGATTGTTCATGAATTCGCAGCTAAACCATTAAGCTTACGTGAATTTGATACTGTAACGTAGTTTATAAATGATGAAATAGTGAAACTTTTAAAGTTTGTAAAATGACCTGCAATTACGAGTTGTCACATTCACACCAAAAAAGGAATTCAACCCCTGAATTCATCCATGTTAGGTTCTACAATGTTACTTGTGAAAAGATGAGGGTATTTGAGTCGCATTGGGTCATCCAATGTCTTTCTAAATTATACCACGCCTTTCCAAGACGGGACTTTGAACATAATCTGCTGCCAACTTGAAATTCTAATGGTTTGCGACTTATGGAACATACCTCCAATATTTTATGCAGATATCGACATAGCTTATCTAGCTATATGTTGTTACTTGTAACTGATTTTGATCTGTTCTATCACTTTGTTGTTTCATGAATGACTTATGGACTTGTGAGTTAAACTTTCCGGTTTTGACCCGAATAAGTGATTGACACCTCGACCATAGAGTGCCTCAATTGGTGCAATCAATATGTTCAGGTGCTAGCTATTGTTGTAAAGCAACTTGTTCGATTAAGAATGATTTGCCTAATCCTTTCTAGAAAATCACACATGCCTTGAGTATATCTTCTAATGTTTGAATTGTTCTCTCGCCTCGACCAATGAGTGAAGATAATAGGCGCACTCATGTCCTAGTAGGTTCCATGGGAAGATTGAAATGGTTATCAAGAGCCTAAGGTGAATCGAATAGCTTATAATAGGTACAACCGAATTGATACCACGTGACTCATGCCAAATTTCAAAATATTAAATATGTCGAAAAGGACCTTATAGAAAGGAATAGATTATGGGTAATAGTTGGATTCTTCGCGCTAGTTCTAGCGAATGTCATTACTTGCCTAAGGTGCTTAGTCTCCATGACTAAAATGTTTATTGTTTGATTATCGAAGTGTTTCCATGCTCTATGTTGTAAAGTCACAAAACCTTAAATATTTAAGTGATGTGGTGTAGTGATTGATTTTCAAGATCTGTCCCGATATTGAATGCTTCTAAAATTATTTCATCACTTAGATTGTTATCATGCTAGCATAAACATAGATATCAGCTTATACTATGTCGAAGAATGTTTGTTCTAATTCCACTTGTAGATGGAGAGTCATTGATTGTCCAATATGTTGAAACCTGTTGCATCTCTTAATATGAAAGTGAGGTTATCCGTAATTTCTAGAGAACACAATGCCTTAGGGGAAGTTTATATTGATAACCTTAATTTAACCAAATTTTCCTTTAGGGGAAACTCATTGTAGGGAAGTTCCCATATTGTTGAAGCCATCTTAAGTGAAATGTTCTGCAGTCTCAGCTAGAAGACTTGGTTGATCCCTATAGTGTTGCTTAGTGTGTATTCGCTTCATACTAAATCTTATAACTCGGTCTTGTTAGTACTTTTGAAATGATAGAATATGGCTTTTAATACAAAATAGTGGTTCGGAATGTCTCGTGATGGCTTAAGATTTTTGTTGAGTTTTGAATCATCTTACTACATACTTCTAGTCCTTGTTGGTAGTTCAGAAATCCTTTCATTGTTTTCTTGTATCGAGAAATCCTCCTCATAGATGGTATAGGAAGCCTTTCCTAAAAAGGTCACTCGCCAAATTCTAACTTATCGATTGAGTGAGGGATGAATGGCGTAGGCTTCTATAGAGTGTTAACAAAAGAAATGTTTATGAACAATTTATCTGATTACAAAGCTTTGCTTTTGAGTGAAGATTGTTTTCATGACATAATTCTTCCTAAATTATACATAGGTGACCATGTATAATCGAGGACAAATGATGTGATGCTTGGTTTTGTTGAAATGATATTATGTTTCCTCAAGTTTTAGATGGTATTCAACGTTTTGTTTTGTAAAATAATGGCTCAATGATTTTTCTGAGTAACATGAAAATCGCTTCAAGATGATGGTATTAAATAATTGATAAAATGACTGAAAGCCAATTGATAGGGTGGTAACGAAACAACTTTGTTTTAAAACTTTATGAAACAATGTTTCTAAGATAGTGTAGAATAGCTTGAAAAAAAATTAAGTGAAATAATTTCATGAAATGGTAGCAAAATAACTTGAAATATAATTTGTTAAATGGTTTGTAGGATACACGGGAAACCTCATAGAATGGTAATAGTCTCCTAATTGGTCAAGAATAAAGTTGGCCTAACCTCTAGTAAGATAGTGATGTATCGTCACGAAATGATTGAAAATTGGGCAATTTGAATAGGGGTGGAATAAACAAAGGTTGTGTGATTATCGAAGATAATAAATGATAAAGATTACATTAGCTAGAAAGGTACTTATTATCGGTTCCTGTCGGTGATCTAATCATGCCTCAAGTGTAGGAGTAGTAGGCTATCTAGCAACAACAACTTTGAAACTCTCACAGTCCTCAAATCTATAAGATAGTGTAGTTTCTGTAGTCTTAGTGGTAGATGATAGTGGTGTGTCAAATTATGCACGCTTCCCAAGCGGCAAATAAAATGTATGACTAATAGGTCCACTAGGACAAAGCTTGTAAGTCCTACCAAATGGTATGATCTGTCTCAACAGAATGATAAAAATTATCCCCGATCCTACAAAGGAATCAATGGTGATCGTGATGGTGTAGGTGCAACTTCGTCCTCTAAAGGGTTCATCATTTGATGTTATCGGTGTTGAGTCAACTGATGTTTAAATTGTGATAGGGAATGACAGGCATTCTCCATGTCAAAGTGATGTGAGTATGATGGGATGGGTATTTGAAGGCATCTATGTGACAGTCGATTTTGAAATGAAAGTAAATAACTCGTAAATTGTGCGTATGAAACCGCATGTATAGTGACTATGCACTTATGATGAAATGATGAGATGCTATGATGTAGTTATAGTCTAGGGTCAATGATGCAACCTAGTTCTCTATAATCAAGCTCGATGCCAACTGTCACACCCCAAATTACCTGCTTTGTTTGAATGGAATTTCGGTTGACCTTATAGCATCACAATCATAATTATATTGAACGACCTAAAGTGTCGTTTGGAAAATACATCGTTTGATTTAATAAAATAATCAGAGTTTACAAGTATAGGTCCCAAATGAAAATCAACTTGTGCGGAAATAAATTTGGTACAAGTCAAACGATGTTTTAAAAATGTATAAATCCATGTGTGACGCGTCGTCACCGCGACTCTATGATAAGTCCTCATGCATGCCATGAAGTGAATGCCTTAGTTACCTGAAAATACATTGCTAAAAGTGTCAACAAAAGGTTGAGTGAGTTCATAGAGTTTATGTATATGTTTAATACGACTACCACAAGTATAAGTTATGTATGACAATGATGTCACAAAAATGTTACAATTGCTATAAGTCCATGACACCGAAACTAGACTGATCATGATGTTTCAAAAAGTGTTTGCCAAACAACTCAAATAATGATATTAAATGAAATGCATCCGCTTAACCGCTTGGAATCCACCAACTCGGATGGAGGAGTCACCCTCGATAGATCTATCCACTCACCCTCGCTTCTATGAAATTAACGGTTCATGTTATATAATGGGGACATTCAATTGGCATGAGGTAACTTAAGCAATGTAATGAATTTGATATACTTGGTATTGTAATAAAAATGATGTGCAATGTATTCTCCCCCGTAGGTTTGAAATAAGTATAAACTTGAATAAATCGGGGCTATGAAAACTCACCTGGTGCAATGTTTATGATGATACAATGGCAAAAGTGGATACATCAAATGAGCGCAACCTCTAACCGTGACCTATTATGAATGATATGTTCTACCATAAGTTATAATGTAATGTTATGCATGCAATTCGTATGATATCTATACCACTTGTGAATTTTTGAAAATAATACTTATCGTCGAAAAATAATCTTATAACGTCTTGACCATTTTTAAATTACTTTACATGTATTTACGTTGAAATGATATCCTACGATAATCATTTAGTGATTTATTATGAAATTATAACTTTTCATCAGAAATAATGTCATTTGAAAAATTCATGAAAGTGACTAAACGGCCTTGAAAAGCTAGTCGTAAAATGGTGTACATCGAGTGTTAGGAAACAAACTCAACGGTTTTGGAAAGCTTGTATCATTATCTCAAAGTTTTAGCATTTAAGTTTTCATCCTAGAGGTCTCGATCATGGAGAAAAATATAGGTAAATTATGGTACTTTTATCCAAAATATTGTTTAAGGGTGGTTTTCGGCAAAGTTTAAGTGGTCGTAGTTTACTCGTTAGAACTCCGTTTGACGAACGGTTGAACATTTTGAAAAATAGGCTAGGCGAACTCACTTTTACTAGAAGACATCGTTTTCTCAAAAGTATTCTATCGATATATGAAAATGGCTCCAAACATGGTCACTTCTGATAACCACTTTGGTCTAGCAGAAAATATATAAGTGTTAATACTTGTGAAAATAAGTACGATAGCCATAATTTATCCCAATTACAATTACACATTCAAAAATATTAATCCGTTTCGTTAAGCCACAACAAGCTATCCATAGGATTAGCTTCGTGTGCTAAAACAACACCGATCCAAACGCTCCTTTATGGACTCTAAAATGAGTAATTTAAGTAAGCAATCCAAACACTCCATTATATTTTAATAAACCCTTGTGCTTATAAAATATCGTTTTTATAAGGTTTCTAACGTTCCCTAATAATTTATAGGTGATACAATAGCATTTGGTAAAGTTTTCAAAGCTCAAACGGACTCGAAAACGCTTAAAAACACCAATTTTATTTCCCATCAGCAACGGGTACTTTGACCTTTTCAGAAAAATCGTCCGTCTTTGACCATGCTAAAATCTCTCATTTTACACTTTTAAGCTTAAAAATCACATGGTTAATAGTAAAACATCATTTCGGACAACTTTCGTGTTTTACACTTAAGCCAATTCGGACCCGAAAGGGGTCAAAACCTCGATTTAAAATCATATCAGCATGTATATTTTTACAAGTTGCTGTAAAAAAAAATATAAGTTTCGTTAAACTTTAATTGGCCATAATTTCTTCGTTTTAAGTCCGTTTTCTACGTTCTTTATATCCACGGTTTCGTATTAACATATACTAATATATTTTTGATAAATCGACTCATTTAGATAACGCTTGAGACTCATTTTTTTGACCCGTAAAAATCTGGACAACATGCTGAATTTTCCGGAAAAATAGTTTTCGTCGTTAAACTTAAAAATAGCATAACTTCTTCGTTATAACTCCGTTTTAACCCGTTCAAGCGACCACGTTTTCGTTTTAAAGTATATTTTCCAAATATCTAGTCCAAAAATTTTTATCTACTGTCGAGAATTCCAGAATTCGAAAATAAGATCAGACCTCTAAATAAAGTTGTCGAATGAGTTTTCTCGCCGCCAAACCTATTCTAACCCATTCAAAACAACTCCGTAGCTATTCTAATCCTACCATACACCTTCTTAGGGTGTCATGGGTTCCTAGACATCACCAAAAGTGATATATTTCAAGGAGTAATTATAGGATGAAATATATATATATAAACACTTAAAAACATTAAAAAGTGGTATAAATATCATTATGACTTGCATGTTTTTCTCAAATATGATGAAATAAACATAAAATAAATATGAAAGATGAAAATGAATATGAGATGCTTACTAGTTACTTGATGAGGTTAAAGTGTAGTTTAAGTGGAATAAACCATGAACTAGTAAAAGGAACTTATGATCTTCAATATTAGAGTAAGAGAACAAGTGAAAGTTGAATTTTTGATGGTGATGGGGCTGTTTTTTGGTTCGAAAATCAGCAAGAGGAAAAGCTACAAAAGAAAGAAATTTGTGTTCTATGTCTTGATTTGTAAAAAGGATTATAAGACAAAATATCTTTTCTAACTTTGCATATGTGTACAAATAATATGTAGGATATTTACATAATCATCTTGTGAGTCATATGGAGGTCGACAAGTAGAAAAACAAAAGGAAGGGTGGTGTATTTTTATGACAAGTGTATAAAAGAGTAAGTATATTAGGTAATTTGTATGAATAATTAAGTATTTAGGGTAGCGTTAGCTAGAAATAAATTTTAACGGATCACAATAAAATATATTGAAGTCATAAAAATAATAAAAATACATTTCTTGCAAGAATTGAGTGAATAAATATTTATCGGATTGAATTTACTTAAAACGTCAGAAATATTTATACATAATAATTTATATACAAAATAAATTGAAAACATCGGGTAAACTAATGATATAATTTTTATAGTCTTAAAATGAGTATAAAAATATATTAAGATTATTTTTGGAAGTGTCGGATCAATGTTTCAAAATAATGTTTGCGATAAATTTATTTAATAGGAAAATAAACGTTTAATGAAATATGCAAATTCATGCATGAACCGATATGAAAAGATGTTATTAATGTTGTGTAGACTAAATCTAGTCTATATGAAATGTCCTTGATGATTGTTCATGAATTCGCAGCTAAACCATTAAGGTTACGCGAATTTGATACTCGTAAACGTAGTTTACGATAAATGATGAAATAGTGAAACTTTTAAAGTTTGTAAAATGACCTGAAATTACGAGTTGTCACATAACCTATCTAACACTCTCTCGGAATTTGAACGGGAGACTTTCGAACTGACAAATTGGAACATATGTTGAAAGCTACTTCTTCTTTTCTTCTATTATCTTCTTTGTTGATAGGTTGAACGAAAGCATAATTATATTTGGCAGCATAGTTGCTTATTGCTTGCGGCTTCCTCCTTTGCGTAACGTTTTTTTTTTACATCATGGCTTGCTTGCCTTTAGGTAGGAGTGGCAACTATGTGCTAAAAAAGACAATGATCTTCAACAACGAAGACAATTTGATGAACAAGAAAAAAAAATATTGTTGTTTGTTTTGACTGTTAGGGTTTAGGGTTTATGGATTGAATATGAAAAACAAAATCCTAATAAAAGGTTAAAATAAACCGAAAATAACTAGGATCCCTTCGAATCACCGGCGAGTAGCCGATGACCGGAGAATAGCAAATTTTATAGGTGGATCTTACCTAAAGCTCGGATACTATGTAAGACTGTATGTTTACATTAAAACTGTGTGTCTTTAGCTTTATTAATCAACAATATTTATAGAGTATATAGGAGAGATCAATCCTACCAATAAATCCTAATGGACCCAAACCCACAAACCAGGCTTGCCACTCTAATCTATTATACCGGCTAATAATTGAGTGCCGGAAGAATTAACATTCATGAGTGAAAATTTAGCTTTCGACTTCACTAACGATCTAGGGCATATGCTACACTAACAACTCTCATACATAAACATTTTTGTCGATGCAAACAGGTCATTCATAGTCACGGCATCCCGATAGGCAGTCATTTTCTATCACCCTTGCTTTTCCTTCTTTTGTCAAACAAAACGTGGTACTTTGTTGGACACCAGAAAAAATATTATAAGCAGTATACGTAAAACTAGATTTCCCTTAATCCTAGCTATGGCCCCCTGTAAGTCCTTAACACATTTTAGAATGATGCTCGATCGCCAGTACCAAAATGTACCTTCATGGTCCTAGAGCTGTCCAAAGATCATATAGAACAATGCGTCAACTGGTGTGTGAACTGTCATCAAGCATTACCCGATTGTCGATGCAAACAGGTCATTCATAGTCACGGCATCCCGATAGGCAGTCATTTTCTATCACCCTTGCTTTTCCTTCTTTTGTCAAACAAAACGTGGTACTTTGTTGGACACCAGAAAAAATATTATAAGCAGTATACGTAAAACTAGATTTCCCTTAATCCTAGCTATGGCCCCCTGTAAGTCCTTAACACATTTTAGAATGATGCTCGATCGCCAGTACCAAAATGTACCTTCATGGTCCTAGAGCTGTCCAAAGATCATATAGAACAATGCGTCAACTGGTGTGTGAACTGTCATCAAGCATTACCCGATTGAACCCCCCCCCCCCCCCACACACACACACACATCACAAAGCCCAGAAATAATATACTACCAGCATGTATATGCAGGTGCAACACTAATAAAAAAAATGTTTAACAAGGATATTCAAAAATTTTGTTTAGTGTACATAAAATAAAATAGTTTTTCACTACATGATCTTTTCGTATATCCACTCATCAACACATACACTACAAAAAATCTCAATCAAACTACAAATTGCAGGGATAGCATTCATTCAAAAATACAAATAACACTCATGCATGACTGTGCAACGACATAGAATCTAGCACACTTTATACACATTCAGTTGTAACTTGTAAGCCCTCATTTTTATGAGGATGGGAATAGAAAATGTGAAATTGAAATAAAGCGGTATTAACTTGTGTTTATACTTCATAAGTAGTTAAATCATGTATGTTTTGTTGCTAATAAAATATGTCGCTAAAGTGCCTAACGTTTCCCGACTTAGGTTGTAATGTTAATTATTAGGAGAGCACGCGCACGCATATGTTTTACAAAATCAGTTAGATAGAGTGTGAGCTATAGTTTTCATCTAGATTGAGATAATGTTGTTTGTTGTATCATATATATGATCATTGATCTATATATGATACAAATTGATCATATATAGTTCATCACTTATCATCAGTTATTATTGGCTTGTGAAAGAAGCTTACAATAATGTAAACAGGAGTATCAAGCAAAAATATGGAAAAAAGAATCATAAGCGTAGGACTCAATCCCCATGCAATGAGAGTTGATAATTGAAATCCAAAAGAGGAGTTAAGCACTTCCAGTTGAATTCCAACTTAACTGTCCCACTGCATTACACACACACCAATTACAATCTCATTCAATAATACCTTTAGTCTACATCTGGTTAAACTCCAACCAAATACTTACATATAGTCTGCTCATACTCTCACTCTCAAAACCAACATTTGAATTTGCACACATAGCCCTAATAATAAAAAGAAAAAGTAGAACAAATTAAAATAAAAGGTTTATTAGAACAAGGTTTTTAGAAATGACAAACACACTTCTTAAGAGACTTTAACACATTATTATTGATGATATCGGTTAACGGTGGATGTTGACATGTTTCTACCACTAGCAACACTTCCTCCACCAAGAGTGAAACTTGGCACAACAGGTGCACCAATGCATGTGTAGTTATTAGTAGTACTATCCGGTGGCGGATTGCCCGTGGAGCATACTTGTCCTAAATAGTAGTCATTCATCGGGTTTATGGTGTTTGTAGGATACGTGGGAGGATATTGTGAATAGTGGTTGTTGAGACGCGGCCCCGGTGAAGTGTACATGTGTTGAACTGGTTGAGGCGGTGCGGGTGATACAATGGTGGTGGAAGTGTCGGAGAATGGTCTTGCAGGGTAAAGTGTACTACCAATGTCGCAACTTGCTTGATGATGAAACCCTCCACGTAACATTGGTTGTCCACTGCATTTAGATACCAATATGATTCGTCAAAAAATTTTGAACGACAGATTTTATTAACACATCAACATCAAGCAAAAAGCTAGATTACATTGTACAAATTATATTAAGCATCTAGAACTTGGCTTGCTATTTAAGTTTAGATTAACATACCCTAAGATCATGGGGTGTGTTTGGCCAATTTATATGATCAAGGGGATCGATCATCAATAACAAAAGTTTATGGTTCAATAAAAGGTCTCTAGTATATGATTATGAGACTTAATACAAATTTATGAAAAACATACCCTAGTTGGTGTGGGAGTTGCGGTAAAAGATTATCGTTAGTGAAAACCAGCTGCCGAGCTCGATTTAGTGTCTCGGTCTCCCTTTCTGTGACAATAGAAAAAACCATTAGGATTACTCATGGTATGGTGAAACCTAAAGAAAACTAATAGCAAGAATAGGCATCATGGGAAATCACTAGCAAAGCATACATGCACTTTCTTTACGTGTGTATGTACCTTGGCGATGGCGGTTCATGTGTCCCCCAAGGGCTTGAGACTTGCAAAACTTAAGGGAACAAAACCTACACTCGTAGACCTTCCCACTTTCATCATTTGCGCCGTTTTTCTTTTTCCTAAAGATTCCTAGATATCATCACCAACAGAAACATACATTAAAAAGCATCTCATTTAAATCAAAAGCAACAATATTGATAGGACTCCCTCATGTTTTATACTGTTACTCCTACTATACAATGAAATTGAAACACCAATCCCTAGTCTCAAATAAAATTACCATAAAGGAAACCACATTAAAAATTACCGTAAAGGAAGCCACATCTTCATTAAACGTACTTTTAAAAGTAACATTTGGCTATGATCATTTTTCTTTTTATAACATATGTTAAGATCCAACATTAACTGTTAGGGTTTACATGTAAAAGATACCTTAACTTTGAGAACTCTGGTTCTAAATAATATTTCTTTTTGTGATGACAAATAATTCTCACAACCACTTATTTAACGTGACATATGCTTACCAGACGCGGAAGATGATGAGTCGTCGAGGGGTTGTTTGCTTTGATCTTTTGTGAAATCATCCGGGAAATTGTTGAGGTCTAAAGGGTTTCTCCTGAAATCCAAGAAAATGTGATTTAAGAGATAGAAAGTAAATAAAAAGTAAACAATAAGAAAGTGATAGTTCAAGTTAAAGGTGCTTGTGGTTGTTGTTGGTGTTGTGATAGTGGGGTGAAGCCTATAATATGAAATGATACATACATGTTGGTTGGTACCACAGACAGTGAAAGATAGAAGAAGTGTAACTTTGAGAGAACTGTAAATCAAACTTAAACTACAACTACAACACAAAAACAAGTTTCAGATGAGAGTGGGCCGGGGTTATTTGATATTGAAATTTTTAAATGATCACTCTAGTTTATGACTGAAATCTTGAATGGCCTTAGTGCTTTATAACCCCTACCCCTCTTTGAAAGTTCTCTATCAGTGCTTCTGCCAGTCACTCTTTCTTTTGAAATGGAAAAAAGGGACAGTGGTTCTCGTGACTCAAAAAAAGGGGCAGTGAAAAGCGATGTGGTGGTGTGTGACTTTGTATAAGTTGTGGAAAGACGTGGGAGGACTGAAACGAAACTTTTGGGCTATCTCCATTTCACTTCGACTATTAACTCCATTTACAAACATCATATCATGTGAACCATCAGATTTTTGCGCAAACGGTACCAAAGCTGACACTGTCATCTCCTCGAACCATAAGCTATGTTTTTTCTAAGATAAGAAGTAAATCAAACCATAACGAAGCTCTAATAACCACTCTAAAAAAAGGTGAGATAGAAAAAACTGTTAGATCAGGTACTTTCACCATAACGAAGCTCTAATAACCACTCTAAAAAAAGATGAGATAGAAAAACTGTTAGATCAGGTACTTTCCCTTAATCACTTTATTAACCATTAACATCAAATATAAATTACTCGAACTTAGAAAAAAAGCTAAAATAATAGGCTAAGCCTAGACACAAATAATTACTAATTGGGTCATGCCCATAATACGTCAAATATACCCACCAATTTGAGTGGGAGACCTTTGAACATTCAAACTGGAACGAAACTCAAGAAACGATGCAACATGAAGGCAAGATATCCGCATAGTGAAACCGAGACTAGACGTGAAGAATACGAACCTGTCCTAAGGCCAAATAATCTCAAACAAAATAGATGACTATCTCAATATGTCTGGTACGGTGATGTTGTACAAAGTTGGTAGAAAGATAGACACCACCACTAGCATTGTCACAATAAACAAGTATGGTAGTGAACAAAGGGGTATGCAACTAGCGTAACAAACTACATTCCCAATCAGTCTCAGCAACAGCATTTGCAACACCACGATACTCAGCCTCAGCACTAGAGTGAGACAAGTAACCTGACGCTTTGAGGACTATAATAACCGGTTATCTACAAGAAACACACAATAACCCGATGTGGATCTGCAAGTAGCAGGGCACCCAGCCTAGTCAGCATTATTGTAGGCAATAAGCTGAGTGGTTGAAGAAGCATAGAGTTGGAGACCATGATCAAGTGTACCACGAACATAACGAATAATGCGCTTCAAAGCATTAAAATGTGGCTCACGGGGGTCATGCATATAAAGACAAACCTGTTGAATAGGAGCCATCAGGATCAAGTTTCAACTCGGTATCCTGCAAGGGTTACACTATTGCATGTGGGAACGCTCAAGTATTTCCTCAACATACTTAGATTGTGATAAAAATATCCCATCCGAAGTCCGATGAGCTAATATGCCAAGAAATAATTGAGCATACAAAGATCAGCCATGGAAAACTCACCATGTAAGGAAGATACGACATGTTGTAAAAATTGTGGAAAACTAGAAAGGGGGTTGAATAGTTTTACCAATTAAAACTTCCTTTTAATCTATTTAGATCAACTTATGTCAATCTATTTGGATGTGTGTGTTGAATGTTGATAAACAAGCATATAAAGGTAAGTAATGAAAAGATAAGAGTAAGAAGCGCAAAACCACAACACGAGTATTTATAGTGGTTCGGCTACAAAAACACCTTCCTTGCCCTACTCCACTCCCCGAGTCACCTACTCGAGAGTTCGTAATCACTACACCAATCTCCTTATGGCGGAGAAGCCTTCACAACGTCGCATACCATTTTTCCGGTGCTAGGCTAACCACCGGGTTCTTTCACTCCAAGGTGAACCACACCTACACAACGTCGCCTACCCTTTATAAGGTACTAGGCTAAGTACCTAGTTCTTTAACTCCAAGGTGAACTACACCTTCACAACGTCGCCTACCCTTTATTAGGTACTAGGCTAAGTACCTAGTTCCATTGCAATGGAGGAACTACTACCACACTACACCAACGACTAATCCCAAAGGAGATCTACTCCTTTACAACATCATCAAGGATTTCAATATCCTTGGATCTAATACTAGTCTATCTTGTAAATCGAAACACACCATATCGAATGTACATCTAAGGCACCTTTCACTAATGCCTTTGACTAGATCTACAAGACACCTTTCACTAATGTCTTGTGTCTTCACTTCTAAGCACCTTTCACTAATGCTTCTTTGTCTTGACTTCTAAGCACCTACCACAAGTGCTTATCCTATAGACGATAGATACCCTTCACTAATATCTTCGTCTTGATACTTGAGACATCTTTCACTAATGTCTTCAACACTACACTTCTTTGAAGAAAGAAAGGAATCATCAACAAGAAGACTTCAGGCATGATGAGGAAGCATCGTAACTCATGGACTTGAGCTTGCTCGACTTCAAAGGTGGTGATCTTGCCTTTAAGAGGAACCTAAAAGATCACACAAAAATAAAACTACAAACATAGATCTCTTGGATCTGAGGTTAGTGAGTTTTTAACTCAGGGAGAAAGTGTGTTAGAAAGGGGTTGTAAATAATGAAGAAATGACTCACTATTTATAGAGGAAAAATCCTACTATTCCTCGGATCCCACGGATCCCTACCACAAGGGATCTGGCTAGCACAAAGCTAGGGATCCGTGGAACTCTCCTCTTTGCCCATGGGTATTTTGGTTATGGGTCATGGGTCATGGGTTGAACCATGGATCTTTGGCTAGATACAATGTATCTTTGAGTGCATTGCACTTAGTCACTTGGGTATGGGTTGATCCATGGGTTATGGGTATTATCCAAATGTGATATAAGCATGATGTCATGCAATGGGTTATGGGTCAAGATCCATGGGTTATGGGCTTTGGGTTGTACCCAACTACATTCAATGTATTTGCCCAATGGGTTGTGATACTTAAGTTTCTACCCATTTATATTACCTAATATACTACATACTAGTTATGTGTATATTTTACCCAAATATGTAAACACTAGTTGTTGTACATATAT